>CAMRHE010000037.1:3190000-4390000 GCA_947044405.1 Leptodactylus fallax | reverse complement strand
ATAAAAAATTTCAAAACTTTGCAAAAAAAATAAAAAATCCTGGGAGCCTTCAATAGGGTTCCCGGCTGTCCCTGTAATGGATCCACACCAAAATGGCAGCTGTTATAGTACAGCAGATGTCAGGAAAGGGTTAAAAAAAGTCATGTATTTACATTGATTGTGGGTGTCATATTTCATAACATGTTTGCCCACTAAATGCAAAATTTAAAGGGGTTGTCCAGGGAGTGTCAGGAACTGAACTCACTGGGTCTTGGACCCTTGACTTCCCAGCCATGTTCTGCAGCCTTGACCATTATGCCATTGAAGAAGCCTGTTTGTTCTTTTCCTTGCTTAGCCTGGACTTTTCTATTGGAATGATTAGCTTAAGGATCTCACCTGCTCTGTGGCCAATCACAGTATAGCAATCCCTATATAAACCCACAGCTTACTCCATCCTGTGCCTGATTATTCTGGCTATCTGCTTCCTGTTTGCGCTGATCCTCACCACTACTCTCCTGCTCCTGTGTACCGATTTCTGTATACATCTGACTACGGCTGATCTACTACTCCTGTGTACTGATTTCTGTATACGTCTGACTACAGCTGATCTACTGCTTCTGTGTACCGATTCTTGTATATGTCTGACTACGGCTGATCCACTGATCCTCTGTACCAAATCCTGCATACGTCTGACCACGGTTGCTTCTTACTCCTGAGGTACTATTCCTTCTATTTAACTCCTCATCCACTACTGTTTAAATACTGTGCCATTGCCTCACCAATTGAACTCCAGATCAGATAACTAGCACCGTTACAGGGAGTTTAGATTTACTTACCTGATCCAGCAGACTCTTCATGATGAACCCGGGGGTTCCGGCCTGGATATCTAGATATGTCAGATATCTGTTTAATATGCATACCATACAGCTCAGTCGACTAATGCTAGGTTCACACTAGCGTTCAGCTTTCCATTCTTTGGGTCCTCTTGGGGACTCCGGTGCAGATACGAACCCAGCCTTAGTGGTCATTTGCCATATATTTCTGAGACCAGTGACCTCATCATGTTGACAAACAAAGCCAGTTGGAGAGCACCAGAGCAGCAACAGTGGAAGCAGAGGGGGATAAAATGGGTGCGTATATGCTATTTTGTTTTTTCACAATTTCTATTGGTGAGACCATTTTTAAACAACTTTGAAAACCCCAATAGCCTAAGGCCCGCTGTAGCGAGCCGCATCCAAAAAGCACTGAGGGAAAAACCGAGGCGGAAAAGTGAAAGTGAAACAAAAAGTTTTACTCTGCGGACTTCCTCCTTCCGAAGGTATAATTGACATGCAGCGATTTCCTTACATCCTCTTAGAAGCACAATATGGGGGAATGTAGCTAGCAAATCCTCTCGCATGACTGAGCTCAAAACAGAACACCCGAAAGCCATGGCCTCAGAGTTACGTACATCCAGTCTATAATGCCTCACAAAGGTTAGCTGAGAGCTGCAGGAGGCAGCTGCGCAGATCTGGCCCAGAGGAACAGAGCAACTTTTTGTCCAAGAGGACATCTGCTAG
Source organism: Leptodactylus fallax (assembly GCA_947044405.1). NCBI lineage: Eukaryota > Metazoa > Chordata > Amphibia > Anura > Leptodactylidae > Leptodactylus > Leptodactylus fallax. Next base: position 4,388,462 of record CAMRHE010000037.1, on the reverse strand, counting down.
TGATTGTGTCCATTTTATGCTAATCGACTAACACACTACCATGTAAAGTTTTTACAAGATGTTATACTAATAAAACTTTGCAATGTTGACTTTTCCATAACTGGAGTGCTGGAGTAGCAATTTTTTGTAACAAGAGGCAGAAACGGCCTTTGTTGAATGAGCCATGACAAACTCAGGGGGCGTTAACCCCTGAGAGAAAAAAAAGAAAGACTTATGGTTTCCCTTATCCATCTAGACAAGGAAGCCTTAGAGGCCTTGAGCAAGTGGCGTAGCTACACCCCGGGGCCACCTTTAATACATTTTTTACGGGGGCATGGCTTGACGTCGACCAAGATGGCCACCGTACTCTAGAGCTCCGAGACCTCACATTCCGCTAGCGGCTCAAAACGGCAACTCGGCGCCGGTAATCCTAGTTCAGTACAGCGTAGGAGGGTCCTCCGCTGATACAGACTACGGGGACATGGCGAAACGGGGGAAGAAAGGCCCCCCGAAGCGGCTAACAGACTTTTTTTGCCGCACCGGCCTCGGCCCAAGATGGTGCCTGAGATTCTCTCCTACTCCCACTGCAGCGAGCGGCGGGCCGCTCCCGCGCGGACTGTAACGGCAATCTAGTTGAGCAGTCGTATCAGCTCACCCCACCAATATTTAGAGTCCTCTGGCGATAGTACTGACTATCAGGAGAAGCAGAACAGGGCTGTAGAAGGCCAGCAGCAAGCTCAAAAGAGGGGACTACAACCCCCATCCTCACCCACTTCAGCTCTTGTCAGCCATCCTGCGGTTCCTCCTGCAGAAGCAGCTTCCCAGGCAGATAGCATCACTCCCACACAAAGCCTTGTAAAGCAAAGGATGAGATGGGATACCACGTTTTGCTTTGAATCTCGCCCGGCTACAGAGGATCCCCAATTAGGTGATTCAGATGTGCTCCAGGCTATTCCTGCAGGTACCCAATCTGCTTCTGAGTCCTTCTTGAAGGATATAATGCTAGCATTGCATCGGTCTATTCAGAAGGATATCACTAAGGCGATTACGTCCATATCCACCACGGTGGACTCTCTGGGTAACAGGATAGACCATGTTGAGAATAAAATGAGTGAATTTGCTGCGGCACACAACACTATAGTGGATGCCCACAATGATCTTGAGGAAGAATTAGCGGCGGTCAAACTTAAACTGGCCGACATGGAAGATAGGAATAGACGGAATAATGTCAAGTTTCGTGGCATACCAGAGTCAGTCACTGCCAGGGACCTGACTTCTTATCTGCAACATTTAATAAAAGCAACTCTGCCACAAAGCTCTGACGCGGATCTTATAATAGACAGGGCTCACCGCTTGCCGAAGCCAAAGGGGATGCCTGATCATATTCCCAGGGACACCCTTGCCGGCATACATTTCTACCATGTCAAAGATCGTCTCATGCTTAAAGGAGTAAAGGAGTAAAGGAAAAGAGCATCCTTCCCTGAGCCGTTTAAAGAAATCCAACTTTATGCAGACCTTTCTCAGGCTACCATTGCTGCTAGAAGAGAGTTGGCTCCAGTTACAGTGGTCCTACGTCAACACCACATTCCCTACAAGTGGGGATTCCCAACTAAAGTCATCGTTATCAGAAATGGAGTGACTTTTGCATTTAACTCCTTTGACACCGGGAGAAACCTGCTACGCCAGTGGAACCTACCACCACCTGCGCCTAATGTCCAGAAATCTTCAAAGGCCGAGACCCACAAGTTGGATCCTCCGTGGAAATCTACCACCTCCGCCGAGTGAATAGCTCAATATGGACGTACTGTGAGTCACCTGTGGCGTGTTTTGTAACTCCTATTCTATGGCAAACTTCCCCCCAAGTTTGTGCAGTATTACACTGCCCGGTTATGTAACACTACTTTCTTTTCCCTTGCTGTTAACCAGTTATATGTTGAATATTGTTGTTAGCGAATTGTTCACCTCTAGGCCTGGGGGATGTCATATTAGCATTACTTTCATACCTGACCCTTTCTGCTACTGGTATATATTGCTAACTCGTGAGTGTAGTAATGGGTGTTAAAGTATTATCACTTAATGCGAGGGGACTAAATAGTCCCTTTAAGCGTTCATTGTTGTGGAAAGAGGCTCTCAGATCTGCAGCAGATGTAATTTACATACAGGAGACGCATTTCTGTGACTCCCGTCCGCCAAAGTTTTCTCACAAATTGTTCCCTCATGTCTTCTGTTCTAATGCCGCCAAGAAGGTTGCTGGTGTCCTCATAGCGATAAAACACACAGTGTCATTTCAGCTACTACATGTCATTTTGAATACCAAGGGTCGCTATGTAGTTTTAACATGTTTGCTTGACAACTGGCCCGTCACTATTGTAAATATATACTGCCCAGATTTCCTTTTTAAACTCGGTATTGAAGAAATGTAGGAAGCATGCTCAGGGCCAGGTTCTATTATGCGTGGATTTCAATATTGTACATGATGCTGTTGCTGACTCTATCTATCGCGGCAAGCATCCACCTCAACAATTAGGACCTTGGCTCCGGCAGGCGGAGCTTCACGATGTTTGGCGGTGCTTCCATTCTTCGAAGAAAGACTATACATATTATTCTGCTAGGCACCAATCCTACTCCAGAATAGACATGTTCCTAGTCCAGAGTGATATGCTTCTTAGAGTACAAGGGTGTGAAATAGGAAATACCACGTGGTCGGACCATGCCCCTATCACACTTAGCATCCACCTAGTTGGCACCACAACTCCCCCCATGTCATGGCGAAACAATACATATGTCATGTCTCTGAAATTGGTAACCGAGAAACTGAGCACTGACATTGACGAATTCTTTAACATCAACTCCCCCTCGGTAGATGATAAGTTTTGCCTCTGGAACTCACATAAGGCATTTGTTAGGGGTCTAATGATTCAGCATATCTCACGCTTTAAGCGCAAGCGATTGCAAACGATGAAGGAGGTACTTACTTCAATTGCAACTCTAGAGCAGAAACATAAAATTGACCCTAATCCTGTCCTATTGACTGCTTTGCGGAAAGCCAGGGATGATTTGAGCGCCCACCTACTGGTAGACTTTGAAAAGCATTCTAAACGCTTGAAAGCCTCTTATTACCGGTCGTACAATAAAGCCAGCAAGCTAATGGCGCACAGAGTCAAGGCGGCAAGGATTAAATCTAAAATCCCATTTCTCGTGTCTAAATTGACCACAGCAAAAATCTTCCACCCTCAACAAATTGCTGATGAATTCAGTAAATATTATCAGGACTTGTATAACTTAAGAGATGACCCGGATACCGCGCAGCCTTCAAGGATAGATATTAACCGATTCTTAAGCTCCTTAGACCTCCCCTCTGTTACCCCTTCACAACTACAGTCTTTAAATGTTCCTGTTTCCACTCAGGAGGTGGCTAGGGCGATCGATGGCTTGTAACTCAATAAGTCCCCGGATCCTGATGGGTTCTCTGGGGAATACTACCAGTTGTTCAAGCCACTTATTCTTGCTCACCTTACTGAGGTGTTTAATTTAGCAATGGTGACGGGAGCATTTCCCTTTGAGATGCTATCTGCAACGATTGTGATTCTACCCAAACCAGGCAAAGACCCCTCCCAACCCTCCAACTACCGGCCCATATCACTATTAAATGCGGATGTTAAGTTGTTTGCGAAGGTACTTGCGAACAGACTTCTCGATGTCATGCCCACACTGATAGGCGGAGATCAGGTTGGATTTACTAAAGGGAGGCAGGCCCCAGATGGCACGAGACGTGTAGTCGCACTGGTTGCGGCGGCCCAGGCTCGGCGGGCGCCTTCTCTGCTCCTGTCCCTGGATGCGGAGAAGGCGTTCGATAGGGTACATTGGGGGTATCTTTTTGAGGTTCTCCATAAATTTGGTTTTTCTGGTCCCATAGCTACTGCAATCTCTGCACTCTACTCTAACCCATCCGCACGAGTGCTGGCGAACGGGGTCCTGTCCCGCCCCTTCGCCATTACCAATGGCACGAGACAGGGGTGCCCATTGTCCCCTTTGATATTCTCATTAGCGATGGAGCCTTTGGCTGAAACGATCAGGACGCACCCGGGTCTGACTGGCATCAAGTTGGGTCGGACAGACCATAGAATTAATTTATTCGCGGATGATGTGATTCTGTCCCTTTCCTACTCTAATAACATGCTCAGTACTGTATCTCAAATTCTGAAAGATTTTGGAGAGTTGTCCTACTATAAAGTTAATGAATCCAAGTCCCAGATCTTGGGAATTGGTCTGACTCAAAACAATATATCCCATATCATAAACACATCACCCTTTCAATGGTGCTCACAATCTATACCCTACCTGGGAATACGGCTCACCCCAAACCCAAAAGATTTAGTTAAGGCCAACTTTCCGGATTTGCTGACTACCCTGCAGAAGGAGCTTGATGGGTTAATTAAATTTGAGCATAGTTGGATGGGAAGAATAGTATTGTATAAAATGTTGATCCTTCCCCGAATACTTTATTATTTAAGAACATTAGTAATCCCAATACCCAAGTCCACCTTCTTGAGTTTCCAAAAACAAATTATGTCCTTTATATGGAATGGTGGCAAACCTAGAGTAGCACTACATACAATGTTTAAAGCGAGAGATAATGGGGGTATGGGTGTACCAAATCTGTACCACTACTATTTAGCCATAGTTTTGGGTCAACTCCAATTTTGGTTTACAACGAACCATGACAAACTGTGGCCAGCTATGGAGGCCCAGATGGCTCAGACTGCCGATTGGGAGGGATTCCTGCTAGCGTCAGGACCCAAAAGCGATTCTTCCATTTCTGTACCACCAGCTGTACAGGCTACGATTGGGGCATGGCAGGCATTCTGTGATATTTGGGGTGGAGATGCTCCTGAAGCAACACTGAATTTACCCAATTTGACACTCCCTCACGGGATGCCGCATTTATCCCTAGACGAGTGGCGTAGATGTGGGATTAAGTATGTCTCCAACCTGTATAGCAGCGGTACTATAGTGCCCTTCTCCGTGCTGCAAGAGACATACAATCTACCCGCAAAGGAGGCATACACTTACACTAGATTGACTTCTTACTTATCTGACACTGCTTCGGCTCAACTGCGTCTGCCGCAGCCGGCCGCCGACCTCTTGCACCCACAGGCTTCCCTAGCGGCTTATAAAACTAAAACTTTATATCGAACTTTGAATATGGATTGCACTTTTCGTAAGACTAAACACATGTGCCTTTGGGAAGATGATATAGGTAGTAGATTTGAGACCGGTCACTGGCGGGAGGCGATCAGATGGGCTAAGCGATCCACAGTATGTGCCTCACATTGGGAGCAGTATAGTAAACTACTTTTACGCTGGTATTACCCTCCTCTACGCCTAGCTACGTTCTACCCTTCGTGTTCACCTTGCTGTTGGAGGGGATGCGGGGAAAGTGGCTCTCTGTTCCATGTATTCTGGCACTGTCCACTCATTCAGCCCTTTTGGGGTACTGTGTTTTCCTTGATTAAGAGCCTATGTGGCGGAGTAGTGGGGTATACACCCGAACTGGCACTTCTCCTACTGGGCATTCACATAGTACCAGGTAGATATAGGACAGTCGTATGTCAGGTGCTGGGGGCTACCCGCCTACTTATTGCACGAAGATGGAAGTCTACTTCATGTCCAACATTGACAGAGCTGATCTCAGAAGTGTCACTGAACTACCAATATGAGCGTATTTATGCATGCAATGGTGGATGCCTGGAAAGATTCAGGACACAATGGGAGTCATGGGCAGAGGCATTCCCCCCACCGTACACCCATTGACGGCCTATACGCCTTGGCCTTTTCCTGTCATTAAAATATTACATTTAACTTCACTCCTGTAGCTTCTCGGAGACACTATGCTTTGTTGCTCCTGGATCACCAACACGCTATCTATTTAATTAATTTGAAAGTTAATGCCTGGTGGCTGATGGGTCTGCCCCTTAGGGTGCAGGGTGGGTTACCTGCTCTGTGGGCTGGAGGATGTGATCCGATCCTATTTGTTCTCTAGGCCTGGACTATGTTTTGTGTTTTCTGTTCTTTTGTTATTTGACCCTCCGTTCTTCACCTTATCCTCCACTGACCCGTTCCCCTCCCCTTCCTTTCCTGGGTAAGACTCGATTGTCGTTCTATACGACCTTAATGTGGTAGGCATATTATATGTTTGGAAAAACTTACATGCTCTTACTACGCAGTAGTATATGTATGTTACTCATGGATGTACCTCACATGAGTGTAATGTATTGTACTGTGACTACGCTGTATGTGAGACCATAAATATACCCTTGTTCCTTGCTGTGTTTATGACTTGTAATGTATTCTTGTATTCCTGTAAAATTCCAATAAAAAACTATTGAAACAAAAAAAAAATACATTTTTTACTTTTAACTAGATCGGTGTCTGCAGACACTGATCTAGTTAAAACGCTTCCTGCAACTTGACAAGACACCGAGACCACATACAGATGTCTGCTTCTCGGCACAGGTGGGCGTGATGATGTCGCAACATCGCGCCTCCTGCGCTGAGACAGACGTCCTGTGCGTGGACCCTGTGCATACAGCGAGGGTCAAGAAGAGGTGCCGACGGCTCCATTCATCACAGGATCACAGGTAGGTGAGTATAACTCTTTTTTTGTTTTGTTTTGTTTTGTTTTAGCACAGTTGTGGGTATTTTAATAGTATAAAGCGTTGTTAGGAGGGGGAATTATAACTATAAGGGAGGGGGCATTATGGACATAAGGGGGGTCATTTATATAAGGGCTATTAGGGGGCATTATGAATACAAGGGGGGATGTTATTTATATAAGGGGCATTAGGGGGCATCATTTATATTAAGAGGCATTATGAACATAAGGGTGTGGTCATTGATATAAGTGGTAATTAGAGGTGCAGTATTTATGTCAGCGGTAATCAGGGGCATAATATGAGGGGGCAATTTAATTAAGGTGGCACTTGCGCTTTATTAAGATTAAGGCCCAACGTAGCGGGCCGCAGCAAAAAAGCGCTGCAGGAAAAACCGCGGCAGTAACGTATTGTGGTTTTTCCCACAGCGCTTATCACAGAAAGTCCACAGAGGTTTCCTTAGGTATAATTGACATGCTGTGATTTCCAAAACCGGTTTGGGAAACCGCAACGTGTCCGCTGCACGTATTTTTCCGCAATGTGTGGATGGGATTTGCTAGATTTGCTAGAATCCCATCCACGTTGCAGGAACTGTAAAATGCCGGGTTTTTTTTCCCGTGGTATTTTGCCACATGGGGACCCATCCCATTCCCACTTTGCGGTAAAATACGCACAGCAGACACGCTTAGCCTTAAGGAGTTTTACAGCTCACTTTTATTGATGATCTATCCTCAGAATAGATCATCAATAAGAGATAAGTGATTCCCCACTGATCAGCTGTATGAAGGGGCCATGGCACCTGTTTATATCGCACGCTGTCTGTTTATAGTGACCGTGTGATGTAGTTACAGTCTTGTCACATAGATGTGTATAGGACAAGGCTGTAATTAAATGACATGACCGCTATGAAATGAATGACACTATGTAAACAGAGAAGGGGTCACAGCGCTTACACAGGTACCATGGTTCATTCAAACAGCTGATCCTGGGGGTCCTGGGTATTGGAAAACCACTCATTTTTTTTACCTTTTAGTTAGGAAATGCCTACGCATTATTAACAACGGGGATTATTTACAGTGGGTACACAGGAAAGTTATTAATTTAAAGATGCACTTGGAGGTTTTATTCATTATGGGGATTATATTATATATTTTATAATTGGGGGTAGCAGCAGGATGGGGGCTTTGTGTAGGTGAGGACAATGTGGATCAGGTGCCTAGAAAAGGAAGGAGCCAAAGATCTATGTGCTGCAAACTTTACAGAGACTGGAATAAGTGGTCATGGTGGTCCAGATGAAAGAGACAGGAAATGTGAACGATTAGGCAGAGACATCACCGGTAAGTCACTAAATGTTACTGCACTTTATTCACCTAAATCATCTGCAGAGCCCTGTGTAGAACCAATATATACCACTATATGGTCACCGTAAAGTGATAATAATCGGTATACCTAAGTTGGGGGCCCACTTGGACATGTTCGCCTTCCCTGTGCTGAACCCTTAGCTACACCTCTGCCTTGAGCTCTATGTTCCTGCCAAAAATATTCACTGTAAGATTTTCAGATATTCTATCTTCAGAGTGTGTTGAAGATACATGCGTAGACATCTCACCAAATCCAGTGAATGGAGTTTCATCTCTTCCTCCGAAGAGGGTGATGGGAAGAACATAGGAAGAGAATACACAGGAATATTAGCCCAGGAGGGCACTTTGAGGTTGAACCCATGGAGAAATCTTAACTGGACTCTGTCCTGAAAAAAAAAGAAATATAAGGCTCTTCTGTTGAGAAGGCCTGCAGTTCTCCCACTCTCTTTGTGAAGGTAATGGCCAATAAAAAGGTTGTCTTAAAAGCGAGGAACTTAAAGGAGGTTTTCCGGGCAAAAAATAATTTTTCAAAAAATTTCTGTTAGTGCTATTAATAGGTTAATAAGTGCAACCAAATACCTTTAGCAGTGTTTTGAGTGATTTCTGGGTTTCTCTGGGAGCTCCTGGCATCTTCTGCATTTGTTTCCATGGGTATCTTCCTGTTCTGTTTTCCTACAACTACCAGGATGCCATGCTCCACAGTGGCCCCCATTTATATGACATATGTAAACAATACATGATGTCTTAATATTTAAAACCAAGAAAAAACATGAAACAATAACTATGCATCTTTGTTAGAATACATTGCATTATATGTCCCTATGTTAGCAGATCAGTGATAAGAAAAGCATAGGTATAAAATATTGTAAACACCTGAGTAATTTCTACACAAAAGGTACAGTTTATAGCTTAAAGCTGCATATAAAACATTCGGCAGGTGAAACATGAGTATATGACACGTAGACATATGTCACTGGAAAATCCCATTTAATGATACTATGGGGAAGCTGCATGATCAAATACTGTGTGGGAAGGTCTAGACAACCAGTGTACAATACAGTGGCCCCCACACATTATTACATGCTCCACAGTGGCCCCCAGACAGTATTACATGCTCATAGTGGCCCACACACAATATTATATGCTCACAGTGGCTCCCACACAGTATTATATGCTCACAGTGGCACCCACACAGTATTATATGCTCCTAAGTGCCCCCTCCTCCTAGAGCTGGTGCTATTATTGTACTCTGGGGTCTCCTTAGATTTTTGGTAATCTAAGTAATTTAGAAAATAAGTTAGTAGGATCAGTTTATCTCAGACAACTCCTTTAAGATCAACCTCCTTCAAGGGCTCAAAAGGAGGGCCACATAGTCCAGTAAGAACAGTAGAAAGGTCTGACTGAGGAATGGGAGCTGTAAATGATGGTCTTAATCTACCTAAGCAGGTCTAGGATCTTTATCTAGGCCATCCAGAAGAAAGTAAAACACCAGTAGATGGATTAGCACTGTTTGCTCCTTGTTTAGAGCACCAATCCTTTAAGATGTTACCTATTCTAACATAACCCCTTTTGGTGGATTCAGCTCTTGAGAATGAGAGAGTCTTCAGGACAGCTTCTGACAGTCCTCTAGGGACTGGTCAACCTCCAGGCTGTCAGGTTGAATCTCCTCAGATCCTGGTAACTCTGAGTTCCTTGAGAAACCAGGTTCTGGATTAGGGCAAACATCACTTCCGGAACCGGAGCACGCAACAAGAGCCACGCTCAGGAGGAAGCTGAGAACACCGCCAGCTAGCAGCAACATTTCAGAAAGGCAGGAATCAAGCAGCATGAACCTGATAAGAGGGAAAAAGAGAGGGTAAGGAGGCAAAACCCCTAATAAGTAAAAAGAGGTATGGATAAGTAACAATTATCTTTCTGGAAACTGGAAAGAGAAACTGGAAATAAAAAAGAAATCCAGAAAAAAGACATAGGGTGAGTAAAAAGAGGGAAAAAAAGGAGAGGACAAAGAGACTTCCCTCCACCCGTCTAACCACATTGGACAGAAAAAAAACACAATGGGTGGTGGTCTCCTTTGTCTTTTTATAGGGTGGGTAATGTTTAATTAATGAATTAATGAATTAATTATGTAAATTAAAAATTCCGCCTATCCGACCAGCACAGAGGGGCAGAAATACCCCATATTGTGCTGCTGGTAGGACATAGGGGAATTATAATTCAATTAACTCACTCAACTTTCCCCAGATGTAAGGGAAAAACTGGGGCATGTTAGACTTTAACATGACAGATTCTTTTTTCCCTGCTTTAGATAATATCGGAGCAGAGACTGCATTTTGTATTTATGAGGGAATAGTTAGGAATAGCTGACATTTACTGTACAGTAAGTGTATGATTGTAAGACATACCTAGAAATATTAGAACCCCCCCATAAATCACACTATTTTCAAAACTGCACCCCTCAAATAATTCAAAACATCATTTGGGAACATTGTTAACCATTTAAGCGATTCATGGGGTTTAAAACAATATGTAGGTGAAATTTAAATATTTTGTTTTTTCAATAATCTGTTAATTTAGCACTAAAATTTATACATTAACAAGAGGTTAAAGGAGAAAATGCATCACACAATTTGTTATGTATTTTCACCTGAGCACGGAAATACCCCACTGCTGTTTCACAGTTTTTATTAACATTGGGATGTGAAAATATTTTTTTTCCCCAATAAAACATCACTTTAGCTCCCAATTTTTCATTTTCAAGAGGTTAAAGGAGAAAAAGCACTCTACAGTTCGTTAAACAATTTCTCCTGAACAATATCCCATATGTGGTCGTAATCTGCTGTATGGGTACATGGCGGGACTTGGAATGGAAAGAAGGCTTATTTGGCTTTTGGATTTTGCTGCTTCTTAGTGGGTGCCATTACTGTCACGTAATAGCAGGATTTTTAATGAATCAATGACGTTGTGCTAAATATTTTCCCACAAAACTATATATTAGTCTGTTCAGCTCATCATGCTCATCCTGCCTGCAGATTGGACTCTATGGTCAACATCACAATTTTGGAAATTGCAGCATGTCAATTATACCTACGGAAATGCCAGCGGTTTCCCTATAGGTATAATTGAAGCAGAAAATCTGCAGACTCTCTGTGAAAAGCGCTGTAGGAAAAACCGCAATGCGTTTTTCCATCATCGTTTTTCCCGCTGTGCTTTTTTACTGTGGCTCGCTACATGGGGCCTTAGCCTAAGGTGGCAATATACATTAGTTGAACATCGATTAAATTCGCCAATTTAAGCAATACAGAAGGGTTAGGCATTTTGGATTTCAACATGCCTGATCATTTGTTGTCACAGCACATAATTCACTGGCAGCAACTTACTCCCATCTGCTTATTGAAAACATATGCATGCTCGACCAGCCTCTGCTTATTTCTGGGTGAAGAATATTAAGCTAGTGAATGTTACATAATGTAGGAGAATAAAATAACCTTTGAAAAATGTAAAATATTAAAATTTGAAATATGAAGTTGCCTAAACCTAATCTAGGTCATGTGTGCAGGTAGTGCCATTGTGGTCTCTTCTTTTGCTGCCTGCCACAGCATGACTTAAGTCAGTTGTTGACGTGGAAGCTTTCATGAAATACAGCTGGGAAATATAGCAAATCAATTAAGCCTCAAGGGCTACATTCCAAAGCAAACACAGATAAAATACAATGCCGCCAGCTATGAATATGTGCTTCACAATAGTGATATTAAGTCAATATAATAATATGATGCTAATGATAAGCAAGATTTTATGACATTTCCTCTCATATACACTGTCATCAACTTCCGTGCTGCCTTGTCATCATTATTCTTATATGTTTCTTATACCTATCATATACAGTGGGGAAAAAAAGTATTTAGTCAGCCACCAATTGTGCAAGATTCTCCCACTTAAAAAGATGAGAGAGGCCTGTAATTGTCATCATAGGTAGACCTCAACTATGAGAGACAAAATGAGAAAAAAAATCCAGAAAATCACATTGTCTGATTTTTAAAGAATTTATTTGCAAATTATGGTGGAAAATAAGTATTTGATCAATAACAAAAGTTCATCTCAATACTTTGCTATATACAGTCATATGAAAAAGTTTGGGCACCCCTATTAATCTTAATCATTTTTAGTTCTAAATATTTGGGTGTTTGCAACAGCCATTTCAATTTGATATATCTAATAACTGATGGACACAGTATTATTTCAGGATTGAAATGAGGTTTATTGTTTTTTTTTTGACTAACAGAAAATCGTGCAATATGCATTAAAGGGGCACCAAATATTATGTCACTTTTCTGTTGAGGTCCCTCCTGCAGGGGTCAAATTTTGGTTTAAGCATATTGCACATTTTCTGTTAGTACAATAAACCTCATTTCAATCTGAAATATTACTGTGTCCATCGTTATTAGATATCTCACATTACATGGCTGTTGCAAACCCCTATTGCATTGTTATGGGTGCCCAACTTCTTTCATAGTGTACCTTGTGGCATGACGTGATCATCTTCTTTCTCCAAGTCGGCCTGTTGTGGTTGTTGGCCCATTCCTCCTGCAGACCCTCTAGAGCAGTGATATTTTGGGGTGTTGCTGGACAACACGGACTTTCAACTCCCTCCAAGGTTTTCTTGGGGTTGAGATCTGGAGCTGGCTGGCCACTCCGGCCTTGAAACGCTTCTTCGATGTTGTGGGGGGGGGGGGTTTGGGGGGGCCCCCTTTTTTTTTGGGGGGCGTGGGGGGGGGGGGGGGGTTTCTAAATCTCCCCTGCTCGCCCCTTCTTTTTTTCTTGTCCCGTTCGTCGCCCTGGCCCCTTTGCAGAGAAACAGCCCAAAAGCATGATGTTGCCAACCTCATGCTTCACAGTAGGTATGGTGTTCTTTGGATGCAACTCAGCATTCACTCTCCTCCAAACACGACAAGTTGTGTTTCTACCAAACAGTTCAACTTTGGTTTCATCTGACCATATGACATTCTCCCAATACTCTTCTGGAACATCCAAATGCTCTCTAGCAAACTTCAGACGGGCCCTGGCTTACTGTACTGGCTTAAGCAGGGGGACACGTCTGGCACTGCAGGATCTGAGTCCCTGGCGGCATAGTGTGTTACTGATGGTAGCCTTTGTTACGTTAGTCCCAGCTTTCTGCAGGTCATTCACTAGGTCCCCCCGTGTGGTTCTGGGATTTTTGCTCACCATTCTTGTGATCATTTTGACCCCACGGGGTGAGATCTTGCGTGGAGCCCCTGATGGAGGGAGATTCAGTAGTCTTGTATGCCTTCCATTCTCTAATTATTGCTCCCACAGTTGATTTCTTCACACCAAGCTGCTTGCCTTTTGCAGATTCAGTCTTCCCAGCCTGGTGCAGGTCTACAATTTTGTTTCTGGTGTCCTTCCACAGCTCTTTGGTCTTCACCATAGTGGAGTTTGGAGTGTGACTGTTTGAGGTTGTGGACACGTGTCTTTTATACTGATAACAATGTCAAACAGGTGCCATTACTACAGGTAATGAGTGGAGGACAGAGGAGCCTCTTAAAGAAGAAGTTACAGGTCTGTGAGAGTCAGAAATATTGCTTGTTTATAGGTGACCAAATACTTATATTCCACCATAATTTGCAAATAAATTCTTAAAAAATCAGACGATGTGTTTTTCTAGATATGTTTTCTCATTTTGTTTCTCATAGTTGAGGTCTACCTATGATGACAATTACAGGCCTCTCTCATCTTTTTAAGTGGGAGAATTAGCACAATAGGTGGCTGACTAAATACTTTTTTCCCCCACTGTACATAACCCATAAAAAAAGAATCACTTTGACTTCTCCCTTACCTCAGACCGTAAGACTGATTTTCAAGTTTTATGTCAATGATCATATCTAATAAAGCATTATAATAAAAAAATGAATTTTGATTAACACGTAACTACACTATGTTTCCTAATACTTAATAAAAAATAGAGTATGGTGTTTGGAAGTTTGATAGTGTTAGGAATTTGTTATATGGTTACTTCTACGGTGTGATTCCTGGCAGGGGTGAGGCAGACTGTGACATGTGAAACGGCTCTCGCTACATCACTTGCTGCCATCCTGTACCTTTTTGCATAGGCGTAAATACCGTGGTAGCCGCGGTAGTGGCTGCCACAGGGCCCAAGACATTAAGGGGCCCGGAGCCCTGTGGCAGCCACTAGCGTGAAGTCCACAAACAATGCTATCATTATACTCGGGGGTCTTTATGGGGCATAATACTGTGTGCAGGGGCCTCGATGGGGCATAATACTGTGTGCAGGGGCCACTATGGAGCATAATACTGTGTGCAGGGGGCTCTATGGGGCATAATACTGTGTGCAGGGGCCACTAAGGGGCATAATACTGTGTGCAGGGGCCACTATGCTGCATAATACTGTGTGCAGGGGCCACTATGGGGCATAATACTGTGTGCAGGGGCCACTATGGGGCTTAATACTGTGTGCAGGGGCCACTATGGGGCAAAATACTGGGTGCAGGGGCCACTATGGGGAATAATAGTGTGTGCAGGAGTGCGGTTTGCATGGGGGTGGGTTGGAGGGGGCAGTCCAGGGGGGTTGGGGGTCCAGCCATTTCTAGTTATGCCATTGCCTGCTTGCCATTTTAATGAATATATGGATATTAAAAAGCATATTTGCATGTCATTCTGGCGAGTGCCACTTCTCTGGTATGGGCAAGCTCTTCTGTGCCTAGGGCAGGTCTTTTTGTATGTATTACTACATCTGTGGTAGAAAGAGAGGAAGAGATATTTATCTAAACTACTGCTTGTTATGTTGTGGCTTAAGTCAGGTGGTCCCCTACAAAGCTGTCCACGACAAATCCTTGTACTAATGGGTTAGGGTTAGTCAATTTCAGTAACAACTAATCATGCTATGGGCAGCATGGTGGCTCATTGGTTAGCACTGTAGCACTGGAATCCTGGGTTCAAAGACAACATCTGCAAGGAGTTTGTATGTTCTCCCCATGTTTGTGTGGGTTTCCTCTGGGTACTCCGGTTTCCTCCCACACTCCAAAGACATACTGAAAGGGAATGTAGATTATGAGCCCTATATGGGACAGTTATTGACAATGTCTGTAAAGCATTGGAGAATATGATGGTGCAAATAAAAATGCTTTTGGGATGCGCATGATCCTCTCAGTTCCAGACGTCGTTGTTATGTCATATTGCAGATTCTCACAGCTTTTTCTTTATTTAGATGTTTGTAATATTAAAACAAAAATTGTCAATAAAGTAAAATTAAAATTAGAAATCATACTATCAGCATTGTATTACGCACTTGAACATACAGTGTGTATTAGGGATAAAAGATATTGAAGATCTCTTCATTGCTGTTAGTCTAAATTCAGGAATATGAAATTATTTATTGCCATAAAGAGACAATAATAACAAAGGAAGAGTTTTAAGGCAAATATGTACATACAGTTAATTCATACTATGTTAGGGAAGGTTCACAGTATTGTTATTAATGTCCGTTGCTGTCATCCATAATAGGAAGGGAGCAATGGACATTAAGTGACTGATGCAGACAGAGCCCCCTCCATCTGGTGTCCATCTGCATTCGCCCCAATGTAAAAAACATGACAGAAGTTTTCCTATCTCATTTTTTTTTTTACTTATCCGACGGAAGAAAAAGTCTTGCATGCAGGATTTTTTCTTCTGTTACAAACGTAAACAAACATAATGGAATACAGCGTCCATCGTGTTTTTTACATTAGAGTCTGTAGGAACAGGCCCAGACAGAGAGTGCTCTGCCTTTATATGTCACTCTGCTACCATTAATGTTCATTCGTCATAGGATGAGAGCAATGGACATTCATACCTTAGTTTGAACCCAACCTTAATTATTACAAATTACGTGAAGTTGAAAATCACTCAATCACTACATGATCCTCTTGAATGCGAATCTAATATCTCACAATACTATATCATAGTAAATGGAAACAGAGGGCAGCTTGTATAAATATTTTTCACTGTGGTAAGACACCTTAGGGGATAATTGTTAATGCAAATACACAAGTGTTTGTTTATTTTTTTATTTATATGACATATGTAAACAATACATGATGTCTTAATAAAAGAAAAAACATTAAACAATAACTATGCATCTTTGTTAGAATACATTGCATTATATGTCCCTATCTTAGCAGATCAGTGATAAGAAAAGCATAGGTATAAAATATTGTAAACACCTGAGTGATTTCTACACAAAAGGTACGGTTTATAGCTTAAAGCTGCATATAAAACATTCGGCAGGTGAAACATGAGTATATGACACGTAGATATGTGTCACTGGAAAATCCCATTTAATGATACTATGGGGAAGCTGCATGATCAAATACTGTGTGGGAAGGTCTAGACAACCAGTGTACAATACAGCACTAAAATAATACTGGCAGCAGTAACTTGAGCTTCTTACTGTAGATGACGCATTATATCCATATTGAAACCCATCCATTTAGCATGATATTTCATTATGGTTAAGAGTGATAAAGTTAGTCTATATTACTTTTTTTGCAAGTGTTGTGTTCATGTACTATTCTAGCATTTTTTAAATGTATCTTCACTACTTAAAGAAATACTATGAACATCTCTATTTAGTTATAGTTACAAAACATCTAACTCAGAGGCATTGCTAGGTGTGGGCATACAGTGGGTATGGAAAGTATTCAGACCCCTTTAAATTTTTCACTCTTTGTTTCATTGCAGCCATTTGCTAAAAGCAAAAAAATTCATTTTATTTCTCATTAATGTACTGTACACTCAGCACCCCATCTTGACAGAAAAAACCCCCAGAAATGTAGATATTTTTGCAAATTTATTACAAAAGAAAAACTGAAATATCACATGGTCATAAGTATTCAGACCCTTTGCTCAGTATTGAGTAGAAGCCCCCATTTGATCTCGTACAGCCAGGAGACTTCTTGGGAATGATGCAACAAGTTTTTCACATCTGGATTTGGGGATCCTCTGCCATTCTTCCTTGCAGATCCTCTCCAGTTCCGTCAGGTTGGATGGTGAACGTTGGTGGACAGCCATTTTCAGGTCTCTCCAGAAATGCTCAATTGGGTTGAGGTCAGGACTCTGGCTGGGCCAGTCAAGAATGGTCACAGAGTTGTTCCGAAGCCACTCCTTTTGTTATTTTAGCTGTGTGCTTAGGGTCATTGTCTTGTTGGAAGGTGAACCTTCGGCCCAGTCTGAGGTCCAGAGCACTCTGGAAGAGGTTTTCTTCCAGGATATCTCTGTACTTGGCTGCATTCATCTTTCCTTCAATTGCAACCAGTCGTCCTGTCCCTGCAGCTGAAACCCCCCTTCCCATAGCATGATGCTGCCACCACCATGTTTCACTGTTGGGATTGTATTGGGCAGGTGATGAGCAGTGCCTGATTTTCTCCACACATACTGCTAAGTACATAAGTTCAATTTTAGTCTCATCAGTCCAGAGAATCTTATTTCTCATAGTCTGGGAGTCCTTCATGTGTTTTTTGGCAAACTCTATGTGGGCTTTCATATGTCTTGCACTGAGGAGAGGCTTCCTTCAGGCCACTCTGCCATAAAGCCCCGACTGGTGGAGGGCTGCAGTGATAGTTGACTTTGTGGAACTTTCTCCCATCTCCCTTCTGCATCTCTGGAGCTCAGCCACAGTGATCTTTGGGTTCTTCTTTACCTCTCTCACCAAGGCTCTTCTCCCACAATTGCTCAGTTTGGCTGGATGGCCAGGTCTAAGAAGAGTTCTGGTCGTCCCAAACTTCTTCCATTTAAGGATTATGGAGGCCACTGTGCTCTTAGGAATCTTGAGTGCTGCAGAAATTCTTTTGTAACCTTGTCCAGATCTGTGCCTTGTCACAATTCTGTCTCTGAGCTCCTTGGGCAGTTCCTTTCACCTCATGATTCTCATTTGCTCTGACATGCACTGTGAGCTGTGAGGTCTTATATAGACAGGTGTGCGTCTTTCCTAATCAAGTCCAATCAGTTTAATTAAACACAGCTGGACGCCAATGAAGGAGTAGAACATCTCAAGGAGGATCAGAAGTAAATGGACAGCTTGTGAGTTAAATATGAGTGTCACAGCAAAGGGTCTGAATACTTATGACCATGTAATATTTCAGTTTTTCATTTTAAATAAATTTGCTAAAATATCTATATTTCTGTTTTTTTCTGTCAAGATGGGGTGCTGAGTGTACATTAATAAGAAATAAAATTAACTTTTTTTCTTTTTAGCAAATGGCTGCAATGAGTGAAAAATTTAAATGGGTCTCAATACTTTCCGTACCCACTGTATATACTGTAAGAGCCATAGTATCATAAGGGTACAGATCTTATGTATAACATCTAGAGGACACAGATACAATTACATAAATGCATGAACAATTTTAGATGTGTAGATCATTGATGCAACCAGAGAGTGCTTGCTTTTGACAGACCTTTATTTGTGTGCCTTATCAAGTACTGTATGTTCTTGCTTGTTTTCATGACATAACAGATCATTTGTCTGCAACCATGTGCATTTACCTACGCTGTTTTTGTCCATTTTGTAAATGTGCGTGTTTATACCTGTTAAACAATCATTTTTATCTTAACATGAATAATGTGATAAAAACAAAAAAAAAAAAATCACTTCTTATTCGATTGTTTTACGCCACTTGATAATTGCCAATTTTGCTCAGTATTCTAATTAATTAAGCCAAGTTGTTATGTTAAACGCATTATTCAGGAGTTTTTTATAATTTTTTTCCACGTCACTATATTTTAAGAAAAGTACTATTTCCTGCAGTGTACACTGTTAGCAATAGGAGTGGAACAGCAACCCTGTCCACTGAATATTGGCAGTTCCCGGGAATTGCAGCACCAGTCCTAGTAATTGAAAAGAAGTGGCTATGCTGCACGCACTGCCAATTCACTAGCATCTTCCAGTATGCTCAGGGTGTTAGACCCCCACAGTTCACATACTGATAACATGTGGATAGGTCATCACTATCAAAAAATTGATTTGGTGCCAGAAAACCCCTTCAAGCAGGACTCACTCCAAGTTGTCTTCAGCCTGTAGTCTACAATAGTACATCTGACATTGAAACCGGGTGTCTCCCATATAACCAGCACTCAGCACCCCAGCACACAAGTGCTCACTGCCACGCTACTCCACCCTGGCACTCCAATACTTGCACAGGCTAGAACACCGACACATGAGCAGTAGAGAAGAACAAGGAGAGAGGTGCCTCGTTGTTGTTGCTGGTATAAGTAACTCTAGCACTACTTATGCTGGAGCCAGTAGTTCCACAGTTTTAATTTCCATACTAATATTTATAATAAAGTAATCCAATAAAAGGTGAGTCTTCTAAAATATTAGTATACTAGAATTGTAGATTTTGTTTTAGTTCTTAGGTGGCTATGATATTAAAATCATAATGTAAGAGCAGGTTAATCCATAATATACTCCGATCATCCAAACACGTTTTGGAGTTCTCAGGTTCCTTCTTCAGTGGTAAGAGATTATATAATATACCTCCGGATACTAAAAGCTTAGATTTTTTTTATAGTTAAAAAAGGTGCATCTAAATACTGAACTGGGTTATCTTATTTAGATACATTTAAACACCGGACTAAAAGCATATGGCTATTTAGACAATAAAACAAATCATAAGATGATGAGATAATAAGACAAAATGAAGCGAAATAAACAAATAAGATGTATCAATAAAATAAAATTACACTATCTTATTTTACCTCAGTAGAAAGGCCAATAAATAGATATTCAATAAATTAGAATATCTTTGAAACGTTCATTCATTTCAGTAATTCAGTAATACAATACATAATCATCAGTCTTCCATGATTGTGTGTCCTACTGAACCAGACTGAGGGACCATGTAAAGGCTTAGGAAACCTTGGCAGGTGATACACTGAATTTACAATACTGAACTTTTTTACAATATTCAAATTTTCTTAGATTTGGGTTTTCATTACCTGTAATCCATAATCAACATTTACAGAAATAAAACACTTGAAATAGAACACTCTGTATGTAAAGAATCTAGAAAATATAGGAGGTCACTTTTTTTAATTTAATTACTGAAATAAATAAACGTTACAAAGATATTCTAATTTATTAAGATGCACCTGTATAATAGGACATCTGACATCAAGAGAATATACCGTATTTTTTGGACTATAAAACGCAGCGGACCATAAAATGCACCTAGGTTTTAAAGGAGGAAAATAGGAAAAAAAAATTATAGGCAGGATCTATTGCTGGAGGGCCACAGGTTGTGCAACACTCTTGTATGCAGACAGCAGTGTTGCACAACCTGTGTGGCTCTGCAGCTTTTGCCAAACTACAGCTCCCATCATCCCAGCCTGTTCAAGCATAATCCCCTAGGTAACCTGTTTGTACTTACAGTGAGGACAAGAACAACACCTAAAAAGTGCCTCAGTAGAAAGTCAAGTCCCATGTTGTCTTTCTGGAGCTTTAACCAATTGTGATATTTGGATCCCTAAATTTGGGGCTTTTGTATGTACAATCGGGGTCTTTTAGGGAGGGTCTGCCCTAGGACTTTGTCATTCCCCAGGAGATACCAGTGTCTCTAAAGCATTTTTTGTACTTCTGGTAATTGAATAGTAATACTATCTTGGTTTTGTTATATTCTGTCTTTTTACCCTCTCTTGATTAATGTCTCTTTGCTTGCTTAAAAAAGTCTTCTTTCTTTCAGAGTATTGTTTTCATTAGTTCATCCAGTAAAATATCTTCTGGATATTCTTTCTCTATAAATTGTTGTGTGAGAGATTCATCTTCTCCTCTTTGTGTTCTTCAGTTCTCATACAGTTCCTCTTCAGTCTATGATATTAGCTAATTGAAACATTAATAGTCAGTGGGTATGTTTTAACATCAATGTAAGATAAAACTATTCCCTGTTATAGGTTTATGGTGCACGGTACAGATTATTCCGACGTTTCGAACAGTTAGCTAGAGATCTAGATAAACTACTAATTGCTTACTTATATTTGGAGTGAAATGTATATTACATTTGTTCATATTAAGTTTGCATATAAATCTTCTAATACAACATTGTACAGTCATACATCATAATAACATTATGTTATATAAAAAGTATATAAAAATGCCTTAGGTCCCAGGCCTGCCCCAACCATTCTTCCCAATATGCTATATATAGGTTGGCATAGATGGGGGAGACTGTGGCCCATATGACAGTCCCTGATGTCTTGCATTTTTGATTTTAATAAGTTGCAGAAGGTGGCAAGAACATTTCATTATAATATTTGGAGATTACATTATAAGCATGGTATTGCGAAAGCCTCATCCTTGTCACATGTTTTTTGCCAATCTAATTATTCACAAGAGATATGTCAGTATTGTTTTATGTTGTTTTATATTTGTTTTTTATTTTAGGAAATAATAAACATTAGTTTACATTGAACCTATAACTACAAGACTTGTGCTACAATTTGAGTCCAGTGAATTAGTTGGTATTTGCTGTTGGATTTATTGAGTCCATTTGGTAGTGGGCCTCCTGCAGACTTGTTGGTTGTTGTATGTCTTTAGAATTTTCTTTTATTATTGTGCCTAAGGAAGAAAATGCTTATGACTTTTGAATCCAAAGTTTGTGAGACATAGTGGTTATTCTCCTCTTCTATTGATAAGTGGTTGTCTGCTTACCCACTCTATTCTGAAGTGGGGGGGGGGGCAAAGGGGATGCTGATGGATTTTAATGCTATGGTAGGCTCAGAATATTTTGTGTGGTATGTATCTTTAGGCAAAGCACTGTAATTTTTTCCAGAATAGGCATATAAATTTCTGTAGGGAATATGCTATCTCCACAAAAATGTCAATAGTTATGTACTAAAGTATATGTTCTATTCTCTAAAAAGGGATTCATCATTACATGTAAGGCTCAAATGGAAATTGCAGGAGTCTTTCTCTGTGTTCACAGATTGCAGACCCAATTGTGTAATGTTAGTTGGTGGTAATGTTCCTGTCAATTTAACTTAAGCCATGTAATCTTTACATCTATTATCTAATTTGTACATATATCTTCCTAAGCCCAACAGTCTACATTTGCAAACATAATAACACCTTCCATTGTTATCATAGTATGAATGGAATAGTGTATGTCAATCAAACAATGGGCGTTGGTATAATAGGATTTTTACTGATGAATAGTCCATGAACTGAAGCACAAGCATCATGTTTTAGAAAATAGAAAGCAAACATGTGTTCTACATAAAACTATAGGTTTCTATTGTGATCAAACTTTGATTTAACAAATCCTGGCTTGTCTGGAAATAGTCATCTGAATGTCACCTAAAATGGCCCTGAAAATTTACTATGTGTGACACTTGACCAGTATGTCAGCAGATTTCATACAAAATTCTCTAGTTCATGAGCATGCATGTGTGCCTAAAATAGGGAAATTGGATTTCAAGTCCCACTGTTGACAGGGACTAATGAGTGATTACCATATTTGTACAATTCTTTGCAATATGTTTGTGCTGTAAAACTCATTGGAAATACATAAGTAAATAAGTAAAATAGCATATAACTAAAATATGATTCACAAAATAACACAATTTATCTTCCTACTTAAATTTTCATTGTGACCTAATTTGAAAGTTATTAACTATATCAAAAATAATAATCTTTTCACATTATATCAGCCTTATTAAAATTTAGATGATCTTGGGTTCCAGTGGAATGTTAAAAAATGGGTCTGTAATTGAACAGAGATAATTAGTCAAATCCCTTGTGCCTGTAAAGAATTATCTAAGTAGCAATTTCTAGCAGAATGTGACATTGCAACCTTTTGTAGCCCAATTTTCATCACTTCCAGCACATATGACTTTTTTGTGCAGCAATAGAAACATAGAAGACTGACAGCAGAAAAAAAACACAATTTCCATCTAGTCTACTCCCCCCCACATTATCTTAAGATAGACATGAGTTTATCCCAGACATGCTTAAATTCACTTACTACAGATTTTCCAACTACATCTGCTGGAAGTTTGTTCCAATACTCAACTACTCTTTATTTTACACAGAATGATACAACATCCACATTTAAGCTACATTATTGTGGTACTATGCCCCAATGTATGCTATAGCATAATGTGTGGAATGCTATTTGTGTTTATAAAGTTGAATAGAAAAGTGTAGCCAACTACTTTTCAATACAGTTGAAATCTATACTGATTAAATGTATGTGAAAAAGATACTCTTTTGGCATACATATGGTAGGGTAATTTGATTAATCCCAGCTCAGTTACATCCATACATTGTGAAACCTTTCTTTATGGTCACCTGGGTCATATGATCCCAGTCTGATCATCAGTCCAGAGTTTGGTCTCCTGTGTAAACAAGGCATCATTTTGAACTGTGTGACTGACAGCAGTGAACTACAGAATTACATCAGCATCTGTCAAATTCCTTCTGGCAGCTCCCTTCCTCAAATCACTCCTGGAAGCTCTCAAGCACCCATTACTCTGCATATCCCCAATGCTGCCTAAAGAGGTTTTCTGTGAATTTTAAAATTGATGGTGTATTCTTAGGATAGGCCACCAATATCTGATTGGTAGTGGTCAGATATATGGCAACCCCAATGATCATTTGTTCCAAGGAAATATACAGTGAACAGGGTGGGAAGCAGACAGCTGAACTGCAGTATTCAGGCACAGTCACTATATAGTGCACAGAGTTTTCTGCTTCTGGCTCCATCCACTGAATAGTTCCAGCTCCGGCAGCTCTTCAGAACAGTTGATAGGATGGGGTTCCAGGCATTGAACTCCTACCGATCAGGTATTGATGGCCTGTCTTAAGATACTACAAAAGGTATACACAGGGCATACTCAAGAGCTTCTACATTACATTTTTAAATGGCTGATGCCGCACTGTATAGGCAAGAAAAAAATTGCTGCAATGCTTCTCTAATGTCTATGGACACATCAGCTTATAAATTGAAGAAATCTGTGAGCTAATGGGGCCTACAACACATATGGGAACCTAGCATTAGCCACCAGTAATACATATATATATTTCTTATAAATTATAGACACAAATGATAAACACAAACTCATGTTTTTTCATTTGCAAAAGACAAAATTCAAAGGTTACTTGGTTTCATAGCTAATAATTTTCTATATAATTTATTTTATACATTTAGGTGCCAGAAGCCTCATGTTTTTTTCAGACAGGCGTCTACAAAACATTGACGTGAGTTATCAATACAATAAAGTGACATCAACCGCCTTAATATAGATGTGTACATATGTTAATACTATGAAATAGTGCTTCATATCAGTGTTGACATTCAATACAAAGCAACTTAATAGTCTGATTGTTATAATGGAATTTGCCAAAGAAGTTGTGGTTCCATTGTTACTTTGTTCAGAAAGTGTAGTTTCCTTTAGATAAAAGAAGTAGGAAGAGCCACACATGAGTCATGATGGCATTAATTCACTTCTAAAACCCAATACTTCAGCCTCAGGCAAAGAAGGTGGGCGGGAGGAAGGAGGCAGAAAATAAGATGTTTTTTTTTTTTTCAAATATGCAACTACATGTTTAAGCTGGATTGACATGTTATTGCTTGTGGGTATCTGGGTAATCTGATGAGTGCACGTCACATACTTAGCTGTTTTTATAGATGGTTACTGAGTTGGCAGACCACTGTCGAAAAACATATGTTGAAACACAAGGTCTACAAAAACATAATTATATATATGTCAGTCATTACTGTAGACTTGTAAATCTCCTAGAAGGCCACATACTAAAATGCTTGATAAACTGAATATGTAATTCCATAAAAGGTTACATGACAAGATGATACAATCCACTATCACACATTCTATCATTCCTATTGACATATTACACATCTACATTTGGCAACAAAGAGAGGTTTACTGGAGATCTTGACTTATGCTTTTTCCCCTGTCATCCTCCATGATAGTAAACACAGGAGGTTGACCCTTTGCCTAATAGGAACAGGAAGCAGAGAGGTTAAAAGGACACACCTCTCACTAGAAGCCAGTATTTTCTGTTAATGCACACTGCATTTTCTTTGTGTTATGTATTAAAGTTATAAATATAAAAAAGTGTGAGTAAAACAGTTAAGAAAACAATAGTTTTTACCGATAATTCGGTTTCCAGGAATCCTCCATGACAGCACACACAGGCATTTTCCAGTGACGTTCCGTTTCCCCATTTCCAGAAAAGGAACGTCACATATATTACCCCACCAAGTCATAATTACCTGTCTTCCTGTCCAGATCTTCTGGCATGGAACATCACTTCCTTCTGGGGCATCACTTCCTACAACGCATAAAGGCACTCCGGCTCTTTTGCACAGGTGTCGGCAGACGTCAAGAAGAGGAGAAGCTGGCCCGCCAGAAGGAAGAGATGTCCCATGCCCAGAAGATCCGGTAAGTATGATGGGGTGGGGGTGGTTTGAGTTAGTTAGTTGGGAAGGGCTAGTAGCAGGCGGGCTAGCTAGGGAAACAGGGAGGGGGTTTGAGGGAGTGAGAGAGGGAGGGTGAGGGAGTGAGAGAGGGAGGTAGTGTGAGTCAGCTCTGAGTGAAGCACAATGCATCCTGGTAGTTGTAGGAAAACAGAACAGGAAGATACCAGGAGCTCACAGAGAAACACAGAAATCACTCAAAACACTGCTAAAGGTATTTGATTGCACTTATTAGCCTATTAATAGCACTAACTGACCTTTTTTGAAAAAAAATTTTTTTTTTTTGCCTGGAAAACTCCTTTAAAAGTTTTAGGAGTGTGTGTTTCTGTTGACACGAACTGGGCACAACATATTGGGCACTGAAATGGCATATTTCTTTAAAAATTTTAATTTACACTTTGCACATTCATTTCTGGGAAGCACTCTTGGCAACAAAATGATAATAATAACCTTTGATAAATTTTGTGAGGGGTGTAGTTTCCAAAATGGGGTCACTTTTTTGGGGTCTCCATTGTACTGGTACTTTAGGGGCTCAGGGCTCTACAAATGCAACATGGCACCCGCATAATTTGTCCTCCAATAGCCAGATAGCACTCTTGTGAAAATGAAAAGTTTGGGGATAAATAGACGGTTTATTGGAAAAACAGTTATTTTTCATTTTTACACCCCATTGTTTTTAAAATCTGTTGTGGGGTCAAAATACTCACTATACCCCTAAATAAATTTCTGCGAGGTGTGTACTTTCCAAAATGGGGTCACTTTTTGGGGTTTTCATTGTACTGGTACTTTAGGGCCTCTGCAAAAGCGACATGGCACTCAAAAACTATTCCAGCAAAATATGCCCTCCAAAAGCCAAATAGCGCACTTTCCATTCTGGCCCCCCCCCCACCCATGTAACCAAACAACAGTTCGGTAATTTTTCTCCTTTAACTCCTTGTGAAAATGAAAAATTTGGGGATAAAGTGATATTTTAGTAATTTTCACTTCCAAATGTTAATAAAATCTGTGAAACAGCAGAGGGGTCAAAATGATCACTATACTCCTTGATAAATTCCTTGAGGGGTACAGTTTCCAAAATCGGAGGACTCCACGGTACTGGTACTTTAGAGACTCTGCAAATAAGACAAGGCACCTGAAAACTATGCTAACAGAATCTGCTTTTCAAATGTCCAGTGTCGCTCCTTCCCTTTGAAGCATTGTCATGTCCCCAAACAATTTACGTCCATTTGTGGGGTATTTCCATGCTCAGCATGAAATTTCTCCTTTAACCCCTTGTGAATGTGTAGAATTTAGGTCTAAATGAATGTATTATTGAAAAAAATTAAATGTCTAAATTTCATCTCCATATTGTTTTAATTCCCATGAAATGCTTAAATGGTTAGCAAACTTCCTAAATAAGGTTTTGAATTACAGTGGGGAAAAATCGTTGATTATGTAGATAATCTGTTTTCCCTTAGTCCGAACAGCAGCACAATATGAGGATATGGGGTATCTCTGCCCCTGTGTGCTGGAAGGACAGGCGGAATTTTTAATTTACATAATTAATTAAGTGATACTCCCCTATAAAAGGCCAAGGAGACCCCCCCTCACTGTGTTAGTTATAGAGAATAAAAGAAAAAAACAACAATCCTTCTTAAAAGGGGGGGAAGCTTGTGCTGCTGTTCGGACTAAGGGAAAACAGATTATCTACATAATCAACAATTCCCCTTACGTCCAACAGCAGCACAATATGGGGACTTAGCAAGTAGATCCCCTAGGGAGGGTTCTCACTCACTACAGTACCGTATGAATGTCCAAAGGCAGTAGCCTCTGAACTACGGACATCTAACTGATAGTGTTTAACAAAGGTTAGTTGGTGGTGACCAAAAAGTGCTGCACAAACTGCTCAAAAAGCAAGACTGACTCTCAGCCCAGGAGGCCGACACAGCCCTTTGATAAACTTGGGCGTTAACCCAAGCAAAAGAAATTTAAATTAAGAGGATTTTCCAATCTTCTGACTGACTATGTACGCAGAAGATAAATTTTGGAGACACCATACTATATCCAGAGTATGGTTTTTCCCCTTCCTTGGAGGAAGGAGCTGGGAAAGGAGACTGGTAAGCAGACCACCTGGTTAATATTAGCCTGAGAGGGCACCTTAGGGTTAAACCTAGGAAGAAATCTGAGCTGGAACCTAATGAAAAAAAAAAAAAAGGCTCTTCAGAAAAAAAGCCTGCAACTCTGGTATTCTTTTAGCCGAGGTGATAGCTAGCAAAAAGGTGGTTTGCAAGCCAGAAACTTAAGATCCACCTTCTCAAATGGTTCCAATGTCGGGCCGCAAAGGCCAGAAAGAACTGTGGATAGATCCCAGAATGGAACAGAAGCTGCAACCAATTACCTAAGTCTCATAGCACCCTTAAGAAATTCTGGGAATTAAGGGGTTCTGAGACAATCTTTTGCTTAAACAGGTGGATAGGGCTGAAACCAGTACCTTTAGTGTGGCAGGGGAAAGGCCCTTATCCAAGTGGTCCTGAAGAAAATTTTGAATCATTCTCATAGAAGGATTTGAACTATTCACTTCCTGTCTGGAGAACCACTCCTTGAAGAAAATACCTATCCTTAGGTATCTTTTATTGGTGGATTCTGCTTTTGCGCAGAAAAAAGGTCTTCAGGACAACTTCTGACAGTCCTCTAGGGACTGAGCAACCTTCAGGCTGTCAGGTTGAATCTCCTCAGATTCTGGCACTTCTGAGTTCCTTGGGAAACTAGGTTCTGGATTGGGGGAAGCCTCTAATAGATCCCTCGACTCATGAGCATGAGTTGGGAACACCAAGCTCTTTTTGGTTATCACATAGGCTTGGTCCTGTCTGACTTTCATCAATACCCTTGGTACAGTACAGGGCATCCACTGCCAAGGGATAGTCCTCCTGATGCAGTGAGCAGAACGCCTCTACCTTGGCATTGAGTCTGGTCACCATAAGGTCTACTTCTGGAAGACCCCACTTCAGGGTGATCTGGTGGAACACTCTTGATTGAGAGACCATTCTCCTGATACGGTAAGACCCCGACTCAACTGATCCGCTACTATGTTCAAGGAGCCCTTGATGTGAACTGCGGAGAGATGGGTCAGATCTTTCTCTGCCCAGGTGAAAATCAGACCTGCCTCCCTGAGGAGGGAGAATTATCTGATGCCTTCCTGTTTATTACAGTCACCATGTTGACGGACCGGATCTTGACAGCTCTTCCTCTGAGAAGAGGAGAAGAATGGAGGAGTGCCAGGTAAACTGCTCTGAGTTCCCTCCAGATGGATGATGTCATCCTTTCTAGCCTGCTCCAGACTCCTTGTACGATTTTCTCGAACAGATGGACTCCTCATCCTAAAAAGATGCATCGGTCAACAGGGTCCAAAGAGGTTGGACCGTGGACATCTGACTTTCAGGCGTATCACCAATTGAGAGAAAGACGGGTTCTGGGAGAAAGTCTGATCCTCTTGTCAAGGCTCGAAGGTCCATGATTTCAGACCCCTAGTACTTCTGACTGGAGGGGATACATATGCCATAACGTCCAAGGGACTGAATTGGCTAAGGCTGACATAAGGCCAGGACTCTCATAATTGTTCTGATGAACATTCAACGCGTCTTGAGAAGATATTATTATTTATTATGATAACCTGTATAGCGCCATCATATTCCGCAGCACCTTCACAGACATTGACAGATATAGGGCACTGTCCCATATAGGACTTACAATCTACATTCCCAATCAGTATGTCTTAGGAGTGTGGGAGAAATCCAGAGACTCCGGAGGAAACCCACGCAAACCTGCGGAGAAAATACAGTCTCCCTGCAGATGCTGTCCTTGGCAGGATACGAACCCAAGGCTGCAGTGCTAACCACTGAGCCACCGTGCCCAAAGGGCTCCGATTATCTTTTTTCTCCTTATCAAAGTTTAAGAAATTTCTAGGCGGACAGAGTCAGACTGAAACTCAGAAACTTCTTCCGATTGGAAAGAATCACCTCTGACTTCTCCTGGTTATAAGCCTAGATGCTGGAAAAAAAGACACAGGATGGTTTCTGAATAGGCTTTTATTAGCCAGTTGTCCAAATATGGCACTATGAACAGACCTTGAAGTCTGAGTGCAGCTGTTACTGGAGCCACCACCTAAGTAAATGTGTGGGGAGCCGAGAAAATGCCAAAGGGCAGAGCCGCAAACTGGAAATGTCACCTGTGGCCGACAATTGATACAGCAATTCTCAGATACCTTCTGTGAGGAGGGTAACTGGAACTTGTAAGTACACATCCTTTAGGTGGAGAGTGACAAGAACATTGCTTTGCAGAAAGGATGTGACCAACTTCCTGGTGTCCCTTTGGAAACGCTCTTCCTTATGAAGAGACTTAGATATATTAGGACTATAACATATATTGGTAGTGGAAAGTCTAGTGTGTAGATGCCAAACCTTCTTCTGAGGGTGGACCTTTCCCGAGGCCCCCTTGCCCAGGTATTCCAGGATGGAATTTTCCAGTATAACCTGCTCCCGTGCAGGAAGAAAATGGGTTGCAAAGAATCTGTCTTGTGGCGTGCGAAGAAATCATCTACATAACCGCGCTGTACTTATCTGCAAGACCAAAGTTCTTGGATCTTCTGCCAGAAGGAGAGAAAAAATGGGAGAGACATTCCCCAACAGGAGTATTTGCCGCCACAGGAAGCGAAAAGTTGGCATCAAAGCAAGGCTTCTTTCTGTCCCCTTCCTTGGGGAACTTACGTCCAGCCCCTCTGGACTGATATCTAGCACGCCTCTGATATTGTAACGTAGATTGAGGCGGCCCCGCCAGAAGGTCCTACTTTCCCTTTAAAAGACTGCGGAAGGCACTTATCCTTTTAATCACAAGACCTTCCATGATGTCGTCCAGGCCTCTGCTAAAATGTTTACCCAGCTCAAGGGTAGGGAGCATACGTTATACTTGGACGCATTGTCCACTCCCCGAGGTTTCAACCATAATGGCCTTCTAGCAGCTGTAGAGAAGGCCCTAGATTTGGCAGGCATCTTGACCTGGTATACGGATACTTCTGCTAGATACTCTGTTATTCGCTACCTCATTGGAGGCGATGTCCACAGAAGCCTGAGCAGAGGCCAAGGATTAAGCCTTCCTAAGGGTACACTCCAAGCAACTATGTATAGAGATCTGGAGATTGCCTGTCAAAGCTTTATCCAGTGTCGTGTCCACTTGGAAGGCCCTAGGCCCCCTATTGGTGGAACTAGAGGCTTCCCCTAGTTCAACATCACGGTCGCTGACCAGATGGACTTCAGCAACCTAGGCATCCTTACCAAGAGGCCTGCTGGGATTTAGCGAAGTGTCTTCATCACACGAGTGCATCACATTAAGTATGTGAAATTCCTCTTCTGATGGAACTAACTGAGGATGTCTCAGTACGAAGCTTGAGAAATCTAGTTCCAGATTTCTATCCTGCTCCTTGACCCACAGAATTACGTCACAAATGGACGAATCCTCATATGGGGTCCCACAGCATTGGCGAAAGCGAGTGTAATCATACCAACAGGCAGAGGGATGTCGCACTCTGTATAAGCGAATATTTCAGCTTAGAGGACCTTTCCCTCATTAAGTCGACGCTGACACCGAAAGTAGTCAGAACAGCATCAAACAAAAGCGTACAGCCTATCAAAGAGACAAACTTAGGAAGAAGGTTTAAATAAGTAGGGAGAAGACCATACTTACCCATAAAACTTATATACACAAACTTTTTAAGAGACCCTTAACAATGGTGTATTTAAAGAGAATGGCCTAAACTAGTCCGGCAGCGCAATCCAGCGTTTACTGAAACCTAAGGCAGTCAAACATTTCTTTTTAATGGTAAAGCTAATACATTAAGTTGTTTGACTTATTCTATATAGATATATCATATCACACATATGCATGTGTGTAGGTATGTGTATGTATGTAGCTATGTCCAGTGTAAATGAATATGCAGCATCACCACTGGACAATGCCAAAACGTATGTACTGTATTTCTAATGTATATAGTTTGCTTATATGCCATCTTGCACATAGTTTGTGTATAACATACAGTATTTTAGCACTTTTTTTGCACTTTTGCACAATTTCTTTGTGCATTATCACTTCTTGTTTTTTGTATGTTTCTGTCATTGTGTTGTCATGTCTTTGTATGTTTATTGATGTTGCTGTGATAGTTGATATGCTGTTTGGTATCTATTGGGACTATTGTAGCATATATTGTTATTCTCTTGATTCTAAAATGGCCGCCGCTATTCACTGGTGCTGTGCGCATGCGCTGGATGTCCTACTCTTTCATCACATCACGACGGCGGCGATTTATGTGTTGGTGGAACGTGTTTGTGTTCCACCACACGTGACGCTACTTGTGATGTGGTAGAGATCCGGCTCTAGCTCATGCGCCGCATAGGAAAGCACAGGTGAGCTCTATTTATGAGCTATTATAGTTTGATAGCACTTTTTGTGCCTATATAAACCTCCATAACACACTGAAGCAGCACCCCCTGAGGAAACTATCGTGAAACGTGCATTGTGGTTAATTCATAGTTTTGATGCCTTCAGTGTGAATCTACAATTTTTATAGTCATGAAAATACAGAAAACTCTTGGAATGAGAAGGTGTGTCCAAACTTTTGGTCTGTACTGTATGTTTTGCGCTTCAATGGGCTGTACCATTATGAGTGGGCGAAGAGTTTTTGGTAAGTCCCTAGCCCCTAGAGTTCTAGAGGATGGGAGGAGACAAGGAGTCTTGTCTTAGCTTTGGAAAAGAGAGGTTATGCAGTAAGGTAGAGAGGAGCCTAAGCAAGATCCCTCAAGTCATATTAGCACAGGAAGAGTGGGGTCCATAGTGGAAAGAGAAAGTGCCAGATGCGTATTCTGAGGATAAGCTACATGAAGGCCCCAGAGCAACAACCCTGTCTGAGCCAGAGGATGGACAGGGCATACTACTGGCACCCTGTTGGGACATATAAGAGAGATAGAAGGAGACTGGCACCCATTTAGAGTGGAGAATTCCTTTAAGAAATAAGTACAGGCTGCTTTTGGGAGTACCATCTGCATGCTTACTCCAAGGTCACAGTGGTAAAGAACTTCAAGAATTGAAGCTGTTATTCGTATTGCTACCTCACTCAAGTAAAGTTATGTTACCCATTTTCCTGCAACCTTGAGTCTCCTGAGTCCTCTGCATAAATATCATGGGAACTCCAACTCCCATCAGACTCAGGAGGGCTGAAGACTATTAAGATGTGCTCCAGGGAGAGACTATCACCACTAACAGATACTCAGTAGGTGCCCTCAGGTCTGCACTAAACCAGGAGGAGACCTGGAGTAATTTGGTTGAGTTTATTAGCCACTGTGACAAGTACAAGTTTCAGAACTACTACTACTCCCAGACTCAGGTTCCCTCCAGTGCATTGCTGCAAGTAGATCAATGTTCCCTATACCTAGTGGTCCTCAAGATCTAACAAGAAATAAAAAGATAATTGCTTAAATCTTTGTAATGTAAATTTATTCCAATTAAAATATAGGTACCTGAAAATTGACTTATCATCTAAACATAAAGGTGATGCATTGACATTGGAATTTGTATAGTTTTTACTAGTGCTTGAACCTCAGGAGTGACCAGATTTCACATTACTTGAATGCAAGCACTCAGACAATGCTATACTATTCACAAATCACTACCACCATAAAAGTCTGTTCTTTACTGCATTAAAATCTGGGTCATGGCATCCCTTGTGACATGTATTTAAAGCAAACCAATCATGGGAAAAAACTTGGATTTGATTTCATTAGTGATGTAAGCGAATCTAAATTTAGGATTCATGTGCCTCACATTGTCAAAGTCACTTTACTATTCTTATAAGAAAGCCTGACAAATGGAGAGCACAGTGACGTATGTCACAGCACCAGGGAGGAAATGTTGATGTCACTACACTCTCTACCAGTCTTTCTGGAAACAATCTGTTAGCCCTAAGGGGCAAGCCCAGATGCCATAATGTCTGGTGTCTTGTTACTAGTGACACAGAAAAACAGGGTAATTACACTTATCACACAGCATGTGGCATGTTTTAGTAATAAAGGACATACTATGACTTATAATAAATCCTACTGAATTACATCAGGCAATTTAATTAATTTCAGTGTTATATAATAATCTCCTGAATTGAGTTCATTTTCCGATTTAACTTCTAAAGTAAGTTCATTGACACTATAATGAAAAACACAAAGTGAAAATCAGTTCGATACCTTGGGTTGTTCTTCAGCGTGTGCATGGATACCTGCAAGCCCTATTCAGATACATGAGAGTTACAAAAAAAATTTCAACAAGTCTTCAGCATGGTGTGACTGTAAAACAAGTTTGCAAAACAAATATTTTTGCACAACAGACAAAAAACTGTCTATTATTTTTATGCAGTTTTCATTTCCTGCTCCAGAAAATTGTTAGAAAGGAATAAAGTACCAAGAAAGAAATGGTGACTAGTTACTACTAGTAATTCATTGTAGGGGAGTAATACTTTATTTCTGGCAGGTGACTAGCTTCTTGGCATGAATACAGTGTTTGCTTGATCTTACTGATTGTTATGTTCACTAGGGCAGTAGTCAGAGTTTGTAAGCTCGAATTGATTTCTATCAACTTCAGTACAATTCAGTACCCTCCTGGACACTGGAAAAGTATTAAAAGGAACCTGTAAGCAGGTTTGGGACCACTAAACTGCTGATTTGCAGCTTGGGTTTAGGTCTCAAAACTGTTTAATATACTGATTCCCATACCAGGAATGTGGAGAATATGAAGTTACAAGTAGCTGGGTGTTGCTCACTAGAGTCTGCGTCAGCCTTCTGACTCATGTGCATTGCGTCTGGTGAAGTCGCAACACATCGCTTTACAAACAGTGGCGTAGCTATAGGTCTTGCAGCGGGCACACTTACTCCACAGGCCCCCCTTACCACACTACTTCTCTAGTAAACTGTAAGCTTACCTTCTCTTTCTACACAGCGCTGATGCAGTACCCATCTGTGTATCTCTTCTATTGACATCCCAGCTCCACCTTTTTTGGTCTCTTGCTCTCAGCGGTACCAGGAGCCGGGAAGCTGGAAGGCCTGTAGAAGAGACACACAGCCGGGCGCAACATCAGCACTGTGTAGAAAGAGAATGTAGGTATATAATTCACTAGCATGGCCAAAGCAGTGTGTGGGGAAGGGGCTCTTACCTATATGGGTAAGAGAGTAGGAAAGAAAGATTACCTGTGGGGGCACTAATATCTGTGTTGAGGAGCCTTTATGAGGGCACTATTACCTATGGGGCACTATCATATACAGTACAGACCAAAAGTTTGGACACACCTTCTCATTCCAAGAGTTTTCTGTATTTGCATGACTATAAAAATTGTAGATTCACACTGAAGGCATCAAAACTATGAATCAACAAATGTGGAATTATATACTTAACAAAAAAGTGTGAAACAACTGAAAATATGTCTTATATTCTAGGTTCTTCAGAGTAGCCACCTTTTGCTTTGATTACTGCTTTGCACACTCTTGGCATTCTCTTGATGAGTTTCAAGAGGTAGTCAAATGGTCTTCCAACAGTCTTGAAGGAGTTCCCAGAGATGCTTAGCACTTGTTGGCCCTTTTGCCTTCACTCTGCGGTCCAGCTCACCCCAAACCATCTCGATTGGATTCAGGTCTGGTGACTGTGGAGGCCAGGTCATCTGGCGTAGCACCCCATCACTCTCCTTCTTGGTCAAATAGCCCTTACACAGTCTGGAGGTGTGTTTGAGGTCATTGTTCTGTTGAAAAATAAATGATGGTCCAACTAAACGCAAACCGGATGGAATAGCATGCCGCTGCAAGATGCTGTGGTAACCATGCTGGTTCAGTATTCCTTCAATTTTGAATAAATCCCCAACAGTGTCACCAGCAAAGCACCCCCACACCATCACACCTCCTCCTCCATGCTTCACGGTGGGAACCAGGCATGTAAAGTCCATTCGGTCACCTTTTCTGCGTCGCACAAAGACACGGTGGTTGGAACCAAAGATCTCAAATTTGGACTCATCAGACCAAAGCACAGATTTCCACAGTCCATTCCTTGTGTTCTTTAGCCCAAACAAGTCTCTTCTGCTTGTTGCCTGTCCTTAGCAGTGGTTTCCTAGCAGCTATTTTACCATCAAGGCCTGCTGCACACAGTCTCCTCTTAACAGTTGTTGTAGAGATGTGTCTGCTGCTAGAACTCTGTGTGGCATTGACCTGGTCTCTAATCTGAGCTGCTGTAAACCTGCGATTTCTGAGGCTGGTGACTCGGATGAACTTATCCTCCGCAGCAGAGGTGACTCTTGGTCTTCCTTTCCTGGGGCGGTCCTCATGTGAGACAGTTTCTTTGTAGCGCTTGATGGTTTTGGCCACTGCACTTGGGGACACTTTCAAAGTTTTCCCAATTTTTCGGACTGACTGACCTTCATTTCTTAAAGTAATGATGGCCACTCGTTTTTCTTTGCTTAGCTGCTTTTTCTTGCCATAATACAAATTCTAACACTCCATTCAGTAAGACTATCAGCTGTGTATCCACCTGACTTCTGAACAACACAACTGATGGTCCCAATCCCATTTATAAGGCAAGAAATCCCACTTATTAAACCTGACAGGGCACACCTGTGAAGTGAAAACCATTTCAGGTGACTACCTCTTGAAGCTCATCAAGAGAATGTCAAGAGTGTGCAAAGCAGTAATCAAAGCAAAAGGTGGCTACTTTGAAGAACCTAGAATATAAGACATATTTTCAGTTGTTTCACACTTTTTTGTTAAGTATATAATTCCACATGTGTTAATTCATAGTTTTGATGCCTTCAGTGTGAATCTACAATTTTTATAGTCATGAAAATACAGAAAACTCTTGGAATGAGAAGGTGTGTCCAAACTTTTGGTCTGTACTGTATGTGGGGGGCGTGAATACCTGTAGGGGGGCACTATTTCCTAGGGGGGCTAATATCTGTAGAGGCAATCACTATTAGGGACTATTACCTATGTTGGTGGAAACTATTACCTGTGAGGGGCAAGAACTATTAGGGCACTATCATCTATGTGTGTGATGGGGAGCTATTGCCTAAGTGGAAGGTTCAAGTCAGGCAATATTGCTTTGCTGCATCAGTGGGTCACATAAGACACCCAGCAATGCAGCTTGGTTAGGATGGAATGACATGGCAACTTTGGCAGCAACTCCCATTGTGTGACCAAAGATTGCCATGTCGC
The DNA here is from genome assembly GCA_947044405.1 of Leptodactylus fallax. Taxonomy (NCBI): domain Eukaryota; kingdom Metazoa; phylum Chordata; class Amphibia; order Anura; family Leptodactylidae; genus Leptodactylus; species Leptodactylus fallax. The sequence continues at coordinate 4,351,710 of CAMRHE010000037.1, read as the reverse complement.
AATGTAAGTGTGAGTGAATGGAGTCACATTGCAACCCCAAGGGTGCTGATACTAGATGCAAAAAGATTGAGAAGTGCATAATTTTTTTGTGTCTAGAAGTCAAAGTGGCAACATCCCGTAGGTTGCAATGTGACTCCATTAACTTACAGGGTGGCATTTATTATATTTATTAATTTTGCTTACTTATATAGCGCCAACATATTCTGTAGCACTTTACAGACATTGTCAGTGGCAATCTTTGGTTGCACAATGAGTCAAAGTCGCTGTGTAGCTCTAACCTTACAGACAGGGATGGTGGCCATGAATAAAGTTGTAAAGTTGGTTTGGGGACCCAAGCTGGTCTCGCACCAGGGCCTATAATCCTTTAGCTATGGGTTTTAATTAGTAAGCAAATATGCGATACATCCCCTTTAAGAGAAATGTAAAAAGCCTATTGCCAGGTGTGATTGAATGCATAAATCTATAACAAATAAAAAGAAAGTCTCGGCTGTGTTTAACAAGTTATTTCTTAATGACCTCCAGCAATGAATTCATTTTTAGGCCTCATTCCTGCCAGTAAAACATTAGCTCATCCAATGTGTATTCTTCCTGTGAAAAAGTCAAGGTGATTCATCATGTTGATATTTCTGGCTGGCTGTACAATACTTAATGTATTGGAATAAAGTAAGGCTTCAAATCTGTCATGGTTAAGGATGAAGCCTACTTGCTTGTAGAAATCTGGATTCTTTTATAAGAATATTGAATTTGGAGGGAGTATGTTATTGCCATGTTATGTGGTACCTTTTGTGTCATGTGACTAGCAATAAGACTTTAGTGTTTTTTTTGTTCTGTTATATCAGGCCAGTTTTGCGCCAAATTTCCAAAAGTGATGCAAAGCAAGTGGTTTGGTAAATTTGTGCATGTGTTAGGTCAAAATAATGACTTGTCTTTCTTTTTTACACTGACAATGTATCAAATGTAACAAAATTTGAATGTCAAGTGTTAATTTTGCTGCAGATTCAGAGCCTTGATTTGAGTCTCATAGGAAAGAAGTAAGAAACTGACTTCCTGTCCACACATGAGATGCTGTACCAGTTTAAGAGTCTTATTGCTGGTCACATGATAAAACTAAGGGCCAGAAGAGGGTACATAACTCTAAATAAAGTCACCAGTAAGAAGATTATCTTTAGTATAATTTGCATTATATACAGTGAAGGAAATAAGTATTTGATCCTTGCTGATTTTGTAAGTTTGCCCACTGACAAAGACATGAACAGTCTATAATTTTAAGGGTAGGTTAATTTTAACAGAGAGATAGAATATCAAAAGTAAAATCCAGAAAATCACATTGTATAAATTTTATTAATTTATTTTGTAGAGAGAAATAAGTATTTGATCCCTCTGGAAAACAAGACTTAATACTTGGTGGCAAAACCCTTGTTGGCAAGCACAGCAGTGAGGCGTTTTTTGTAGTTGATGATGAGGTTTGCGCACATGTCAGGAGGAATTTTGGTCCACTCCTCTTTGCAGATCATCTCTAAATCATTAAGATTTTGAGGCTGTCGCTTGGCAACTCAGAGCTTCAGCTCCCTTCATAAGTTTTCTATGGGATTAAGGTCTGGAGACTGGCTAGGCCACTCCATGACCTTAATGTACTTCTTTTTGAGCCATTCCTTTGTTGCCTTGGCTGTATGTTTTGGGTCATTGTTTTGCTGGAAGACCCAGCCACGACCCATTTTTATTGTCCTGGCGGAGGGAAGAAGGTTGTCACTCAGGATTTTACGGTACATGGCTCCATCTATTCTCCGATTGATGTGGTGAAGTAGTCCTGTGCCCTTAGCAGAGAAACACCCCCAAAACATAATGTTTCCACCTCCATGCTTGACAGTGGGGATGGTGTTCTTTGGGTCATAGGCAGCATTTCTCTTCCACCAAACACGGAGAGTTGAGTTAATGCCAAATAGCTCAATTTTTGTCTCATCTGACCACAGCACCTTCTCCCATTCACTCGCAGAATCATCCAGGTGTTCATTGGAAAACTTCAGATAGGCCTGCACATGGGCTTCTTGAGCAGGGGGACCTTGCGGGCACTGCAGGATTTTAATCCATTACGGCGTAATGAGTTACCAATGGTCTTCTTGGTGACTATGGTCCCAGCTGCCTTGAGACCATTAACAAATTTCCCCCGTGTAGTTTTAAGTGGATCTCTCACCTTCCTCATGATCAAGGATACCCCACAAGGTGAGATTTTGCATGGAGCCCCAGATCGATGTCGATTGACAGCCATTTTGTATTTCTTCCATTTTCTTACTATTGCACCAACAGTTGTCTCCTTCTCAACCAGCGTCTTACTTATGGCTTTGTAGCCCATTCCAGCCTTGTGCAGGTCTATGATCTTGTCCCCGACATCCTTAGAAAGCTCTTTGGTCTTGCCCATGTTGTAGAGGTTAGAGTCTGACTGATTAATTGAGTCTGTGGACAGGAGTCTTTTATACAGGTGACAATATAAGAGAGCTGTCTTTAATGCAGGTAACGAGTTGATTAGGAGCGTCTAACTGGTCTGTAGGAGCCAGAACTCTTAATGGTTGGTAGGGAATCAAATACTTATTTATCTCTGCAAAATGAAAATAAATTTATAACATTTATACAATGTGATTTTCTGGATTTTATTTTTGATATTCTATCTCTAACTGTTAAAATTAACCTACCCTTAAAATTATAGACTGTTCATGTCTTTGTCAGTGGGCAAACTTACAAAATCAGGAAGGGATGAAATACTTATTCCCCTTACGTCCGACAGCAGCACAATATGGGGTATCTCTGCCCCTGTGTGTTGTTTAGGACAGGTGGAACCTTTAATTAGCACCAAAAAGGTGCCTCCTACTAGCCCTATAAGAGGGCACAAGAGACCTCCCTCCACTGTGTTTTTTTCTGTCCTGTGTGGAACAGGTGGACGGAGGTCTCTTGTGACCTCCCGTTGCTAGGGGTTTTAGTTACTCCTGGCTTACCTTCTTGGGGTACCTCGGTCCCAAAGAAAAAACCTCCGGTCCTTCGGGCCTTCGCACCGCAGCGCAGCGTTATCCGGCATCCATCTGCAGGCAGCGCGATCCCGGAAGTAAGCGGGGAACCTCCTCGGCCGGAACTTTTCTCCGGTTCCGTGTTCCCAGGGGAAGGAAGCCTTTGCGCACCACCGCGCCCCTACTTCCGGTTTTCTCGGAAAAAGTGCGGTAAGTTTGGAAATTTAAAATTTAAAGGCAAAATATAGAATTGATTTTTGCTGCTTGTATTTTGAGCCTCTGGCTTAGGCTTATGCTCCTCTATGTTCCAGTATGGCGTTTGACTTGTTTTGGTGCTGTATAAATGTTTCTTTGTTGGCTTCCTCCCCTCGCTGCTGGTTTACATTTAAAAGGTCTGAATGCAGTCCTTTATTTGTTGAGTGAGTGGTTTCTAGCTCCTCTGCTGCAGGTTGCGGTGGCTGGTTTTTTTCTGACGGTTTTTTTTCTCTCTTCAAGTGACCGATTCAAAAAAAAAAAAAAAAAAAAAAAAAAAGAGGTACCCCTTGGGTTTTTATGCGATGCTTGGCGATCTTCCCTGTTTCAGTGTCACATGGCTGTTTGATGTTTCAGATGTCATCTTCTGCAGCACGTAATGGCGATGCGCTTAGGAGGAAAAATTCCTCTAAACTTGAAACACCTAATGTGTTTGGATTGCAATACCCCTTTACCTGACGGCTATGATTTTACCCGCTGTCACCAGTGTTGCGGACCCTGCCGGAAGTACCTTCTATAAGAGGTTGTTACTTGGGTAAAGGACTTTATGAGGAGTCTCTTAAAGGAGATTCGTTCTTCCATCGCCCAGATTGCCAAGAGACCGCAGATTGAGACACAATCTTCCTTACGGATCTCTGATGAAGATTATCAGATAGTGGACGAGACACTCTCATCTGACGATTCCACTGAAGATCCCAGCAGGCCGTGCTTTCACTCGAAAAATTAAGCCGGCTGCTGAAGTCCATCCGGTCTAAGGATCGTGATGTTGACGGGGGAAGCCTCCGCGTCCACCTATAGAGGGCCTAGGGTCTTCCAAGTGGACCAGACATTACAAAAATTAATGTCCTCAGAGTGGAGAAGTCCTGAAAAACCTCTTGTGGTTCCTAGGAGGTTCAGCGCTATATTCCCAGTTGCTCAATGGGATCAATGGGGTCCTCCTCCCAAGGTGGATATGGTGGTGGCTAAACTGTCCTGCCGCACTAAGGTACCATCAGATGATGGAGCAAATCTGCACGACGCCATGGCAGGCGCTTCGACAATACCTTCAAGAAGGTTTATTCAGCTGCCTCGCCCAAGACTGCTGTGGCAGTTGCGTCCTGTGAAGTGTCAGCCAAATTATGTACTGACCTGGTCCACCTCGAAAGTGACCGACTCTGGAGTCTCCAGAGACGAGCTGCTAGGGTTTCTAGGCTCAGTTTCCCTGGCAGCTGAATATTTAACGGAAGCCTCCCACCATCAATTAAGGCTGGCGGCCAAATCCCTGGCACTTACCAAGAACACTGCAGCAGGAAGACCTCTATGGTTAAAACCTTGGAGAGCTGTGTTCCCCTCAAAGTATAATTTGTGCGCATTACCCTTTGAGCCGGGTAGAGTCTTTGGCTGTGCCCTAGACGAGATCCTAGAGGGCTTGGCCGACAAGAAGGGTAAACCTTTACCCCAGGCCTTCAGAGGTAGGTCTGGCTCTGGCCGTGGTAGAGGCTATCTGCCTTGTCGTGGAAGGCAGTCCAGAGAGGCTCTAGTTATTCCTCTAGAGGCGCCGGCCGGAGATTCCGAAGTCTGATGATAAAAAAGTCAAGCCTAGCTTTTGACATCAGAAGCAGTTTTCCTGTGGCCGAGATTCCTGTCGGAGGTCGTGTCTCCCACTTTCTCAACTGCGGGCAGGAAAAAATTCGAGACCCATGGGTCCGGTAGGTAATCTAAAGAGGTTATGCAATGAAGTTCCTCCGTCCTCCTCAGGATCGGTTTGTGTTAACTCGCAGCCTCCCTGGAATGCTTCATCCGAGAGTACATTCACAAGGGAGCCCTGGTGGAAGTCCCTTCTCTAGAAGAAGGATCCAGTGTCTATTCTCCCGTCTTCCTGATGCCAAAACTGGCAGACAAGTGGAGAATGATCATAGACTTAAGGTACCTCAACCGCTTCATCAAAAAGAAGCGCTTCCATAGGAAAACCATAAAGTCTGTCACCACCTTTCTCCTCTAAGGCGATGTTTTTTGTGACTTTGGATATAAAAGACGCCTATTTGCATATTTCTATTTACCTCCACACAGAAGGTTTTTTTTTCTAAGGATTGCCGTAGTAGTTTCCGGCCACAGGAAGCACTTTCAATTCACAGCACTACCCTTCGGGATCTCCTCTGCTTCCCACACCTTTACAAAGGTAGTGGCCCCCATAACGGCCGCCCTCAGGCTTCAGGGGATATTCTTGGTGCCTTATCTAGATGACTGGTTGATAAAGGCCCAGTCAGAGTCTGTTCTGCTCCAGTACCTACAGACAGCCTTCAGAGTCTGTGATGGCTTATAAATTGGGAGAAGTCAAAAACGATCCCTTCAACTCGAAGGAAGTTCCTCTGAGAAAACTACTTCCTAGATTGAGTTCGCCTGCAAATCTCCTTGACACCAGCAAGGAAGGAGAAGCTGGTTGCGGCAGTCCGGCACCTCTTCAAAAAGCCGATAGCCTCCATCAGGACATTGATGAAGATCCTGGGCTTGATGTCTTCCGCAGTGGAGGCAGTCCCATGGGCCTTGTGGCACTTACGTCCCCTCCAGAAGGAGTTACTAGAGGCTTGGGATCGCTCCCTTCTTACATTCAGCAAGAAGATTCGACTCTCCCCCAGGACCCGTCTTTTTTCCTCAAGTGGTGGTTGCACCTGAAATACGGAAGGTCCACGGTCCAACCTTCTTGGACCCTGTTGACTACAGATGCATCCCTCTCGGGATGGGGAGCCCATTGGACGAAAACTCCATAAAGGGAGTCTGGAGCGCTCCTGAAAAAAGGACCTCGTCCAACTGGAAGGAGCTCAGAGCCGTATATCGTGCCTTACTCTATTGCTTGCCTCTTCCCAGGGAAGAGCAGTCAAAATCCGGTCAGACAACATGACCACAGTGCTGTACGTGAACAGACAGGGAGGCACCAGATCACCAACCCTCCTCAGGGAGGCAGATCTGATATTTACATGGGCAGAGAAAAATCTAACCCATTTATCCGCAGTTCACATCAAAGGCTCCCTGAACATAGTAGCGGATCGGTTGAGTCGGGGTTATGCCGTATCAGGAGAATGGTCACTCAATCCAGAAGTCTTTCATCAGATTACCCTGAACAGGGGTCTTCCAGAAATAGACCTCATGGCAACCCGACTCAACGCCAAGGTGGAGAAGTTCTGTTCCCTTTACCAGGAGGACAATCCCTTGGCAGTGGATGCCCTGTCCATCCCTTGGAGGTCCAGGCTGGCATACATCTTCCCTCCAATTCCAATAATACCAAAGGTATTAATGAAAATCAGACAGGACCAAGTCTCTGTGATAGCCATCATTCCATTCTGGCCAAAAAGAGCTTGGTTTTTCCCAACTCATGGAGATGAGTCGAGGGATATATTGGAGGCTTCCCCCCCATCCAGAACCTGGTTTCCCAAGGATCTCTTAAGTGCCAGGATCTCTGGAGATTCAACCTGACAGCCTGGAGGTTGAGCAGTCCCTACAGCAGAATAGAGGACTGTCAGAGGCCGTCCTGAAGACCCTTTCTTCTGCAAGAGCAGAATCTACCAGTAAGAACTACCAGAGGACAGCCAAGATTTTCATGGAGTGGTGCTCCAAGAAGGGTATTAATAATCTAGAACCTTCAACGGCTGATATTTTCTTCAGGACGGTTTGGATAAGGGCCTTGCCCCTGCCACTTTGAAAGTGCAGATTGCGGCCCTCTCCGCTCATTTGAACAGACGTCTGTCTCAGGATCCTCTGGTTGCAAGGTTCCTTAAAGGGGCAATGAGGCTAAAGCCCTCAGTATCATCCCCAGTGGGACCTTGCGGTAGTCATTACAGGCCTGTGCGGTCCTCCATTTGGACCCTTGGAGACTACGGGGATAAAATATTTAGCCTACACACCACTTTTTTGTTGGCTATTATATCTACCAAAGAGTAGGGGTACTCCAGGCCCTCTCTTCTAGAGAACCGTACATTTTGTTTTTGCAGATAGGGTGCACCTTAGGTTTGCCTGGGTTTATCCCTAAGGTCCCCTCATACTATAATAGCAATCAGCTAATTTCGTTACCTGTGTTTTTCCCCTCTCCAACCTCCGAGGAGGAAGAAAAGCTCAACACCTTAGATGTGGTAAGGTGTCTGTGTATTTACCTATTCCACACTCAACCGCTTAAGAAGGCCGAAAGCCTACTAATTGATATGCAGGGTAAAAACAGAGGCCTCAAGGCTTCCAAGCCTACTCTATCCACATGGATCAAGGAGACAATTAAGTCTTCCTTTCTTATTCAGGAGTTATTCCCTCCAGTCTTTCTACGGCCACTCGACCTGGGTTGTCGACTTCTTTGGCTGAGTATCGGTCCTTACCATTGGACCAGATTTGTGCAGCTGCATCATAGTCATCTCAGTTGACCTTTTGTTAAACATTATCATTGGACATCTGCAGTTTCCAGACAACTGCCTTTGGTCAGTCAGTCCATGATGTTGTAAGGCGAGGAAACCCTCCCTAGGGGAATTACTTGCTATCCCCATATTGTGCTGCTGTCGGACGTAAGGGGAATCGTTGATTGTAATGTCAATCTGTATTCCCTTAGTCCAGACAGCAGCACAAGGCTTCCCTCCCTAGAAGCTTGTTTCCTGTTACTTTATAATTTACACAGTGGAGGGAGGTCTCTTGTGCCCTCTTATAGGGCTAGTAGGAGGCACCTTTTTGGTGCTAATTAAAGGTTCCACCTGTCCTAAACAACACACAGGGGCAGAGATACCCCATATTGTACTGCTGTCTGGACTAAGGGAATACAGATTGACATTACAATCAACGATTTCCTTCACTGTACCTTTCTAACAGGACAGACAATGCATTTTTGTGAGAGTTTTACTTTAAGAATCATACTATTCCCTTTGTCAATGCAATGTCTTGGCACACTCTAATACTGCCCAATCAGTCCGGACAGTGACACTTGCTATTAGCAAAGGGTATAATAGTGCTCAGTTGTCAATTTGTTAAAGGGGTTTTCTGGACTCCCCAGAATTTTTCAAACTGATGGCTTATTCACAGGATAGGTCATTAGTATAAGAATGGTGGGGGTCTGACTTGTAGACTCTGCACCAGTTGGTTTAGCTGCCTCTGGGTGCCAGAAGACTAAAGAGACAGATGGAGCCTAAAGTGATCATGCTCCTATTCAAGTTAGATGTAGAGCTGCTGAACGCTTGCCCCACTGCTATACAGTGGACAGGGATGCAGCTCTATACCTATTACTGGAATAGAAGCAAAGCTTCTTCTGTCATCTCCATAGCTTTTGGTGCCCAGAGGCAGCTAGATCAGCTGATTGGTGTGGGGCCAGGTGATGAACCTCACTCATCAGATACTGATGACCAATCCTGGGAATAAAATCCTTAGTAAATACTTTTATTTACTAAGGCAGACAAGTCAAGAGATTCAAGAGAGCTTTTAAATAGGTAATAATGGATACGGCAAAGTGCAATGCAAAGAAGGGTGAAAGGAATGTGTTTGGCACAGCTTGTTGGACTGTGCATAAAATCAAGTCACAACTCCACTTGACAGTAATGATCCAGTAGCAGTATCTGCACACACTTACTGCACTACAATATTGGACCAGCAAGGCAAACATCAAGCTTCTGAAAAAATATTGTGATGTTTAAATAGTACCTTACATTTCCAGCATGTCCAGTTCTTTGCTTTTTAACAGGGACCTCTACACGAATGTTTTCTCTAGCCCCACTATTCCTAACAAATAAATGCAGTTAGCTTTGGTGCTTGATAAGCTAGTTATTCTCTCGACTGTCAAGTGGGTGGTCGTGGGCCAGAACAGACGTGGGGGCATGATTCTGAGCTGTATAAAACTGCCTGCCTTTGATTGGACAGTGTCAGAGAGTTCTTAATCATGCCCCATTTTCCGTCATACATTAGACCACCCACTTGACAGTAGAGAGCCTAATTAGCAAATCAGACAATGAAATTAACTGCACTGATTACTAGAGACAAAATTCCAATTACTGTATGTGGCATCAGTGGAAGAAAGGATGAAAAGGTTGGAGTTGGTGGAGGTGGTGTCCACTTTAATGGGTACTATGGAAATGCAAGTATTTCAATAAAGGTAGAGGTATTGAGCATGAAACATGTATGTATAATAAGTGTCCTATTTGTTTTGGAGCAGGTTTCTTTCTCATGCTTAGTTTCCAATTCTCCACATTTATCTTCTCTGTTATGGATGCTGTGAATCAAACTATTAAGGAGAAGGTAATTTTAACAAGGAAGCCCCAAGCACTTCAAGCCACAGATTTCAAGGATTTGTTTCTCTCGTCACTATTGCAGTCTTTTTAACATATTTATTTCAGTTACAGAAAGTGCAAGTGATGGATAAAATAAAATGAAACCATTTTCAGGTATAATGAAGAAAAGCAACACTCCAAATGAGCATCCTCATCTGTAATCCTGAGCACTACACTCCAGGGGATGTTTCACCATTAGTATCATGTTACAGAAATCAATGGTAAATGGATGATGGAATCTATTAACTTTGTTCCAATTAACTTACGCAGAATCGGAAGGATACTTTGGTTCTTCTCATTTCCGATGATAATAGCTCTAAACAGATGTTTAGTCTATTGCAGGTTATATATAGATGCTATACTAGGCAACATCTTATATAATGCTGAAAACATAAATCCTATATTCTATAATATTTAATAGTATGTTTTCTGTATATTTCTATGGCTACTTTTAATGTGCACACATTTGCTGTAAGAAGACACAAGAAAAACTGTACAGAAAGATGGAAGCATTTTTGTAAGGAATTTTTGTAAGAGATAGTATCATAGTAATAGAGCTTTGCATGAACATTTATTACTTTATCACTCTGTTTCACTCCAAAAAGTTTAGTTAGTTTTATAAACGTAAAAATAGAAGTAACACACAAACAAGATTCAGTAACTGTTGAACATTCAGTGAATAAGCATGAGAAATAAAGTAAAAAAGGTAGGGTACAAGATGCATAGTCAAAAAATGTGTGTAGTTTGTCTGTGACTTACTATTGCATTGAAGTCACACAAGTACAGATGCAGTCGCCATCACATACAAGTTACAGTCATGGCCAAAAGTTTTGAGAATGATACAAATATTAATTTTTACAAAGTCTACTGCTTCAGTTTTTCTAATGGCAATTTGCATATACTCCAGAATGTTATAAAGAGTGATCAGCTTAACAGCAATTACTTGCAAAGTCAATATTTGCCTAGAAAATGAACTTTATCTTCCAAAACACATTTCAACATCATTGCAGCCCTGCCTTAAAAGGACCACCTAACATCATTTCAGTGATTGCTCCATTAACACAGGTGTGGGTGTTGATGAGGACAGGGCTGGAGATCAATCTGTCATGATTAAGTAAGAATGACACCACTGGACACTTTAAAAGGAGGCTGGTGCTTGCCATCTTTGTTTCTCTTCTGTTAACCATGGTTATCTCTAAAGAAACACGTGCAGTCATCATTGCACTGCACAAAAATGGCCTAACTGGGAAGAGTATTGCAGCTAGAAAGATTGCACCTCAGTCAACAATCTATCGCATCATCAAGAACTTCAAGGAGAGAGGTTCCATTGGTGTCAAAAAGGCTCCAGGGCGCCCAAGAAAGACCAGCAAGCGGCAGGACCGTCTCTTAAAAGTGTTTCAGCTGCGGGATCGGGCTACCAGCAGTGCAGAGCTTGCTGAGGAATGGCAGCAGGCAGGTGTGAGTGCATCTGCACGCACTGTGAGGTGGAGACTCTTGGAGCAAGGCCTGGTCTCAAGGAGGGCAGCAAAGAAGCCACTTCTCTCCAGAAAAAACATCAGGGACAGACTGATATTCTGCAAAAGGTACAGGGAGTGGACTGCTGAGGACTGGGGTAAAGTCATTTTCTCTGATGAATCCCCTTTTCGATTGTTTGGAACATCTGGAAAACAGCTTATTCGGAGAAGAAGAGGTGAGCGCTACCACCAGTCTTGTCTCATGCCAACTGTAAAGCATCCTGAAACCATTCATGTGTGGGGTTGCTTCTCAGCCAAGGGAATCGGCTCTCTCACAGTCTTGCCTAAAAACACAGCCATGAATAAAGAAGGGTACCAGAATGTCCTCCAAGAGCAACTTCTCCCAACCGTCCAAGAGCAGTTTGGCGCTCAACAATGCCTTTTCCAGCATGATGGAGCACCTTGCCATAAAGCAAAGGTGATAACTAAATGGCTCAGGGAACAAAACATAGAGATTATGGGTCCATGGCCTGGAAACTCCCCAGATCTTAATCCCATTGAGAACTTGTGGTCAATCATCAAGAGACGGGTGGACAAACAAAAACCAACAAATTCAGACAAAATTAAAGCATTGATTCTGCAAGAATGGACTGCTATCAGCCAGGATTTGGTCCAGAAGTTGATTGAGAGCATGCCAGGGAGAATTGCAGAGGTCCTGAAGAAGAAGGGTCAACACTGCAAATATTGACTTGCTGCATTAACTCATTCTAACTGTCAATATAAGCTTCTGTTACTCATAATATGAATGCAATTATATTTCTGTATGTGATAAAAACATCTGACAAACACACATAAAAACCAGAGGGCAGCAGATCATGTAAAAATATAATATTTGTGTCATTCTCAAAACTTTTGGCCACGACTGTACATTGAACTCTGTGCTGGAAAAGTCACTTGCAATTTGTAGTTTGCTATATGCGACCAAAAACCCCATCTGGTTTGGATTTTTTCATAACTGTTGTTTCTCTGTCAAATTACATTGTGTGCAATAACGTGACCACAAAACTTACATTAAAGGAGCCGTCCAAGAATTTTTTTTGCAAGAAATGTATAATCATGTAACGTAATAAAATTACAAAATAACTTATACTTAACTTTTAAATGTCTGTTTGCATCAGTTCCATGCAGAACTGATGATGTATTGCTTGTCATTCATGTGACATCAGGCAGAGATCAAATGAATGATAAATTAAAGGTCATCACTTCAGGACTGTGGGAACTGGACTGGCAGACTTGGAACTTTTTTAATCCCTTCTCTTCCAGTGCCATACTATTAGGTCACACTGAGTGTATAGTTAATGTGCCGTAGCAGTACAGTGCTGTGATGCCAAAAGCTCAAAAGATGAAGTCCAATTCTTACTGCCAGAGATGGAGATTATTATGAATCAGGCAGATTAAGCATTTACATCCTGTGTGGTAGGAGGAGGCCATGTATGGATGCTTATCAGACCCAGCCAGGGACATGGTCTACTACATGGTCTACTACAGTGGCGTAAGTACCACTGTACAGGGCCCACGACCATAGGGGACCCTGTGTGCCGCTGCTAATTTTTCTTTTTTTTTTAATAGGCCGTTAACTGCTGGAGTAACTGCAGCAGGTAACGGGCCCTATTTATTTACTGATCCCCATTCCTACTCACTGCTGCCTCCACTTCTCCTTCTATCCTCCAGGCATCCCATGTCATGTCACTGGGGCCCCCTGGAGGGAAGCAGGAGTAGAGATTGCTAATTAAGGCTGTGGGCCCGTGGCAAGAGTATTTGTTGGGCGAACCCCAACAAATACTGCTATTATTATACTCGGGGTTCTCTTCAGACCCCAGAGTATAATGGTCAGAGGCCCAGGGGAGGTGAGCGAACATAAAAATCAGTGTTACTCACCTCTCCTGCGTTCCAGCATGACTCCCTGTTGTCTTCAGGCCTCTGTAGTGACGTCACAGACATCACGTGGGTCAGGCCAACATTGCGACGCATAATGACACCGACATAGCCCATATCTGTGACATCATTGAAGAGGACTGAAAACAGCAGGGAATCGCACTCCAGCGCAGGAGTGGTGGGTAACACCACTGTTTGCCACCTCCCCTGGGTCTCCAATTATTATATATAGCTTGTGGGTAGGGTAACCCCAAAATTTCGGATTCTACTGATCTCGAAATTTTTGCAATGTTTGCAACAAACACCGTTGGGGCCATGATGGAACATACTAGAGTGTGAAAGAGCCACTATGGGACATAATACTGTGTGCAGGGTCCACTATGGGACTTAATACTGTGTGGAGGGGCCACTATGAGACATTATACTGTGTGGAGGGGCCGCTATGGGACATTATTCTGTCTGGAAGCCAATTTGGGATATTATAGTGTGTGTAAAGGGGCCAGAAAATGGGGTGTTATGCCATTGGGGGGCCAAGTCAAAGGTTTGCTATGGGGCCCAGTCTTTGCTAGTTACACCCCTGGTCTACTACTAATAATAATAATAATAATAGTCCTTTAATAGTCCCACAATGGGGAAATTCAGTAAATACTATGTAAATATAGTAATACTATGCTTCTTATAAAATGTAAAATACATTACAATACAAAAGTACTGTAGCATTTGTACTATAGATCAAGCAATCGAATGTGAGTGTCTACAAAAGAGTGAAAACACTTTTAAAAACATTAAGAAATTGAAAATGTTACCATTAAATACCCCTTTTCCAAACTTTAACATTATTTGCCCTACACAGTGGATGCTGTAAAACAAAATAATAAAAACCCTACAATGCCAGAATAGTTGTTTTTTTGGTCACCTTGCAAAATAAATAAATAAAAAGTGATCAAAAAGTCGCAGGTACCCCGAAATGGAAATAAAAGCACCAGCTCACCCTACAAAAGCCTTCTCATAGATACATAAAAAAAAAGCAATTTTTCTTTTTGAAAAGGTGTTTTTTACTTTTATAAAACATAACAAAAATATATACAATTGGTATCACCTTAATCATAAGGACGTGCAGAAAAAAGTCAGAAAACTTGAATTCTTTAACATTATAATAAAAAAAAATTAAGCCAAAAAAAACAGTAGTGGAATTGTAATTTTTCATGCAGTTCACCTAAAACATGAATTAAACCTAAACATTATATATACGTCAAAATGCCATGCCTATCACAATTCCTAATGTAAACCCTTCCACAGTTAGAATCCCTAAAACGAACCCTTCTCTGTTCAAGCTCCCGCATTACCCTACAGGATATGATGCCGTATCGGACTGTAACTTTATACAGTTAGGTCTATAAATATTTGGACAGAGAACATTTTTCTAATTTTGGTTCTGTACATTACCACAATGAATTTTGAACAAAACAATTCAGATGCAGTTGAAGTTCAGACTTTCAGCTTTAATTCAGTGGATTAAACAAAATGATTGCATAAAAATGTGAGGAACTAAAGCATTTATTACACACAATCCCTACATTTCAGGGGCTCAAAAGTAGTTGGACAAATTAAATAATTGTAAATAAAATGTTAATTTCTAAAACTTGATTGTAAACCCTTTGTTGGCAATGACTGCCTGAAGTCTTGAACTCATGGACATCACCAGACACTGTTTCCCTCTTTTTAATGCTCTGCCAGACCTTTACTGCAGTGGTTTTCAGTTTCTGTTTGTTTGTGGGCCTTTCTGTCTGAAGTTTAGTCTTTAACAAGTGAAATGCATGCTCAATTGGGTTGAGATCAGGTGACTGACTTGGCCATTCAAGAATATTCCACTTCTTTGCTTTAATAAACTCCTGGGTCGCTTTGGCTTTATGTTTTGGGTCATTGTCCATCTGTATTATGAAACGCCGACCAATCAGTTTGGCTGCATTTGGCTGAATTTGAGCACACAGTATGTTTCTGAACAGTGGCGTAACTAAAGTCTTGTGGACCGCAATGCAAACTTTTGTCTGGGGCCCCCTACCCCCTCCCTACAGCAAATTCTTGATAGTGATGGTTACGGAGTCCCAAACAGTATAATATGCTCAACAGTGGCCCCAGATAGTATTATATGCTCGACAGTGGCTCCCACACAGCATTATATGCTCCACAGTGGCCCCCATACAGCATTATATGCTTCACATTGCTCCCCACAGTGGCCCCACACAGTATAATATGCTCCACACAGTGGCCCCACCCTGTATTATATGCTTGCCACAGTGGGCCCCACCCTGTATTATATGCTTCCCACAGTGGCCCACACCCAGTATTATATGCTTCCCACAGTGGCCCCCACCCAGTATTATATGCCTCCCACAGTGGCCCCCACCGAGTACTATATGCTCCACAGTGACCCCCACCCAGTAGTATATGCTCCAGTGGCCCCGACCCAGTAGTATATGCTCCACAGTGGCCCCCACCCAGTAGTATATGCTCCACAGTGGGCCCCAACCAGTATTATTTGCTCAGCAGTGACCCCCACCCAGTATTATATGCGACACAGTGGCCCCCACCCAGTATTATATGCTCCATAGTGGCCCCCACCCAGTATTATATGCTCCACAGTGGCCCCAACACAGTATTATATGCTCCCTACAGTCCCCCTCTGCTCTGGTGCTATTATTATACTCTGGGGTCTCCTCAGACCCCAGAGTATAATAATCGGAGGCCCAGGGAAGGTGATTAAAAATAACAAACATTCATACTCACCTTGCCTTACCTTTCCTTGGCATCCTTGCTGCATCCTGCCGTCTTCAGCGTCTTCAGGCCTTCTTCCGATGTCGCTGCTGAGGCCTGTGATTGGGTCCCTGCGGTCACGTGGGGGCGCACTGACGTCATTACGTGGCTGCGCCCCATGTGACCACTGGGGCCTAATCACAGGCCTCAGTCACATGACGGAAGAGCGCCAGAGAGAACGCTGTGACCAGGAGAGGTGAGAATATGTATTTATTGTTTTAAGTCACCTCCCCTGGGCTGCCAGGGCCCCTTTCCAATAACAGTATGTATAGCGGTCGAGGAACCAGGCTTTCCCCGACCACTATCATAGTGGTCCTGGGCCCCGGTCCTTTCCAGCTGGCCACGGGCCCCATACCCTGTCGGGCCTGGTCGCGGTCAGACCCTCTGCGACCGCGATCGTTACGCCACTGTCTCTGAATACCTCAGAATTCATCCAGCTGCTTCTGTCCTGTGTCACATCATCAATAAACACTAGTGACCCAGTGCCCAAGCCATCACACTACCTTTACCGTGTTTTACAGATGATGTGGTATGCTTTGGATCATGAGCTGTACCACGTCTTCATCATACTTTTTTCTTTACATCATTCTGGTAGAGGTTGATCTTGGTTTCATCTGTTCCAGTATTGTTCTTCCAGACCTGTGCTGGCTTTTTTAGATGTTTTTTAGCAAAGTTCAATCTAACCTTCTTATTCTTTAGGCTTATGAATGGCTTTATTTTCACAGCTTAAGGATGGCTTGTTTCACCTGCATGGAGAGATAGATCCTTTCACAGCATGTTTTCTTCACAGCAAAACCTTCCAAATGCAAGCACCACACCTCAAATCAACTCCAGGCCTTTTATCTGCTTAATTGAGAATGACATAATAAAGGAATTACCCACACCTGCCCATGAAACAACCGTTGTGTCAATTGTCCAATTACTTTTGACCCCTTTAACCCACATTTTTCGATTTTCGTTTTTCATTTTTGACTCCCCCTCCCTTCCAAACCCAATAACTTTTTTATTTTTCCGTTCTCAGAGCCATATGAGGTCTTAATGTTTACGGGACAAATTTTTTTTTCATGATGCTACCATTTATTATTCTGTACAATATACTGGGAAGCTGGAAAAAAATTCAGAATGTGGTGAATTTGAAGAAAAAGTGCATTTGTGCGACCTTCTTACAGGCTTCGTTTCTACGGTGTTCACTCTACAGCCAAAATGGCATGTCACCTGTATTCTATGTTTCGGTACGATTCCGGGGATACAAAATATATATGGTTTTATTGACATTTTAACCCCTTAACAAAAATCCAAAACTGTGCAAAAATATATATTTTTTAAAAGTCGCCATATTCTGACACCCGTCACTTTTTTATACTTCCGTGTACGGGGATGCATAGGGCGCCTTTTTTTGCAGGGCCAAGTGTACTTTTTAGTTATACCATTTTTGGTAATTGCTATTGCTTTGATCACTCTTTATTCAAATTTTTATCAGAGGCAAAACAGTGAAAAAATGGCGGTTTGGCACTTTTGATTTTTTTTTTCCCACTACGGCATTTACCGTATGGGAAAAATATTTCTATAGATTTGTAGACCGGGCGTTTTCAGACACAGGGATACCTAATGTGTATGTGTTTCACAGTATATAACTACTTTTATATGTGTCCTAGGGAAAGGGGGGTGATTTGAACTTTTAATATTTTTTTTTTAGATTTTTTTTACTTTTTTTATTTTTTTTATTTTGCATTTATTAGACCCCCTAGGGGTCTTGAACTCCAGGGGGTTTGATCACTAATGCAATGCATTACAATGCTAATGCATTGCAATGCATTGCAAAAAAACGGCGCTTCTATTGCAGGCTACATAGACTAGCCTGCTATAGAAGTTAATGAAAGACAGGCCTGGGAGCCTTGACAAGGCTCCCAGCTGTCATAGCAATGGGATGCCGGCCCTGAAACTTGCTCCGGGTGCCGGCGATCCCCGGGAAAATGGTGGCTCCCGCGCGCCTCCGGTAAAATGGCGCCTCGGTCAGCTTTGAAAAGTTGACTGAGGCGCCATAGGGGTTAATGCCCGCAATCAATGCGGGCACCGATCGCGGGCATTAGCACTAGGTCTTTGCTGTATAAAACAGCAAAGACCGGACGACTATGGCGGCTGCAAGACTCCCGAGCGGCCGCCATCTTTAAACACCCGGCATCCACCCTACTATTACGGCTATTGTCAGGAAAGGGTTAAAAACAGGGCGGCTCATGTTAAGGAGCTGAAACTCCTAAAACCTTCATTCAATTTTAATGTGGATACACTCAAATGAAAGCTGAAAGTCTGGACTTTATGTTCATGTCCATTATATAACTATAACTTGAATATGTTTCAGTAAACAGGTGAAAAAAACAAAATTTGTGTCAGTGTCCAAATATATATGGACCTAACTGTATGTCTAGGCACCATCTGCACATTAAAGGACACTGACTGGTGACGGTTCATACAGCTTTTTATGTGTAAGGAAAGTAACCTCAATCATAAAACTGTCAGGACCACTGTATAAGCAATGCTACCTCCTATGCTGTCCCTGATACCTCTAGTGTCACCCCCTCTACCCCATAGATTGTAAGCTCTTGTGAGCAGGGCCCTCAGTCCCATTGTGTGAACTGACTATTTCTCTGTAATGTATCTTTTTTTTCTGTACTTGAACCCTACAAATTGTAAAGTGCTGCGGAATATGTTGGCGCTATATAAATAAAATGTATTATTATTATCTATAAATGGCTTTTAAATGCGGAGATGTAAACATTAAATAGAATCCCTGTATTCTGAAGTCCATAATAGGCTTCATGGTACACATGCTAAAAAATCTCTGACAAACTGTCTGATTGGTGGATGTTGCAAAAGCGGCTGTCACATGGCCGTTTTTCGTTGTTGTGTGAATTTGCCCTAAAGGTTAATGTGACCATGAAAATTTATCATCAGCAATGTTTAATATCAGAACATGGAACTTGAACTGTTCTGAAAAAGTCCAGACATGAAACAGCAGTATTATGTGTCAATAGTAGTATTCCCTAGAGTTAGATTAAAGTAACCCATAAAAACATTTTCAGGCAGACAGGTCTCTTATAATTAAGTAAAGGTAAGACAATTCATATTCAATTTGCTTTTACAGTTTCTTCTGCCAATAAGAGTTATAATAAATACAAGAAAGTTGTGTTTTTATTGTTCAGTATGGACTGAGTTGCACGCACATAGATGTATTACATTACTACTAATTATAAGTTTTCTTCCTGACTGCTGTGAAAATGTTCCTAGGATAAACCTCTGCAGACACAACCAAAACCAAGCAATGTTCCAGAGAAAGGAACATTCAGTTCTAATTTTGGTAACATTAAGGCAATTTCATTCCTTAGCTGACAAATTATTTAACAAAATGGTCTGCGGTTTATTTCTTACTACAGACATGAGATGAAGAATGTAAGTTATGCAATTCCTGTGACTTTCATTTACTCACATATGCAGGAGAAGCTGTTAGTGCTAAAACGACTAGTAACCCAGCAAGAAACCCCATGTAGAAAAAGTAGAAAATAATTGTTCTAATTTCTCAAAGGGTTTTCTGTCATTAAAAGAAAAAAAAGAAAAGAAAAGGATATGCTTTATTCCTCTAAATCAGCCCCACTATAACACATAGCCTACTCTTACCCATCCAGGTGATTGAGGCTTAGCAGTAAAACCAGCCACAGCCCATGGACAAGACTGGTGCAGTTTCTGAAAAAGCAGACCTGCTATATTTTAACATTAAAGGTTTTTATTTAAGTTTTTAGAGAAAAATACAACAGAAACATAAAAATGAAAAGAGCTGTCATTACAGTATTCAAGGAGAAGGGGAAGGGATGGAAGGGGGAACAATTCATAGGGAGAAAACAAGAAGGAATAGGGAAGGGGAAGGGGACTGTAACGTCTCTGTCTGTTCGGGTCTCTGCACCACCCTCCGCTCACACGCTGTGGTGAAGGAGGCGTGTTCAGTTTGTTTCCTTGCGTAGGGTTCTTGTTGCTCAGCCTGAACACTGTCCTAGTACCTCTTGTCTATAATTGAATTTCTACCACACCCGTCTCCTGCACCTTTATTTCTCTCTGCTCCTCAAATAGTTAACCTCAGCCTTGCCTGTGTGATTGACAGCCTATCGTCCTATCAAGTCTGGGGCAGGTTCTTCCTTCCTATTTATTCCTTGCTCACATTCACATTGGCGCTTGCTATTGCTTCTGCGTACTGGCCATTACTCCTTGCTGTTTTGTTACCTGTATTCCTATTCCCGACCTCTGGCTTTGTCTTTGAATATTCTCTTGGATTTTGACTCTGTACTGCATTGCTCATCTGTTACTGATCCCTTGGCTAGCTGACCTCCCTTTTTGTTGTTCGTCCTGTCCGCGTTCTGTGTTGCCACTTATATTAAGAAGGGACTGTCAACCAGTTGCTGGCTGTCGCCTAGGACAGATCAGGCAAGTTAGCCAGGGACAGTGGGGGAGGGTTCAGCTTTAGGGCTCACTGTCTTGTTGTGCCCCTCCCCCCCAGGGTTTTGCAGCAGCACTAGGGAATTGCTCAACTGGCAATTCCCTTACAGGGACATAGTCTCTGACACAGCAGAGCAACAAGCAACAAAGTACATTGCGGCTAAAAACAATGTGAGGCGGGTTGGAGGTAGTGGGGAATAGAACTGTGAGGCATGAAGGAGAGGTCAGGGAGGAAGGATGTGAAACAAGGTCTGAAAGGCAGATGAGTAATAGAAAGTGTTCCATAGGAGCCACACTTTCTGGTGGGCGCTAATGTCTTGTCTAAGTTCCACAATCAGGTCCTCCATTTGCTGAATGAACAGGATCTCCTGGAGCCTATCCGACCTAGATGGAGGTGAGGTAGATTTCCACAGCTTGGGAATGACAGACTTGTCCACTATCAGCAAGAAGTCAACCAGGTTGCGGACATGGTTCTGAATTTTGTGGGGGAAAATGGAGAGAAGGAGAGGGGTTGGGTCATCCTCCAATGCTATACCAGTCTTAATGACTCTGTGACCACCATGCCAAAAGGGGTGGAGCCTTGGGCAGTTTCACCAGACATGTAGCATCGTGCCCCGTCCAGCTGTGCAGTGTCAGCATTGATCAGAAGTGGAAGGGAAGATCTCGTGAAGGACAGAGGAACTCTGTACCAGTGTGAGAGGATTTTTTGGTTAGTTTTCTGTGCTTTACAGGATATAGAAAATTTATGTCAGGAGCGAAAGGCGGAAAGCCACGCGTCAGCTGAAAAAGAAATCCCAAGCTGCCTCTCCCAGAAGGCAAAGTACGTCGGGAGAGGGTCATCCTTATTATCAGATAGGAGGTCATAGATGGTAGAAATGGAATGAGGTAGCATTGCAAAGAATGGGAGTAGTGGTCTGTGTAGGTTATACGTCTTTTTCAGGGATGAGTAAAAGTAGTGCATTTGTAGGTAATACCAGTGAGAGGCTAGGTTTCTGGACTCCTGAGGTATCAAGTCAGGGTAGGGAAGGAGAGAGATGGGGATAGGACATAGATGAACGTGAGAAGTGGCTGGTTAGAGGGGCAAGCGAAAAAGGCTGAGTGTAGGACCGTGGGGAAGTCTGGATTACCTGAGACGGGAGTCAATGGGCCATCGTTTGTGACGAGACGTGTGACAGTGCGGTAAGAATGACACACACCGAGAACTTGTCTAGTAACAAATGGGAGATCAGAAGCAACTCTACCCAACCAATGGCATCCATATAGCCATGGGAGGGATGTGAGGGGGAGAGGGCTCAGAGAACTCTCTAGGGCAACCCAGAGTTTAGAGTTAGCGGAGTGGTGCCAGTCTAGGATGCGGGCAGTAACTGCGGCTAGGTAGTAATGAATACAATCTGGGATGGCTAGGCCATCCAATCGCTTAGTTTGTTATGACTCGTTTGGCTATCCTAAGGGGTATGGAGGCCCAAATAAATTTGGTAAATACTTTCTGGATGGAAGAGAAGAATACTTTCGGAAGGACGACAGGAACCACTTGAAAGAGATAGAGGAGTCTAGGGAGGATGTCCATTTTTAAGAGGTTTATGCAACTTAGCCATGAGAGTCCTTTTGTTTCCCAGCGGGACAATATCTGCTATTTTCAATTTCCTAACATATGTGCCGGAGTCTAGTAAATGGCGGCATATTTGTTAAACCATAACCATACAATACATAAACAAGGCCATGTTTTCCCTGATATCCACAAGAACATTGTTTGTATTAGAAATGTGGTTGCGCGGTCTTAAATATAGATGTAATAATTGCAATAAATTGGCATAATTGCTATCATAAATGTTCATCATGAAGGCTTCCACATAGTGAAATGCAACTAGAAACATTGCACAAAAATACACGGTGAAAGTGTGTTACATCTTTTTCTGTAGCATTTTCACTGCTAAAATTAAAAAAATTTTCTACACTGTGTGGATGAGATTAAATGAAATCTCATTCGCATTGATGGTACTGTAAAAAAATGCATTTCTTTTCCACTGTGTTTCCACTACATGGGGCCTTAGCCTAAAGCAGGTTTCTTATCACCAAGTAATGGCTTATTGCTAGTATATACTATCGGTTGTTCATTGGTGAGAGCCCAAATATCAACCATGAGTCAATGAAGTGAATGGGGAAATTGCTATACATACAAAATGCTATTCTCATGCCCATTTCCAATTGGGAACAATTCTGAATGGGATAGGGAACCACATCCTTTTCAGCCGTTGGAGGTCTCAGGGCTGCAATTACCCATAAGGCAAGGTGAACAGCTAACTTCAGGTGGCAGCATACCATTCTTCAGAAGGAATTCACAGATAGTGAGGGTACCAAAACAGAGCCTAATATATACAGTACACATCACAGGCCATCCATATAATGGAGTAATAGTATTTATTTTGTCAGGGACAGTATATTGTTATATAGCATTTAATAAAGCGGTGCTAAAGTAAACATAAGGTCTTCAACCGTGATCCTTCACTACTCTCGTATAAGAGACTAATAGAGGAGAAAGGTATTGGTGAAATGTGATATTATGGTGTTTACTCATACATGTCCATTATGAGGCACTGCCGAAAATATACTGTAACTACTACAAATAAAGACAGAATGGAGACATGGGCTAACGGAGTAAATATATGGTAGTCACTAGTAGGAGAGATGGACTAAGGGAATAGTAATATGGTAGTCACTAGTATAATCATACAGTGGGTACGATGCAGTCAATGTCTGGGATCCAAAGTGTGCTTTTTATACATACCTATAGATAGATCCATTAGTACACTCACCCATTTCAGCAGGCAGTGGCCAATCCTGCACAGCCGCATCAGTGGGAGGCGGGATATACTTCACAGGCAAGCCCATTGCATCATAAGTAGGTAGGCCTGTCATGACATGATATGATGCGTTGTATCAACAATAACACAGCGGCATAGCCCATATGGGTGCAACTATCTGTTGGATAATATCCCACTACTTCGATCCCAGTGGATAATGGGTGTGAAGACAGGAGACTCCAGAAAAGGGGCCAGCCCAGAGCTATATTGTCTTCTTCAGCCTCTTTTGTCATGTTTATGGGTCAGTCAAGTAAATTGGATTTAGCTACAATACCTAGCTCATCTGCTATACAATGTACAATGCTGTGCCTGGTATACAAGAAAGATTCCACAGCAGTCACCTGAGCACTGCAGCTCATTCAGTAAGTGGGGGTACAGGAGGCAACCCTCCTAATAATAGGTCATCATAATCTATATTTTATAAAACCTTTAACGAATAATGCTAGGACCAGAGGAGCAGCAGTTACCTGTATTTCAGGCATATTTTCAGAACTTTGTAGACCAGTATCATGTCAAATGTGTAATGTTCATGTTATATGGACTTATATGTAGCTGCTGATTTTTCTTTTTTATGTTACTAATTTTACTTCCAAATTCAGTGCATTAAATATAAATTTGGTCATAGAATATAGGTGAAAAAGTGTTCAGTAAGTAAATGAGAAACCCAGAAATGTACATTGATGCTTGTAAACAAGAATTTGACAACATTCAAGGTCAAGTTTATTTTATGACAAAGGTTGTCACTTCTAAAATAGTTATTGTTAAAAGGAGTTGACCCTCATGAATGGCAGGTTCACAAGTGTAAAGACTAGTTGCCTTTTGGCAAGTAAACCAAATTTCCCATCAATGAACCAATAAAACTTAAAATTAGGCATATTAGCATATGTCTATTATTTATATAGCTGCATGACATAGCAAAGATACCATTACTATTTGGTATATCATTATGAAAGTCTGCTAGCACCTATAGATTCTACTATAGTTGTATATTTGCTTGTGCTGCTAGCACATATAGATTCCTCTATAGCTATATGATTAATATGCTACTAGCATCTATGGATTCTACGATAGCTATATAATTGCTTGCATAATAGCTGCATAACAATCACATTTAACCTACAATGGAACATACCAACACAATCCCAGGGGCACAAAAGACAAACAATTAAAAGCAGTAGCCTCCTAGTTTAACCTGAGCCGCCCTTGGCGAATCATAGCCCAGGCTAGGGAAGGCAATACAGCGGACAAGACAAGACAAGAAAGACAAGGCAAAACAAATGAAACAGAACAAAATTAAAATACAATATATACAGGAAAGGGAAACATGGGGAAAGACCTGGTACCTGAGGCACAAGTCCATTAGTGTCCAATCTCAGGCACCAGCAAAACACGGGGAGAAGGGGAGTCATCATCTCAATAAAGGTCCCTGAGGCACAGGTACGTCATGTCCCAACTCAGGGCCTCAACAAGATGGCAAAGGAACTCCAGGGCACAGGTGTGTTAGTGTCCATTCCTGGAGCAAGGAGACAGGAGAAAACAAGGAGAACTGGGGCAGTGTCCACAAGTTTGCACTGGGAAAACTGGGGAAGTGTCCCAAAAGTTCGGCACTAACACAAGAGGGCAACAGCATGGTGGTATGTACAATGGTAGGAGTCCAAGGGAGTCACTCCAGGGAGCCACCCTGGAGGGCACAAAGCTTAGAAGATCTCTCCAGCCAGGAGGGCTGGAGGGCACAAAACTTACTGGTGGCAACCTCTCACTACTCAGCTTCTGCAGGTGAAGGTCCCAATGACTTGGGAAGTGAAGCTGGAGTGGATGACAAAGGTGCAGCCTCGGGCAACCCAGACAGGCATTGCAGCTCCAGGGCCTTCTTCTCCATGGCCCAGTAGAAGGCAGTGACGGTAGCTGGGTTCATGCTGCATTTGTAGACAGGTGGCTCCAGACCAGCACGTCTACGGGAATATGCCTTCTCTTCCTCCTCTTTCAACTGTTGGCACCTGGCAATAGTAGTAGGCCTTCGGGCGCAAACGACAGGTGGCGAGACAGCAACAGATGTACCGGGGGCTCCAGCCGGAGTCCCGGTAGTAGCTAGCACTGCAGCTACTGGAATCTCTTCCAATGCCTCCTCAGCTTCCAACTCTTCTCCCCAAACCCAGGCTGCAGGGTTCTGGTTAATACCCTGAACCAGTGGGGGACATGACATCTTGCAGCAGGATAACGTGGCTCTGCTTGCAGACAATGCACAGTCTCTAACTGCGTGGACTCTCTGGAACTTTCCAGGCACCAAAGTTGTCAAGGATGCTGGTGGGCCGTGTTACTACGCACAGGACAGGATGTGGATGAGACTCACCCAAGATGGCTGCACCCATGAGGCTCCGCCGGAGCTGTCCTGTAGGAAGGGTTGTCCCGCTGTTGTCAGCGGCTGCTGATTTGTCCCTTTTGAAAGGTAGGTGGAGCTTGGCTGAAGCAACAGTGACACAGGTCTTTCCCACCTGAGTGCTGGTTTGGCGGGCTGGCGGTTAACCTCTGCGGAGCTATAGAATTTCAAATTATGCCGCTCCGGTCTGAGGCTGGAGTTAACCCCTTGCGGGTTGGGCTCATGTGCACCAGTGATGTCGCAGCACAGTATACCGTCCGGTAATGGCTGAAAGTCCTCTGGCATGCAATAAAGTGGTTTAACTTGGAAACAGTCCACAGTCTTTGCAAATATAATCCAGGCAGGTAGCAACACAATAATCCAGGCACATATAGAGTCCACAGTAAATCCACAAGGCAGAGTCTTTCACACAGCCAATAAAGGATTTGCTCACCAGTAGACAAGGTTCCTCTAGGATCTTGACACCGTAGTCTGTGTTGTTATAAGGACACGGGAGTTTCAATCCTGCCGACTACGCCAAAAACAACTTGCCGCAACCCAGATGGAGGAGACCGGAGGATGGGAGTTGTAGTGGCTAAGGATGTGCCACCTACTAGGCCAAGCACACTCACCAACCACTCCAGTCTCACTCCTGGGCTGGACAGAGTCAAGGGGGGTCCTGCAGCACTACCGGATGGTGGTGGTAGTAGTTCTTTTCCCCGGGGCGTTTCCAGTTGGAGAGGGGACCTCTCTTCTCTGAGCCGATGTGGTGTAGGTTGGAAGGGCCCTGATGGTGATGCAGGCATGACTCAGGAGTCAGCGGTTTAGGTAAACCAGAAAACAGCCTTTATTTGGCAACAGGAACAAAAGGTAACGGCAGCTTCCAAATGGGAGTAGTAGTTCTACAGTGTCCAATCCCCAGCCTTGGTTCTAGGAGGGTGCCCAGGGATGATACAGGCTCTGCAGTATAGTTCTCCACTACTCCTCCTCTCATGCCTCTCCCAGCTAGGTATACCAGTGATGGAGTCACAGGGAGTGCTGACAGGAATCTGGTTACCTGAAAACTAGGCCTGAACGTGGAACTCCTGTCAGGGTTCTCTCTTGCTCCTCCTGGCATGGCACCGAAAATGTCCAACAACTTAGACAGCTACTCTCCCTTGCTCAGGGCTGTCTCTGGATGAGCCTGGGGCTGATGATATCCCTCCCGGGACTGTGAAGGCGACCTTTGACCCTCAGTCCAGTGGCTGGTGGCAGGCAAGCTCTGCACACCTTCTCTAGTCAACTGCACACACTAGACTGCAGACCAACCATCACCGGGGAGACTAGGTCTCCCTACAACCCCATCCAGAGGCCTGTGATAGGCCAGGGCTAAACCAAGGCAAGGTTTGAACAATGCAGGGGGGAAATACAGAGGACTGCTGCATAACAATCACATTTAACATAGAACAGAACATACCAACACAATCCCAGAGACACAAAAGACAAACAATTAAAAGCAGCAGCCTCCGGGATGCTGCAGATCTATTCTGAATGCGGCGGCCAGGCTCATCTATCAGTCTAGATGCTACAGCGATGCATCTGGTCTGTGTCAGTCACTACATTGGCTGCCTATTCAATACAGAATACAACATAAACTTATCACCCTCATCCACAAGGCTCTCCATAATGCTGCACCTCCCTACATTTCCTCCCTCATCTCTGTCTATCGCTCAACTCGTGCTCTCCGTTCACTCAATGACCTAAGACTAACATCCTCTATTATCAGAACCTCTCACGCTTGCATACAAGATGTCTTCCGAATTGCACCACTTCTCTGGAATGCTCTATCTCGGACTAGATTAACCCAAAATTTCTACAGCTTCAAGAGCAAACTAAAGACATATCTTTTCAGACAGGCCTATCACAACTCCAAATGTAAACCCTTCTGTAGTTAGATTCCCTAAAATGTACCCTTTGTTCACGCTCCCGTATTACCTTACAGGATATGCCGTATCAGACTAACTTTATATGTCCAGGCACCATCTGCACATTAAAGGACACGACTGGTGATGGCTCATACAGCTTTATATATGTGTAATGACAGTAACCTCTATTACAAAATTGTCTGACCATTGTATAAGCAATGCTACCTCTGATGCCGCCCCTGCTACCTCTTGTGTCACCCCCTCTACCTCATAGATTGCATAGATTGTAAGCTCTTGCGAACAGGGCCCTCAGTCCCAGTGTGTAAATTGACTATTTCTTTGTATTGTATCTTTTTTCTGTCTGTACTTGAACCCTACAAATTGTACAGTGCTGCGGAATATGTTGGCACTATATAAATGATATTATTATATGATTACTATGCTACTAGCATCTATGGATTCTACTATAACTGTATAATTGCTTGTGCTGCTAGCACATATCAATTCCACTATAGCTATATGATTGTTATGCTACTAGCACCTATAAATTCCACTATAGCTGTACAAATGTTTTGCAGCTAATTTTCACAGGATTGCTCCTAGGTTATTCACAGAAGTAAAGGACAGACATAATGTGTCTGCATTTAAGCTAAGAACAAGCAAATAAAATACTAAAGGAGCATATTCTGGATTGATCTGTTCTGTTCACATTGAGTGGCTGCTGTGCAGCAACCATACATGGCTGAAACTCTGACCATCCAAGGTTTTACCTGCAGCACCATGCATCTATTGACTACCACTTGTGGGCATGCTTTTGGTCTCCTGATGTTGCTGCACTGTTGCTAAGTATGCTGTCATCTGCAGTTTTTAATAAATGATGACTTATCTGTGCTTATTATACTTGAACCAAGTGGTAACATTGTCCCTATTGCTCTAACCAGTATACTCTGTTTTATACAGATCTAGTAATATTCAGTGAAAACACATTTGGATGGTTCTGACTCCCAATAAACTAAGGTTTGTTTGGACATCTTTGATCTAAATTTGTGACAAGATGTGTCTTAAAATTACTTTCTATTTCTTCCTGCAGGTATCTGGACATTCATGAGTTAAAATTTAAAAATGCAATGTTTTCCCTGGGAATTCCTAACTGCTCTTTATCAAATATATATTTTTAGTTCCTAAAATTAACTTTTTGTCAACTGTGTCATAGGAAAAAGAAAACAGCTGTGTACAACTTGCTGTCTATCCTGGCTGGGGACTGCCACATGTCTTATAGATTCCAGAGCTTGACCTAGGAAATTCCAATCATCTACACACACAATTCTGAACTGCTGTGTTTTATAATTGTTTATGTATGGGAATGTGACCAGTGTGAAGAAAAACAGAAATCCGGAAACTTGGACATGTCATAATACTATAGCGAAAATAAGGTTTGTGAAATCAGATAGAGAGAGAGAGAGAGAGAGAGAGAGAGAGAGATATTTACATATGTAGTATTCATCTAGGAAAATGACTTTGCATAAATGAATCATTGGGTCATCGGAATATGGTTTTTCCCACTATATAAGAGTGCATTTTATAAACAATAAGACCTTTTATTCACATCATATTCAGATTTACTACTATTATAACATGTTGTTAATTCTTTATTGGGAGATACTGCCATTTATGGCTGATATGGTAAAAATTATGCAATTTTATTGAGTTTTCATTCAGACTAGTATTGCCATAGGAGTCTTGTTTCCCCATCTACCACCAGAAAGGCTAACAACCTTAGAAACAAAAGCATGGTATAAAAAAGAATGGGCATAAATCGCATCACATGGTAATCCTACATTGCCCAAAACAAAAGATAAACCAAACCTCGATGAATAAGCGTGTCCAAAATACTAATATACGACACCAAAAACCAAGAAATTGGGGAGGACACTCAACATACAAGACAAAATATAAGAAAAGTATAAATTTATTGATCCATTAAGAACTACATATATGACAAGAAGACAATACAAAAGGTGTCAGACATAAGGCAGAGACCACATATATACAAACATACTCGCATTCAAGTAATGTATGTACCATATCGCAAATAGGTAAATAACACCATGTTACAAAGGCTAGTAATGTACCTGACTAATAAAGTGATCACAATTCACTATGTGAAGACCAAGATGCCAAATTAAATGGGGTCCAATAACAGTATATCAAAAATATAGAGGCAACAGATGCATATGAATGAGAAATAACTCAATACAATAGTCTAATAGATATATGATAGTACATACCTATGATAGTGTAAAAAGGTAGAAAGGTTAGTATATATCTTCAAACATGTATCGAATCAAAGTATCCTGTAATGCTAGCCAGTTAGGTTTCATGCACACAACAGAGTGTGCAATCTAAGTGTCTTGCATTTTTTATTTTTAGCGGAATACGATCCGTGAAAACACATCAGAAAAGGACATGCTTTAAAAATATCGTAACAAAATGCAACATCGGAAGACCCTTCGATTGCAACGATCGTGTGCATAAAACGTTATCATTACAAATCACTTATTTTCAAAGCAATTGTACCATATATTGGTCAATCTGTGCACCCTATAATAAATGTAATGGCCCTTTCATACCCAGAGAGAAAGTTTTGTGCATGAACAGTGTTTTACCACACTCTAGTAACCTCTATCACTTGATGTACAGAGAACCAACCAATGAGTTGTCATTAGCGGGTTTACTGCATATGAGGCAGCATCACAGGAATCAGGAGAGATGAGTATAATAACTGAAATCTTTTAAAATCCTATTCTATATTTATAAGTAGGTTATATGTTTATTTACTTTTTTTTTTTTTTTTTTTTAGATCCAGTTTATGGACTGTGTCGAATTCAGTGGATTACATTGGATGCTCCAAGGATTGTTTTATTTTCCATAAATGGGGCAACTGGAAACTAGTGTTATTAAGGTGGAAAAGCCAAAAAAACCTTGGGTTTTCCCACCCTGGTAATGTCTGTTTTATTGTATGTGGCTGGTTATGGAAAATTGGAGGGACTCCACATCGTTTTTTTTTAAATTGTTTATTTATCAAAAAAAGAAACATGGGTTCCCTCCCATTTTTCATAACCAACCAGTTCCAATAAAACAGCCTCAGCCTGGCATTACTAGCCTGGGTTAAAGTTAACCTACTTATCAGCTATCTCTAAGCCTTGCCTTATTCAGACTGCGGTCATTAATAGGGCAATAATAATATTAAAAAAAATACACATACGTTGAAAAAATATTTTATTAAAATCCCCACCCAAATCTTCTGCGGATAAGAACAAATCTGAAATAGTCTACAGAATGAATCTGCAAAAAAAAATAAAAAAAATTAAAAATTAGTAAAATATACAAATACAATACAGTTATTATTCTCACAGGGCTATTAAATTTATTACTGTACAAGGGAAAGAGGGGGGGCATTATAATTTATATGGGCATCACCATAGTCCCTGTGTTAGGGGTTAACAGCAGTCATTGACTACTAGTAACCAGGAGACATGACTTAATCCTGTGGTCCTAGTTTGTAATAAAGCTAAATCATCTGCTCTTCAGATGTTTTACGTTGTTTTTTTTGTTTGTTTTTTTTTAATAGCACAAAGTGCTACTAAAAAACTATTTAAGGCTAAGGCACAACGTTGCAGAAACTCAGCTTTTTTTGTTGCAGATTTTGTTGCGTTTTTTGAGCCAAAGCCAGGAGTGGAATGAGCAGAAGGGAGAAGTATAAGTGCTTCCTATATAGTTCCCATTCTTTTTGTAGACATTCTTGCCTTTGGCTCAAAAAACTGCAACAAAATCTGCAACAAAAAAAGCTGTGTTTCCGCAACATGGGGCCTCAGCCCATAATAGTTTTCCCTCTCCATTAGGGTAATTTTTATTTTGTATTGTATAGTCAGGGGTGGGGCTAGAACCTGTGATATAGGCGTGGTATTGGCGTTTTATTTTTTAATTTTACTTAAATTTTTTGATTTTTTACATTTTTATTTATTTATTTTTAACATTGTGTCCCCATAATGTCATAATAGACCTTTGGGGGCATTTTAACAGTATTCTTTTTGGTGGGGGGCTGATTTTCCCTGTAACTGGGGCTGATACATTTAGCCCCAGTTACAGGAGGAATGCAGCCTCCTGCCCATAACTGCCTGTACTGAAGTATTACTACCTATAACAGTTTTTGTGTTTAATCCTTTTAAAGGGAATGCCCCACAAAAGCAATTTATCCTTTATTCACAGGATAGGGGATAAATGCAGAGCAGCTGCTGGGACCCCCACAGATCATGGCAATGGGGGTGTTTTGCTCCCCAGT
Organism: Leptodactylus fallax; assembly: GCA_947044405.1. NCBI lineage: Eukaryota > Metazoa > Chordata > Amphibia > Anura > Leptodactylidae > Leptodactylus > Leptodactylus fallax. Next base: position 4,320,051 of record CAMRHE010000037.1, on the reverse strand, counting down.
CTAAGACTTTTGAGAAATGTGACATTTGCAGGAATAATATAAACAGCCTCCTTCATGGTGTAAATGATCGATTTAAGATTATGTTTATTAGATAATTCCCTCTTCCACTTCACAGTTCCTCATAAAGGTTAATATTAACAATCAAAAATGGAAATGATTGTGTATGGATTTTTACAAGTGGGGATGTCCCATAAAATTCCCTAGCTTTTAAACATTAAAGGGGTATTCCCATGAACATAATCATATCTATATTTTCAGATAATTAAAAGTTAAACATTTTTGCAAATATAAGTAGTTAAAAATTCTGCAGCTTTTTAAAGATTTTCTCTAACCATCTTAGACAATGTCTGTAAAGCACTGCGGAATATGATGGCGCTATATAAGTAAGCATAATAAATAAATAATAAATAGTAGTGCCTTGATTGCTTGCCAATGGATACGACCACAAATGTAGAAACTTTCTATGACCTGGGACTTGTCAAAAACCCAGCCATGATTTTCTTGTTGTAGCTGGGTTATCAGGCAGGGACACTACACGTATCAGAAGATATCCCAGCCACAATAAGGATATCATTGCTGATTTTCTGACCTTAGAAAGTTCTTGTATTCATGGCCATATCCATTGGCAACCAATCAAGACAACAAGACAGTGACCACAAGATATTTAGAAAAAAATCTTTAAAATTCTGCAAAATGTTTAATTACTTATATTTGCAAAAATGTTTAACTTTTAATTATCTGAAAATTTTAAAATGTTTATGTTCGTGGGAATACCCCTTTAAGTTAAGATTTTAAGATCACAACAGCTGTTGTAATCTGTAGTTCATGAGGTGCTCATACACATCATACACATTAGGTTTCTAGTTCCCACCCATTTTTATACACATCTCTATATACATAACTCAACTGAGTGTGAAGAGTTTTCAGTAGGGAGAAAGGAATAAGCCTCTCTCAGAATCGTCTAAAAACAAAAGCATTGAGTAAATTGAAATCCAACAGCCCAATTCTTCTTTCCCTAAGATCTGTCATCTAGGGAGAGTCAGCACAAACCCATACACATTATGGCTGTCCAGTCCTGACAAAACTGGCAAGTTCCACTGACATTCATCTAAAGTGTATATATACAGCTGTCAGATCAGGGCCCGTCCCCAATGCACTTGAGGCTGATTTGCATACCCATGAAAAGATGATTATCTCTGCATTGGGTCCTAAGTTTGTGGCCACAGAGGTATGTTTCTGCTCCTATTAAAGTTCCCTACAAGGCACTATTATTGATCTGAGAGGCTTTTTGGACATGACAGACTGACTCCCTTTAAGGTATTCTCTGTTTTTACAAAACCATAACAAGTGTGAGAAAGTGAAGGGTGTGGTTTGGGAGAACAGGTATGTTCCAGCCAGGCAGTTAAAGGGTGTATGGTAGAAGCCCACAGCAGGGAGGTCAGCTGACTAGTTAAGGCCTGATATAGGCTGTGTGTCAGAACTAGGGGATGTGGCACTACATGGAGGAAGCTGTCCTGTGTATCTTGAACCTGCATGAAGGTAATTCTGTGCCACCTGTTTGTAGTAACCAGAGCGAGAGTTTGGCAGCCAGGCTCCTGTACAGAAAGGGAACGTTTCTGTGTTAGTTATTTCTCAGCCGAGAAGGGTTTTTTGTTGTTGTTTTCTGTTCATGTCTTTGTAAAGGCAAACTGTTTATGCACCAAGTGAATAAACTCCAAACTTGAGTGTGATCCAGTCTCTGTGTCCCTGTTTCCTGCACTGCTACCAAGCATCTACCTGAGCGGTTCCCCACATATGGTGCTTCGGATGCGGGCAAAGTGCAGTGAGATATACACAGGCTGCATGTCCTGTAGCTGACGGCACCAAAATATTAGAGCCACAGCCATGGAGGAGGTTGTGAAGCAACTGATACAGGCTAATGCGGCACAACAGGAGACCAACCAACGTCTGGCCAAGCAGATGTCGATATTGCTGGCTGCTCAGCAAAAGGCCGACCCACCAAAGCCAGAGCGGGATGTCAGAAAAGAGATCCGTAAAGCGTTGACCAAGATGACGGCAGAAGACGACATAGAGGCCTATCTGACTGGGTTTGCAAGAGTGGCCAACCGAGAGAGGCTTCCACGACACCTCTGGGCTGAGGTGTTGGCACCTTTTCTAGTCGCCGAGCCCCAGCAAGCCTATTTTGACCTGAGTGAACAGGATGCTTGCGACTTCCAGCGGGTGAAGGCGGAGATCCTGGCCCGACTGGGTGTGGACCAGCACGTTCGGGCTCAAAGAGTCCACAATTGGGAATATCAGGAGGTGTTACCACTGAGGTCACAAATGCACCACCTTGTACAGCCTGTCTGTAAGTGGCTCCAGCCGGGAACGTTGACCCCAGCCCAGATGGTGGAGCGGGTCGTCATAGACCGTTACCTGAGGGCTTTACCGGGTAAGATCCAGCAGTGGGTGGAGCATGGAGACCCAACTAACGCCAATGAATTGGTGGGGTTGGTGGAATGCTACTGGACTACTCAGTCCCTCAGGTAGGAGCCCCACCAGATTCCACAAGTTCCCAAGTCCCAGAGGGCCAACATACCGAACCTCAGATGTTGGACTTGGAGGTGTCCCGTGATAACTTTGGTTCTGCACAACTCCAGGACCCCACTCTGAAAAGGGCCTGGGAGAATGTTATTGTTATTAATGGTGTGTCTCAGCGCCAAAGCGCTGATGTGGTGTTACGCAGCATGGCTGTCAACCAGGAGTTGTTATACCGAGTTGACAGGGTGCGAGGTGAGACCTTAGAGCAGTTACTGGTACCCCAGCCTTATTGCCGAATGGTGCTGGAGTTAGCACATAAACATGTGCTAGGGGGACACCTAGGTGCCACAAAAAAGATGGACCGCATATTGCAGCGTTTTATTGGCCGGAGGTATATCATGAAGTTAAAATGTATTGTGAAACATGTCCGGAGTGTCAGTTGCATGCCCCCAAGGCACACTTTCGAAGCCCCCTGGTACCTCTGCCCACTATTGAGGTGCCCTTTGAAAGGATTGTCATGGACTTGGTGGGTCCATTAGTTAAGTCCGTTCGGGGGCATCAGCATATTTTGGTAGTCATGGACTATGCTACCCGTTATCCTGAAGCCATCCCACAACGGCACACGTCGGCGAAGTTGATTGCTAAAGAGTTGTTCGCCATGTTTTGCCGAGTGGGTTTACCCAAGGAGATCCTCATGGATCAGGGTACCCCGTTCATGTCTAAAGTCACCAGAGAACTATGTAAACTTTTTAATATCAAACAGTTACGTACATCTGTTTACCACCCCAGACAGACGGGTTAGTAGAACGGTTTAACAAAACCCTAAAACCCTGGGATGTTTTGTTACCGTATTTGTTTTCCCCTTTTGAGTTGGTCTACGGCAGACATCCTAGGGGTCTGTTGGACATTGCCAGAGAAACATGGGAACAAGAGCCCACCCCCCACAAAAGTGTTATTGAACACATCGCTGGTATGCAGGACAGGGTGGCGGCCTTTATGCTCATAGTTAGAGAGCTTGATCTCGCTAAGGGATACTGGCAGGTACCCCTAACGGATAGCACCAAAGCAAAAACTGCCTTTATCACCCCTAAGGGACTTTTTCACTATCTTGTGTTACCGTTCGGGCTCCACGGGGCCCCAGCCACATTCCAGCAGTTAATGGACATAGATTTAAAACCTCATAGAAGATACGCTTCAGCATATCTGGATGACATCATCATTTTCAGCAATGACTGGGAGAGTCATTTGCCCAAGGCACAAGTGGTAGTGAATTCTTTGAGAGCAGCTGGCCTGACCGCTCACCCCAAGAAGTGTGCTTTGGGGATGGAGGAGAGACGCTATTTGGGATATGTGATCGGCCGCGGTATCATCAAACCCCAGGTCAACAAGGTTGACGCTATCCAGAAATGGCCTCGACCTGTGAGCACCAAACAAGTTAGGTCATTCCTGGGAATTGTTGGGTATTACAGACGCTCTATACCCAACTTTGCCACAGTGTCTGCTCCCCTGACGGACCTTTTAAAGGGTAAAAGGTCCGTCATGGTACAGTGGAATCAGTGGCGTAACTAGGAATGGCTGGGCCCCAAGGCGAACATTTGACATGGGCCCGCCCCCCCCGAACCGCTGCCCCCAATCACCCCCCCCCCGGACCGCCCCCTCCAACCCCCCCCCCCCAAAAAAAAACCGCATTCCTGCGCACACTATTATGTACCATAGTGGCTCCTGCACACAGTATTATGCCCCATAGTGGCCCCTGCACACAGTATCATGCCCCATAGTGGCCCCTGCACACAGTATCATGTCCCATAGTGGCCCCTGCACACAGTATCATGTCCCATAGTGACCCCTGCACACAGTATCATGTCCCATAGTGACCCCTGCACACAGTATCATGTCCCATAGTGGCCCCTGCACACAGTATAATGTCCCATAGTGGCCCCTGCACACAGTATCATGCCCCATAGTGGCCCCTGTACACAGTATTATATCCCATAGTGGCCCCTGCACACAGTATTATATCCCATAGTGGCCCCTGCACACACTATTATTCCCCATAGTGGCCCCTGCACTGAGTATTTTGCCCCATAGTGGCCCCTGCACACACTATTATATGTCCCATTGTGGACCACCCATGAACAATTATTATACTCTGGAGTCTTTTCAGACCTCAGAGTATAATGATCGGAGACCCAGGGGAGGATAGAAACATAAAAAAACAACGTTGCTTACCTGTTCCTCATTCCGGTCCACTCCATGCTGCTTCGGCCGCCTTCAATGTTGGACCAGGCCCGCGTCACGTGATGCGGGCAAGGCGTCGCGACGCAAAATGACGTCGGGGACGTCACCAAACAGGCCCGAAGCCTGGAGAAGCGCAGGAGAGGTAAGTACATTGTTTTTTATGTTTCCTCACCTAACCTGGGCCTCCGATTATACTCCGGGGTCTGAAAAGACCCCAGAGTATAATGATAGCAGAGATTGTGAGGTTCGGCCCGCGGCCTCACATACCGATCCCCGCTCCTGCTCACAGCCGCCTCCGCAGAATCGGAAGTGCAGGCGGCCGTGAGCGGGACCCCGGGGATCGGTAAGTATATAGGGGTTACTCCAGCAGGTAACGGCCTATTAAAAAAAAAAAAAAAAAAAAAAAAACAATCGGGGGCCCGCGGGGCCCGTAATGTCCCAGGCCCTGTGGCAGCTGCTACCGCTGCTACCCCGGTAGTTACGCCCCTGAGTGGAATGACCAGGCCGAATGTGCTTTTCAGGCGTTAAAGGTGGCCTTGTGTGGATCTCCTGTCCTCATTACGCCCGACTTCAGCAGAGATTTGTGGTACAAACAGATGCATCAGATGTAGGGCTGGGAGCTGTCCTGTCTCAGGAGGGGAATGGAGAGGAGCATCCAGTTACCTACCTTAGCAGGAAACTCACACCAGCAGAGAAGAACTGCAGCATAGTAGAGAAAGAGTGTCTGCCGATAAAATGGGCGTTAGAGGCCCTGAGGTGCTACTTGCTGGGGAGGCAGTTCTGTTTAGTGACCGACCACTCACCCCTCACTTGGATGAGCAGATCCAAGGAAAAGAATGCCAGGGTCACTAGATGGTTCTTGTCCCTTCAAAACTTTAGTTTCTCAGTGGAGCACAGAGCCGGGAAACTGCAAGGCAATGCGGATGCCTTGTCCCGGACTCATTGTTTAATGAATGGAGTTAGCCCCAAGAGGTCAGAACTGAGGGGGAGGGTATGTGAGAAAGTGAAGGGTGTGGTTTGGGAGAACAGGTATGTTCCAGCCAGGCAGCTAAAGGGTGTGTGGTAGAAGCCCACAGCAGGGAGGTCAGCTGACTAATTAAGGCCTGATATAGACTGTATGTCAGAACTAGGGGATGTGGCACTACATGGAGGAAGCTGTCCTGTGTATCTTGAACCTGCATGAAGGTAATTCTGTGCCACCCGTTTGTAGTAACCAGAGCGAGAGTTTGGCAGCCAGGCTCCTGTACAGAAAGGGAACGTTTCTGTGTTAGTTATTTCTCAGCCGAGAAGGGTTTTTTTTGTTGTTGTTTTCTGTTCATGTCTTTGTAAAGGCAAACTGTTTATGCACCAAGTGAACAAACTCCAAACTTGAGTGTGATCCAGTCTTTGTGTCCCTGTTTCCTGCACTGCTACCAAGCATCTACCTGAGCGGTTCCCCACACAAGCTTTAACTCTTGTTATTAAACAGCCACATCTCAGCCAGAAGAAGTGCCAAGCAATGAGAAACACATTGATCGGCACTTGTTTGAATTGCAAACTGAATGAGAGAGGAACGATCTCTACTGCGATGATTTCTCGCCCATTTAACTGCATGGATTATCAGTAGCATTAGACTTATTACATAGGGAGATGCGCTGCTGATAATCTGTATCTTTTACAGTGGGGAAAAAAAGTATTTAGTCAGCCACCAATTGTGCAAGTTCTCCCACTTAAAAAGATGAGAGAGGCCTGTAATTGACATCATAGGTAGACCTCAACTGTGAGAGACAAAATGAGAAAACAAATCCAGAAAATCACATTATCTGATTTTTAAAGAATTTATTTGCAAATTTTGGTGGAAAATAAGTATTTGGTCAATAACAAAAGTTAATCTCAATACTTTGTTATATATCCTTTGTTGGCAATGACAGAGGCCAAACGTTTTCTGTAAGTCTTCACAAGGTTGGCACACACTGTTGCTGGTATGATGGCCCATTCCTCCATGCAGATCTCCTCTAGAGCAGTGATGTTTTGGGGCTGTAACTGGGCAACACGGACTTTCAACTCCCTCCAAAGGTTTTCTATGGGGTTGAGATTTGGAGACTGGCTAGGCCACTCCAGGACCTTGAAATGCTTCTTACGAAGCCACTCCTTTGTTGCCCTGGTGGTGTGCTTGGGATCATTGTCAAGCCACGTTTCATCCTCAATGCCCTTGCTGATGGAAGGAGGTTTGCAGATGGCCCCATTCATTCTTTCATGTACACGGATCAGTTGTCCTGGTCCCTTTGCAGAGAAACAGCCCCAAAGCATGATGTTGCCACCCCCATACTTCACAGTAGGTAAGGTGTTCTTTGGATGCAACTCAGCATTCACTCTCCTCCAAACACGGCGAGTTGTGTTTCTACCAAACAGTTCTACTCTGGTTTCATCTGACCATATGACATTCTCCCAATACTCTTCTGGAACATCCAATTGCTCCCTAGCAAACTTCAGATGGGCCCGGATATGTACTGGCTTAAGCAGGAGGACACGTCTGACACTGCAGGATCGGAGTCCCTGGTGGCATAGTGTGTTTGTTGGCAGCAGATTAATCTTTGACTGTCCAGGCGTTCAACAGTAAACAGATATTTATTGAGGAACAAGAATAATACACTGTATCCTGTAACTTATGATCTCAGCTACTTGTCTGTGAGCTCCATGTGCTCTGCTCTATGCTGTAGCTACAACAGAGAGAGAAACTTCCTGGTTTTGTTACTCTAGCCCCACCTTTTTAACAGAGCTTTATTAACAACTTAACACTATGCCTAGAGACAGAAGCTTATGCAGTTATAAACGTATAAACAGTAGTTGTTGCAATACAAGCAATAATAAACATTATTCCAACAGTGTTACTGATGGTAGCCTTTGTTACTTTAGTCCCAGCTTTCTGCAGGTCATTCACTAGGTTCCCCCGTGTGGTTCTGGGATTTTTGCTCACCATTCTTGTGATCATTTTGACCCCACGGGGTGAGATCTTGCGTGGAGCGCCTGATGGAGGGAGATTATCAGTGGTCTTGTATGTCTTCCATTTTCTAATTATTGCTCCCACAGTTGGTTTCTTCACACCAAGCTGCTTGCCTATTGCAGATTCAGTCTTCCCAGCCTGGTGCAGGTCTACAATTTTGTTTCTGGTTTCCTTCCACAGCTCTTTACTCTTCACCATAGTGGAGTTTGGAGTGTGACTGTTTGAGGTTGTGGACAGGTGTCTTTTATACTGATATCAATTGCAAACAGGTGCCATTACTACAGGTAATGAGTGGAGGACAGAGGAGCCTCTTAAAGAAGAAGTTACAGGTCTGTGAGAGCCAGAAATCTTGCTTGTTTGTTGGTGACCAAATACTTATTTTCCTCCATAATTTGCAAATAAATTCTTTCAAAATCATACAATGTGATTTTATGGATTTTTCTCATTTTGTCTCTTAGTTGAGGTCTACCTATGATGACAATTGCAGGCCTCTCTCATCTTTTTAAGTGGGAGAACTTGCACAATTGGTGGCTGACTAAATACTTTTTTTTCCCCACTGTATATATATCTTTTATCCTAGAATTTTTGGAGCCTGAATATCGGGCTAATAGGACCCTAAACATTGGTAAAAAAAAAAAAAACGAAACATAGAAATTTATTCTGTGCAACATAAAGCAAAACAGATCTTGTGTAATACTAAAGAAAAAAAGACAAAGTACAGATCATAAGTGACATAATAAAACAGTCCATCTGAGGTCTAAGGTGTGGGTGCGTTGATACAGCATAGAGTTCAGTTGTCCATGTTGTATGTGTATTGTGGAATTCATTTCATGAGAGATCCAAGGTTAAAAGAGCACACCAAAGTTTTTTGTATTGTTTTTTTCCATTAGTTCTGGATATTTTGTAAACTATGGTACGCTTAGTTCGCTCATCTGGAACTTCATTTTTGTAATTGGGTCCTCTGTTTGGTCATGTGAGCAGCAGACTGATTTGCTCTCTGGACATGACCTTACACTGTTGGTCACTGTCCAATCACAAATTTCTAGGAGTGGCACAATTCATTGAACAGGGACAATAGTTAGTAATTCAGAATTGTCAGGAGGGCTGACAGTCTCTGTTTGAAAGGAACCTGCATATCACAAGGCATTATGGGAAAAGGAGCTGGGAAGCTCAAGTGCCCTCTGTTGGATGTAACAAATCCTCAATTTACTTTTGACCCACTGAGTCTTGAGAAAGAAAAAGGGATATTAGCCAATCCAGTATCACTCATCTGCATATAGCGCTGTTTCAAGATTTTGTCCCTCATCAGTGCAGAGCAGAGTGAACTGGCTGGCTTGGTGGGAGGCAATGAGTGGCTCAGGGAAGGAACCTGTTCAGTGTACTGGTGGTGTGTTATAGGGGCTCAGCAGATTGATATATAGTTTTGTGGGAAAGGATTCTGAATACCTTGTAATTTTTCAGTCTAAATACTTGCTCACTCTGTGCTTAAAAGTCTAGTGGGTGGCCCTATTTAGTGATTGACAGCTATTTCTGTATATATACTGTATGGTCTTATGTTATACCATAAATACGAACAAAGTTCATTTACGAGAATTTTGAACATCTACTTTAACATTCTAAGCAAATCACCTTTCAATCAGTGTCCCAGATTTACTTACAGACAGTGCAAACATCAACAGGCAGTCTGAAAATACCAACAGAATGAAATTACTGAGTGAATCTGTATCATAGCAATAGCTTTTTGAATTATTATTCTACATATTCCATTTCATGTAACCTACATAAACATTTTCCAAAGCTGATCACAGATAACTAATTTCCCTATTCTAGTGAAATACATTGCAATGTAAATCCAAAGCTCAGTCCAACCGACAGGGTTTATGACAAGCCAATATTTTGATAGATGGATTTAAGTACATGCCCACAATAGACAAATTGTCCACAGGTCTGTCAGTGTAGCCCATACACAAACTATTACAGACGGACTAAAACATATGATTTTGGTTGTGACCAACTTTAGTTGATGATCGGTTGTTTGGGACAAACATTTGCAGGTTTATGCACAAACAGTTATTCTCCAAACATTCAAAATCTGCCACTTCAGCAGTCTAAAGTCTAATGTGTATGGCCAGAATAATTCATTATCTTGGTACCATTCAGACAGGGCAAAAATCACTTCAAGTAAACCTAGCCTGAGGCTTCTAAGCTACTGTGAATTAGAAAGTTACAAAAAAAAAGTCCATAAGGCCATCAGACCTATCTGGTGATGTATTGGATTAGTTGCAGGATATGTTAGCTAATGGGATTTAGCAAACAGCTGCCCTTCCGTCTAGTGAACATTTGGCATGACGTGCAGCCACTTGAAGGGTTCTGTTTCAGGTATTCATACACCCGTCACGATGATGTCACTGATGTTTGTTTAGCTCAATATCTCGCAATACATTTATTTATAGCAAAGCAAATGAACACACATTGAAAGTGATTAAATTGCCATTAATGTAATATTTGCTTATGCTATTTTATGACTGAATCATCGGGCAATGTGATTCAACAGAAGAGATTATGTGGCTTAGATATCCACTCATTATATATAATCAATAAACTCTTGCATCCCAGACACTTACACTCACACTCATGTATGCTCCAAGTATATCTAGACATCTGAGGTAAACATAATAAATACATAGCATATATTTCACAAATATGTAAATGTATCATTCAGGGCCAGACTTGAACTGACCCAGAGGGGGACAGGTGAATCCCCCGGTGGGCCCCTAACCCCCACCCCTGCATGAGCAGTGTATAGCCAAGTACACTCACTGCACAATATACAGATAAGCAGCATACAGCATTTCAATCAGCTTGTGTACCTATACAATAAACTGGGTAGATTATTTTAACTACCCAGGTAATGGATACATAGACACATTGGGTGGATGAGAAGAAATCTATGTGCATAGGCAGTCCAACTAGTATCCTCCCTTTCCGAACCCCAACCACCAATCACCAACCTTGCAGCATCTTCCTAGTTCAAGGCAAGAGCCAGTTAGCAGACTGCTGATAGGGCCCCTCAAAAACAGTCCAAAGCAACGACTGTCCAAAGCAGCAGGTTACTACTGACAAAAATATGTGTGGAACAGTTTTAGGAATTTGCAAATGAGAGTGAGATAATATTTGCATGTAGCTGCACAGTGAGCCCCCAGAATGAATTTTACTATTGCACCCTACGATCCCAGTCCAACCCTGGTCAGGGTCCCATGACAAAGATAAAAATGGAACCCCATTCTAGGGTATCACAGCAACCATGTGGGTTGCCTCTATGGTGTAATTTTTTTATGAATAATTTTGCAGCTTCTGTGAATGTACTCAAGGTAGGAAGTGTAGCAAGGTGTAAAGGATAAACCTTTTTCTGCATTTCATGTATGGTGACTGAGAACAGCAGTACATTTGTGCTAATGCCAAACTACCTTGTGATGCTGTCATCCATTTCAGTAATTTTTCAGTACCAAGTGCTGCAATATATATTATTAATTATACATTATATAGATGTATAATAATATGTTATTATATACATGTATCTACAATGTGCTAGTCCAACTATATGTATTAATAACCAACTAGTTCCTTCCTTGTCAGTTCTGCAACAATAGATCTCAGATTCTTGGACTCATGAATAAGAGAAAGAAGAATGGAAGTTTGCCTAAATGTACTGTATGCAATTTTTTTCTTGCTTATAGATATAATATACTTTTATGTTTTTTTTGTAATATAATATGTATTATATCATTATTTAACAACTAGTTTCAGCTCACCACCATTATAAGCATCACCTATAGAAGTTGTGCTTACCTAGCTTTGCTTTGTGGTAGCGACTTCACGGAAGAATAAATAACATATAATGTTATTCTCCACTGTCTTCCCTTAAAGAGGTTTTCCCATCTCAGGGTTGCTCCTGATTTTCATGTCAGTGAAGAAGTGAACTCCCTGAACAGTGTGCTTGTTCTACATTGCACAGTTATCTATGGATTTACATACAGAGACAGCAGGCAGAGATGCAGCACTGTTCTAGCCCTTATCAGGGTACAGAGAAAGAGAGAAGAGAATACAGTATATCTGGCCAGGAACAGGGACAGAGTCATAGTCTTAACCACTAGAGTTAGATAACAGAGGTAGTCTGAAACCTAGGCAACAAGCTGTAAAAATTGAGGAGACTTATTCAGCTGTAACTTTCAAATGGAGCAACATAGATAAAACAATGTACTGGGAAAAACACTTAGCTTAAACTACAAGTTTAAATATGATACTGGAGATGGGTCTGCATTGTGGAGCGCATACCTACAAAAACAGCATTATAATTTTCCATTACTAATAAATTTACAATAATAAACAATGTTTATGTCACTAACTTTCCTGTATTGATTTCTCTAGGTCCCAAATTTGAGATAAATTAAAATTATTTAAACTTATAAGGAACCCCATGTAAATGCAGTCTAATCTACAGACAGCATGTTATACAGCAGGAGTAGCTGAGAAGATTGAGATTGAGTTTTTGTGGGAAAAGACTGTAATTTATCAATTTATGTCTCTGTTTTTTTATGCTTAGGAGTAATTGAGTCCAGTGGGCAGTCCTAAGAGTGAATGACAGCTATTGCTGTATGGCTGTCAATCACTGTTAGAACCGCCCACTGGACTCTATTTCTTCTAAGCATGTACTGAATCTTTTCCCACAAAATTATATATTAATCTGCTCAGCTCCCCCTGCTGTCTGCAGACTAGACTGCATTTCCATGCTGATAGGTTCCCTTTAATTACAACCATAGTTATAATGTACTTTTATTTAAATTATGTTAAAGAAAATTATTCAAATGAAAAATGCATTTACACAGAATAGATTTGCACAATTACCAATTAAAAAGTTGCAGGCCGCCCTTAGTGACTTTTTCAAACCACAAAACTGGTATAGGGGATATTAAACCTCCCCAATTGTTTTAAAGATTTTGCACAAAATTCTTATATCTCCCACTATCTAAAATATCACACATACTTAAGGGGCTTACTTGGGTCTTCCATATACCATTGGGGAATTCATCATTCCCTGTATATCCTTCCTTGCGCCAAATGTGCACGACTACCTATTGCTTGGTCTTTCCAGCATGGGTAATTTTTTATAGATCCGGCGGATAGGCCGGGCCAGTACACTGGCACTCTATTCACTTATTTATTCTTTTTTGTTTATCACGTTTTGTCACCTGTTTGTCACTGTTTTTGTGTGGATGTAGGGGTGCGGAAACCCTTTTGGGTCCTACCCGAAGTCTAGGAGTTGGAGTGTGTGGCCCTCGGGTTCCCTCCTTCTTTGCTCTCCAGTGTCTGTCTCTGCTTTTGTGGCGATAGACAACAGTTGCAGGCTCAGTCGTACTCTTGGGGTGGCAGCCCTTGAGGGGACTGATGCAAGTAGCTGGCTTGGTAGTACTCCTGGTGGTGGCAGCCCATGGAGGAAACCAAGTAAGTACTGACCCTCCTGTCTTGACAGTTGGGTTGGTTTTGTCCCCCTTACTCTTGTGCCTTTTGACTTTGAGTTTGGGGATAGTTTCGGAGGACCCATTCTCTTTTGAGATGGGTTTTGCGATAGACCGCATCCTTTGCACGTTTTTTCAGTGGCACCCGTCACTTTTTTCGTGCACTGGTGTTTTTGTTGGCACAGATCTTGAGACCTTCAATAAAAGAATGTGCACGACTACCTCCGGGGCTGGGAGTTTACTGGCATGAGTTAGATAGGAAATCTATGGCAGTTGCTACCTGGTATAGATTTCCATTCTGGTGCAGGGACGTCCGACAGATTTATGAAGAGGCTGCAATTTCTTCATAAATCTCCTATTCCCTGCACCATTCAGGGCTTTTATTAAGACTGGCATACAATACACCAGTATTATTAAATTTGCCCCAGTATGTCTTTATATACTGGTTATCTTTACCACATAAAAGTTTGATAAAATAAAAAATAGTGAGGTACGTAAATCATAACACTGCCATTTATAGGCCAAACAGAGAAAGAATTGAAGCTGTGATCAGCTAAGTCCACAACAACAAAGTCCTCTTGTCTGGGACAAGTGTTCTTTGATAATCTTGAAGCGTCGTGAAAAGAGGGTAAACCTTCCCAAATATGTTAAGATGGAAACATCTACAAACTGTAGAAGAAATAAGGCCTTGAATTTCTTGATCTTAAATAGTAGATAATTTGTTCATTCCTTTCTGTGAGGATTTCTCAGAGGAATTACTTCAAGGAATAGCTCAAGAAGGGTCTTGGTGCCTCTAATTCCATGATGTTATTCTAAGCAAGAAAAAGGTCAGATTCGAGTGGGTTCTCAAAGAGTGACTTTACAGGTCTGGTATTTTAGAGGGGTGTGTCTACAGTTTCTAAAGAAATCCAATCTTTTCAAAAGACCATGCCGTGTCTCAGCTGACACTTTTCTATAATAGAGTCAATGTCAATGATTAAAGTGGTTTCCATGGGTCTGTCTTGAAGTATTTGGTATTTGTATGGACATAGAGATATTTTTGTGAGCAAGTGGTCTATTTTTAATGGATATTTGTATAACTTTATATATATTTGCAGGTGATGTTGAGTTTAATAGTAACTAACTTTAGCTTGACATCAGCCTTTATAATAAGCAATTTGCCTGTGAGGTTTTTTTGTTTGAGATCATAATTGAATTTGGTTATTGAGTGTAGTTTTAATTGTTCCACTATTTAATCCATAATGCAAACTTTTTTTGTTAGATTCCTTTTCATAATTTACATAGTACCTGAGAATTATGGCAGATAGATACTGCATATTGATATTTTGATTATTGAAATAATGAGGCATTATAGTTTACATTTTATAAACCAAGTATTTGAGTTCCCCAGTAATGTAAAGATGTATAAGCACATTTTATCCATGAGATTGGCAATTGGAATAAGTAATCCAAAGCATACCTAGAAATATATAATACATATTCACAATACAACAGACCCTAAGACCAGACACTTGTACTATATGTAGAATGTAAAAATATTTTGGTTGATATGTTTTGTCTTTATAGGAAAAAATAGGAAATTTGGTGAAAATTTTGAAAAAAATGCAGTTTTCAAACTTTGAAATTACAGGACTTTCATATAGATAGGCATACTACCGAAATTACTTAATAAATATAATTTACCATATCTCTGCTTTATGTTGGCATCAAACTTTAATCGCCCTTTCATTTTTTTAAGATATTATAAGTCTTACAAATCAAACAACAATTTTCCAAATTTTCAAGAATATTTACAAAATCCATTTTTCAAGGGACCAGTTCAGTTCTAAAGAAACATCTATTTATCTAGCTATCTAGCTATCTATATATATATACAGTACAGACCAAAAGTTTGGACACACCTTCTCATTCCAAGAGTTTTCTGTATTTTCATGACTATAAAAATTGTAGATTCACACTGAAGGCATCAAAACTATGAATTAACACATGTGGAATTATATACTTAACAAAAAAGTGTGAAACAACTGAAAATATGTCTTATATTCTAGGTTCTTCAAAGTAGCCACCTTTTACTTTGATTACTGCTTTGCACACTCTTGGCATTCTCTTGATGAGCTTCAAGAGGTAGTCACCTGCAGAGATGCAGGGTGTAGTGTGGGGTGCAGAGATGCAGGGTGTAGTGTGGGGTGCAGAGATGCAGGATGTAGTGTGGGGGGAGATGCAGGGTGTAGTGGGGGGTAGAGATGCAGGGTGTAGTGTGGGGTGCAGAGATGCAGGGTGTAGTGTGGGGTGCAGAGATGCAGGGTGTAGTGTGGGGTGCAGAGATGCAGGGTGTAGTGCGGGGTGAAGGGTGTAGTGTGGGGGGGGAGAGATGCAGAGTGTAGTGAGGGGGAAGATGCAGCGTGTAGTGTGGGGTTCAGGGTGTAGTGTGGGGGGGGAGATGTGGGATGTAGGCTGCTTGCAAGCAAGAGGGGGGATGCTGGGGAGGCAGGTTAATTTAAGGTGAAATTGCCGTGTTGGCACTTTGCGATAATTTAGTGGGCTTTGGGTTGCAGTTTGGGCGCTCGGTCTCTAAAAGGTTCGCCATCACTGTTCTAGGTTCTTCAAAGTAGCCACCTTTTGCTTTGATTACTGCTTTGCACACTCTTGGCATTCTCTTGATGAGCTTCAAGAGGTAGTCACCTGAAATGGTCTTCCAACAGTCTTGAAGGAGTTCCCAGAGATGCTTAGCACTTGTTGGCCCTTTTGCCTCCACTCTGCGGTCCAGCTCACCCCAAACCATCTCGATTGGGTTCAGGTCTGGTGGCCATGGAGGCCAGGTCATCTGGCGTAGCACCCCATCACTCTCCTTCTTACACAGTCTAGAGGTGTGTTTGGGGTCATTGTCCTGTTGAAAAATAAATGATGGTCCAACTAAACGCAAACTGGATGGAATAGCATGCCACTGCAAGATGCTGTGGTAACCATGCTGGTTCAGTATTCCTTCAATTTTGAATAAATCCCCAACAGTGTCACCAGCAAAGCACCCCCACACCATCACACCACCTCCTCCATGCTTCACGGTGGGAACCAGGCATGTAGAGTCCATTCGTTCAGCTTTTCTGCGTCGCACAAAGACACGGTGGTTGGAACCAAAGATCTCAAATTTGGACTCATCAGACCAAAGCACAGATTTCCACAGGTCTAATGTCCATTCCTTGTGTTCTTTAGCCCAAACAAGTCTCTTCTGCTTGTTGCCTGTCCTTAGCAGTGGTTTCCTAGCAGCTATTTTACCATGAAGGCCTGCTGCACACAGTCTCCTCTTAACAGTTGTTGTAGAGATGTGTCTGCTGCTAGAACTCTGTGTGTCATTGACCTGGTCTCTAATCTGAGCTGTTGTTAACCTGCGATTTCTGAGGCTGGTGACTCGGATGAACTTATCCTCCGCAGCAGAGGTGACTCTTGGTCTTCCTTTCCTGGGGAGGTCCTCATGTGAGCCATTTTCTTTGTAGCGGTTGATGGTTTTGGCCACTGCACTTGCGGACACTTTCAAAGTTTTCCCAATTTTTCGGACTGACTGACCTTCATTTCTTAAAGTAATGATGGCCACTCGTTTTTCTTTACTTAGCTTCTTTTTTCTTGCCAAAATACAAATTCTAACACTCCATTCAGTAGGACTATCAGCTGTGTATCCACCTGACTTCTGAACAATACAACTGATGGTCCTAACCCCATTTATAAGGCAAGAAATCCCACTTATTAAACCTGAAAGGGCACACCTGTGAAGTGAAAACCATTGTGCAAAGCAGTAATCAAAGCAAAAGGTGGCTACTTTGAAGAACCTAGAATATAAGACATATTTTCAGTTGTTTCACACTTTTTTGTTAAGTATATAATTCCACATGTGTAAATTCATAGTTTTGATGCCTTCAGTGTGAATCTACAATTTTTATAGTCATGAAAATACAGAAAACTCTTGGAATGAGAAGGTGTGTCCAAACTTTTGGTCTGTACTGTATATATATATACATATATATATCTAGCAATTCTAACTAACTGTAAGAAAATTTAGATTATTACAAAAAACACATGTAGCTAAAAATTGAGCAGATGCAGTAAAAAAGACCCTGTCCTAAAAGCTATCTAAAATTTTCTATAGATTTAGATAGAGACTTCACTGAACGGAGCTCGGCGGCGGCAGGTGGTGACACCTAATTTAAAAAAACACAAAAAGAGTAAAAAAAACCTCCCCAAAAGAGGCTGGTGCTGATTAGGGGGCTTATTCCCTAATCATCAGCCATCAGAAGGGGGACACAGTAATAAAATAAAATAAAGAGTTCAGGAACAGTGATGGACGGAGGGAGGAAGAGGCCAGGAGGCACTGTTGAAGATGCCAAGAGGCATTACTAAGGCACCAGAGGTCAGTTTCTCACAGGGGCAGCATGGTGACTGTCCTGCTCGCTATTCCCAGAGGGAGTGACGTGAGCAGGGCAGTGACTGTTTACTTTGCACTGCCTTCCCCGGCTGCAATTGGTTAGCCTGTACAGTATATTTGTAAGTAAAAAGAACAAAGTAAATAATATATCAAAAGTATAAAATATTATCCCAAACACCATATTTTAAGATTCTATTTAATATAATCTACTGTATACAAAATAAAATAATCTCCTCATAACAATAACAGCATATACTGTACATATAAACTAATTTTACCAACTATTTTTTTTCTTTTTGCTCCCTCCAATTTAAAAACATTAATAAAACTAATGCATACATAGCTCAACTTGGTATATATAGACGGTACAACATGTGCAACATTAAACAAGACTTCTATAGTTATGTCGATCCAATAATTAGAAAAAGTTTTAACCGCTTCCGTACCGCCCATAGACTATATACGTCCAGGAAAAATTCAGCAACTGCACAAAATCGTGCAGCTGCTGAAACGGGGAACAGTCTGTAACTTCAGTCGGAGCTCCCATATAGAAGGCAGGGAAGGTTTATTACCTCCCCTGCCATCCCGATCACCGTGTATACAGCGCTCAATATGCGCAGTATACAGCGCTATGGGCACCGCCATCTTGCAGCTCCCCTCCAATCCGGCGGTCATGTGATCCACCGGGATCAGCGTCTGTTAGAGTTGCTGGGTCCTACAGGACCCAGATCAGCTCTATAGTTATGTGTAAGTAACATGCAGGAGGCTGTATTCCTCCTGCAACTGGGGCTAAATGTACCAGCCCCAGTTACAGGGGAAATCAGCCTCCCGAAAAAAAAAAAAAAGTCAGCAGATATCCCCAAAGGTCTATTAATGTAAAAAAAAAAAAAAGTATAGAAAAGTAAAAAAAAAAAAAATTTAATAAAAAAAATAAAATAATACACCAATAAAACGCCCTTATTACAGGTTATAGCCCCACCCCCGACGACACCATAAAAAATAAAAATTACCGTAACAGAGAGGAAAAAATATTTTATAAAGTTTTTTAGTAGCACTTTGTGTTATTAAATAAAAAAAAATGAAAAGTGAAAAACAGACACATTTTCCATCCTCTTTTGTATATATTTTTATATAAAAAAAAATTAACACACATGCAAAAATAAAAACAACATAAAAATAAAGCCCTATGTGTCACCGAAAAAAGACGCAGAAATTTGTTGAATAACGCAAATGATAAAAGTGTTATAGCCCTCCAAATCCGCACATACAAAAAACTTGAAAATGTGCCTGGTATGGAAGTGGTTAAATTCCAAAATAACAAATAAAATATTTTATATAGTCCTCAAGGCCAGAATTGGCATAATACAGAAAGGTAAATATGCAGATATACAAAGGTGTCTTTTCAGATCCAGTGTTGTTTTTGCTAGAAAGCAAAAAAGTTTAGAAGGTGAAACTGTTAGCAGTACCCAATGGAGAATGACATATGGGTGACATCTGTGCATGAAAACACACATTTAATTGTCTTTTTATAGACCTTTTGTCTACCTTTTTTCTGCATCTGTCAGCTAGTAATTGGTGGTCCCAGTGCTAGTCATATAGGTCATAACAGGTGTCCATGGAAAAGCCTCAGTGTCAGAGAACCATACAGTATTGTATATTATCCTTCTGACACATGCTCTATTATCTTATTGTACAAAGCACCTTTCATGATAGGACTGCTCAGTAATGGATCTAACTCTAAAACATTATTAGACACACATATTCACACAACCTCAAACCATTTACTTTAACTCTAAGGTTAGAAAGGGCAAGTGACAATTTATGGCTTTGCAAACAGGTGGGACAAATAGAGCTAAGGTAGCAAAACACATTAGACAGACGTAGGTTGACGCTGAACAATTAAACCAACAATCGCCTGGTGAACATAATTTCCCAAACGCAACCATACACAGTTCAGTTCATACATTTGTTCAAACTAGCCATACTTACATTTTCTGGGGGCAAAGATATGGAGCCCCACCCCACTAAATTACTCAGTACAAAATGTTGGTATTTTGGGCCTTGAGGGCATAGCAAAGTATTTTTTGCATTTAACTGGCGTTGTTTGAGTGTGTTTTAAAAATCTGTATGTGCAACAAATTGTGCAATAAAATAAAAAAAAATTGTACTTGCTTCTCCCTGATCCTTCATTTGTAACTGATATTTCTGTTTGCCAGTCCTGGCTGACATTAGCAGATGACATTCCATTTGTGTCAGGTGACTGCTACAGCAAATCCTTGGCCTCAGTGGTGATTGCTTTAGAAATGGCACAGTGACTAGCCTTTGCATAGAGGTCACTGCTGAGATCTGTGATTCACTGCACAAGCTGAATGTCATCTGCTGACGTCAGCCAGGAGCAGCTAACAATAACCACTGGTGGAAATGAAGGATCACAGAGAGGTGAGTACATTTTTTTTATTTTATAGCCCCATATCTATAAATATTTATTTGCGGTTAAGTATTTGGCTGTAGTTATCAGAAAATACTGTATATATATTGCCCATGGCAACATTAGGATGGTAATAAGGTTGTGTTCAGAACAAAACTAAAACAAAACAAATAGCAATATCCCTACAGTAACTCACTACACCAGAATTTTTAGGTTTGGCATGGAGTAAGGCTAGTTTCACAGGGCGGGGTTTGGGTCAGGAAATTCAGTTCATGTATTGGCTGGATTGTATGTATGGCATTTATTGGCTGGGTCCAAATCCCAGCTCAGTTGAACTGAGTAAGCATTGAAGGGGCTGCCTCATGAAGACAATCTGATGGGTCATATGGATATCAAAGAGGAGAGTACCCTGCTTGAGCCCCCCTTTATGAGCAAGAATAGAGAACCACTCTGGAGGGCTATCCATGCATTACATGAACAGGCATTTAGATATATTACTATTACATTTCACCTGCTGCAGTGGCTGAAGAGTCAAAATCTAGCCAAAGAAAGGCTGGTAAAAACAACAGTTGTTTTAGGGTTGCTGAGTTTAATATGAAGAAACAGATAAAGAAAAAGAATATGAAAACTTATTTATGTTAAGTTGTATTTTATTCCTGAACATATAATATATCGCTAGCTGTAGATTTATTAATATACCTTAATACATTGATAGTTACTTTGAAAAAATATCAAGAAGATCAGTCCTTAAATGCAAAATATATTATGCAATAGTCATGATCTTGATTAAATGGATGGAAAGTCAACATTTTGTTTGGCTGTGAGAGATACATAAAGGCTGCATCTGGTGACAAAGTCAGTTGAGAAAAGAGACACCTTGTATTCATTACTTAGCAGCATTACACCTATGGATCAAAGAGCAGTGTGAAGGAGAAGTAATGTATACACTATGAACATTAATCTTTCACCTTCGGCTTGTTCTAGTTAAGAAAAAAAGAACAGCTTTGTGTGAGATTTATAGAGAATTCACTGTGGAACAAATACAATTCATCTGAGATGCTTCAAAATTCCACTGTATTATTATGGCTACTGCACATTAATACTGATGTTCAGCTTGGCAACAAAGAAAAATCACTAAGTGGAGATAAAAAGCGTTGAGTGCGATTAACTGAGCGATTGCACATTGAGTAGAGCAAGTTCTTTTCTGTGTGCAGTTTGTGTTAAAGCTAAAGATGGGCAAACCTCAGATTTGTTTCGTCTTGTGTTTGGATAAAGTGAACCCACGGTTTGGTCTGAACTTGAAGGGAAATTAAATTATTACACTCTGGGGTCTCTTCAGACCCCAGAGTGTAATAGCTGGAGACCCACTGGTGGCCCAATCACAGGTCTCAGCAGTGATCACGGGCGCCTTATGTTCTGCTGGTGACGTCATGTGCCTGGGATCACATAGGCACGCCAAGAGTCTTCATGTCACAAAACAGCACCAGATGTCGTGAGGAGGAAGACATAGAGCGCCGGACGCCACAAGGAGAAAGACACAGAGTGCGGGATGCCATGAGGAGGCCCAAAAGAGGTAATGGAAGATGAGTATAAATGTTGTTTTATTTTTGTCACTTCCCCTGGACCTCCAGCTATTATACTCTGGGGTCTGAAGAGACCCCAGATTATAATAATTTACCTTCCGTGGCCATTGTAGTTTAACAAATTATTCACGTTTGTTAAAAACCGAACAATTTGGAATATTCAGGTCGAATCTGGTTCATTGCAAACCAATTCGCCCATCTCTTGATAAAATTTAAAACCTGGGTTTACCTTTGCATTGCACCTAACTGAGGGAAGGACTTATTGTACCCTGGTGCTTTAACCACTTTCGTTCACTGTGCAGACTTTTTACATCTTAATGGCTGAGCCAAGTCAACATTAGGACGAAAAAATGTGTTTGAAAAGACTCCTGAAATTCCAGTTAGTCCTCTCTACCCTTCTCACTACCCGCCACTAGTACAAACACAGCAGCGGGTAGTGAGAGTGGACAGGCTGCTGATCTGACAGCATTAACCCTATGAAATCTAAATGATTTTAGAAGGAGAAGGCTCCCTCTAGCAAGCCTCGGCACCTCCGTAAACGTGATTGCGAGGGGTTTATGTTAGAACATGAAGGTCCCCAGGTCTACCTTCTACCCATGCCTGCACATGTTCTTTACTGACTGCATAATACATTGCACTGACCTGAGCAATACAACTGTAATGTTATTTTCCCTGTATAATTATGGCATAAAAAAAAAAAAAAATCTAAAAAAAAAATTGTCATTTTTTTAAAATAATAAGTGGAGGACCAAGGGAGGTGAGTAAAAATAACAAACTATTATACTCACCTTACCTCACATCTCTTGGGCATCCTTGAGGCACCCATCCATCTCCCAGCATCCTCTTTAGGCCTCTTCCGGCCTCTTGCTGATGTTGTGTGTCCCGGAGTCACCACTGAGGCCTGTGATTGGGCCTCTGTGCACATGTGGGGCATGCCAATGTTATGACCCTGGAGTATAATGATAGCGCTTCTGGTTTGTGCCAAATAAGTTTGACCTGAAACAATCCAAAGAGTCAAACCTCACAAATATTTGTCGAAACAAATCTCTTGAGGTTCTCCCATCTTTACCTATGCCCTGCCATCCCAGTCGCAGCAGAAGGTGAAAATCATTTTAACAGTTGGTTAACTGCAAGCTCTTCATAAAAAAAGTATATAATCCCTTAAACAGAACGGATGGCAAATGGTAACTGGTTCTGCAACACTGAATGTACAGTGTTCATGTTACTGAATAATGCATACACACGCAGGAAATACACTTTAATACATATTTGTCACTGTGATAACACTAGGATTTTGCTCCTTTATGGAATCTAACAGTTGGACTTCATCATTGTCATTTCCTTCTCTGCCTAAAAAGTTGTCAAATACTATAGAAGGTCACATAACATTAAGTCTATGCTTAAGTGCATTTTTACTTATATATACAGTGCATTACTTATTGAGGGGGCCATATTTGGAATCAGTCTGGAATTATGTATATAAATTCATCATCAGACACTGATAAATCCTCAAGCTGCTATGTATGGGGGGATGGAGAAGCCAGATACAAGTTCTACAATGTAGTTCAGGAGTATCTCAATTCAACACAATAGTATTTTCCATTTGTAAGAAAACCTGAACAGCGTTGCATGGTGTAGCTTTGATATAGAAGTGTTATGGAAGAATAATTTGTGTAGCTCAGAGCTAGTAGC
Source organism: Leptodactylus fallax (assembly GCA_947044405.1). Lineage (NCBI taxonomy): Eukaryota > Metazoa > Chordata > Amphibia > Anura > Leptodactylidae > Leptodactylus > Leptodactylus fallax. Next base: position 4,296,677 of record CAMRHE010000037.1, on the reverse strand, counting down.
AATAAAGAACATGATGCATGGACATTTGACATTGATAAGGAGCAGAATGAAGGAACTGGATAGGATTGTCCATATAAGGGGTTATTTGATCCATTCATCACTATAGTTTGATGAAGAAACATCTCACCAGAATGGTGACGTTCCAATTATGTATAACGCAATGAAGCCAACAAGTGTTCATGTTTACAGCTGATCATACACCATGTTCTACAAGGTAAAGGTTATGTGGAATGTGAGTCCTGCAGGGAAGAAAAGAAAAAAGGTCAGCTCTGGAATTTAGGTACATGCCAGGACAGACAGAGGAATGTCAGGAATGCATGGAGAAACAGACACAGGCCTGGGATATAAACATTCACAGTTTACAGGAAAAGGGACATAGTGCACATATGGAGCAACTGACTGGAATGAAATGGTATTACTTTAAAATCTGTACTGAGCTGTCGTTTTTACCATTGTTGTTACTTAAAAAAATATGGATTATATGTGTCTAAATGTATTGCAAAGAAGGCTTTGACTAGGCAGAGCAATGCTTCTAAGGCCCATGCACACGACCAAGTGTGTATCCAATGTTCTGAGCAGGCCTTATCCTGCTCCGTGTCATCAGAATGGAAAGATCGGAAGCCCCGATAGATGTGAATGCAACATGGAATGCACTTGAATGACACTCGGATGTCATTCCGAGTGTCATCCGACTGCATTCTGCTGCAAACTCGCCGCCACATTGGATGCACACTTGGTCGTGTGCATGAGTTCTAAGGGGCAAAAACTCCTTACATACAAGGAGGAGAATTTACTAGTTTATTTATTTCTCTTACTTGTATAGCGCCAACATATTCTGCAGTGCTTTACAGACACTGTCAATCTAAATTCCCTAACAGTATGTCTTTGGATCTGGTGATGTAATTTTTCTTGCCCAAAAGTGGTGCCTCGTTGGCAAACAGTCATTTGCACCAAAAATGTGCTATTTTCCAACTTTCTCAGTACTTTTGAGAAAAAGGCGGGGGACATCTTGACCTAACAAATTTACTATAACTCATTCAGAAAAACTGTCATAATATACCAAAAATCTGAACTAGTCTCTGACTAGCTTAGATTTCCATTTTGTGCAAAATTACCAGCACATAAGGCATCTGTTTTCATTCAATAAATGTTAAAAACATGCCAATGGCCCCTAGGTATTTTTGGGTTCGGATGGCCCGGGTGTTTCGGGTGGAACAACAGCTTAACTTGGTTTAAAACATAGTTTATAACACTGTCAGGGCTCCTATAAAACTACATATTCAATTTCTAGCTCTCTAAGGCAAACACAGCCGAAGTTATGTCAAAGTGAAAGTGACGTGTGTCTATAGAAAAACAGATGGTAAGCAGTGGATAAAAACTCCAAGTTTAACAATACACTGCACTACCACTTGCTGTTACGCATTTTAACGTCTATATCACTCCAAAAATTACCCATTTATTAAGGAAAGACACATGGAGATTATTTTGCAAAAATAAATAGTTTTGTAGAAATATTAGCCCGTTTTGATGACTTGTAAGTGCTAAAGGCTTCTTGTTGTTTGGGAAACAATTTGTAAATTTGTGGCTGTGAGCCAAGTTGAAAAGTGATGAAGTGATGAAAAACAAAACACCAAAAATTATCCTTTTATGAGAGCAGAATTCTATTCAAACATTCCGTTGGTATTGGAAGAATCAATGGTGGGGTTGTTTGATTTTTTTTTCTTATTATTATGGCATTACAGTGGCAGTGGCAATGGCAAGTTGCACTGCCAACAACAGAATTTAAAGAAAAACTTGTTGCACACTGTCAGCGTGACTGCCACTTGAAAAGTGAAATGATAAAGAATTGGTTTAATAAAAAAGCCCCCAAAAATTGTTCCTTTATGGGAGCAGATGAAGCACAAATGAGTGACAATTATGAGATTTGAAGAAAAATTGTGATACACTATCTGCGTACCTGGCCTGCCAGCTGAAAAAGCAAGAATATACTCTGAAATGGACCAAATTCTATGACCACGAGAACAGCACTTGGCAGAAAGAAAAGAACCTGGATTATCATGCCACTTATCCCTGTATGGGAGCAAATGCCACCTCAAAATTAGGTGACAATTTACAGAATTTCAAGAAAAGTTTGGTGCATACTATCAGCATGCCTGCCTGCCAGCTGAAAAAGCTAGAATATCTTGTGAGAAGAAAAGGATTCTATTGACCCTTAGAACAACACTTGGGAGGCAGAAAAGAACCTGTATTATCCTGATGGTTATCCCTGTATAGGAGCACATGCCACATCAACATCGTGTTGGCAGAGTGACAATTTAAAAAATTTTAAGAAAAATTTGGGGAACACTATCAGCATGCCTGGCCTGACTGCGACCTGAAAACGCTAGAGTATCTTCTGACATGGAAAGAATTCTATAACCCTGATAACAACACTTGGAAGGCAGAAAAGAGCCAGAATTACCCTGCCAGTTATTCCTGAATGGGAGCGGTGGAGCACATACCACATCAACATCATGTTGGTAGTGTGGCAATCTACAGTATTTCAAGGAAAATTTGTGGCACACCATCAGGGATGGCTTCAGGTTTGTGTGGGGCCTTGGGCGACAGAGCCTCAGTGGGCCCCTTTTGGAGCAACTCATGCACACCACAGGAAAAAAAACACCCAAAATTAGGTGTTTTTGCTGAGGCAGACCTACTGGAGTGGACTGTAATACAGTCCATTCCATACAAGTTCTTATGATAGTTTTTACATTATATGATATAAATTGTATATTTTTCATAATTGATGTTTATTATTAATAATAATAATAATAATATCCTTTAATAGTCCCACCAGTGTGTTACAGCACCAAAGATATGCAATGTAAAGATAAACAATACAAATACAACATATACAAAAAACGTTCAAAGGTAAAGAGGCATTCCAGTGATAGTAGACAGACAGATAGAAAGGTACAGGTAAAAGTAGCAGAGGGGGGTATCACAACAGAAAGATATTTCAGTTCTCTCTATGGCCTGATCTCCACTTAGGTCGGTGTTGGTTGTACAGCCTAACCACAGTGGTGAGGAAAGACTTCCGATAGCGTTTAGATCAACATTTGAGCCAGACAGATTCTAAACTTATGCCAGTCGTATGACAGGGAAGAAATTTCCCTGTTTAAGTTTCTGTCAGGGTCATCAGTAGTTTCTGTTTAATCTTTTTAGGATGTCAGCATATTACTTCTGTATTTTTAAATGTCAACCACAAAAATCATATGACCAATTTATTATAAAAACTCATTAAGATTGATGAACTATGGGCAGACACACTAAATAGCTTACATGCTATGTGTCTGTCTCTAATTGTTAACAAATAAAACTAATTTTGCTTTGATTTCAGATGTTCCTGATTTCCTAATTTGATAGAGATTTGTGAATTCTCCTCACACAAGTAGATAGAACCCGTTCAGATGTCAGAAAGTAAAGAGGAATTTGAGGAGGACATCTGCCTCAGATTTCTCTTTATTTTCTGCCCCCCCCCCAGCTCACAGTGGTGAATAAAGATGAACTCCTTCTTCCATGTACCAGCTCACAGGGCCAACAATGCTGTAACCGTTCACCATGTGCCAGGCCATCCACCAAAAAAGTACAATTACCAACACATGTATAGGTGGAGCCTAACGTTGACTCCACCCCTTTTAGCCAATTGACCACCAAGGACCCCATCCGCCAAGGCCACTGTGACTCCAACCTGCAAAAGAAAAACAAGTTAAAAACTGCCCCCAAGAAAAAAGTGGGAGGGAGGGACAACCTACTGCCATGCCACGCGGCTCCGGAATGACCGCTTCCCAGGCCATGCAGCATAGTGAAACTAGACAGGGCTAAGCCCCGCCTCCAAAATTTTGCACCCTTACTCTTGATTGGTCCCCCTACTGCCCACCCCCAGTCATGTTCCCTGCGCTTTACTGCGCAGCGCTCCGGTCCTACTGAGAGAACATATGAACAACAAAAATACAGATGTCAAAATAGCAAAAATAACAATATATCATATGTGTAATAAATACATATGATAGTTACAACTCACCTTACTAAAATTTTTAACCTCTCTCTTTCTTCTTTAATCTTTCCCTCGTCCTTCAAACATGCTGTCATAATCCCACTACTGAAAAAACCCTCCCTCAACCCATCCTGTGCTGCTAACTACCGACCTGTCTCTAACCTCCCCTTCATCTCTAAACTCCTGGAACGCTTGGTCTACTCCCGCCTAATCTGCTATCTCTCTGCTAACTCTCTTCTGGACCCCTTACAGTCAGGTTTTTGTGCACTACACTCTACAGAAACGGCCCTCACAAAGGTTTCCAACGATATCTTGACGGCTAAATCTACAGGGAACTATTCAATGCTTATTCTTCTGGATCTCTCAGCAGCATTTGACACTGTAGACCACAAACTTCTCCTCACTATGCTCCATTCTATTGACCTCAGGGATAACGCTCTCTCTTGGTTTTCTTCCTATCTCTCTGATCGCTCATTTAGTGTATCATTCGCTGGTGCTATTACTTCTCCTCTGCCCCTTGCATTTGGGGTTACTCAAGGCTCAGTCCTAGGTCCCCTCCTCTTCTCTCTGTACATAGCCCCAGTTGGACAAACCATTCGCAAATTTGGCTTTCAATACCATCTTTATGCAGATGATACCCAACTATATACCTCATCCCGTGACATCACCTCTGCACTACTACAGAACACCAGTGACTGTCTCTCTGCTGTCTCTAACATTATGTCTTCTCTTCACCTGAAATTTAATCTTTCAAAAACTGAACTTCTTGTGTTCCCTCCATCTACTAAATGACCCAACCCTGATATCTCCATTTCTGTATGTGGCCTTACTATTACCCCCGAGGCAGCATGCCTGCTGTCTGGGGGTTGTATTTTATTCAGATCTCACCTTTACCCCACATATTCAGACACTTGCACGCTCTTTCCACCTGCACCTTAAAAACATCTCTAGAATTCACCCTTTTCTCACCGTGGAAACATCAAAAACCCTCATTGTCACTTTGATTCTCTCGTCTTCACTATTGCAATTCTCTTCTAATTGGGCTTCCTCTTAGTAAACTCTCCCCACTACACTATAATCTGTCCTGAATGCAGCCGCCAGACTCATCTTTCTGTCAAACCGGTACACAGACGCATTTACCTTGTGTCAGTTGCTGTATTGGTTGCCCATCCACAACAGAATACAATATAAAATTATCACACTGACCCACAAATACATCCATAGTGTTGCACCCCCCTATATCTCCTCTCTCGTCACTGTCTACCGTCCTAACCATCCTCTCCGTTCTGCCAATGACCTTAGACTTGTATCCTTTGTTATCTGATCATCCCACTCCCGTTTCCAAGACTTTTCTTGAGCTGCACTGGTGCTCTGGAATGCTTTACCCCAGACAATCCGATTAATCCCCAACTACAGCAGCTTCAAAACTGCCCTAAAATCATATCTGTTTGGTCAGACCTGATCACAGTGTAGTGTGCAGAGGTGGAGAACAATAACACCTTTTATCCTTCTTCCTCTGTTCCTCAGATCCTGGCCTCTTCATCTATAAATTACACTGCACTGCTTGCACTTAGTATCTGTTTATTCACAGATACTGGCTGGTGATGGACTCATACAGCTTCAGTTACATAACCTTTTCTATTAAAAGATGGCTGGACCATGGTAGTAAACAAGCCCTCTGACCTCTTGTGTCCCCCTATCTCCTCATAGAATGTAAGCTCTTGCGAGCAGGGCCCTCACTCCTATTGTTTGATATGTTTATTTCTTTGTCACAATGTAATGTCTCATTGTCTGTTCATGTGTCCTCTGATTTGTAAAGTGCTGCGGAATATGTTGACGTTATATAAATAAAGTTATTATTATTATTATTATTATTATTATTATTAAATACTCTAAACAACATTAAATGGCCAGCATATATAACTATAGCCTATAGACTTTAGTCATCAATGCAAGGGAAAGGTGGTTTGACTGCTCGAGAGAGACACATACGTCTTTTCCCTTGCGCTGATGACTCTAAGTTATGTCTATATGAGTTTGATGAAGGTCTAAGGACAAAAACATTACTCAATATCAATTGTTCTCTATACTTGAAATTACTGTGGATACTTACCTTCTCACTACTATACTACATAATTGGTGAATAAAACATTGAAATCATTTCAATCCATGTAAGTGCAAAGTCTCTTCTTTACCCATCTCTAGTCTAGATACTATTGTAAAGTGTCTTGCAATGTCAAGCTTGGGAAGGGAAATGGCAATTGAATTTTAATATGGATTGGATTCACACCCACAGATACATCCCCTAACTGTATACACACACCAGATGTAATCATGAAAGGGGTTCTCTGCTTCCACATTCCCTTCCAACTTACCTATCACATCAGGCTACACAGGAGTGAAGCGCCCTTTTACACTCATACATCAACACAAAACTGCCACCACTTGCCACTTACGCTACGACAAGACACCAGTATGCCCACACCATGCACAATTAGCACACAACAGGGTAACATGGCAAGCAATATTCACTCTTCAGAAATTTGGGGACATTAGAGCCAAAGGACAATCTTATTAAATCTTAGATTTATTATACATAAAAGAGGTACAGTGCGTTACAATAAAAAGATAGAAAAACACAAAGACAAATACATGCAAACAATGTAAAATAAAAAGGAATAACAAGGAACAGATCTGGTTTGTTTAAATCTGTCTGGGAGCTTCAGTATAAGAAGATGGACCAATCCCAGATTAGATGTGGCTCCAAAGAATCTAACACTAAAATCGTGAACCTCATCACATTTATGGATCCTTGAACCCAACCTTCCCAAACTACTTCCTCCCACCTGTGGTGTCATAGTTTTCTTGATCAAAAATGAAGCTTTGCTCAAGATGGTTCTGGGAGGACTCATAGTTGCAAAGTCTGCTCTGATCAGTAACCCTGAGATGCAAATTCAATGACCGCTAATGAAATTATCACAGGGGACTTGCTTCTTCCTCAATCACCTGAGCTGTGAGTTGCGTATTTTAATTAAACAGACAATACACAAAGGCACCGTCTCCTAAAAACCCCTTATAACTATAAGAAAATTCCTACATAGATACAACTCACACCAGAATATCTACATATTTCATCACATGGATAAATGCAGTGTTACGCACCTGGTTCATGTAAACAAGTTTTACAATTATGTATTAAATAATAAAATAATGAACTGCCACTAGAAAGACTCAGGCATATTGGTGAATAGTAAACATAACTTTAGCAGAGCTGCTGCGAAAGGAAATAAAATTATGGCATACATCAAGAGGGTCATAGATGCTCATGAGAAGGACATACAATAGTTTTGAATCCTCTGAATGCAAACATAATTGTCCTCATTCACTCACTGCAAATTAATATCTTGAAAATAGCAAGGAAATAAAATGAGAAAGAAACCAGCTTGGGCCTTGCCAACCATCTCTCTAACAAAGAAGATAATTTTATGGTAGAGCAAATACTAGTCCCTCCATGTTCATCAGTGATCATAGTGTCCAATGGTCGCTAGAAAATTTTACTGAGCAAAATTAATAAATTTTAAACCAATAAAACCTAAACAGATTTCAAAAGTGCCATGGAACCTTTCTAGAAGTATAAATAAACTATATTCAGAAGTTCTGGCCTTACCCATTAGATCTAGCAAAGATCACAGGCCACAAAAAATTCTTACATAACTAGCAAGAACTAAAAATGGTCCCATAAAACTCCTATGAATGTCCACAAAGAAAGCCTCCTACTTATACCACTGCATAGGCATAAAATTACATATGTTGTTCATAGACTCCCATCCCATTATAGTTTTTCTTGTTAGATGCCTCTGTATAGGAAAAGTGCAGTAGACTACTACAGTAGTTCCTACACAGATAAAAAGAGATACTGGCATACTCTTGCGAATAGATGCCAAAAGGACATTCTTTTGGCATATCTTTGGTCTATAGGTCATGGATATGTTCGACATATATGCTGGAAGGCATAGGGAAAAACTCATTGTGGATATAACTTTAGCCTTTTTAGCATCCCAAAATTGTTTCTACCCTTCAAAGTGTGCCAGTTTACCACCATCAAAATTGTAGAAAGCAATACATTGAAATAGCTACAATTCATATTAATACCCCTAAATGTATATTCTGTAGTATGTAATTTTCAGAATTTGCAGGACATTCCTTTATTAATAGAGATTGTAGCTTTCTACAAATTCCATTGAATGAATAATACAAATAAAATCCAAGCAATGCAATCCTGGATCAAACATCAAAATGAAGTTTTCTGTGCTTTTACTTTACATACCTGTAGACCCTGCGCATATTTCTTGCATAATATAAGCCAAATAGATACAGTGTGTTGGAAAACACAGTGGAAAAGCTTTGAAAGTTATTTCTCTTATTATTTTCTTTAGCTGGTTGAGAAAAGATTTGGGTCTCCATTAATTCCATCACTAACTCTATTCAGTGGAATCTGCCCTTTTTCATTGGTTTAAAGATAAATGGTTTTGGTCCTAAATGTCTGATGCTGACATGCAAACAGTCGAAAAGTAGTACTCCAGTGTCTGCTTTATCAGTGTTTTTTGTCTTTGTTAAAGCATTTTATAAGACGTTAAAGAGGACCTTTCATGTCCTCATGCACATGCGGTTTTATATACCGCTAGAAATCCGACAGTGCGTTGAATTCAGTGCACTGTTGGCTTTCCCGGGGCTGGAGATATTGGTGCCGTTAGTTTTGGCAACGATATCTGCCCACTGTCAGAAGGGTGTTCCTGACAGTCTAGCTGGGCTGTGAGGAACATCCCCCGACTGTACTCGTCCATAGCCCTGTACTGTCAGAGAGGGCATTCCTTACTGCCCTGCGATGACGCTGAGCTGTGAGGAACACCCCCCCAGTACAAGTCTATGGATGGGTACTGTCGGGGGGGAAGGGGGCATTCCTTTCAGCCCAGCTAGACTGTCAGGAACGCCCTGTCGGCTTTCTATTGGTATATAAAACCGCATGTGCATGAGGACATGAAAGGTCCTCTTTAAGGCCCTATTCACATGACCGATCCATTTTTAACGGATCTAGTGAAAAACTTTCATTGGTCTTTCTTTTATGACCCAACGCACTCATCCATTTTTAAGGAATGTACAGTACAGACCAAAAGTTTGGACACACCTTCTCATTCCATGAGTTTTCTGTATTTTCATGACTATAAAAATTGTAGATTCACACGGAAGGCATCAAAACTATGAATTAACACATGTGGAATTATATACTTAACAAAAAAGTGTGAAACAACTGAAAATATGTCTTATATTCTAGGTTCTTCAAAGTAGCCACCTTTTGCTTTGATTACTGCTTTGCACACTCTTGGCATTCTCTTGATGAGCTTCAAGAGGTAGTCACCTGAAATGGTCTTCCAACAGTCTTGAAGGAGTTCCCAGAGATGCTTAGCACTTGTTGGCCCTTTTGCCTTCACTCTGTGGTCCAGCTCACCCCAAACCATCTCGATTGGGTTCAGGTCTGGTGACTGTGGAGGCCAGGTCATCTGGCGTAGCACCCCATCACTCTCCTTCTTGGTCAAATAGCCTTTACACAGTCTGGAGGTGTGTTTGGGGTCATTGTCCTGTTGAAAAGTAAATGATGGTCCAACTAAACGCAAACCGGATGGAATAGCATGCCGCTGCAAGATGCTGTGGTAACCATGCTGGTTCAGGATCCCTTCAATTTTGAATAAATCCCCAACAGTGTCACCAGCAAAGCCCAATCACACCATCACACCTCCTCCTCCATTCTTCACGGTGGGAACCAAGCATGTAGAGTCCATTCGTTCAGCTTTTCTGCGTCGCACAAAGACACAGTGGTTGGAACCAAAGATCTCAAATTTGGACTCATCAGACCAAAGCACAGATTTCCACAGGTCTAATGTCCATTCCTTGTGTTCTTTAGCCCAAACAAGTCTCTTCTGCTTGTTGCCTGTCCTTAGCAGTGGTTTCCTAGCAGCTATTTTACCAGGAAGGCCTGCTGCACACAGTCTCCTCTTAACAGTTGTTGTAGAGATGTGTCTGCTGCTAGAACTCTGTGTGGCATTGACCTGGTCTCTAATCTGAGCTGCTGTTAACCTGCGATTTCTGAGGCTGGTGACTTGGATGAACTTATCCTCCGCAGCAGAGGTGACTCTTGGTCTTCCTTTCCTGGGGCGGTCCTCATGTGAGACAGTTTCTTTGTAGTGCTTGATGGTTTTGGCCACTGGACTTGGGGACACTTTCAAAGTTTTCCCAATTTTTCGGACTGACTGACCTTCATTTCTTAAAGTAATGATGGCCACTCGTTTTTCTTTACTTAGCTGCTTTGTTCTTGCCATAATACAAATTCTAACACTCCATTCAGTAGGACTATCAGCTGTGTATCCACCTGACTTCTGAACAACACAACTGATGGTCCCAAGCCCATTTATAAGGCAAGAAATTCCACTTATTAAACCTGACAGGGCACATCTGTGAAGTGAAAACCATTTCAGATGACTACCTCTTGAAGCTCATCAAGAGAATGCCAAGAGTGTGCAAAGCAGTAATCAAAGCAAAAGGTGGCTACTTTGAAGAACCTAGAATATAAGACATATTTTCAGTTGTTTCACACTTTTTTTTTTAAGTATATAATTCCACATGTGTTAATTCATAGTTTTGATGCCTTCAGTGTGAATCTACAATTTTTATAGTCATGAAAATACAGAAAACTCTTGGAATGAGAAGGTGTGTCCAAACTTTTGGTCTGTACTGTAAGTCAGACATCAATTTATTTTGCATCCGTTAAAAACAGACCCAATGATTTCTATTGGGTCCATTTATCCAAAAGATTTGGAAAAATAGTGAAAAAGGCTAGGTTTATAATACACTTGGCATTATGCTAGAGTCTCTGTCAGGGGTGTAACGACATTCAGATGTATACTTAGATCGATCCAAATGGAGTCCAAAGGATTTAACTTTGTTTCCATCTTTTTTGACAGACAGAACATTGCAAAGTCTTACACATACACATTCCATTTTAGACTGCCATCCACCGCTCATCTGAAATGAACTGTGCTTGGTTGTTTGTACAGTCATCTATCCCAAACACATGAACAACCACGAATCTTCCATTGAGCACTGAACTGCCCCAAACACTTGGAAAATTAACAGATAAAAGTCATTCAATGCTAATGAAGTTCTGAAAAAAAGGAAATGACGGACACTTCATGGGTGTGTTAGTAGTACAAACACATGCCCACAAAGCAAAAATCGCCCACAAGTCTGTCAGTCTAACCCATACACAACAGATCACAGCAGACAAATGCCAGAAAAAAATCCAACACCACAGATTTAGTTGATGGTTGACTGCATGGGACAGACTGTTGTAGGTTTATGTATGACCAACCGACAGCACACTGTCTATAATCTGCCACTTCAGCAGTCTAACATCTAATGGTTATGGCCAGCCTAAGTTTTGGAGCTCTACACGTCAATGGTGGTGGTACAATAACCACTGCACATGCCCTAGTGTGTTGTTTGCCCCGGGCTGCCTCATAAGTCAGTCAGAAGGGCTAGCAGAAATATGTTTGTGTCATGTGGGAATGGTGGGGCCTTTAATGTTGTGAGACAGGTGGACGCCATTGGGATAAATTGAACCTTAGTGCGGTAGCAACAATGTGAAAGTAGGAAATTAAGCCAATGGGGCACATTTATTAAACTATTTGGGCCTTATTTATGGAGTATTTGAGCACTTGCTGCCCTTGCCACGTTTGCTTTTTGTTGGAAAAAGGGTGACTTGGCCTAAATGGAGATCCTTTTCATGCTGTATTAATGACTTGCACCTTTTTAAAATGGGGAAAAAAGGTGCAAATACATTCCAGTACATGGGTAGCGAAAAAAAAAAAACCTGTCAGGTCAGACTACATTATGAAGGATCAATTGCACCTTTTTTTTTTTTTAGCAAAAAAGGAGGCAATTGTGCCTTTTTTTTAACAAATCTAAACTAACACATGTGCAAAACATTTAACAAGGAGGTGCGACTAGATCATAAATAGTTACCATATTAAAACAAGTCTAAAAAAACCGCACTTGCGAAAAATATGGTCATAAAAGAGGAAGATGATAAATAACCCCCTTTATGTTTAAGCTTTATACTAGTAAATACAGACTGCCCATGTATTACTTGCATTACGTGTATATTATTGAATGCTAATAACATTAAGTATTCATTGAAATGATTAGTACAATAATTATAGAAGGATATATAGATAATAAATAATACAGCTATCACATTTTACTGAAATACACCCAGTTAACATGAATCATTTTCTGTGAATTGGCTATTTCAGTTCTCTACCACAATAGCAGGAAAAGATCACATGCGGTACTAGTATCATAACTTCGTCATACTCAATGAGAACATAGGAGTTCCTTTCGAGAGTCACATAGGATAGGGGTGGAGTAGTTTCCTTTAGTTCCTCTCTTTATTTCTTTTCAATGTCTTATTGAAACATATGTTTCATTATAACAGTGCTTTTTTCAATGGCTTTTGTTTCAATTCTCCCTGTGTATTTATGTTACTGTGTCCAGTTGTGAGTATGCACAGCACAGTAGTCCTGGACTGACTATAGATGCTCCAAGCCAGATTGAGCCAGGTCAGAGTTTGAGGCCACTGATCCATTCTAAACAAAAGCATACTTTAAGGCTGATCATTTAATCTGGAGCCAGGTGGCAACCTTTCACCCTGATCACAGCTAAAAGGGTTACTTACTTGCTTCAACACCTTCTTTAGCAGAGGTCAGAAATGCAACAATTACAGAAGAAAACTTTGCTTTTTGTTCTGTCTTTATAGACATGATGCTTGAGTATGATGAGGAAATAAAAAAAATGCTTAGGAAATTTGGTAATTAAATAATGACTCCAAAGCAAAGCTTTGTGTTGTGGGAGCTATAATCTATCACCAATTGGTCATAAGTATCAAATAAAGCAAACAGAAAAAATTATGGACATCTGATGCCATATTGCCAATAGTTTCCCCCGAGACAGTCTTCAGACTGAAGACTGAAAATAGCTACACATGTGAGTTATTTTGAGTCTTCTCATGCATTCTGCAAAGATAAGACATTGACCCACGTTTCTCATTGGTTCTTTGCCTGTTTTGGGTGTACTTTATTCCAAAATGGTATTTAATTTGCTGTGTGACATATTTTACTATTTGTTCCAGAATTTCGAGCTAATACAGTCATATGAAAAAGTTTGGGCACCCCTATTAATCTTAATCATTTTTAGTTCTAAATATTTGGGTGTTTGCAACAGCCATTTCAATTTGATATATCTAATAACTGATGGACACAGTAATATTTCAGGATTGAAATGAGGTTTATTGTACTAACAGAAAATGTGCAATATGCATTAAACCAAAATTTGACCGGTGCAAAAATTTGGGTACCCTTATCATTTTATTGATTTGAATACTCCTAACTACTTTTTACTGACTTACTGAAGCACAAAATTGGTTTTGTAACCTCACTGAGCTTTGAACTTCATAGCCAGGTGTATCCAATCATGAGAAAAGGTATTTAAGGTGGCCAATTGCAAGTTGTTCTCCTATTTGAATCTCCTCTGAAGAGTGGCATCATGTGCTCCTCAAAACAACTCTCAAATGATCTGAAAACAAAGATTGTTCAACATAGTTGTTCAGGGGAAGGATACAAAAAGTTGTCTCAGAGATTTAACCTGTCAGTTTCCACTGTGAGGAACATAGTAAGGAAATGGAAGACCACAGGGACAGTTCTTGTTAAGCCCAGAAGTGGCAGACCAAGAAAAATATCAGAAAGGCAGAGAATAAGAATGGTGAGAACAGTCAAGGACAATCCACAGACCACCTCCAAAGAGCTGCAGCATCATCTTGCTGCAGATGGTGTCACTGTGCATCGGTCAACAATACAGCACACTTTGCACAAGGAGAAGCTGTATGGGAGAGTGATGCGAAAGAAGCCGTTTCTGAAAGCACGCCACAAACAGAGTCGCCTGAGGTATGCAAAAGCACATTTGGACAAGCCAGCTTCATTTTGGAAGAAGGTCCTGTGGACTGATGAAACAAAGATTGAGTTGTTTGGTCATACAAAAATGCGTTATGCATGGCGTCAAAAAAACACAGCATTCCAAGAAAAACACTTGCTACCCACTGTAAAATTTGGTGGAGGTTCCATCATGCTTTGGGGCTGTGTGGCCAATGCCGGCACCGGGAATCTTGTTAAAGTTGAGGGTCGCATGGATTCAACTCAGTATCAGCAGATTCTTGAGAATAATGTACAAGAATCAGTGACGAATTTGAAGTTACGCCGGGGATGGATATTTCAGCAAGACAATGATCCAAAACACAGCTCCAAATCTACTCAGGCATTCATGCAGAGGAACAATTACAATGTTCTGGAATGGCCATCCCAGTCCCCAGACCTGAATATCATTGAACATCTGTGGGATAATTTGAAGCGGGCTGTCCATGCTCGGCGACCATCAAACTTAACTGAACTGGAATTGTTTTGTAAAGAGGAATGGTCAAAAATACCTTTATCCAGGATCCAGGAACTGATTAAAAGCTACAGGAAGCGACTAGAGGCTGTTATTTTTGCAAAAGGAGGATCTACTAAATATTAATGTCACTTTTCTGTTGAGGTGCCCATACTTTTGCACCCGTCAAATTTTGGTTTAATTCATATTGCACATTTTCTGTTAGTACAATAAACCTCATTTCAATCCTGAAATATTACTGTGTCCATCAGTTATTAGATATATCAAATTGAAATGGCTGTTGCAAACACCCAAATATTTAGAACTAAAAATGATTAAGATTAATAGGGGTGCCCACACTTTTTCATATGACTGTATGTATAAATGGAGAGATAGATGGGCTTGGTCTGACTGGTCAGGAGTTTGACACATTTATGCAATACAACATTTTAAGAAGACTTATCTCTACTTCACACAGACCCAGTTAAAGGCAGTGAGATAAGGTTTGGCAAATTTATTAGATAGTGTGCATACAGCTATAAATTTGTTACAACATATGCCAATGAATTGGGCTAGCTTTAATTTAGATTTCACAAATGTGTACTGTATTGTTCTGCAGCTTTCACACTTGTCATCCAAGAGGTGAAGCTAATGTGTTTTGGTTAATTGTGCTTTGATGGGAATGTAAGGCAGGGTTGTACATTGTTTTCTTTATCAAAATGCAAACAAAAACGCATTCTTTTTTATAAAAACACTGCATGCATTTTTAAAACCCACAAGCATTTTTAAAACCCAGCCCTGGGAGTATAAGGCCAGGGTCCCACGTGACGTAAACACCATGGAAAAAAACATGGCGTTTTACAGTCACTGCAAGGTAGATGCAAATCCCATCCACACCTTGCGAAAAAATATGCGCTGTGGACATGCTGCGATTTCCAAAACCGTTGCGGTTTTGGAATCACAGAATGTCAATTACATGTACGGAAACACTGGCAAATCTCTGCAGACTTTCTGTGAAAAGCGCTTTTTTTGCTGCAGCCCGCTACATAGGGCCTTAGCCTAAAGTGGTTCCCCCTACCACCAGCCAATGTAAAAGAACTGTGTGCCAGCAGACAAAAGAAGTCTGTGCTTTCCGAAAGGAATCCGTTGTGCCCAACCAAATTCGGATTCGGATTGGACATTCAGCCCTAACTTTATGAGTGTTCTAAGGGCCTAACATGGTATGTTATATCTGATTGTTACTTACTATTATACTGGAGTCTCTGTTATACTGTGGCTGGAGAGTGGGCACATTGAAGCATAAAAGACTGGCCCTTTATTGTTTGTTGTAAATGAAATGGGAAAAACATTTTTCATGTCTCATTTGAATAATTTAGATCTCCATAAACGCATCCTCCTGTTAATGATGTAACATACAGTATATGCATAAACACAGATGTTTACTTTTTGTCTTCTTTATTAATGAAATATATAAAGTTTTCTGTAACTAGGTGCTTAACTATATAATACAGAGAGAATGATGAAATACAATGGCGTAACTAGGAATGGCTGGGCCCCCCGAACTGCTGCCCCCAACCACCCGGACCGACCCCTCCGACCCCCCTCCGGCACAAACTGCATTCCTGCACACACTATTATGTGCCATAGTGGCCCCTGCACACAGTATTATGCGCCATAGTGGTCTCTGCACACAGTATTATGCCCCATAGTGGCCCTTGCACACAGTATTATGCCCCATAGTGGCCCCTACACACACTATTATGCACCATAGTGGCCCCTGCACACAGTATTATGCCCCATAGTGGCCCCTGCACACAGTATTATGCCCCATAGTGGCCCCTGCACACAGTATTATGTGCCATAGTGGCCCCTGCACACAGTATTATGCCCCATAGTGGCCCCTGCACACAGTATTATGCAGCATAGTGGCCCCTGCACACAGTATTATGCAGCATAGTGGCCCCTTCGCACACTATTATGTCCCATAGTGGCCTCTGCACACAGTATTATGTCCCACAGTGGCCCCTGCACACAGTATTATGTCCCATAGTGGCCCCTGCACACAGTATTATGCTTCATAGTGGCCCCTGCACACAGTATTATGCTTCATAGTGGCCCCTGCACACAGTATTATGCCCCATTGTGGACCACCCATGAACGATTATTATACTCTTTTCAGACCCCAGAGTATAATGATCGGAGACCCGGGGTAGGATACAAACATAAAAAACAAGGTTACCTACCTCTCCCTGGCTCCGGCGCATTCCCCGCTACTTCGGCCATCTTCAATGTTGGGCCAGATCTCGCGCGATCCAGGCCGGCGTCGCGACGCATAATGACGTTGGCTGACGTCTGGGACGTCACCAAACAGGCCCGAAGCTTGTCGGAGTGCAGGAGAGGTACGTAACAGTGTATTTTATGTTCGCTCTCCTCCCCTGGGTCCCCGATCGTTATACTTCAGGGTCTGAAAAGACCCCAGAGTATAATGATAGCAGTGTTCGTGGGGTTCGCGGAAGCGGCTGTCACAGAGCTCCGAGCCCCATAATGTCCCGGGCCCTATGGCAGCTGTTACCGCTGCTTCCCCGGGATTTATGCCCCTGATGAAATGTATTATATTTATGTTACAGAAAAACTGAAAAATGTGTATGCAATATGTGAATACAATTATTCTAAAGCCACTCACTGCCCTCTAGTGGAAACATTTATGAATGGGAGGTTGTATACATTATAGTGAGTTGTATTCACAAATTTTCGAAGTATTTACAAATAATGCAAAATATCTGCCTTGCTTGTTAAATATGTACAGTGGGGAAAAAAGTATTTAGTCAGCCACCAATTGTGCAAGTTCTCCCACTTAAAAACATGAGAGAGGCCTGTAATTGACATCATAGGTAGATGTCAACTATGAGAGACAAAATGAGAAAACAAATGCAGAAAATCACATTGTCTGATATTTTTAAGAATTTATTTGCAAATTATGGTGGAAAATAAGTATTTGGTCACCTACAAACAAGCAAGATTTCTGGCTCTCACAGACCTGTAACTTCTTCTTTAAGAGGCTCCTCTGTCCTCCACTCATTACCTGTAGTAATGCCACCTGTTTGACATTATTATCAGTATAAAAGACACCTGTCCACAACCTCAGTCACACTCCAAACTCCACTATGGTGAAGACCAAAGAGCTGTGGAAGGACACCAGAAACAAAAATGTAGACCTGCACCAGGCTGGGAAGACTGAATCTGCAATAGGCAAGCAGCTTGGTATGAAGAAATCAACTGTGGGAGCAATAATTAGAAAATGGAAGACATACAAGACCACTGATAATCTCCCTCGATCAGGGGCTCCACGCAAGATCTCACCCCGTGGGGTCAAAATGATCACAAGAAACGTGTGCTGCAGACACGCTGCAATTTCCAAAACCATTGCGGTGTCAATTATACCTACAGAAACGCCGGCGATTTCCCTATAAGTATAATTGAAGCAGAATTTCCTCTGCGAATTCTCTGTGAAAAGCATTGAGGGAAACACCACAATGTGCTGCCACCGTGGTTTTTCCTGCAGCACTTTTTTGCTGTGGCCCACTACGTGGGGCCTTAGCTTTCTAGGAGACTTTCTTGTCTGATGTGTAGGGACGGTTTCATGCCGTAATATGCAATGGCCCTACTTTGAGTGGCACCAAAAGGATACCACCCTCTGTACAGCTAGGCCTTTAGAGACTAACCATCTCGCCATTTGCAGATTCATTCACCCCTCCATGAAATAAACACACATTCAACGATATTTCCTGTTAGCGGACGATTGTCGGCCACTGCTTTAATATTTTTTCAAATGGTGAAACGTAAAATAATGTTATATACATTTTATGTCAATCGATAACCATTCAAAACCAGTAGGGTATGACTGGGTGTGCCAACGTCTGGACTCCCAGCACATCCACCTTCGCTCTCTCTCATCTCTACTTCCACTGAACTGCCAGCTGTGACTTGAAACCAGACGGAGAAATAGAACTAGAAAGAAAAATACCATCAGAATAAAAGAAAACTGACAATATAAGCATAAAGAAATACTGTATATACATAAAAGGGGTGGGGAGGGTGGTAAGCTTGTGCAGAGAAATTAAAAGGAAGAGACAGAACAAGCATTCCCCTTAGTGGGAAAATCTAATACAGAATAACAGAGTAAGGGGGGGAGAAGCTCAACCACCTGGGTGAAGCACAAGTTGTTGCCTCCAGCATGCAGGACTAAAATGACTGGGGAAGAGACTCTACTCACTTCCATTGCTTCTGGCAGTACCTGGGCCCATTTCAATCCTCTGACACCTATCCAGTCCAGATCTACATGCCGAAAGCCCAAGGACTTTCCTCCAGACCTGGTCTCTGTTTGTTGTGCAGTCCAGTAGATGTAACTGTAGCCCAGTAAACACATGCAGGGGTGCCAGATCTCTGAAAAGAAAAATATATTAAACACAACAGTTCAGGACGAATAAACCAGCAAAACAAGCAGACTGCCAATGCCCGATACGTCGAACAACCTCATTAGACAAGTCTGCGCGAGACGCCTCTGTAGCTGCGCCAATGCGGAATGAACAGGTACCGAATTCTGACAGCTCTGTAGGCCGTGACAGGGGTGGGCTCCCCAGAATACAGCGAAGTCACAGACGAGAAGGACGACCCAATACCAGTTCAGCTAAAAACGTATTTTACTAAGACCATGGTAAAAGAACCACACAGAAATTCACACACACTCGACTGGATAGCCAAGACTCCTGTGCTGCATAACCTGGTAGGCTCTATATATCCAAACTATCTCACTATAGTTTGCCTACCGACAGGCCCGTCTAGGACGGCCGCCCCAATTACCTATTAATACCACTGATAAAGAAGGAAGACTTTGTGTGCAAAGCCGGAATACCGGTGATGCAGCACAGGGGCTAACAAACTTATAGAAACCTCCCTGGTGACCCCTAGTGAATATCAGTATCCAGTCCTGAGCAAGTGGAAACAGGCAATTTGATGGAGTTGGTAATATTTCAGAAATGCACAGGGTCCTCTGAGGTTAGGTTGCAACAGGAAATGATGAAGAATCCAGAGTCCTTAATAGTGCAAATAATAATTAACTGATCGCAACAGGCTGAACTTAATGTCAATAGAAGGTGCTAACACTCTAATCCTATACTTTGGCGCCAAAGCTAACTATTGTTGCGTGCAAGTTGTAGACCACCGCTCCGCGGCAGACCTGAGCTTGGGCTTACCGACCCGGGTCATGGACCTTTCTGGCTGAAATATCTGCTGTTGATGCGGGGTCTCCTCCTCTGCGAACGGCACTGCCTCTGGACTGTTATACGTTCAGTCACAGCTCCCGATGTGGCCCCACACGAGGCCTGGCTTTCGTTGCTCGAAAGCAGCAATGGCGGTGATCTTCTCACATCCAGGTTGAGGAGTGTAGAAGAGGTCTTCTTTGTTCACCCAGCACTACTCTCAGTTCTGGCAGAAAGGTCCCCCGCGCGAATGGCGGCAGATCCTATCCCAGCATCTCTGCCTTTCACCGATCCTTGGAGACTAAAAAAACTAAAATGGCCACATCAGAACTTCCCGTGAAGCACTTCCTCCTACCAAGAATTATATAACAAAGTCTGTGGAGGAACAATAGGTGGGAACAGTGGCATCTTGTGACCAAAGAGCAATACTGCGGGCATTAGTCCATACAATATAATGTGCAACTATACACAACTGTAAAGCTCATCACAAATTCTAGGGTACTCATTCAGAATATATACACACGTGGATAAAATTGTTGGTACCATTCGTTTAATGAAAGAAAAACCCACAATGGTCACAGAAATAACTTGAATCTGACAAAAGTAATAATATATAAAAATTCTATGAAAATGAACAAATGAAAGTCAGACATTGCTTTTCAACCATGCTTCAACAGAATTTTTAAAAAAAGAAAACTCATGAAACAGCCTGGACAGAAATGATGGTACCCTTAACTTAATATTTTGTTGCACAACCTTTTGAGGCAATCACTGCAATCAAGCAATTCCTGTAACTATTAATGATACTTCTGCACCTCTCAACAGGTATTTTGGCCCACTCCTCATGAGCAAACTGCTCCAGTTTTCTTGGGTTTGAAGGGTGCC
Source organism: Leptodactylus fallax (assembly GCA_947044405.1). NCBI lineage: Eukaryota > Metazoa > Chordata > Amphibia > Anura > Leptodactylidae > Leptodactylus > Leptodactylus fallax. The sequence continues at coordinate 4,275,968 of CAMRHE010000037.1, read as the reverse complement.
TTTTTCAGACAGCATGTTTTAGCTCCTACCAAAGATGATCAATAGGATTTAGGTCAGGGCTCATAGAAGGCCACTTCAGAATAGTCCAATGTTTTCCTCTTAGCCATTCTTGGGTGTTTTCAGATGTGTGTTTTGGGTCATTATCCTGTTGAAAGACCCATGACCTGCGACTGAGACCAAGCTTTCTGACACTGGGCAGCACTTTTCTCTCTAGAATCCCTTGATAATCTTGAGATTTCATTGTACCCTGCACAGACTCAAGACACCCTGTGCCAGATGCAGCAAAGCAGCCCCAGAACATAACAGAGCCTCCTCCATGTTTCACAGTAGGGACAGTGTTCTTTTCAAAATATGCTTCATTTTTCCATCTGTGAACATAGAGCTGATGTTCCTTGCCAAAAATTTAAATTTTTGTCTCATCTGTCCATAGGACATTCTCCCAGAAGCTTTGTGGCTTGTCAGCATGTAGTTTGGCAAATTACTTTTGTCAGATTCAAGTTATTTCTGTGACCATTGTGGGTTTTTTCTTTCATTAAACGAGGGGTACCAACAATTTTGTCCACATGTGTAGGTTGTCAAACATGGGCAAGTGTGGTGTATTTGCCTGCCTCTCACAGTTCTACCTCTTCAGCCCCCAAGCAATGCTTCAAAACTGTGTGAAATTGAAAACAAAAAATTTCCCAGGGTCTCACATCTCCAAAGATCGCGTTAACCAGACAGGTCAGACTGTCAACCCTACGAAGCGGGATCTGCATCCCTTGGCTGTGACAATCCATCTTAAACCGACGAATATGTAAGAGGATTGCTTCATTAGAAAAAATAACATCATCCGCTAACAAACCTCTTGTTTTAAGATCCTACGGAGGAATTAATTCACCCACCATAAGTTCCCTGAAAAAAGTCAAGCAAAAACTAACCCGAAAGAGCGCCGCCTTCTCACAGGAAGAACAAATACCTTGCATAGCCTCCAATAAACTACTCAATAATAATGGGAAATAGGATGTCTGGTATCCCTAGTCTTAGGCCCGTAAGTCCACCCCTTTAGGGCCTGGCGGATAATAAAAAGCTTAGTAACATTTGACCAACTGCGCAGCTGAAGATGGGAGGCAACACTCGCCAAATACCTATGGGCCACTGATGCTGAACAACCGAAATTCCGTAAATACAATAAGTAACGAACCATCACTTCCAATCATGACTCATCACTGACAAGGTCGTGAGCTTCACCTACTAAATGCTACCACTCGCTCCACGTCTTATCGTGGCCACCCCACATGACAGGGGTTACAGAAGTCTGCGCCACCTGAATTAAACGGTCATCACCCATTCCCACAGGTACTGAGAGCACTGATGGCACACCTCCTCTGCTTCGGGCAAACCATTCCTGAACTCCTTCCAACCAAAATGGGACAAAGCATGCGCGTGCCCCTTGTCAACACCCGGAACATGCCTAGCTCTGAACCAAATATAATGCTCAATGCATTTCAGCACCAAGTGTCACAACAGGGCTAAAACATGAATTGAAGAAGAACTCAAATTTTTAATGCACTGAACAACCCTCTTATTCTGGAGATATGTTCCCCATAACACCACCGCAAGAACAATTGGGAACAACTTTAGGAGAATAAGACTCTTACACAACCCGAACTCTGCCAATCAGGCGGCCAAGAAGCAAACGATGAGAAAAAAAAACACTACCCATAGGCATAACCCGGTAGGCAAAAACCAATAAACCCAGATTGTAGCTGCTTCAAAGTCACCTTCGTCGCCGAGCAAAAATACTTAATTAAAGAAAGAAGATGTTGCAACTTATCAGCTGGAAGCCTAAAGACCATGGCCTCCGAATTCAACTCAATCTACAAAAATGACAACACGGTTACCGGGCCTACAGTCTTTTCCTTCTAAAGCAGTACCCCAAATTTGTACATAAGAAAAAGGAAAGTATCTAGCAAAAAATGACAACGATCTCTATCGTCAGGAGCAATAAACAAAAAAATCGTCCAAATAGTGGACTATAGAACTAGAATCCATTTCAAAATGAACAACCCACTCTAAGAATGTATTGAACATTTCAAACAAATGACAAGAGATGGCACAGCCCATAAGCAAACACATAGTGCATCTCAATAAATTTGAATATCTTTGAAACATTTATTTCTTTCAGTAATTAAATTAAAAAAGTGACCTCCTATATTTTCTAGATTCTTTACACACAGAGTGTTCTATTTCAAGTGTTTTATTTCTGTAAATGTTGATTATGGATTGCAGGTAATGAAAACCAAAATCTAAGAAAATTAGAATATTGTAAAAAAGTTCAGTACTGTAAATTCAGTGAGTCACCTGCCAAGGTTTCCTAAGCCTTTAAATGGTCCATCAGTCTGGTTCAGTAGGACACACAATCATGGAAGACGCTGATTATGTATTGTATTACTGAATTACTGAAATGAATGAACGATTCAAAAATATTCTAATTTATTGAGATGTATCATGTATCATAGTAGTAAGAACCATCCACCATGCACCCCAACAGATGATAACAGTCCAGGTGAACAGGCAACAAACAGAAAGCAGACTCAATATCAGATTTAGCTAAAAGAGCTGTCTTTCCAGCTGACCTGAGCAAAGCGACAGCCCTAGCAAAAGAAACATACGATACCGATGCATCCTCCTTAGATATACTGTTGTTATCCGAACTGCCTTTAGGGTAAGACAAATCATGAATAAGCCTGTACTTACTCACCTCTTTCTTAGGCACAACCCTAAAGGAAAAACCCACAGATTAGAAAAAGGAGGTTGGACGAAAAGGGGTCCATAATTCTGCCCAGGCTAACCTCCTTAATCACCTTCTCATGCAGTACCTCTGGGAGCTCTCTAGCAGACTTCAAGTTATCAGAGAAACTAGGATCCCCAGAATAATAGAAGGGGATGAAAAAACAAACATGAAGCAATCCCACAATTTGACAGCAGCCTGTCTTTTGGGGTATTGTTCTAGCACCATCTTACCATGCTCACCGACGTCTTTCCAAACAGGGTGTGCTGAAGGCTTCTCTGGCTGCTTAACATGATTTCCGCCGTACTTATACTTATACTGGGCAAAAAAATCGGCAGTGGTCCTCATTAAAGAGTCAGCAGGCACCTGGTCGTTGCCCAGCCACTGAACCCTGGGGGCTATTTGAATATCCAGCGGTTGCTGACTGAAAGGGGGAAAGCCTCTGCAACATCATTAAATGCAACCAAACCTATCCTAAACCCCCAACCCGATGCTAGGCTGCACAGCAAGATGACGCCGGAAATCCTCGTTGTATTTCCTCCATGCAACTTATATGCATTATATATAGTGTCCGTATATATGAATAATTCTAAACAGCATTCAGGGAGGCGTTCACCCATGACACAGCTCAACACCGTGAAAGCCTGAATCCAATTGTTCATAGTCCTAGCAACCCTGGGCTTACGGTCGGTCGCAAGCTCAGTTAAAAAAAAAGCCTCTCCCTATCTACTGTATGCTGATCTACGGATAACAAGGTCCAAATATCTACATACTGATTATTCCAGATTTTATGCTTAGTGTCATCATCTAAATGTGCACCTAACGGACTAATACCACAGATAAAGAATTCTCTATGGACACTGGCAGACGGAGTTACTGCAGAAACAATGGATGACTTAGAACCTCATTCAAGCTGAGAAAGGAGGGCCTTAACAGTCGGGATGACATTACTATCAGAGCGTCTTGCTCCCCAAGCCCCAGCAAAACTAACTCACCAGTAGATGGAGCTTCAGCAACAGCGCTCGAAATAGAAAAGTAATTGATCTCCGGAATACCACCGTGAGCTGGAATAGCCCCGGGAGCTGACCTTCTGGTCGAACGAGTAGAATCACGCCTGGAACCTTGCCGTCTGGACGACCTGCTGTGACCACCAGAGCTGATAGAATCACCAGCAAAAGAAGGGGATCTCCAATAGCAAGACCTGGAGCGCCTGGAGTAATGACTTCTTCTGGAGGACCTGGAACGATGGCAGGAGCATCGTCACCAATGGGCAGCAACCCTATGCTGGTGAGACTGCCTGGAGCCCTTGAGGAAATCTCCGAAGATGACCTGGAATGGACGTGGCAACGGGATCCCCTCAAGTCATGCATGCCCCGGGCTCTAGAAGGCTCTGCGTCTGGAGGTCCATCTACAAACAGGCTCCACAGCAAAAGGGCCACTGGAGGCACCTTGACATGATGCAGGCTGGGTGATGGGGATGGGAGCAACACCCACTGAGCTAAGCCCACTGGCAAAGATCGCAGGCTGTGAAGGAGGAGGTGTTGGAGGGGCCTCCACTGCTGAAGATTAGCTCGGAACACCACCCATTATATTGGAATGCCGGGCTGAGGAGGAAGCTAATGGGGATTGTGGCTGACTGACAGGCGAGGCTGGTCCATGTGCAGTCCGAGGAGGCCACAAGGTGCCTCGCACGCTGAAAGTCGAGCCTCTGGCATCCGCCAGAAGTTGTGGGAGGAGCCTCGGTGAAGCACTCTGAGCAGCGTTGCTATGTAAGCTGGAACTATCAGCCACAGCACGAACCCGCCGCCTAGGGACAGGAACAGGAGAAATGCTAATACTTAAACGCAACGGGGAGAGCGCCAGGCGGAGCTCCGGCTCTGTGCCCCTGAGGACTCACCAGAGGCAGAAGCACTTATGGGCGCCTGAAGCTGGGAGAGGATTCCCGACAGCCAGCCATCACCCTCTGTAGCCAGCCTGGAGCAAAGGGTCGTGAGGAGACTCTCGTCCACCATCTGAACAACAGGTAAGTTTACTGTGCAGAGCGGGAAAGATGAAAATCCAATACAGATAATAGGACAAGTGGGTAGGAGCCCACCCACTGTGATATATCGCTCCAGTATCCCAATCAAAGTATTACCCCCCTTTACATAATACTCTCTCCTGGTCACATGACCTAAGGAACATGAGGGGTGATATTATTAATCCCTTATAGCCTCGCCGCTACAGTCCAGGGGACCTTCCCTTTACTGTATAGTCCCCACCATGAGCACAATCGCGTTACACCCATTTGAAAGAATCATTGTGCTTGTTCCCAGAAAATACTAGATTGAACAAGGCATGATGACTCAGCAGTAGAATACTTAAAGTGGCAGCGGCACAAAATACACAGTGCAATGCAAATAATCATCACAATCGAAGAAAGACATGCAAATACACAGTACAGTTCCTCACAGTAACAGTGTACTCGCAAAAGGCATACACAAAGCATTCTCAACCTATCATGAGTGAGGACCTAGCAACTAACGCCCACCTGTGGAAAGTGCCGGTTTTAGACAAAGTGGGGACCTCGGCAAAATTAAAAGTGGGGCCCCAAATGCTGAAATATTGTACCTACAACATAGTCACATTCTGTTTATTCGATGTACTACAGTGCAAATAATAGTGCAGAGATGTATGGAGAGATCTCAGGAGCGTTAGCGCCACTGTTAACCCTTTAGATGCCGCGGTCAAACGGCGCAGGCACTACCGGCGCCACCATTTTTCACAGATCGCCGCACTCCTGAACGTCATCGGAGGGCGGCGATTGGTTGCCATGACAGCTGGGAGCCTATTGAAGTCTATTGCAATAGCATTTTGCTATTCACTGCAATACAGTAGTATTGCAGTGAATAGTATGAGCGATCAGACCCCCTAGGTTTCAAGGTCCCTAGGGGGTCTGATCATAAAAGTAAAAGAAGAAAAAAAAAAGTTTTTAAAAGTATAAAAAAAAAAAATAAAAAAACATAAAAGTTCAAATCACCCCCCTTTCCCTAGATCAGATATAAAGTAAATAAACAAAAGTAAACATAAACACATTAGGTATCCCCGCGCTCCAAAATGGCCAAACTATTAAAATATTAAAATATTTATCCCATTCGGGGAACGGCGAAAAAAAATCAAAATAGCCAAGTAGCGTTTTTTTCAACACTTTGCCTCCTATAAAAAAAATTGAATAAAAAGTGATCAAACCATCAGATCTTTCCCCAAATGGTATCAGTGAAAACGTCATCTTGTCCCGCATAAAAAGACGCCTTACCTAGTTCCATACATGTAAATATGAAAAAGTTAAAGGTATCGCAATATGGCGACACAAACATTTTTTTCTAGTTTGCAGTTTTTCATTTTTTAAAAGGTATCAAAACATTACAATTACTATATAAATTTGGTATCGCGTGTTCGTACTGACCCACAGAATACAGGTAACATGTCATTTTTAACACACAGTAACACACAGTGAACGCTGTAAAAATTAAACCCATATGAAATTGGCGCAAATGCATTTTTTTCTTCAATTGCACCTCATTCTGAGTTTTTTTCCAGCTTCCCAGTACATTGCACAGCATATTGCAGTGATGGCGAACCTTTTAGAGACCGAGTGCCCAAACTGCATCCCAAAACCCACTAAATTATCGCAAAGTGCCAACACGACAATTTAGCCTTAAAATAACCAGGATCTGTTTTATATTGACCGTGCAATGTTATTACAGCCTGTAATAATATCACATGTCTGCTATAAAACAGATACTGTGTGATATAAATAGTGAAGGGCCCCAACACAGTACAATGTGCTACGACGTGGCCCCCAGACAGTACAATGCGCTCCACCGTGGCCCCCAAACAGTATTATATGCTCCAGAATTTCCCCCACTCAGTATTATATGCTCCAGAGGGGCCCCACTCAGTATTATATGCTTCACAGTGGCCCCCACACAGTATTATATTCTCCTCTTTGGCCCCCCCAAACAGTAGTATATGCTTCACAGTGGGCCCCCACACAGTAGTATATGCTCCACAGTGGGCCCCCACACACAGTAGTATATGCTTCACAGTGTCCCCCACACAGTATTAGATGTTTCAGTGCCCCCCATACAGTATTTGAAGCATCTAATACTGTGTGGGGGACACTGAAGCATCTAATACTGTATGGGGGGACACTGAAGCATCTAATACTGTATGGGGGGACACTGAAGCATCTAATACTGTACGGGGGACACTAAAGCATGTAATACTGTGTGGGGAACACTGAAGCATCTAATACTGTATGGGGGACACTGAAGCATCTTATACTGTATGGGGGGACACTGAAGCATCTAATACTGTGTGGGGGACACTGAGGCATATACTACTGTGCGGGGGACACTGAAGCATCTAATACTGTATGGGGAACACTGAAGCATCTAATACTGTATGGGGGACACTGAAGCATCTAATACTGTATGGGGGACACTGAAGCATCTAATACTGTATGGGGGATACTGAAGCATCTAATACTGTATGGGGGACACTGAAGCATCTAATACTGTGTGGGGGACACTGAAGCATCTAATACTGTGTGGGGGACACTGAAGCATCTAATACTGTGTGGGGGACACTGAAGCATCTAATACTGTATGGGGGACACTGAAGCATCTAATACTGTGTGGGGGGACACTGAAGCATCTTATACTGTGTGGGGGACACTGAAGCATCTAATACTGTGTGGGGGACACTGAAGCATCTAATACAGTGTGGGGGACACTGAGGCATATACTACTGTGCGGGGGACACTGAAGCATCTAATACTGTATGGGGGACACTGAAGCATCTAATACTGTATGGGGGACACTGAAGCATCTAAGATGCTTCAGTGTCCCCCACACAGTATTAGATGCTTCAGTGTCCCCCACACATTATTAGATGCTTCAGTGTCCCCCATGCAGTAGTTTATTCTCCACAGTAGGCCCCCACACAGTAGTTTACGTTACTTACCCAGTCCCACGAAGAGCGTCCTCATCCTTCTTCTACTGTTCACAGGCGCCGATTAATGACGTCATCGCGCCTGCGTCGGGGCAGAGGTCACACTCTGCAGTCACTGTAGGCCGCGGTTCCGCGGACCGCGGCCTACAGTGACAGTTTTCAGCTGTATGTACGGATGCACATACAGCTGAAAGAAGCGATCGCTTACTAACCGGGTATCCTATACTGGATTCCCGGTTAGTGAGCGATCATGGCGACGGCGCGCGTGCCAACTCAGAGGGCTCTGCGTGCCCTCTCTGGCACGCGTGCCATAGGTTCGCCATCACGGGCATATTGAATGGTGCCATTACAAAGTAAAATTTGTTTTGCATACAATAAGCCATGATGTGAGTCTGTGAACTGAAAAATTAAAAAGTTATAGCTCTTGGAATGTGGGGAGGGAAAAACGCAAATGCAAAAATGAAAATTGGCCCGGTCCTTAAGGGTTTAAAGCTCAGGTGGACAATCAACAAAGCTTTCCCTTAGGGCTAGACAATTATGAACTAAATCAAAATCACGATTAATCGGGCATTTTACCTCAATTACAATTAATGGCAATTATTTAGGTTACGCACACACCCCTTTTACAGTATGAGTATGTATTGGGCGAACCTCACGAGAGTCATCTCGCGAGATTCATACTGCGATTTGGTTCAGACTCAACATAGTCAAACTGGAGCTTCTATTATACTCTGGGGCCTCTTCAGACCCCAAAGTATAATAAGTGGAGGGGAGGTAATCAAACACAACAAACAGTGTTATTTACCTCTCCTGGGCTCAGACATGACTCCCTGCTGTCTTGCGTCTATGCGTCACAACGCTACGTGACATGCTGAGTGCTAATCACAGGCTTCAGGAAACCCTGACATCAGTGATAAGAGTCGAAGACAGAATGGAGTCACGTTAGAGCCCAGGAGAGGTGAATAACACTATTTTTTATGTTTGATAATCTCCCCTAGGCTTCAGCATATTATACTCTGGGGTCTGAAGAGACCTTGCAAATATTGTAATAACCGAATCGAAATAACTGTCATGAACAAAATCAAATTGGTTACCCGAGTTGATGTTCAGTTTTGGTTATTTTACGATTAAATTGTCCAGTTTACATACATACAAAGTTATCATACAGGACCACTACACTAGGACTAAATACTATCATGTCAGCTGATGACCACCAGATTTCCCTATGACCGCATATTAAAATTTGATTAGTAGAAAAACCCCTTTAGGCTAAGGCCTCACATTGTGAAAACGCAACACAAAAAAATGATTAGTTTTACAGCACCAGCAAAGTGAATGAGATTTAATTTAATCTTATCCACACATTGCAGAAAAAAAAAATGTGGAAAAGCTACAAATTCAGAAATATAGACGTTTTTGAAAAACACGGCATGTTAATTTTAGCTGCAGAATCGCAAGCATTTCCACATGTATTTAATAAGGGAAGAAAAATGCAGAGAAAAACTCTGTGTCTTTCACAATTACAGTTCCACCCTATAAAAGACCATCTTTCTGTGGTTTGGGTGGTAGTGGTGCAGTTTCATAGTGAATCTGTCTCAAAATTTTAAATTCACTTTATTGGCAATTTGTGGTTTATAAAATGTTAATTTCCTTTTATCATTTGATTTTCGCATTACGTTTTATACTGTTGGTTTATCAACTCTCAGAGTTACTTTTCTGGCTACACCAGGCTGCCCCCTTCTGGGGAATTCACCTACAACATAATACAGTAATACATAATTTTTATACATTAGTACACACCTTTAGTCTTCCCACTAGAGATTTATAATGTATTGCTAGTTAGTGAATACGTATGCAGAGCATACATACATTTAAAAGGGAGTGTACCACCAACCCCAAGCATATTTATCTGTCACCACCATGTTATAGAGCACATTACAGTGATAAACAACATATCTTTGTTATGTATGTGACATTTGTAGATTTGGAGAAAAACAGATTTGCACCAAAAAACTTTCTGACATGCCTTGTGCCACACCTTTTAAGCATTTCAGATACTTTTTAGACATTTTTGCAACTTTTATGAATAAGGCTTTGGTCACACCTGCGTTCGGTGATTGTTCAGGGATTCTGTCCCTGGAAGCAGGACTTTTCTCTCCACATTTTAGTCTATGGGGTCTGTGGGTTTCCGCTGATAACAGCTTTTTAAGCAGACAGAGTTTCCGTTTTTCAGGTCCCCAAGTGGGGACCACCAACACCTTTATGTATCTCCACCGCACCACCAATGGATCATGCCTGATGAAGTTCTTATTTCAGAACGAAAGGTTGCACGCTACTTTTGATCCTACAATAATTTGTGACTAAAACCAACATGGCTTTGTGATATATGGAATAACTTGCCTAAACTGTGTAAAAACGGAAAATAAATACTTGCACTATTTCACTAAAGAACCATACGGTGTGTGCAGTGATTTTTTTTTTTTTTTAATTGTAGTTTTTATTAAAGGTTTTAGATATTACATAACGACAAAAAGAGAAATGAAAATGACATAGTAAGGCAAAGGCGCACAAGCCACAACATGTGGCCCGAACGCCAACAATATAGAAAGAAGCAGAGAAAAATATATTCAAATAGCAATACAAAAAACAAGGGAGAGAGACGACAAGGGTACAGGAAGGAAGGAGTCAGAGACCATGTAGGATACAATAGGCATCCCAAAATGACCACACAGCATCAAAGGCCTCCACTCTATGATTAAGGGAGGCCGTTAAACACTCCATGCTACGGACATCCTTCATGCGGGCAATAAGCTCCAGACCGGCGGGGGGAGAGGTCTTCCTCTAGTGGAGAGCGATAAGGGTTTTGGCAGAAGTACACAGGTATAGGAATAATTTGGAGGTCTGCTTACCCAGGTGTTTGGGGGGAGATTAAGCAAATAGGTAAAGGGATCCAGGGGAACACCCTGAATAAAAAGGGCATCAGTAAGAGATCTGATCTTTGTCCAGAAAGGGAGAATCTGTGGACACTCCCAGAAAATGTTGCAGCGCCAACAAAGGGAGGGAATGCTAGAGTTAAGGGAATGGAGCAAGGGGGGGTGTGGTACCAATGCATAAGTAATTTATACTGGGGCTGCCTATTCAAAGCCCCAGACCACTTGACCATATATTTATGAGAGAGGGGGGGCCCGTTCCTCCGGAGAGGAGAGGAGCATGTAGATACTAGATATCAGGCCAGCCGTGGAGGTACCGGCTCAGCAAACTTTTTCAAAAGCAGTAGGGACTGAGACCTTCAGGGAACAAAACAGGGAGGCCACGAAATAGACAATCTGCTGGTAATGGAAGCACTCAGAAGTAGGCAGGCGTAGCACAAAGGTGAAATAATCAAAAGGCCTGAGCTCCAAAGTCGCTGGATCCACCAGGTCAGCAATGTGAAAGAGGCCCAGTTTACTCCAGGGCCGTACCATAGCGGAGTCCCCCTGGGAGGAGTGAATTATACAAGAAGGAAACCATAGAGGAACATGGGGAGGCCAGGGGAAAAAGTTTGGAGCAGGTAATCCAAATAGCTCGCGTGAAGCGGATGGGTCCTAAAAGAAGGGTGGAAGGAAGGGGAGAGGAACGGGACCACAGAAATGCATTAGGGTGGATCGGTGCTAGCCAAAGCTTCTCAATCTTCTCCCATTTCATGTATGCCTGCGGCGCAGCCCAGACTGGAATGCAACGCAAGTGGGATGCCCAGTAGTAATGCAAAACATGTGGGACCGCCAACCCCCCTCACTCTTGCCCGACAACATCACCGAGCGGGGGATGCGGCGACGCTTACCATTCCAGATAAACTGGAAAATCACTTTTTGAAGGGAACGCAGCTCTGATCGAGGGACCGCAACTGGGGGCATTTCGAAGAAGTGGAGAAGATTAGGGAGGAGGGTCATTTTGACAGCTGTAATACGACCTTATAAGGGAGATGTGAAGAGGCCGCCACTTGTCCAGAAGAGAGCGTAATTCACTAAACAGGCGAGGATAGTTGACTGAGTAGAGGGAGGAGTAAGAAGGAGACAGCTGAATTCCCAAGTAACAGAGGGAGCACTCCTTCCACTGGAAGTCAAAGTTAGACCGGAGCAGCTGTAGGGTAGAGTCAGGGATGTTAAGAGATAATGCCTCAGTCTTTGTGGGATTAACTTTATAACCAGAGAGATCACCATATGCTTTCAACACGTGGAGAAGGTTGGGGAGGGACGTGTGAGGATTGGTAAGGGTCAGGAGAACATCATCTGCAAATAAGCTAACCTTAAATTTCCTATCCCTAAGTGCCACACCAGTAATATCAGAGTTAGACCAAATCTGGGAGGCCAGGGGTTCAATACACAACGCAAATATGAGCGGGGATAGAGGACGCGTCCCATTACAGATGAGGAATGGGGATGAGATAGAGTTAGGAAGTTTTACAACAGCTGAGGGCCGAGAATACAGCGCCTTGATCGCCATAAGAAAAGCTCCAGAGAACCCAAATTTCTCAAGGGTGGTGATCATAAATGACCAATCAAGCCGGTCAAAGGCCTTCTCGGCCTCAAGGCTCAGAAGGAGGGTGGAGAAGGCAGAGCAGTTGGCTACGTCAAATAAGTCCACTGTCCTTCTGGTGTTGTCTCCTCCCTGACGACAAGGGACGAAACCCACCTGGTCCTTATGAATAAGACGGAAGCCAAACGTTAAGCCTGTTGGCCAGGATCTTAGTAAAGAGTTTTAAATCAGTATTTAGAAGGGCTATGGGGTGATAGAACACTCCTGATGGTCCTTGTGGGGCTTAGGGACCAGAGTGATATGGGAGTGAAGCATGGACTGAGGGATAGGGGCGCCATCAAGGAAGGAGTTAAAGAGGTGGCACTTGTGGGAGCAGGTCAGACTGAAAAGTTTTGTAGTACAGGTATATGAACCCATCCGTGCCGGAGCCTTGCCATTCGGGAGACCTTTAAGAATTGCAATGAGCTCCTCCTCCGTGACCGGGGCATTTAGATTAGCAAGTGCTGAAGTCGGGAGCTTAGGAAGAGAGCAAGTGTTGAGGTAGGAATGTAAAGCTGTGTCCCAGGAGACAGGACCGGCACCTGAGCAGGGAGGAAGATTATTTAGTTTAGTGTAATAGTCTTTAAATAAGAATGCTATAGAGTCAGGATGATGGTGAAAGGTACCATGTGGGTCACGGATCGCATGTGGTGTGGAAGAGGCCTGGCGATCACGCAGGGTCTTAGCAAGCAAAGTGTGAGCTTTGTTGCCTGTTTCATAGTAACGTTGGCGACTGTGTAGGAGGAGACACTTGGTAGCCTGAGTAGCAAGATCCCGGAGATCCGCTCTGGCCGCTACTAGTTGGCGGAGAATGGAGACTGAAGGGGTTTGGGCCAGGCGATCGGATAGGGATTGGATCCAGGCCAACAAGGCCACCTCCCTGGCCTTTCTATCCTTATTAAGTTGGGTGGCCAGGGCTATGCAGTGACCCATCATGACTGCCTTATGGGCTTCCCAGAGGGTGGAGTCAGAGGAGACCGAGTGTACATTATGGCTGAAGTAATCCAGGAGCTGAAAATGCAGGGTAGTACAGGAGGTCGGGGAGTGGAGGAGGAACTCATTCAGTCTCCAATGAAAACGTTTCGTCGGGATGGAGGTAGGGCACAGCATAAGCAAGAAAGGGGCGTGATCTGACCAAGAGATAGGGCCAATATCCACATCAGTAAATAGTCTAAGGGTGAGGGTATTACCAAAAAAATTATCTATCCTAGAGTGTGTCTTATGGGGATGGGAGTAGACGGTATAGGTCCGAACAGTAGGATTGTGGACACACCAAAGATCATAAAGGGCAGAGGATCTAATCAAGCGGCGGAATTCCCTGGCTAGGCGAACCTGGGGGGCACCCAGGGTTCCATCAGACAGGGACAATTTGTCCATATGTTCAGAGAAGACCATGTTAAAGTTACCACCCAACAGCAGGGCCGAGCCAGAGAAGACCTGTAGGCGTCGCAACACCCTCTTAAGAAAAGGGACTTGGGATGAGTTTGGGGCATATAAGTTACAGAGGACGATAGGCCGGCCATGCAAGAGTCCCTCTAAAATTATATAGCGTCCCTCAGGGTCTAGATGGGAGGCAGAAATAGAGATGGGGCAGGAGCGAGAGAGCAGAATAGCCACTCCCCCCTTTCTGCAGGTATTATAAGCAGAGTAAGCAGTGGGGAAATAATGGCAGGCAAAATTAAAAGTACCCGTATGGTCATAATGGGTTTCCTGGAGGAAAGCCACATCCGCCCGGAGGGATCTAAGTTTACGTAGGATCAAACGCCTTTTAGAATTGGAGCCCAGGCCCTTAACATTCAATGTGACACATTTAGCCACGAGGAAGTAAGAAGAGAGGTACCAGCAAATGTGTAGAGGGAAATGCATAGGCAGATCTCACCCAGCCTCAAGGGAAGTAATTCAGCATTAAAGCTCCCGTGGAGTGGGTCCTGGTGGTCAGCCGCAAGGGTCTAGGGACTCCAAACCTAAATAAGGGAAGGGGAAGGGAAGAGGGGGCAGGGAAGAGAACAGACAGAAAATTGTTAGACAATAGTACAAGAAAAAATAGTGTCATGGGCAGGACTATGTCTACTGACTGGGTGCTAAGAGCAAAAGCTAGAGCAAATGCAGGCAAAGTAACCAAAAGGGACCAAAAACAGGACCCACAACTGGGTAAAGCCCAGACAGTGGGGGAGTGGGAGGGGACCATTAGTAGATAGACAAGTTATATACGTGAAAAGGCAGTAATGAGGGCTACCTCCTACCCTGCCCACCAGTGTCGGACTGGGATGTCTAGGGCCCACCAGTGGAATTGTTTCTAGGGGCCCACCATCAGAACCCCTGCAGATCAGCGGTACCGAGACAGGGCAGGCTAAAGGTAATAACATGCCGGGAGCCATGCTGCTCACCCACTATACCATGTGTACCACTGCACTACCTAAACCTACTGCTACACCTTGTATGGCAAGTGAACAGCGTGACTCCTAGAATTGTTACCTTTACCTGTAGCCGCATTGTCCTGGAAAAGCTGATCTGCAGAGGTCCTGGCTGTTGTATCATCGTAGATGTAATATTGATGGCCTATCCTAAGGACAGGCCATCAATATTAGGAAGATGGATAAATCCTTTAAAGAGGTTATCGAAGGAATTGGAACTATTTTATTAGAAAAGTAGAAAAAGTTCACAAACACTGTCACATACGAAAATACAATATAAAAACTATAAACATAGACAATACATAAATCTAAAACATAGCATAAAACCATCAACAAATAAAATACAAGAAAACACCGGGACAAAAAAAACCAATCGCGAACCAGCCCCATCCATTCTGCCTTTCACTCCGCCTTTCAAGCCACCTTTCACTCTTCTCCCGTCTTTCTCCAGTCATCTGTCAGTCAAAAACTCTAACAAAAGAAAATCTAAATGAGCAATATACAATGGAAACATATAACGGAAACTTATAACGGAAACTTATAACACTAACAAAATCCCCAACTGAAACTTACTAAAAAAAAATTTTTTTTTTTTTTTTTTTCCCTCACCACACCCGGCCAGCACCACGCCCCATGTCCTCCCATGTCCGCATAGTCCTGGTGCTGGCACCACCCACCAAGCCCCTGAAACCCAACCTGGCTCTCCGCCTCATGTCCTCCCATGTCCTCGTAGTCCAGAGCCAGGCCGGGCACACGAAAACTTATAAACCAAACCCTCCACCCCCAAAAAGAAACCCCCCTCCCAAACAACCTACCCCCCTGAAAAACCCCTTAACTACTAACAAACAAATGGAATTATGGAATATGGAAAATGAAATATGGGATATGGAAATGGATATGAAAATGGAAATGGAAAATGAATATGGGATATGGAAAAATGGAAAATGGGAAAATGGACACAACATATGAACGACAACAATAACAAATAAATACCAGACAAGTAACAAAAACCCACCATCCTACATAACCTGTTAAATTACCTTCCCTCCCATGAACCTCCCATGGGACTAGGGTCGGTTATCCTCAAGCCTCTTACCCTTCCATCTGATTTCCAAAACAAAAATGCCTATGTGGTGACACGCCAGCCCTCCACCAGGAAGAGAGCACAGGAGGCCCATCCCTGTCTACTCGCCCTACCGCTATATCCCTATCTATCATTCTGTCCCTACCCTGTCCCTACCTGTCCCTCCCTATCAGAAAATAATAAACCCCACCCCTCGTGCAAACCTTGCCCTACCTATCCCTATCTGGCCCTAACCTAACTAACCTACTTTAAATCCCTTATCTAACCCTCAGGGAACAGAAAAAGTGAACCCCCTCCAGAGGGTAGCAGCCCTTTCTGCGCCCAACCCCTCGTACTCCCGAGAGCGCACCCTCACCAGGTCCACCATGATGTTTTTAACCACCTCCACCTCCGGGAGGATTTTGCCTTTCGTCGATACTAAACACCGTGCTGACCATAGGTGAAACCTGACCACTGCACTAACTACAAAAAGTGTTTGGCAGTCCCTGCCCTCTGGGTGTTTGAATGCCCCATAGGCCCACTCGGCATAGGAAAGGCCAGCCAGCCGCAGCCAACCGGTGGGGGTCCCCACCAATTTGCAAACCCTTATATTGAAGGGGCACTGAAGCAGGAAGTGCTCCATGCTTTCCAGCATGTCGCCACACTCCTCCCGAGGGCAGCCTCGCTCGTCGGAGTTCCGGTACTTCAAGTTCCCCCTCACATATAACTTACCTAGGAGGCAGCGCCAGGTCAGATCCCAAAACTTCCGAGGAAACCTTTTGCAGTTAAGAAAACGCAACCCTCCCTCTAAGGTTTCTCCTGGGCAATCTTTGAGCGCCAGAGGCTTCTGGAAGCGGGTCAACAGGACCTTGTCGTCAAGAAAACGTCTTGACTGAGTCCTGATCTCCCACGCCCCCAGACCCCACCGACGAATCACTTTCAGGACCAGGGAAGCATAGGCCGGGAGATATCCATGGGGTGCACGAACATCTTTCACTTGCCCTCCTGACTCCCATTTCTGGAAGAAGGGCCGAAACCACCCCTCGGAGGAGAGGTTTGGTAAATTGATCTTAAGAAAGGTGTTCATTAAGAACACCACGGGGTTAACCATATTTAACCCCCCTAGCCTCCTTGTGCGGTATGTAACCTCCCTCCTGATTAGGTTGAGCCTGTTCCCCCATAACAGTTGGAAGAACAGGCAACAGATCCTACTCCAACAAGACTCTGGCAAGGCACAGACGCTACCTAGATAGATCACCAACGGGAGCAGGAAGGCTTTGGCAAGGTGAACCCTTTCTCTCAGGGTCAAAGACCAACCCTTCCAGCAATCAACTCTCTGGGCGACATCCTTAAGCCTACCTTTCCAATTTTGGAGTGGGTAATCACCCTGGCCAAAATGGATGCCTAAGATCTTTACAGACCCCTGGGGTTCTGGGAGGGTGTCCGGGAGAGAAAAAACAGGCTCTCCCCCTCCCAGCCAGAGGCTTCCACACTTATTCCTGTTTACAGCTGATCCGGAAGCCTCCAAGTAACTGTCCACTTCAGACATCACCCATTCAAGCTCCTCCCGTGACGAGACAAGAACGGTGACATCATCCGCGTAGGCTACTGTCCTCAAAGGGGAGCCAGTACCCTCCAGGTCCATCCTGACTCCCGCCACCGGCCCACCATTAATCCGTCTAATCAGGGGATCAATGGCGAACACATACAGTAGCGGGCTCAAGGGACATCCCTGTCGGACGCCCGACCCCACCTCAAAAGGACGACCAACCCAACCATTCACAAGCGGGAAAGACTCAGCCCCAGCGTATAAGGTCTGCAGCCACTGAATGAACCCCCCAGGCAGGCCATACCTCGAGAGAGTTGACCACAAATACTCATGATTCACCCTGTCAAAAGCCTTAGCCTGATCTAGGGACAGCAAGTACCCCTTCCACCGACCTGCCCTACTCTGCTCCACAGCCTCCCTGACACTCAGGACCGCACTTAAGGTGCTACGACCGGGAACAGAGCAGTGCTGAGCCGGCGAGAGGAGCCGGGGCGCAAACTGTACCAGCCGGTTGAAAAGTACCTTCGCCAGAATCTTTCGGTCCGTATTGAGAAGTGCTATGGGCCGCCAGTTCTCAATATGGCTCGGATCCTTACCCTTTGACAGAACTATAAGGGCGGACCTCCTCATTGACTTCGGCAGAGTGCCCGAGGATAGACACTCATTAAGCACGTCAGTCAAGAGGGGAGCCAAAGCTCCTTTAAAGGTCCGATAGAACTCAGATGTTAAGCCATCTGGGCCAGGTGACTTCTTGAGGGCAAGACCCTCAATAGCCCTGACGACTTCCTCTTCCCTTATAGGTTCTATCAAAACACCAAGAGAAGGGTCTTCTGCTGACTCAGGAATGGCTTCAGCCAAGAAACCTGAAATCCGATCCCGATTCAGTTCCTTCTTTGCCAAAAGGTTCGAGTAGAAGGACCTGACGACCTCCAAGATCCCTGACCTGGATCTTGTCAGGGATCCTGTACTGTCAACCAGGCCTGTTACTGTCTTACAAGTCACTGACATCTTACAGTTCCTGTAGGGGTCGGGCGAGCGGTATTTCCCGAAATCCCTCTCAAGAACCAAAGATGCGTGCCTATCGTACTGACACCTTTTGAGCAAAGCCTTCACACCGGAGATATCCTCCTGGCTACCTCCGGTCGAGACCAGATGTCCAAGTCTCTTCCTCAGTGCACTGTACATGCGGTACATGTCCAGTGACCTGAGGCTTGAGAGCCGGCGGAAAAATCCCGCCACCCTTTTTTTGAATATCTCCCACCACTCTGACCTAGTACCCTCAAGACCCAGTAATAGTACCTGATCCTGAAGAAACTCCTCAAAGGCTTGTCTTACAGCTGCCTCCTCAAGGAGTGACGAATTCAGCCTCCACAAACCTCTTCCTCTCCGGAGGGTCTCTGAAATATTCAAAGAAAACAAAATTAGACAGTGATCAGAGAACTCCACCTCCACCACGGACACAGGGGTGGTGACGGAATTCTCCTTCAAAAAAAACCTATCTATCCTAGACCTAACACTACCTCTCTGAAAGGTGAACCCACGGTGACCCGGGGAATGCCTGATGTGGATATCCTCCAGGCGAGCTTCACTCACTATTCTATTTAACGCGGCGCCATCATAGGGCAGTCTATCTCTGGTACCTCCTCGGTCTTGGGGTCTAGTTATGGTATTAAAATCCCCACCAAAGATGACTTGTTTGCCCGTAAAAAGAAAAGGCTTAATCTTCATAAAGAGGCTTTTACGGTCCCACTTTGTCTGGGGACCGTAGATGTTAATGAGGCGCAGGCTTTGCCCCTTCATGAAGACGTCTAAGACTAGGCACCTTCCCATTTCGAGCTCGATCAGTCGCTGGCATTTCACCTCTGCGGTAAAAAGCACCGCCACTCCACTATACGGCTCAGCCGCAAGAGACCAGTAGGAGGGCCCCCTGCGCCACTCCCTCCTTGCTCTGTTTATCTCTGATAGAGTACAGAGCCTGGTCTCCTGCAAAAACAAAATGTCAGCTTCAACCCGGCCAAGAAAATCAAAGGCTGCAAACCTAGCCGTATCAGACTTAATGCTGGCCACATTAATGGTGGCCAGCGTCAGTGGAGAGGGGACTGCCATTAAGACCGATTGAGCTCAATGACCTTCAGCTTCCCACCCCCTTTCCTCCTATCACCACCACCCCTAGATGAGTCTGAAGAGGACCCGCGACTTCTCCTCGTCTTGCGGGTCCTCTTCTTACATTGGGATTGGTCCATCACCTCCCCCGGTGCGGTTTGGCCAGAGGAGGGATGGACCTCCCCCGCAACTTCTCCCTGAGGAGTTACAGTGGTCGCAGAGACAGTAGCAGCTTCGGCCCTGGGTGCATCATCTCCTCCTCCAGGCTCCAGGCCAGCCTCCCCCCCAGAGGGCAGGGGGCCCCTCCCGGAGGGAGACTCAGCAGCCCCTGACGGCTCCACCTCTCCCTCTGAAGCCTCCCCTGAGGCCGACGCATCCTCACAGAGGGATTGGTACCGGTTGGGACCTACCACTAGAGGGCCGTCGAGTCTGCGTTCCTTCGTCGGGGGGGGGGGCAGATGTTTTTGCCCTCACTTTACTCGGTGACTTTCTCCGCTTGACCGTCTCTCCCTCCCCAGCACTGACGTACTGAGAAGAAGACGACTGGTCAGCCTCTTCCTCCCTCTGCAGTCTCCTCATCTCCTCAACCAGGGTCGTGCCCACTGCTGCCTCGGCATCAGGATCCGGCCCAGCAGAGCCAGGGGCAGAAGGAAGGCACATAACTCCCTCCCTCTGCTCCCTCCTCCTCTCGCGCCTCCTTGCCCTTGATGGTGGCTGGGCCTTCTCCCTTTGCCTTGGCAGACTAGTCTCTCCTCCCCCACTCACCCCCTCCGCAGCAGGGACAGCCTCCTCAACTGCTCCCGCTTGCCGAAGGGTGGTGTTGGCGAAAGACCGTGGACACGCCCCGATCGGGTGCCCAAGGACACCACACAGGTGGCAACGCACCCTGCCACAGGTCGCCGCGAGATGGCCCACCTCCCCACACATGGCGCACTTCTGCACACGGCAGGAGGCGCTCAAGTGTGAGGGGTCACCGCACCTGTGACAGAGTTTTGGCTGCCCCTGGTAGAATACAAGGATCCTGTCTTTCCCAAGGAAGGTTGAGGACGGGATATGCATCACCGAGTTATCCTCGTGTCGCAATTTGACCATGAAGGTCCAGGCCCCCGACCATATCCCGAACTCGTCGGGATTTTTCTTTGGGAAGTCCTTGACCTCCCCAAACCTGTTCAGCCAGGTCATGATGTCCATATAAGAAAGTGACTCGTTACGAGTTAAAACGGTCACTTTCTTAATGTTATCCTGGCGTGACACCGCCCACACCATAAAGTCACGCCAGGCGGGCTCGTCCTTCTCCAGCCTATAGTTTCCCCAGAAGGTTTCTAAGCCCTCCGGGGTAACAAAGCTGATGTCAAACTCCGAGGAGCCGACAGGATGAATCAGGGCAAAGATGTCGCTTGCCCTGAAACCCATCCCGAGTAGGAGTTCCACGACCCCCCTCCTCTGGGGACAAGGGCCGGCTCCCCCCCACACGAGACGGGCCACGTTCCTCCGTGTCGGCCCCCTACGCCCGGGTGTAGGGAGAGTCCATCTGGTCTCACCTCCTTCCTCTCGGAACTTCCCTAGGCCAAAACGCTCGATCCAGAACCTAAGGTCTCTCGACTGCCCATCTATGGTCATTGTGGACTGGCCCACCCGTAAAGCCTCCAGGAGCTGCCGTTGCAAATCGCCGTCCCTGGAGCCGGGCGGAAGACATGATGCACCCCCAGGGGCCCCAGAAGCGACGCTGGCATAGGAGCGTGTGGGCCCGGAGGCCGCAGCAACCTCCGCTGCCGGAGTACCAGCGCCACTCCCAGGGACCCCCGCAGAACTACTTAGCCCAGCCACGGCAACCGTAGCACCAGAGGCGGCAACAGTCCGCCCTGGCATAGCCGCCGCGGACCGGGTCACTCCAACTGCAGCAGAAGGAACAGCGGCAGAGAGGACAACAGGAGCAACAATATCAGGAGCAGTGACAGGAGTAACAACAGGAGCAACGACAGCATCAGGAACAGCATCAGGAACAGCAGCAGAAACAACAGCAGGGACAACAGCAGGGACAACAGCAGAAATACCAGAAACAACAGGGGCCACAACAGAAATATTACCAGCAGTAGAAATACTTTTTTTAGCAGCAATGGTAATAGCCCCTCCTCCCGCAGCCTCCCCGACTACAGGCTCTTGGACCCCCATGCATACTACACCACCTTCTTCAGGAATACTACTAATTACCCCTTTTGTCCCACCCGCTTTCCCCTTTACCTTACCTGTCTGCTTAACTAGCTTCTCCACTCGTCCATCATTCACACCTGCAGTCTTCCTTCTTACAGCGGGGCCGGCTGCACCACTCGCTGATGGCTTCCCCGCTTTTACCTCGGCCTCCGCATCCACAGTCACCCCGGCACCTGATGTTGTAGGAGGACACGCCCCCTTAGCTCCGGAAGTGACCTCCGCATCACCGGCTTCATCAGCACTGGAGGAGGATGAGCCACGCCCACCTGCCACTCCCCCTTTCCTACACCTTACTCTGGGGGAAGCCATCGATATTTTAAAACCTCCTACCAGGGAGGGAGGTTTCCCTACGCCACTCCCCTCCGCAGGGGGGGGCTTCTTTGCCTTTGCCCTTGTCCGCAACTATGAGCGCCTTGTCTGCAACCATGAGCTCCTTGTCCGCCACCACCTGAAAGGTACTATCAGGCGCCATTTTGACTGCTGGCACCCCGGGCACCCCGCCACTTGGCGTGACCCGAGGTGCCTGCGCCTCCCTTTTCTCTCCTGGAGGCATCGCAACCTGGGCTGAGGTCCCGGCACGATGCTCCCCAGGCAACGACCTGACAAATTTAAATGTCTCTATTACTCTTTTTTTTTTCCTTCCTTGCCTTCTTCCTGGTCTTGGTTCCTTTTCCCTCCTCCTCCCCCGTCCAAATCTGACAAGCTGAATGCTAATTGGTCCATTCTGGACGGGGACTCCAATTGGCAGATTTGCCTCATCAGCTTCCCGCCTTCTCCCGAGGCTCCACCCTCCTCCTCCTCCGTCTCGGGCAGTGGTTGGTTCTCTGGGAGTGTGGGAGATTGCGTCACTTCCTGTCCTGTCATTCTGACTTCCAGTTTCACTGCCGGCGCTGATGCCTGTGTATATGTGGGTATCAGGCTGCTGCTACTAGGGACGGCTACTCGACTATACTGTACCGCCATGCTGTCATCTGACTCCAGGTCTGACTCACAATAGTCGTCCTCTCCCGAGCTGTCTGAGGACGCGGGGCCATCCTTCAACAACCGCTCCTGCTGTTTGCGGAAGAAGCGGTCATCGTTCAGCAGCTTCTCTCTGAACGGCCCCGCGCCCTCCAGAATCTCCGTGCACCTGGCTTCCAGGGCCTTTATTTGTTTTTTCAGGCTCCTTACCTGCTTACTGAAAACCGGGCGGTCCTTCCTTGAGGCCCTGTCGCTACGGGCGCGAGCACTCTGAAGCTCCCCACGCATTGCGAACAGGGACCTCCGGGCTCGGTCATATTCCTCCAGGACCGCCTCGATCCTCCGGCTGTAAATGGCGACTTCCTCTCCAGCCTTCCTGATGCCCCATCCTGCGGGTGATTGCGGCAGCGATGACGGTAAGCTTTTGTCTTTTCTACTGCTTGCAGGGACCCTTCCAGAGGGGACCGCATATCCTGCGGCCATAGCCCCCTTCGGACCGGCTTCACCCGCCACTGCCGCTGATATTACCGCCGTGGCTGATGTTGCCGTTTTCACGGATCCACCTGCCGAGACTGCTGACACCCCTGTCGCCACCGCTACTCCTGCCGGCATCGCCCGCTCTACGGACGTCGCTGCTTCCGATGCTGTTCCTGATGCTGCAGCCGCCAATGTCGCTGCTGCTGCTCCTGATGCTGCTCCCAATGCTGTTGTCCCGGTCGCCATTCTCATTGAGGCTTGCTGCCTCAGCGACCTCCGCCTGCCCTGCTCTGCTGGTGCTGTGTCGGCAGACATTCTCCTGCCCCCCGCCTGTAAGGTCCGGGGGGCAGGAGCTCCACGCTCCATGATAAGGCTCCCCTCCGCACGGGGAAGGGAGTCGGAGCGACGGTATGTAACACACAAAAGACCGAAAACCACACCCAATAATCGGTCTCCAAGTATCCAAAAAGCCTCTTAAGCCTCTGGACTCAGGAGCTCAAACAAATGTGTCTGACTCCCACAGTTGCCCCGAAGGAATTGGAGCAACCCATGTAGCTGGCTGTAAAGTAAAAAATAAGTAAATTAAAAAGCATACTCACCTGTTCCCGGCACTCTGTTGTCCGCTGCCAGTGTCCATTCAGTCTCATGCCGGCGACTCCTTGCTGGGAGTCCTGCACTTCATGTGATCACTAAGACCAATTAGGTACAGAATTTCCAGAAATGAGGCGCTGCCATGAGACCGAACAGACACAGGCAGGGGAACACGGGGTGCTGGGGACAGGTGAGTATGCTTTTTTAAAAATTTTCTTATTTTTACACCTCCCTGGCGGCCGACACAGTGGTCGCTCCAGTTTATGGACAACCTCTTTTAAGGGGTTGTCTGGGCCAAATTTTTCTATGGCCACTTCACTGCTCCCCCCATATAGTGGCCTCTTCACTGGTCCCCCATACTGTATGAGGAATAGTGATGGGGTCATTATATTGTGTGGGAGCAGTGATGGGGGCTAACATCCTGTGGGGGGGACATTAAACTGTGTGGGGCATATTAAAGGGTTTGTCCAGGGTTAATCTTTGTTATGGCCTATGCTCAGGATAGGCCATAAATACCTGATCGGTAGAGGGCTGACACACGGCCCCATCAGCTGTTCGGAGCCACTTCCGGAGCCCATTCGGTACAAAACACAGGGCCGGAAACAGAAAGCTCCATCCGCTGTATAGCAGCCCGGCGCCTTCACTGCAGCTCAGCCCCTACTGACTTCAATAAGTGCTGAGATACAGTAAAGGTGCCCGGCTAATACACAGTGGACAGAGCTTTCTGCTTCTGGCCCTGTATTGTGTACAGGACGGGCATCAGAAGTGGCTCCATACAGCTGATCGGTCCGTGGTCAGCCCCCTACAGATCAGGTATCTGTGGCCTATCCTAAAGATAAACCATAACAAATTATGCCTGGACAACCCCTTTAATATACACCCCTAATGCACCACACTTTAAAGAGATTGTCCAGTATAATTTTTTTCTTTTTTATAATTAGTCTGGGAGAGGTAAATCCCCCCTACCCCCCCCCCCCCAAAAAAAAAAAAAAAACATGCTAAACATACTCACCTGTCTCCGGTGCTCCGGTGTCCTCCCAGCACGGTCCGGTCCTGCAGCTCCGCTGTCTTATTTTTGCCGGAATTCCTCACTGGCTGTGACGTGCCAGGTCCCTTCCCTTAGGCCACTGATTGGCCTCAGGGGTCACGTGACGACACAGGTAGTCATGTGCAGAGGGAACTTGCGCTGGAAGAAAACAACAGAACTGCAGGACCGAACTGCGCTGGGGGACATTGGGGACAGGAGAGAAAGTTTGTGGGGGGGTTTTTTTGTTTTGTTTTTTACACCTGCCCCGGCGTAATTAAAAAAAAATGAAGGAGCCACTGTATGGAGTATAAGCTCCACAGTGGCCCCCACCCAGTATTATAAGCTCCACAGTGGCCCCCACCCAGTATTATAAGCTCCACAGTGGCCCCCACCCTGTATTATAAGCTCCACAGTGGCCCCCACCCAGTATTATAAGCTCCATAGTGGCCCCCACCCAGTATTATAAACTCCACAGTGGCCCCTACCCTGTATTATAAGCTCCACAGTGGCCCCCACCCAGTATTATATGCTTCAAAGTGGCCCCCACCCAGTATTATAAGCTCCACAGTGGCCCCCACCCTGTATTATAAGCTCCACAGTGGCCCCCACACAGTATTATATACTCCCCACAGTGGCCCCCACACAGTATTATACGCTCCACAGTGGCCCCCACCCAGTATTATAACCTCCACAGTGGCCCCCACACAGTATTATATACTCCCCACAGTGGCCCCCACCCTGTATTATAAGCTCCACAGTGGCCCCCACACAGTATTATAAGCTCCACAGTGGCCCCACACAGTATTATAAGCTCCACAGTGGCCCCCACCCAGTATTATATACTCCCCACAGTGGCCCCCACCCAGTATTATATACTCCCCACAGTGGCCCCCACCCAGTATTATAAGCTCCATAGTGGCCCCCACCCAGTATTTCCACAGTGGCCCCCACCCAGTATTATATGCGCCCAACAGCCCTCTCCGCTTTGGTGCTATTATTATACTTTGGGGTCTCCTCGGACCCCAGAGTATAATAATCGGAGGTCCAGGGATGGTGATCAAAAATAACAAACTCTCATACTCACCTTGCCTTACCTTTCCTTGGCATCCTCGCTCCATCCTGCCGTCTTCGGCGTCTTCAGGCCCTTTTCCGATGTCACTGCTGAGGCCTGTGATTGGGCCTCAGCGGTCACGTGAGGGCGCACTGACATCATTACGCGGCCGCGCCCATGTGACCGCTGGGGCCTAATCACAGGCCTCAGTCACATGACGGAAGAGCGCCGGAGAGGACGCTGCGCCCAGGAGAGGTGAGAATATGTATTTATTATTTTCAGTCACCTCCCCTGGGCTGGTATGTACTGGAAAGGGGCCTGCAATATGCCAGGACCCCTTTCCAATAACATTATGTATAGCGGTCGGGGAACCAGGCTTTCCCCGACCGCTATCATAGTGGTCCGGGGCCCCGGCCATCTCCAGCTGGCCACGTGCCCCGTACCCTGCCGGGTCCGGTCGCGGTCGTGCCCCCTGCGACCGCGATCGTAACGCCACTGGTCAGGGGCCCGATCGGGATGGTCAGGATCCCAATCGGGCCCCCATGAGGTGAGGACTAATAGTCGGAGCTCGGGGCCCAACTGTTGGTTTCATCGGTTCCCCGGTGGGCCAGTCCGACCCTGCTGCCCACAATAATTAGGAAAAATGCTAAAGAGAAAGGGATCAAAATTGAGTAAGAAAAAACACAATAAACATGCATCAGCAATAAAAAGGAAAAACCGCATAGTTCAGAGTCAGCCATCTGGAATTGCAGGAACAGGTTCCAATCCAGGACCTAGAGGGATGGAAGTAGGAAAGGAGAGTCAGTGTAATCAGGGGGGCGGTGCGTCCACCCGTCGTCTTCGGGGAGAAGCACCCGACGAGGGCAGTTGTCGTCTCCTCGGCTTCTGTTGGGACCACAGTGGAGAGGGCGGTGGTGGAGGAACAGCCAGGCATATCCAGGGGGGGAGCAATGTCCATAGTTGAGCAGAACGATTGCAGGTCTACATGGGAGCGTAAGGTAGCTGAACGGCCGTTGGATCTAGCTGTCAGTGCAAATGGGAAACCCCACCGATGTGGTATCTGGCGCTCCCATAGTATCTGAAGGAGAGGACGCAGATGCCTTCGTTTCTGCAAAGTGATCCAGGAAAGATCTTGATAAAGTTGAATTTTGGTCCCACCAAAGTCAAAGTCCATGAGGGCCTGAACCTTAGCCAGTATAGCTTCCTTCAAGGCAAAATCATGCACACAGCAAATAACATCACATGGAATAGGCCCGGTACCCTTGGGGAGCAGAGCTCTGTGTGCTCGATCCAGTTTGATCCTATGAGTAGGAGGTTCTTGCAGGATGGAGTTAAAGATTGCCTCCAAAGTAGCATGCAGATCCTCCTCGCAGGTAGCCTCAGGCAGCCCCTTGACTCTAATATTGTTGCGCCTTCCTCTATTATCCAAGTCCTCAATATGGTGCTGCATGTCGTTAGACAGGTGACATTGCAATACAACTGCATCCTGGAGCTGGGAGATATAGGCACGAGTCTGGTCGTGATTATCCTCCAGGGTCTCAACCCGAGATGCAATATTGCAATATGATGAAGGTCTTGCCATAATGCAGAAATTTCTGTGCGGATTTCCTTGCGGCACGCCTCTGTGACTTCAGCAACTAGTGAGCGAGTAAGGAACTGGAGCCACTGTGGCGGTAAGAAGGATGGAAGCAAGTCACTGATTTCCAGTTGTTGAAACTGAGAAGCAGGAGGAGATGAAGGAGGTAGGTAGGTAGCGATCCTAGGCTGCCCCGTGGGGTCAGAGGAGGCAGGGGTCCCTAGGGTGGAGGTCCTGGTCGTTTTTTTTTCCCCATGTGGGTAAGCAGGCAGCAAATAGAGATCCCTTAGCAGGCAGGCAGGGCAGGAGCCTCAGAAGCATGCGTCCTGCTGCATCAAGTCGTAGACCACGCCCGTGTGCGGTGACTTTGAAATATTTAGGATATGAGACCAACTTCCACTCTGGTGAGTAGATGGAGAGCCAGGGCTTTATCAAAGAAGTAATAAATCCTAGAGTAGGAAAATGATGTATAAGAGCAACCCATTGGGATATACTGTAGATCGTAGAGGGCATAGGACCTAATCAATTCTCTAGCGAGCGTGGACTGTGAAACCTGTGGAGGTGTATCATCCAAGGACAGCCTATAAACTTGTTCAGAAAAAATCACATTAAAATCTCCACCAAGCCACTACGCCGCGTTAGAATAGGACCGCAAATGGCTTAGGACCCTGCGCAGGAAGGGAATCTGAGAGACATTCGGTGCATAGACATTGGAAAGAACCACAGGGTGGCCATGGAGGAGACCCTCTAGAATAATATGATTCCTCTGGATCTACATCAGAGGCAGTAATTTTGATTGGGCAAGAACGGGATAGCAGTATGGCCATTCCAGCCTTCCGGTGACCTTGAAAAGCAGAGTATGCAGTAGGAAAATAATGTTATGCAAAGTGAAAGGTGCCAGAGTGGTCATAGTGGGTCTCCTGGAGGAAAGCCACGTCTACCCGGAGCTCGCATTGCAATAGATGCATCTAAGTGTTGGAGTCCAGGGCCTTAACATTCAAAGTGACACACCTAACCATTAGGAAGTAAAGATAAAGGAAATGCAAATGTGGGGGTAGGTCTCACCCAATCCTTGGAGAGTTGGTGGGGTCCACACAGAGATACAGATTAGAAATCAGGCACCGTAGCAAGGAAAGACAGCAGCCAGTCTCTGGGCCTAGATGGGAAAGGGGAAGGGGAGGAGGGGGGAGGGAAGAAAAGACAAGGGGGACAAAGACAAGTTGGGGAGAACACCATCTGACAATTTTAAACGTAAGAGAACAAGCAAGAGAACAAGCAATGACATTGTAAAGCAAACCTGTCCAGTGGTTTTTTTCCACCATAAAATGTACCAATTATGTACAGGATCAAGTAATTCCCTTTCCATTGGTGCTCTCTGTAATCGTTCTGTTGCAGCAAAGTGAAAGTTCTAAATGTTTGACAGCATAAAAAGTCATGTGTAAATTGCCTTATTAGTTATGGTGGGAAAGGGATCTGGTAAGGGAGTGAGAGGGCCAGGGAGTGAGGGGACTTTAAGATAGATGTCCCAGACCCAAGATGTGTGACTAGCAAGAAGACAGCATAACTTGGCTGAAGCTTCTCCCCGCCCACTGTGACTACTTAGGTTAATTTACATATGAATTTTATGCCTTCTAATATTTATAAGTTCACTTTGATGCATCAGAAAGATTACAGAAGGCATCAATCGAAAAGTAAGTATTTCATCAGGCAATTGATTAGGCCAGTTTATGGTGAAAAAAACACCTTATAGGTTCCCTTTAAAATGCTGTTGCAAAGAGTACAGCTGCAGGAGAAGGGAGCTGGCTATCAACAAGAATCATATATTTATTACTGCAGATTTCAGGTATAACTCACACCAGATTTCTGGTGCAAGATAAAGTAAATCTGTCAGACTGAGGTGTCTTTGCCCTGGCCAGCCTCGATCCCCACCCTGCTCGGCTCTCTTTTTGCAAAAGTGGCAAGCAGTTTGAAAAATGGACATAGCGGCACATTTTTGGTGCTTTCCTTGATGAAAATGGCAATGTGCCAAAAATTCAGTAATTTTTTTGCCAGAAAACTGGAGTAAACAGATTAGTAAATTATCCCCCACTCGAGTGTGTATACAGATAAGAATGCTGCCATGATGATTCTTCATCCTGGTCACATGATC
This sequence comes from Leptodactylus fallax, assembly GCA_947044405.1. Classification (NCBI taxonomy): domain Eukaryota; kingdom Metazoa; phylum Chordata; class Amphibia; order Anura; family Leptodactylidae; genus Leptodactylus; species Leptodactylus fallax. Next base: position 4,246,478 of record CAMRHE010000037.1, on the reverse strand, counting down.
GTCAGGTGCAAAGTAGGTGCAGAAGAAAGGAAGTGAGAAAGGAAGGATGGAAGGACAGCACTAGACATGAGCGAAGTATTCAAAAATTTGCTTCAGCAACTTCACCGAATTTCGCGATACAATTATATTCGATTGGAATTAAATCGCTGCAAATCGCATATCAAAAACAGCTATTTATTGGCTGCAGAGAGCCGGGGTGAGCGTCAAAATGGCGGAACCCCTTGGATGCCGCGGTCATGTTTGTTCGCGGCATCCAAGGTGATAAAACAGTTACAGCTAACACCCTGCTCCATAACTGATCGGGGGATTTAACACCTTGGATGCAGCGGTCAAACATGCCATATACGCTCTCAAAGGGGTAAAAGGGATGTGACATCACAGGGCTGGCTGCTGATTGGCTGCATGCATGGCATTGCGGGTGATCCCGTTTTCCCAGAGTTCCTTGTCCCATGTCCTAATATGTACAGAAGCCATTTTGAACTAAATGCGAATCATTACCACGAAGCGTGAGGAAATTCGGATTCAATGTGAATCGAATATTTCCTGAAATTCGGATTGAATTCCACTTCTGCAGCTTCGATTCGCTCATCTCTAGACACCACCCATAACCCACACTGTAGTCTCTAGCCCCATCCCCAACAACCCAAAACTATATATCTTGTAAAAACTGTATAAAAATGTCCGTAACATAGAGGGAAAGTATTACATAAAGTATTTTAGTGGTACTTTGTGCTATTAAAATATAGAGAAAATAAGTAAAAACAGATACTTTTATCCATTTTAGGGTGGGTTGTGGGTTCACACCTGCGCTTGCTATCCGTCCGTTGCCAATCCAGTGAAAATCTCGGCGAACTGGATTGGCATCGGATACAGACCGGTCAGCGACGCATTGGTTAAAAACCCATTCATTTGAATGGGTTTTTAAAGCAATGCGCGGGTGTGCGCTTACACCCTCTGCGCTGCGAAGCCGTTTTTTTCGTCGGACACGAAGTCCTGCGTGTCCGACTTTGTTTCCGACGAAAAAAAAAGGATTCGCAGCGCAGAGGGTGTAAGCGCACACCCGCGCATTGCTTTAAAAACCCATTCAAATGAATGGGTATTTAACCAATGCGTCGCTGACCGGTCTGTATCCAATGCCAATCCAGTTTGCCGAGATTTTCACTGGATTGGCAACAGACGGATAGCAAGCGCAGGTGTGAACTCACCCTTAGGCTGAGACCACAAGTTGCAGAAACGCAGCTTTTTGTTGCAGATTTTCCTGCGATTTTTGGAGCCATACCTGGTAGTAGCAACAAAAAGAATAGCAAATATATAGGAAGTAGTTATACTTATACCTTCTGCTCAATCCACAACTGGCTTTGGCTAAAAAAAAAAAAAATGCAGCAAAATAAACAAACAAGCTGCATTTCTGCAACATGAGGCCTTAGCCTTAAACATTTTCCTGGATATTAATACAGAAAAAAAAATACTAAAATGAAAATAAATCCCTATGTATCACTGAATAAAGAGGCAAAATTATCTAAATAACCAAACTAAAAAGTAAGTTATTGCTTTAAAACTGCATATGCAAAATATAAAAAAAAATCTGTCAGGTCATGAACTGGGGAAAATATCCAAGTCTTAAACTGGATACTTAATACAATATATGAGCAAAATTCTTATTACTATTGGAGCTTTTATGATATCCCATTATAATTCCTTTGGATAAGGGGTAGACTAGAATACCCCTTTAATATGAAGTGCAGCTAAAACAGCTTCCACTCTTCTGGGAAGGCTTTCTACAAGGCTATGGAGTGTGTCTGTTAGAACCTGTCTGTTTTTACCCATTCATTCAGAAAAGCATTTGTGAGGTCAGACAAAGCGTTTGTGAGGTTTTTTGCTAGACTGAATTCTGATACATGATTACATTTATACATGAATGGCACGTCATGTGACTCCTATGTTGATTTTATTTTGACTTGTTCACCAAAATTTCAGGGAGTTAAACCAAGGCCGGCTCCAGGTGTGTGTGGGCCCTTGGGCGACAGAGACTCAGTGGGCCCCTTTTAGAGCAACTCATGTGCACCGCAGCAAAAAAACAACCAAATTTGGGTGTTTTTTGCTGAGGCAGATCTACTGCAGTGGATTGTAATACAGTCCATTCCATATGAGTAGATAGAACCTGTTCGGACGTTGTAAAGTAAAGAGGAATTTGAAGAAGACATTTGCCTTGGATTCCTCTTTATTTTCTGGCCCCCTGGCTTACGGTGCAGAACATCAGCATTCTGTTGCAACTTTCCAAATGAATGAGTCTAACCAGTGGGGAGTCTCAAGCTGCGGCCTCCGAATCAGCTGCAGAATCTGCGGTGGGATCACACAGACGCTTTTTTTTTTTTTCCAATTTCCTGCTAAAATTGTTTTCAGCGGGAGGCAGTGAGGGAAGAATCTGCTTTTGATTTGGGGGGTGAAATCTTACACAAACTTAGCACCAGATTCCACTGTGTGAACAAGGCCTGATGCTGTTAACAGTGCAATAAACACTTTCATCTGTACTAATTATATAAAGGGTATAATATATATATACTGTATATATATATATATTGTGACAACTTGGGGGAATTAGATTCAAAATGGCGGCTTTTCCTGGTCCGGACAGCGGTGGTTCGTGGTACTGGGTGCCGGAAAGATAGCTTTCAGACGGTCCAAGTGTAAAATAAAAGTGGCTTTATTCAGCTTAACTGCAACATAACAAAACAACAAAAACCTAGGCCACAGTTAGGACACTGACTCCTTGAGCCCCTAACTAGCCTCTACTGCTCAGCTCCAGCAACAGTCCTCTGTGGACCCCAGCACTTCTGGCACAGACCGTCTATCTGTCCAGCTGGGTCCACCATCTCCTGCTCCCTGCAGGATACTCCACACTTCTGGAGTTACACGCCACGCCCACCCAAAGGTGTGGCTGAAGGCCTTTTCAGGGCTGGGCCTGAGTCGCTCAACAGCGCCCTCTGGCTCACATACTTACATACCCTCCCCCCTCAGCTCACTACCCATGGGCTGAGCTACAATGGGACAAGACATATGTCGCCGTCCCTCTTCAATCCTATACACTTGTCCAGTGTCTCTCCAGATGTCCCCATCTGGCGGTCTCAACCTCCAAGTTCCAGTTAGTCGAGTTTTCCGGTTTCTCCTCACTTTAAACGCTATGCCAAGATCCTGGCCATTCTGCGCAAAGGCAAGCTCTACTCCATCACCTCCACAATTCGCCACACAGGGAATCACATAATTTTCATCACATTTTTCACCATAGTCTTCAGCCATCCCATTGCATGACTTTGATCCCTTTATGAATAGCCGTAAGAATCTTCTTCTGCACCAGGGCCATACGGTACACTCTCACAAAATAGATCACGCTGAACTACATTTTCTGGTATGTCTTTAACAACTGTCACATCATATATTGGAATGGTTTCTGTATAATGCTTCCACATCTGTACGGCAGCAGGAGAACCACTTCCACACTCTATTCTTACCTCCTCTTTCTCATATGCATAACTTTCTGGAGGCATGTTGCGGTACTTTGATGATTGCAAGAATATTCGTGCCAACCCCTTTCTGACAGTACAGGAGCTGGTGATATCGTCATCTCAACATTCTCCAAGTTATTTTCATTCTCTGTGCTAACACTGGAGGACTGGGATACCAAGTTTTCAACATCACAGTTTTTTCTGTCAGCAGCCAGATGCTTTTTGGTTACATGTTCTGGCTGCCTTAATGGCTCTGCTTTCTCTGCCTCTATACCGGCAGCTTTCTCTAATTCTAATGCCTTCTGTAGAGCACAAATCTCTGATTCCAGCTCCAGAACTTTCTCCACTGCCACATTTTTCTGAGCAGCCTCCATCTCAGTTTTTACTATTGCAACTTGCAGAACTTTCTCAATCTTCCTGACATCTTCTATGGCAGCAGATGTAGAGGCCATCTCTTTATCCACCATGTCTCCTAATTCAAGGATATTCTGCCGTGTTCTTCTAACATTTGTCAGGTCAGCATCTATCAAAGACTGCTTATCCTTCAGCTCATTCAGATACAGCTTCTGCTCATCTGCAGACTTTTTGTCAAGTCTTTCATTCAAGTCCCGTATCTCAGTGGCTCTCTTATCTTGCTCTTGGTTGAATACAGACTCTCTCTTGAGTCACGTTTCTCATGGATAACAGCTCTGATTCTTTAGAGGTTAACAGGCTCCGCAGCGAGTCCTTCTCAGCTTCTAGTGCTGCCAGCTTTGAAGATAGTGCAGATGCCGACTGTTCAGTATTGGATAAAGACTGCTGCAATCGATCCAACTCTTCTCTTTTAGATTCCACTTCGGTTTTTAACTGTTCAATCTGCAAAGTGCGCTCTTCCAACTTTATTTCTGACTTGCGCTTCACTTGATTCATCTGAAACTCTAGCTGTTCCTTGATGCATACAATTTCCTCCTGCTTGTTCACTTGCACCTTTAGTTTAGCAACAAGCATTTTTAGATCTACAATCTCAGCAGACCAATTAAACAGGTTTCCCTCAAACTGTATCTTCATGTCTTCTATCTGGAGGTCCAATTCTCTCTTGGCCTTTTCCAGCTTGTCATAAGCATTAGCTTTGTTCTCATACAATATCTGCACAGATTCCAGGTTTTTCTCCACTTCATCCTTGGAGCTAACCAAATCCTCCATTTCAGTGCACAGATGCTTGTTGAGCCTCTCTAACTCGGCCTTCAATTCAAGAGCCTCTTCTAGGGAGTGAGCCAAGGCAAGAGCTTTGGTCTCTTTTCCACGAGCCTCTGCTTCAGCACGGTCACGTTCCTCTGCATATCTAGCAGAAAGAGTCTTCTCTTCACCAAGCAGCTGATCAAACTTTTTCTGCTTCCTTTCCAAATTTGACACCATCCGACGTTGATGATCAAGATCTACACCTACATCTTCTAGTTTCTGCTGCAATCTAATTTTCGTCTTCTCAAGTTTGTCATAAGCAGCAACCTTCTCCTCAAACCGTTGATTTGTAGCTTCTAGCTCCTTTTGCAACTTTTCCTTTAGTTCTTCAACAGAGTCCAAGGACCCAATACTATCCTCCAATTTTTTCTTCATATCAGTCGCCTGAGCCTGTAGTGTTGAAATCTGCTTTGTCAAATCTCTTTTTGCTATTTCCTCTTCCTCTAGTTGCTCAAGGAAACCATTTTTCTCATCTTCCATTTGTTTTAGTTTTGTACTAAGGTCAAGCTTCTGACGAGTTTCTTCTTGCAAAAGTTCCTGAGTGTTCTGAAGCTGAGATTCTAGTGTAGACAACTCTTTGGAAAGTTTGATAAACTTGCTGTCTGCTTGAGAAAGAAGCCCTGTGACATTATCCAATTCCACCTGTAGTCTGTTTGCCTTGTCTAGCAGTTCTACTTGAAACCTGTCCCCTTCTGTGACTTTTAGTTGCAGCTCTTGAAATTGAGTCTCTACTTTTTCATGACTCTCCTGAAAGGTTTGCACTTTCTGAGCATGGACAGACGATATCTCCATCAATTCTTTGTCTTTATTTTGCACCAAAACAGACAATTTCTCATTATCTTCACAAGATCCTGACAGTGCCCTCTCCAGGCTACATATTCTAGCTTTGAGTTCCATTTCTCTTTGTTCCAGAACTCCAGCTCTGCTTCGCCATTCGTGGATTTCATTATTTAGGCGAACCTGCATTAGTGCATGCAAGTTTTGCTCTGACTGCAATGTCTGCCCTACAAATTCTAAATCACTCTCTCGGTCAGACACCTGCCTCCTCAGCTCTGCAATTTCATTTTCTTTGTCAGTTAATGCAGCAGAAAGTTTTTCACACTTTCTGATTTGTTCATCCAAACATTCTGATTGACACTGCAAAAATTCACTTCTCTCACGTTTAGCAGTTTCAAGGTCATCTCTTAATTTTTCAATGACACTCTCTTTGGCAATGGAGTCTTGGACATGCTGTTCCTTTAAATCCTGCAATTGTTTCTCAAGCACTTGCTTTTGCTCTACACTCTGTACAACTTTATTAGCTAGAGCACATTTCATATCAGCAAACTCCTTCTTAGTGACACAGTCCATTCCAGGCAAACTCAGTACCACCTTTTCATAATGACTAGGATATGAACTCTTTATAGTTTCAAGCTCTTGCTTTAACTTAAGGTTCTCTTTTTCTGATACCTCAAGTTGCCATTTCCAATCAGATATTTCATCTTCATAAATGAACCTGATGGTTTTAATCTCATCTTGAAGCTGCTGCACCATAATATTTTCATCTTTGGTGCTTTCATGCACTCCAGTACAGTCAACAGGGACATATTCATTCATAGAACAGAGGTGCTTTAGAAAAACTGAGTCACCGTCATGCAACCCATTATCTTTACTTGCCTTTCACATGTTCTGCTCCGGGTTTTGTGTCTCTCTGCATTCAGACTGCTGCAATAATAAACCTGTGCATAACTTCTCTGCTTTTTTACAAGCTGAAATTCTCTTTTTCTTGCCCATGGTTTACTAACAAGATTACACAATATTCCCCAGCAACCTTGGGTTCAACCGGCAGCAACTTTTTGCTATCTTCTGCAGTCACATGTATTCAAACAGTTAACTTATGTGGCACTACAACAACCAGCATTTTCTTCTGTCTTCCACAGAAAACACCAACATGGCACCATAGCCTTTCACATAAACTGTTTGCAATATCCAGCTTCTATACACATTGCTTACTTTCTTGCCATCAGCAAACACTTCACAGACTTCTGTGCCACAGTATACACAAAGTCCATTCCCTGGATTCCTCTTCCAGAGTTTTACTTTCACCAGTTTTGCACACACTTTGCTATGTTGCAATTCACTCACCCCTTCCTGGGTTTCTCAGTTGAAATCACAGATTTCTTCCAGCTGTAGGCCACAATGCACACTTAGCAGTCACCAACCACTTGTCTTCCAGGACTTGCGTGGATCTCTTCTGCCCACATTCTCCACCATATGTGACAACTTGGGGGAATTAGACTCAAAATGGCGGCTTTTCCTGGTCCGGACAGCGGTGGTTCGTGGTACTGGGCGCCGGAAAGATAGCTTTCAGACGGTCCAAGTGTAAAATAAAAGTGGCTTTATTCAGCTTAACTGCAACATAACAAAACAACAAAAACCTAGGCCACAGTTAGGGCACTAACTGACTCCTTGAGCCCCTAACTAGCCACTACTGCTCAGCTCCAGCAACAGTCCTCTGTGGACCCCAGCACTTCTGGCACAGACCGTCTATCTGTCCAGCTGGGTCCACCATCTCCTGCTCCCTGCAGGATACTCCACACTTCTGGAGTTACACGCCACGCCCACCCAAAGGTGTGGCTGAAGGCCTTTTCAGGGCTGGGCCTGGGTCGCTCAACAGCGCCCTCTGGCTCACATACTTACAATATATATATATATATATATATATATATATATATATATACACACGGGGTATAACTAGGAAAGACTGGGCCCCATAGAAAATTTTTTCTGTGATTTATTACTACTTACTCATATTACTCCTACACAGTGGGGCGTCCAGGTCTGTTATCAAAACCAGTCTGGCTTTAGGAATGCAGTCATTCTACTCTATAACCAAGTCCCTTTGTTGTTCTGTCCCTGGCTCAATTAGCACACCCGTGCTAATCTCGTTATCACAGCAGGGGGGACATCCTAGGGATGTATATTCGGAGACTTCTAGGCAAACAGAAAGCAGTCTCCATGTCTCTAAGCAGACAAAAAAGGGGGTATGGTTTTATGACAATATCTTCCCCGGAGAACCTCTTACAGTCGCCCTGATAAATTCCTCAGGTGCACCAGGCCAAAGCACACGTTTCAAGCCCACAAAAAGTACTGTTCAAAGCCCGGAAAAGGTCCAGACACTGATATCCTTACCCTAAGGGGATTGGGGTGTCATTCTTGATGTCTGCACGATGGGGAGCCTGCCATGAGCCCCATCAGACCTCTTGCTTTACCCTACGGTCATCAGGCAAGGAACTATGACGCGTTATGGTTATTGGGATTGCAAGAGGGAGGGCGGGGCTTCTACTTCTGGTGACATCACTTAGGGAGGAAACCAGGATAGTTAAATGCTCTCAGACCAGGGAAAGAGGGGTCACTTGTTATCCTGGGGAAGATGTCAGAGCATGTAGGAGACCCATGCTCTGTAACTTGCTTAAGAATGTACCCTAAGCCATGCTGCTGAGGCTTAGAGAACCAACTACAAACTTGTTCTGGTATTTTCCTATCTTTTATTTCCCATTTTATTTTCTATACTGTATTTTGCTTTTACCTGTATTTGCTTGACCGTTCATTGATGTATATTTCTGTATATGTTAGTGCCTAGTACCGACCCACTTAGGTTAATAAATATATAAAATTTACAAAGCTCCTTTCATATTATCCTATGAACTCAGTCACTCATGGGTTGTGAGTGGGAAGTTAAGAAAGGGTAGTCGGAGGTGTGCCAAGTGGCTTGGCAAGGCAATAACCTTCACACACCCCCTTTCCTGGCCCCCACATGGTATAATGTCCCATTTACACACACTATAATGTCCCATAGCGGCCCTTCCACATAGTATAATGTCCCATAGCAGCCCCTTCACACAGTATAATGTCCCTTAGCGGCCCCTCTACACAGTATAATGGCCTATAGTGGTCCCTGCACACAGTATGATGTCCCACAGTGGCCCCTGCAAACAGTATGATGTCCCATAGTAGCCCTTGCACACAGTATGATGTCCCATAGTAACCCCTGACACAGTATAATTTCCTGAAGAGGTGAGTAACACTGGTTCTTATGTTTGTAACCTACCCTGGGCCTTCAATCATTATACTCTGGTGTCTAAAGAGACCCCTCAGTATAATAATAGCAGTTTCGGTTTGGACGTATTTGGTCCGAACCAAACAGCCAGGCGATGCTCGCCTTACTTAATGATTCCCACTCCTGCCCACAGCCGCCTCAGGAGCTTGGGGCCCAACCCTTGCCTAGGTATGACAGGTGCTGACACCAGCCCTGAGTATAACAAATGTTGCACAAGACCAAAAAAAGAATATACAGAAGGATAAAATGTCCATAGTATACAAAACTGAATACATACTTAGAGTAATCTCAAAATACATGAATGATGATACATGGAGATACAAAACTAGGAGACAAACCCAGTGTTAGGCTAAGACGTCACGCAGATAAAAAATGCAGAGAAAATGTGTCTGCATAGTTTTTCTGTCAGGATTCTCTATCTGACTGCTGCACCTTTAATGTTACCATGCTAACCTGGCAAGCTTTTGCAGTTTTTGAAGCTTCCTGGCTTGGTCCAGTTAGCAGCTGAAGAGGCCTATATAAGACCCCGCCCTATTGAGACAAGTGCCAACTAATTTTAGTTTTCAACTAGTTTGGCTCTTCAACTGTCTGTGAATACCTGTTTGATTACTGATCTCTGGCTTGCTCCTTGGATTCCCTCTTTGCCACCTGATTCTGTTTTGACATTCCCGCTTGGATTTGTGACCCTTGGTTTGTTTCCCGGATATTGCTTTTGTCTCCTGTTTCTGCTTATCAAGTCCTCTACTGGTTTTTTGACCTTGGTGGTAAGACTTCTCTGGTCTCCACGCCACTTTGTAAATTTTAGTGGATTTTGTGTTGGTTTCCGCATCAGTGCATTTATTATTAGTACATTAATCTGTTCAGATTCCCAGATCCAGCGCAAGTCCATCTCTTCCTGTGGCAAGCTCTGGTGAAGATATCTGGGGGTCTGTCTTGGCTTGCAGAGGTGTGCTAGTTGTAGATAGCTTTCTCTACTGCTCGCACTTATCAGCCAATTTCTTGCTATTGCTTTTATTGTGGCCTTGCATCTAACCATAACATTTTCATTGAGTTTTTGCTGCATTTTTCTTCCCTTATTAAATAAATACAGAAAATGTTCATCATTCCACAGCTAAAATTAACTGTACTGTATTTTTGAAAACATAGCTTTACTATAGCTGTTTTTCCACAATGTGAGATTAAAAATATTAAATAGATTTTCCATAGAAGCCAAAAATGCTGCATTTCTGCAACCTGGGTCCTTAGCCTTAAGGTCTTCTAGTTTCACAGAGTAAAGAAACAATACCTATTGTTCGACAGAACACAAAAGGTCTAAAGATAAGTATCATAAATAAAGAGACCCATCTGCCAAAGATAAATATAACTCTCGAAAAATACACAGCAAAAAAGTTAAATAATAAATAAATACAGTCCTGGCCAAAAGTATTGGCACCCCTGTAATTCTGTCAGATAATACTCAATTTCTTCCAGAAAATGATTGTAATCACAAATGCTTTGGTAATAATATCTTCATTTAATTTGTCTTCAATGGAAAACCACAAAAAGAATTGTCAAAAAGCCAAATTGGATATAATTCCACACCAAACATAAAAAAGGGGGTGGACAAAAGTATTGGCACCCTTTGAAAAATCAGGTGATGCTTCTCTAATTTGTGTAATTAACAGCACCTGTTACTTACCTGTGGCATATAACAAGTGGTGGCAATAACTAAATCACACTTGCAGCCAGTTGAAATGGATTAAAGTTGACTCAACCTCTGTCCTGTGTCCTTGTGTGTACCACATTGAGCATGGAGAAAAGAAAGAAGACCAAAGAACTGTCTGAGGACTTGAGAAGCAAAATTGTGAGGAAGCATGAGCAATCTCAAGGCTACAAGTCCATCTCCAAAGACCTGAATGTTCCTGTGTCTACCATGCGCAGTGTCATCAAGAAGTTTAAAGCCCATGGCACTGTGGCTAACCTCCCTAGATGTGGACGGAAAAGAAAAATTGACGAGAGATTTCAACGAAAGATTGTGCGGATGGTGGCTAAAGAACCTCGACTAACATTCAAACAAGTTCTAGCTGCCCTGCAGTCTGAGGGTACAACAGTGTCAGCCCGTACTATCCGTCGGCGTCTGAATGAAAAGGGACTCTATGGTAGGATACCCAGGAAGACCCCACTTCTTACCCAGAGACATAAAAAAGCCAGGCTGGAGTTTGCCAAAACTTACCTGAGAAAGCCAAAAACTTTTTGGAAGAATGTTCTCTGGTCAGATGAGACAAAAGTAGAGCTTTTTGGGAAAAGGCATCAACATAGAGTTTACAGGAAAAAAAAAGAGGCCTTCAAAGAAAAGAACACGGTCCCTACAGTCAAACATGGCGGAGGTTCCCTGATGTTTTGGGGTTGCTTTGCTGCCTCTGGCACTGGACTGCTTGACCGTGTGCATGGCATTATGAAATCTGAAGACTACCAACAAATTTTGCAGCATAATGTAGGCCCAGTGTGAGAAAGCTGGGTCTCCCTCAGAGGTCATGGGTCTTCCAGCAGGACAATGACCCAAAACACACTTCAAAAAGCACTAGAAAATGGTTTGAGAGAAAGCACTGGAGACTTCTAAAGTGGCCAGCAATGAGTCCAGACCTGAATCCCATAGAACACCTGTGGAGAGATCTCAAAATGGCAGTTTGGAGAAGGCACCCTTCAAATCTCAGGGACCTGGAGAAATTTGCCAAAGAAGAATGGTCTAAAATTCCTGCAGAGCATTGTAAGAAACTCATTGATGGTTACCGGAAGTGGTTGTTCGCAGTTATTTTGCCTAAAGGTTGTGCTACCAAGTATTAGGCTGAGGGTGCCAATACTTTTGTCCGGCCCATTTTTGGAGTTTTGTGTAAAATGATCAATGATTTGACTTTTTTTTTCATTCTCTTTTGTGTTTTTTCATTGCAAGCAAAATAAATGAAGATATTATTACCAAAGCATTTGTGATTGCAATCATTTTCTGGAAGAAATTGAGTATTATCTGACAGAATTGCAGGGGTGCCAATACTTTTGGCCAGCACTGTATATATATATATATATATATATATATATATATATATATATATATATTTTTTTTTATGAGAATAATTTATTTTATGAGAACTATTATATTTTCTTAAGAGAACCTTTTGTATATGTTTATGTATTTACTGTAATATCCATTTTATATACAATTTTTATTATAGAGTTTATATGTTTCTAATTAATGTTTCTAATTATCTATGAAGTACACAGATCGGCTGTGTTGGATGACCTATTATCAATATCCATAGTCACTGATCAACAGTGGTTATGGGATTAGGCAACCCCGATATGTGTGAGTATGATTTATAACAATTTTTTTTTTTTTTTTTATTAATTTATAATTGATATGCATGAGCTTAATTTTATATTTATATATTTTGAGGTATACATATTATGAATCGATACTCAGCATCTCCTGACTGATATGTATAATACATGATTTTTCTTTCATATATATTAATGTATTCATCCCACAAACCGATGCCCAACAATTTTCTATTAGAATATTAGATTCTGGCATCAACATTTCAACAATCACAATTTTTAGTATACTTCGTTTTACTCAGCCATAAAATACATACATTTCATATAAGGAATTCTATTCATTCATCATTCATAAATGCGCCAGCGCTATTAAGGGACTATAAGAAGCCGCGCAGGCGTTCTTGGTCCCCCTGCTAGTGCTAGTGCCGAGATGCCATAATAGAGCACAGAGGGGACACTCAGTGCGTGTGCGTGGTCTGTGGAGCCACGCATGCGCTCCTGTCCCTCCGCTCAGCTCTTTTTCTGTCGCAAGACCCTTATTGCGCGTGGACCGAAAGGCTGTGCATGCGCACTTAATTTACTTCCACTTCAGCTGTAAGGTTGTTATTGCGCATAAGCAAATTTCCCGTTTAGGCGGCAAATACAGGTGATTCTGTAAAACTTGTAAAACGTCAATATATATCAAACCAAATTTAGAGGCGAAGAGATAAGGTATTCTGGTACTTTTTATACATTTGTAAGAATTTTAGAGCTAGCTTTTGATTAAAAAGGAAAGTAAGTTGTTTTTATTTGTATAATATTATTTTGATGTGTTATTGTTGTGACATTATCAGTGGGAGTACCTCTTCTACACTGATTTATAAGACAGACTGTTTGTGATGAGTCTACACACGTGGACTAAATTGTTGGTACCCCTCGTTTAATGAAAGAAAAACCCACAATGGTCACAGAAATAACTTGGGAGTACCTCTTCCACACTGATGCTTTATAAGACAGACTGAGTCTATATGTACTACCAACTGTATATGCACTTAAAGAAGGAGCAGGAACCATGAAACGCGTCTGTGTTGGTATTCAATCAAGAAACATGTTTGACTGGACTGGAGTAAGCGCTGATTTTTATCCTTCTACACTTTGGAAACGGTCCATCTAACTCTATTTGCATTTCGCCGGTTGTGGCGAGGATCCAGCTGCTGTTCCACCCATCCATCTGATACATCTATAACATCTATAACATCTGCTGTTTCTGGAGTTGTGACCTGTTTCACAACCCCTTAAGGTGAGCGGCCATTTTTTTGAAAATCATATGCATTTACATGTTAAAACGAAATAACACGAGGTTGTTGTTCGGTGTTGTGTATCTTTTTTCTGCACTAGTGTATAAGGGAATGTGTGACCAGGAAACAGTAATATGTGCCCAGTTATTTGGCTGGCCTGCAACGATAACTCATACCTGGCCATGTTACTGGGGGTGCACCATCAGTGCATGGTGTCACGATGGAGAATACCATTACTTCTCTAGGAAAGATATCCCTGCTTGGAATATGGGCCTCTTTTTAGATATGTCCATGTGGAGAAAGGTGCAAATCACTGTCAACACATGGAGCAGCAATTATAGCCAGGGATGGACAGGGACAATACATAGCTTTCATGGCCCACTGGGTCAGTGTATTGAACGGCAGTGGCCACCAACCAGAAATGCAGCAAGAGAAGGTGCTAGTACTGACACGACCCCGTGGGTTGCAGGCCCAGTTTCAACACCAGTCAGGGCCCATCTGCCTCAACCCAATGAAGGGAACTGGAGTATAAGAGTAGTAGTACTGTTGGTGATTTCACTGGTAGGCCAAAGATACTCATCCAACTCCTCCAGCCCACCTCCCACGTCGGACATTGAGGAAGGGGGCCTGTGTCGTACCTGATGGTGGTGGTAATGGTTCCCCTGGGGCGCTTTCAGTTGGAGTCCTCTCTTACCCTGAGCCATGTGATGGTGTTCGGAAGGGCCCTGATGGTAAGCACAGGAACGATTCAGTAGGCAGTAGTGCAGTTGATCCAAGATGAAACTTTACTGTGTTCATGATGCCTTGCACACAATCAAGGCACCCAGTGCCAGAGGCAGCAAAACAACCCCAAAATATCTATGAGCCTCCACCATATTTGACTGGGTACTGTGTTCTTTTCTTTGTAGGCCTCATTCCATTTTCGGTAAACAGTAGAATGATGTGCTTTACCAAAAAGCTCTATCTTTGTCTCATCTGTCCACAAGACATTTTCCCAGAAGGATTTTGGCTTTTAAGTGCATTTTGGCAAACTGCAGTCTAGCTTTTTTATGTCTCTGTGAGCAATGGGGTACTCCTGGGTCTCCTGCCATAGCATTTCATTTAATTCAAATGTTGACAGATAGTTTGCTATCCTGCAGGAAAGCTTGAATTTCTTTGGAACTTGATGGAGGCTGCTTATCCACCATACTGACTGTCGTGTGTCGTAACCTTTCATCAATTTTTTGCTTCCGTCCACGTCCAAGGATATTAGCTACAGTGCCATGGGTTGTAAGCTTCTTTATTATGTTGCACACCGCGGATAAAGGAACATCAAGATCTCTGGAAATGAACTTGTAATATTGTGGTTCTCAAGTCCATAGACAGTTCTCTTCTCCTCTTTCTGTTCTCCATGTTTAGTGTCTCACACACAGACACACAATGCAATTATTGAGTCAACTTCTTTTTTTTTTATCCGGTTTCAGGGGTGATTTTTGTTTTGCCCACACCTGTTACTTGCCATAGGTGAGTTTGAACGAGAATCACATGCTTGAAACAAAGTTATTTACTCACAATTTTGAAAAGGTGCCAACAATTTTGTCCTGCCTATTTCTGGAGTTTTGTGTGAAAGTATGTCCAATTTGTCTTTTTTTCTGTTTTTTTTGTGTTGTTCCAATACAAAAAGGAAATAAACATGCGTATAACAAAACATATAATTGCAATAGTTTTCTGGGAGAAATACTTAAAGGGGTTGTCCAGGCAAAAATTCACAACCCTTTTAAAGTTTAAATAAGCTGGGGCAGTGAAAAAATTTTAAAAAAATGCATACTTACCTGTCCCCATTGCTTCGGTGTCCTCCCGCTCCTCCCAGTTCTTCTGCTCTGGCCGGTCTCTTCCAGCATTGTGCTGAAGCCGCTGATTGTCCTCAACGGTCATGTGACCGCTGAAGCCAATTAGCGGAAGGGTCTGAATGTCACTACTTGTCACATTATGGGTTCCCTTGCTGAGGCCTGCTGAGGCTGCTGATTGGCCTCAGCGGTCACATGACCGCTGAGGCCAATCAGCGGCTTCAGCACAACGCTGGAAGAGACCGGCTGGAGCAGAAGAACTAGGAGGAGCGGGAGGACACCGGAGAAACGGGGACAGGTAAGTATGCATTTTTTTACATTTTTTTCACTGCCCCAGCTTATTTAAACTTTAAAAGGGTTGTGAATTTTTGCCTCAGCAGGCCTTAGCAAGGGAACCCATAATGTGACAGATAGTGACATTCAGGCCCTTCCGCTAATTGGCTTCAGTGGTCACGTGACCGCTGAGGACAATCAGCGGCTTCAGGACAACGCCAGAAGAGACCAGCCGGAGCAAATGAACCGGGAGGCGTGGGGGGACACAGGAGCAATGGGGACAGGTGAGTATGCTTTTTATTTTTTTCACTGCCCCCAGCTTATTTAAACCATTTAATCCATTTTTGACTGGACAACCCCTTTAATTTTATGGAAAAATTTCAGGGGTGCCAACACTTACGGCCATAACTTTAAATTTGGCATTGCTGCAATCGTACTGACCTATAGAATTAAAGTAAGATATTATTTATGTTGTATGTCAAAGGGCAAAACATTTGAAATGTTAAAAAGCATTACCAGAATTAACATTTTTTTTTTCAATCACCTAGAGGATTCCACTTTATTGGCACCTCAGGGACTCTGAAAATGTGACATGGCATCCAAAAACCAAATAATCTAAACCTGCGCTCCAAAAGTCACATACAGTGCCTTGTGAAAGTATTCGGCCGCCTTGAACTTTTCAACCTTTTGCCACATTTCAGGCTTCAAACATAAGGATATAAAATTTTAATTTTTTGGTGAAGAATCAACAAGTGGGACACAATCGTGAAGTGGAACGAAATTTATTGGATATTTTAAACTTTTGTAAAAAATAAAAAACTGAAAAGTGGGGCGTGCCAAATTATTCGGCCCCCTTAAGTTAATACTTTGTAGCGCCACCTTTTGCTGCGATTACAGCTGCAAGTCGCTTGGGGTATATCTCTATCAGTTTTGCACATCGAGAGACTGAAATTCTTGCCCATTCTTCCTTGGAAAACAGCTCAAGCTCAGTGAGGTTGGATGGAGAGCGTTTGTGAACAGCAGTTTTCAGCTCTTTCCACAGATTCTCAATTGGATTCAGGTCTGGACTTTGACTTGGCCATTCTAACACCTGGATACATTTATTTGTGAACCATTCTATTGTAGATTTTGCTTTATGTTTGGGACCATTGTCTTGTTGGAAGACTCCAACAGGTTTTCTTCCAGAATGGTCCTGTATTTGGCTCCATCCATCTTCCCATCAATTTTAACCATCTTCCCTGTCCCTGCTGAAGAAAAGCAGGCCCAAACCATGATGCTGCCACCACCATGTTTGACAGTGGGGATGGTGTGTTCAAGGTGATGAGCTGTGTTGCTTTTACGCCAAACATATCATTTTGCATTATGGCCAAAAAGTTCGATTTTGGTTTCATCTGACCAGAGCACCTTCTTCCACATGTTTGGTGTGTCTCCCAGGTGGCTTGTGGCAAACTTTAAACAAGACTTTTTATGGATATCTTTGAGAAATGGCTTTCTTCTTGCCACTCTTCCATAAAGGCCAGATTTGTGCAGTGTACGACTGATTGTTGTCCTATGGACAGACTCCCCCACCTCAGCTGTAGATCTCTGCAGTTCATCCAGAGTGATCATGGGCCTCTTGGCTGCATCTCTGATTAGTCTTCTCCTTGTTTGAGATGAAAGTTTAGAGGGATCTTGGTAGATTTGCAGTGGTCTGATACTCCTTCCATTTCAATATGATCGCTTGCACAGTGCTCCTTGGGATATTTAAAGTTTGGGAAATCTTTTTGTATCCAAATCCAGCTTTAAACTTCTCCACAACAGTATCACGGACCTGCCTGGTGTGTTCCTTGGTCTTCAAGATGCTCTCTGCGCTTTAAACAGAACTTCTGAGACTATCACAGAGCAGGTGCATTTATACGGAGACTTGATTACACACAGGTGGATTATATTTATCATCATCAGTCGTTTAGGACAACATTGGATCATTCAGAGATCCTCACTGAACTTCTGTAGTGAGTTTGCTGCACTGAAAGTAAAGGGACCGAATAATATTGCATGCCTCACTTTTCAGTTTTTTATTTTTTTACAAAAGTTTAAAATAACCAATAAATTTCGTTCCACTTCACAACTGTGTCCCACTTGTTGTTGATTCTTCACCAAAAAATTTAAATCTTATATCTTTATGTTTGAAGCCTGAAATGTGGCAAAAGGTTGAAAAGTTCAAGGGGGCCGAATACTTTCGCAAGGCACTGTAGCAATCCTTCACATCTACGCACTGCTGTGTGCCCAAACTGTTGTTTATACCTACATGTATTACATGGTCGGAACCAGGATTACATAAGTAGTGTGAGAAAGTGACAGGACAAGTGCTGGAATCATGGTATATCTCCCCTAGGTTTTTGACATACGTCTGGTCCAGGGTGGGTCTTGAGTAGGCCTCAGCCCAGGTGTGAGTCCTGGCATCATTACGGGGCCATAAAAGGCTACAGAGCCTACACTTCAGGGCAGATCCTGGGAATGAGAGGACACGTCTGGGTCTGTCCTGACATCCTGAGAGTCTGGAGAGACTGGATTGCACTACTGTTGTTTACTCGTGTGGCTGGTAGTAAGCCACACGTACAGTTAGTACCTTTTGTTTAGTTAATGCTCGGACGAGCAGGGTTTTGTTTGACTTTCTTTTTGCCTGAAGTTAAGGCTGTATTTTATTTTGCATATTCTGTCCCTGAAGTGAAGGTTTATTCCTTGACACTTTTGCAGAGTCCATGAAATGCCAGAAAAGTGGAATTCCCTGATACATGACCCCATTTTGGAAGCTATACCCCTGAAAGAATTTATCCAGGGGTGCAGTGAACATTTTTAACTCCTAAGTATTGCATTAATTTATTTTCCAGACATGATTGCGCAGCTGATGGTGAAAAGTGAAAATGGTAATGTTTTCAGAAATACAGCAGTTCAACAGTATCAAACATGTGGGTATAAACTGATTTTTGGACACACAGCAGGGTGCAAATGTGAAGGAGTGCTCTGTGGATTTTGGAGTGCATATTTAGATTGTTTAATTTTTCGAAGCTATATCATGTTAGCAGAGACTTTAAAGTGAGCCCTAGAAAATGGGGTCACTTCTTGCAGAATCCAATTTACTGGCACCTCTGGGGCCCTGCAAAAACAATATGGCATCCAGAAACCAGTCCCTCTAAATCTATATTTCAATAGCTAAAATGCGCAGTGCTCTTTCCCTTCTGAGCCCTGCTGTGTGCACAGACATAAGTTTACGCCCACAATAAGACTTTTTTGTACCCAGGATAACCCATTTAAAAGTTTTAGGAGTGTGTGTCTCTGTTGATACAAAGTGGGCACAACATATTGGGCACTGAAATGGCATATTTCTTTAAAAATGTCAACTTTCACTTTGCACATTCATTTTTAGGAAGCACGCTTCAGCTCAAAATGATAATACCCCTTGAGAAATTCTGTGAGGGTGTAGTTTCTAAAATGGGGTCATATTTTGGGGGTGAATTACTTATTTTTATCTCAGGGCATCAACAAATGCCAGCCAACGCAGTGTAAATGACCAAACTAGGCTTCAAATGCACATGGTGCTTTTTCACTTCTCAGCTGTGCCATATTTCCAGGCAAAAGATTAGGGCCACAATCAGGAAATAGAGTATAATAACTGGAGAGCTGACTTTTCACAGTGCCACAAGCTGGGCATGACATATCGGGCACTGAAACATTTCAATTTTCATTTTACGTCATCCACTGCACATTTATTTTTAAAAAATATCTCTTGGATTAAAATGTTTACTATACCCCATGAGGGGTGTAGTTTCCAAAATGGGATCACTTTTTGGGGGGCTCCATTGTACAGGACCCAGATCAGCTCTGTAGTAAGGTGCAAGTAAAGTGCAGGAGGCTGTTTTCCTCCTGCAACTGGGGCTAAATGTACCAGCCCCAGTTACAGGGGAAATCAGCCTCCCCGCTGAAAAAAAGTGATCAGATGTCCCCAAAGGTCTATTATGACCTTATGGGGACACAATGTAAAAAAAAAAAAAAAATGTAAATAATATAACTAAAAAAATAAATAAAACAATACGCCAATAACACGCCCTTATTAAAGGTTATAGACCCACTCCCGACAACACCATACAAAATAAAAATTACCATAATGGAGAGGAAAAACTAATTTAAAAAGTTTTTTAGTAGCATTTTGTGTTTGTAAGGGAATTGCTAGCGGAGTGATTCCCCAGTGGCTGCTGGAGAACTCTGGGGGGAGGGGCACAAAAAAACAGTGGACCCTAAGCTGAACCCCCCAACTGTCCCTGGCTAATTGCCCGAACTGTCCCAGGCGACAGCCAGCAACTGGTCGACAGTCCCTCCTTATAATAAGTGATAGCACAGAACGCAGACAGGACGAACAACAACAAAGGGAGGTCAGCTAGCCAAGGGGTCGGTAACAATCGAGCAATGCAGTACAAAATCACAATCCAAGAGAAAAGTCAAAGGTAAGCCAGTGGTCAAGAATAAGAAGAACAGGTAACAAAGAGCAAGGAGTATAGCCAGTACGCGCAAGGAAATAGCAGGCGCCAATGGGAATGTGAGCAAACAATAAATAGGGAGGAAGAACCCGCCCCAGACTTGATAGGAGGATAGGCTGTCAATCACACAGGTAAGACTAAAGTTAACTCTTAGTGGAGCAGAGGGAAAGCAAGGTGAAAGAGACAGGTGTGGCGGAAAATCAATTAAGGAGGTGAGAGAATAGGACAGTGTTCAGACAATACAAGAAAAACCCAAAGGAAGGAATCACAACCGGACATGCCTCCTGCGCCACAGTGTGCGCCCAGAGGATGGCGCCAAAGCCCGGACAGGCAAGGATGTTACAGTGTTATTAAATAAAAAAAAATTTAAAGTGAAAAACGGACATGTTTTCCCTCCTCTTTTGTTTATATGTTCCCGGATATACAGTAAAAAAAATTAAAACACATGCAAAAATAAAAACAACATAAAAATAAAGCCCTATGTGTTACCGAAAAAAGACGCAGAAATTAGTTGAATAACGCAAATGATAAAAATGTTATAGCCCTCAAAACTGCACATACAAAAAACTTGAAAATGTGCCTGGTCTGGAAGTGGGATAAAGCATCTGCTATGGAAATGGTTAACCTAGATCCAAGAGCAATCTTCAGGATATTTAAGCGGACTCTAGTGAAACACAATTGGAGTCTGGCAAGCTGGACACCAGAAAAACAGAAACCCTATCCACTTAAAAAGCAGTTACCCACAGAAACCTGCGGACCCCATAGTCTATAATGGGGTCTGCCGGGTTTCCAACCAAAATCGTTTCTCTCTGCATGTTTTAAGCAGAATGGGTGACGGAGTCCCGAACTGTCACCAAGTTCTGGTGTCACTGCAGCCTTGTGACCTTTCAAAGTATTATTTTATTTTTTTTTGTTTTTTTTTGTTTTCCTGTTTGTTGTTACCTGTTTTACATTTTTATATAAAAAATAATTAAACAGTTCTTTCTTCTCTCTGTGTATTTGTTGTCATCTTGGTGTTGTATGTGCTCTGTGTGTGGTGAGAGCATACATGTTCAGTGTACAGTATATGTGCAGTATGTGTGTTTGAGGGTATAGTATTATCACATAGACATATGTGCACACACAACATCAAACTCACTAAAACACACATTTTTTTCAATTTTTTTCTTCACTAGAAAATACCATTTTTCATACCTTAATTTTTTTTTTTTAAATTACTGTGATTGGCGTAGGATCTGGGTGTCAGAGCACACCGATCAGATATTGATTACCTATACTGTGGGGCTAGAAAACCCCTTTAGGCTGAGGATCCACATAACGAACGCCAGCTAAAAAACACATGGGGCAAAAATGCTGTATTTCTGCAAAGTGGGTCCTTAGGCTATATTCTTTCTCAACCTCAAGCCCTCCAACTTGAAATATGCCCAATTTTAAATTATTTCGATATATTTAGGTTGGCGGCCAGGATCCACATTGCCTTCAAATGAAGAAAATCTTTTCTATCGGTGATGGATGTTATACGACGGTTGATACCATCATGTTGCATGACAAGATTAATGCCACTATCTCCAACACCCACCCAATCTTTGATAAGGCCTGGGCACCTTGTGTCTGCAGGTCTAGCATCACAGGTCTCCCATATTGTCTCCAGCTCTAACCATGTACCTGGATTGAGTGCCTTCTTCTACCACCCTCCCTCAGGCGACCCTCTGGGTGAGAAACTGTCCATATGCATTTTAGCGCTATTTACCCCCTCTCTTTCCTTACCCAGGTTGGCTGTTGAATTCTTAATATCCCTTTGTTACCCCCAACTATGTTACGGTTTTGCTTATTTTAGATGTATAACAGTATCTTTGATATACAATTGCACTCCTTTATATACTTGTACCTGTATTATGTCTATTTTACTGTTTGCAATGTTTTATGATATCGCAATAATTCAATAAATATCTTTGAAACTAAAAATGCAATAAAAAATGCAGAAAAAAATGCAATGTGTTTCTAGCTGAGTTTTGCTATGTGGGGCCTGAGAACCTGTCAGCTCTTCTGATGTGCTTGTTTTATTAACTGTATTACACATACAATTATTCTGGATCAATTTTCTTTTCTTTTTAATTCTTTATTTAGACATTGGGGCATAAATAGTCAGAGTATTCTAAACTTTGCACCTCGGCAATAACAATCGGTATTACAGTGCTGGCCAAAAGTATTGGCACCCCTGCAATTTTGTCAGATAATACTCAATTTCTTCCAGAAAATGATTGCAATCACAAATGCTTTGGTAATAATATCTTCATTTATTTTGCTTGCAATGAAAAAACACAAAACTCCAAAAATGGGCCAGACAAAAGTATTGGCACCCTCAGCCTAATACTTGGTAGCACAACGTTTAGACAAAATAACTGCGAACAACCGCTTCCGGTAACCATCAATGAGTTTCTTACAATGCTCTGCTGGAATTTTAGACCATTCTTCTTTGGCAAATTTCTCCAGGTCCCTGAGATTTGAAGGGTGCCTTCTCCAAACTGCCATTTTGAGATCTCTCCACAGGTGTTCTATGGGATTCAGGTCTGGACTCATTGCTGGCCACTTTAGAAGTCTCCAGTGCTTTCTCTCAAACCATTTTCTAGTGCTTTTTGAAGTGTGTTTTGGGTCATTGTCCTGCTGGAAGACCCATGACCTCTGAGGGAGACCCAGCTTTCTCACACTGGGCCTACATTATGCTGCAAAGTTTGTTGGTAGTCTTCAGACTTCATAATGCCATGCACACAGTCAAGCAGTCCAGTGCCAGAGGCAGCAAAGCAACCCCAAAACATCAGGGAACCTCCGCCATGTTTGACTGTAGGGACCGTGTTCTTTTCTTTGAAGGCCTCTTTTTTTTCCTGTAAACTCTATGTTGATGCCTTTTCCCAAAAAGTTCTACTTTTGTCTCATCTGACCAGAGAACATTCTTCCAAAAAGTTTTTGGCTTTCTCAGTTAAGTTTTGGCAAACTCCAGCCTGGCTTTTTTATGTCTCTGGGTCAGAAGTGGGGTCTATCTGGGTATCCTACCATAGAGTCCCTTTTCATGCCACCACCTGTTATGTGCCACAGGTAAGTAACAGGTGCTGTTAATTACACAAATTAGAGAAGCATCGCATGATTTTTCAAAGGGTGCCAATACTTTTGTCCGCCCCCTTTTTTATGTTTGGTGTGGAATTATATCCAATTTGGCTTTTTGACAATTCTTTTTGTGGTTTTCCATTGAAGACAAATTAAATGAAGATATTATTACCAAAGCATTTGTGATTGCAATCATTTTCTGGAAGAAATTGAGTATTATCTGACAGAATTGCAGGTGTGCCAATACTTTTGGCCAGCACTGTAACAGTATGGCTGTGGCTATGAGATCTGTGAAAAGGTTAGTTTTAGTGTATATTGAAGAGGAGCGAGAAAGAAAGACCATCTCTGCAGACATGGGGGGGGGGGGCAAAGTAGGCATATGTCTGTTAGTGAGTGTTTTCTCTCCACAGTTCCACAACGCACAGATGTAACAATGTTTAACTTGACACCTTTCCTGCCACTAGGTGTCTCCCTTCTAGCAGTTCACTCCGTGTTGCAAATTAAGTCCTGGATACATTAGGTAAGCAAAACGGGTTCACAGTGAGTGAAAGGAGGAGGCTCTGCTCTATTCATACAGTGAGTAGAGAGGGAAGGGACTGATTCTCTTCACAGCATCTACACATGTCTGCAAACTGCTGAAATGGAACATTCTGTAGCATCTCACATCTTATAATGTAAGAAAAATCTACCTATGTACTTCTGTCTTGTGTGGATACAGATGGGATATTATTCACAGACAGCAAGCAGCTTTACTGAATGTGTTAATAGATTGCTCTTTACCTCTGTAAGGGATCTTATAGACTGCATCATGCCTGCATGTATTTGCAGTCCAGTGTTCCTGAATCTCCTATATTATTTTCACTTAGGCTATTCTGAGTTAGTTTGCTATTGTACAGTTACTACTGGCACAATAATGTATAAATAAATCAGTATTAGAAGTAATGAATAGGGGGAAGGGGGTTGACTTCTCCTTATTGTAAAATGTGCTTCAGCCATAATGTGATTATTAGCAGCAGAAAAACTGATAGGACACCATGTATGAAAGATACAGTCATAGAACAGACTGCCCAGCAAGACACTACAGATACTTCAACTTTTCATGAAAACTCAGATACCCCCAGGTTAACAACATACTTGAACAGTGTAAACTTGAATCAATTGCTTTTGTTGTCTTCTGTGATAAGAAGAGGGATAAAGTCAAGTTAAACTTTGATACAATTGTACGTAGTATGGCAAGCACCTGTGAAGTACTGTACATCTTCAACAAAATATATCAGTTAAATTTGAGATGATGTATAAGTTAAGATGTTCTATACCATCGGGATATTTAATTTTCTCAATTGCTTATATAGCATGAAAAGCTATGTCTTATGTGAAAATGATTAATGTCTTTTTCTGAAAACTGCATACACAGATCTTTTTTCTACAATAAAAGGCATAAAGGCTTTACTTTATGTGCAATCAGTTATATAATTTGGAGAGTATTTTTGGATGGTTATTGTCATCAATGTGTAAGCTTTGTGTGTGTCCCAACAAAACCTAACTATGCCAATGTATTGCCACTGTCAAGTTATTCATATATTTCTAGGGGGAACAACAAGGCACAGCACAGCGTTAAAAGAAAGCCAGCTCCAGAATTGTAATATTATGGGGAACACAAATACTTAGAGATGTAACAGTCTACAAGGAGTTAAGGGGCTTCACACTAGCATTGTTCGCGTCTGTTGCTGTCTTCCGTCACAGGATGACAGCAACGGACATTAAACTGTTGCAGAGAATGGTCACAGACTGATTCTGTCTGTTCCCATTGACACTAATTTAAACAACATGAAGGAAGCTATCTTCTGTCAAGTTTGTTTAATTTTGTAACGGAAGATAAAGTCATGCACTCACAACTTTTTCGGCCACTGATTTCAGTTTAAAAACAATAGATACTTGATGTACCCCATTATAGTCATGGAGTTCATTGGACTCCTTATGTATCTGTTATTCCACTTATGTCCAACAGCAGCACAATATGGTATCTCTGCCTCTGTGTGCTGGTAGGACAGGCGGACTTTTAATTTACATAATTAATTAAATGATACTCCCCTATAAGAGGCCAAGGAGACCTGCCCTCACTGTGTTTTTTTCTGTCCTGTGTGTTGGACAGGTGGAGGGAGGCTCTTTGTCCTCCCATTTTTTCCTAAGGATTTGGGGGTTAACTACATTTTTGTAAGTTTTTTTTCTCCTGTTTCAGCTGTTCATCTTTTTCCTTGGGAGTTCTTTTACTCCTAAGGCTTCCTTGTTTCTCCCTGCTGTGCTCTCTGTCTGTAGCCATTCTGGGTTGGGTGTGCCTGCCCTTGTCTGATCTCAGGTGAGATGTTTGCGGCTGGGCAGGCTGTGCATTCAGTATGTGTCAGTTTCTGATCTTGGAGTCTGTATTGCAGGCTTAAAATAGACCTCTATGCATCTCCTGGCCTGGCTGAGCTCCTCAGCAGAGCTTATGCTTCAGGTGTTTGTGCTCAGTTTAAACTGATGACAGCGTCTCAGACACAAGTTCCCTACACTGCCCTTCTGTTGCAGTTATGGTTCTATTCTAGTCTGCCACAAAGACACACGCACTTCCTATAGCAGTGGAATTAAAGCGAAGAGGGAGAGAGAGTTTTTTTAATCCGGGGGAAGTGATTTTGTCACTTCAGGTTCCGGAACCTTTTTTGCAGGTCCTGTTTCCTGGATCCCTTTTTTCTGTTACACTTCTGTAGCCTTTTCCCAGTAGCGCTGGATTGCGCTGACTGACTAGTTAGGCCATTCTCTATACCGCTGTAGCGGTATTAAAGACACTGTTGGTAAGTATGGTCTTCTCCCTGCTTATTTAAACCTTCTTCCTAAGTTTGTGTCTTTGATAGGCTGTACGCTTTTGTTTGATGCTGTTCTGAAAAAATAGCTGCTTCGGTGGCAACAGCGACTTAATGAGGGAAAGGTCCTCTAAGATTAAACATTTTGCTTATATAGAGTGCGACATCCCTCTGCCTGATGGTACAATTACACTCGCTTTCGCCAATGCCGTGGCACCCCATCTGAGGATTCGTCCATTCGTAACGTAATTGTGTGGGTCAAAGAGCAGGATAAGAAATCTGGAACTTGATTTCTCAAGAAGCTTCGTACTGAGAGACATCCTCAGTCAGTTTCATCAGAAGAGGAATTTCACATACTCAATGTGATGCACTCGTGTGATGAAGACACTTCGCTAAATCCCAGCAGGCCTCTTGATAAGGATGCCTAGGCTGCTGAAGTCCATCTGGTCAGGCGACTGTGATGTTGACACTGCACTAAATCCCAGCAGGCCTCTTGGTAAGGATGCCTAGGCTGCTGAAGTCCATCTGGTCAGGCGACTGTGATGTTGAACTTTTGGAAGCCTCTAGTTCCACCTATAGGGGGCCAAGGGCCTTCCAAGTGGACGCGACACTGGATAAAGCTTTGACATGCTCAGGCTTCTGTGGACATCGCCTCCAATGAGGTAGCGAATAAGAGAGTATCTAGCAGAAGTTTCAGTATACCAGGTCAAGATGTCTGCCAGATCTAGGGCCTTCTCTACAGCTGCTAGAAGGCCATTATGGTTGAAACCTCGGGGAGCGGACAAAGCATCCAAGTATAACGTATGCTCCCTACCCTTGAGCTGGGTAAACATTTTAACAGAGGCCTGGACGACATCATGGAAGGTCTTGTGATTAAAAGGTTAAGTACCTTCCGCAGTCCTTTAAAGGGAAAGCAGGACATTCTGGCCGGGGCAGAAGTTATCAGTGCAGCCGCCTCAATCTACGTTCTAATATCAGAGGCGTGCTAGATATCAGCCCAGAGGGGCTGGACGTAAGTTCCCCAAGGAAAGGGACAGAAAGAAGACTGGCTTTGACGCCAACTTTTCACCTCCTGTGGCGGCAAGTACTCCTGTTGGGGGATGTCTGTCCCATTTTTTCTCTCCTGCTGTAGGAGAAGATCCAAGAAGTTTGATCTTGCAGATAAGTACAGCGGGGTTATGTGGACAAATTTTTCGCCCACCACAAGACAGATTCTTGCAACCCGTTCTCTCCTGCACTGGAGCAGGTTATACTGGAAAATTCCATTCTGGAATACCTGGGCAGGGGGGCCTTGGGAAGGTCCCCCTCAGAAGAAGGTTTAGGGTCTACTCTCCAGACTTCCTGCTACCAATATATGTTATAGTCCTAATATCTAAGTCTCTTCATAAGGAAGAGCGTTTCCAAAGATACAACGGGAAGTTGGTAAACATCCTTGCTCCAAAGCAATGTTCTTGTCACTCTTGACCTAAAGGATGCGTACTTACAAGTTCCAGTTATCCTCCTCACAGAGGGTATCTGAGAATTGCTGTTTCTATTGCCGCCCACAGGTGACATTTCCAGTTTGCGGCCCTACCCTTCGGCATTTCCTCGGCTCCCCACACCTTTACCTAGGTGATGGCTCCAGAAACAACTGCACTCAGACCTCTAGGTCTGTTCATAGTGCCATATTGGACGACTGGCTAATAAAAGCCTAGTCAGAAACCATCCTGCTCCAGCACCTGCAGACAACTGTCTTTTTTTTTCCAGCATGCAGGCTAATAACCGGGAGAAGTCAGAGGTGATTCAAAAATCTGCAAGGAGACTGTATTTTTCCCCATGTTTGCGTGGGTTTCCTCCAGGGTCTCCGGATTCCTCCCACACTCCTAAGACATACTGATAGGGAATGTGGATTGTAAGTCCTATATGGGACAGTGCCCTATATCTGTCAATGTCCATGAGGGCGCTGCGGAATATGATGGCGCTATACAGGTTATCATATCTTCTCAAGATGCGTCGGATGTTCATCAGAACAATTATGAGAGTCCTGGTCTCATGTCAGCCCTAGCCAATTCAGTTCTTTGGACTTTATGGCATATGCATCCTCTCCAGTTGGTAGTACTAGGGGTCTGAAATCATAGCCCTCTGTCTTGACAAGAGGATCAGACATTTTCCCAGAACCCGTCTTTCTCTCAATTGGTGATACACCTGAAACTCAGATGTCCACGGTCCAACCTCTTTGGACCCTGTTGACCGATGCATCCTTTTCAGGATGAGGAGCCCATCTGTATGAGAAAACCATACAAGGAATCTGGAGCAGGCTAGAAAAGATGACATCATCCATCTGGAGGGAACTCAGAGCAGTTCATCTGGCACTCCTCCAGATCCGGTCCGTCAACATGGTGACTGTAATAAACAGGAAGGCATCAGATAATTCTCCCTCCTCAGGGAGGCAGGTCTGATTTTCACATGGGCAGAGAAAGATCTGAGCCATCTCTCCACAGTTCACATCAAGGGCTCCTTGAACACAGTTGCGGATCAGTTGAGTCGGGATCTTACCGTATCAGGAGAATGGTCTCTCAATCAAGAGTGTTCCACCAGATCACCCTGAAGTGGGGTCTTCCAGAAGTAGACCCTATGGTGACCAGACTCAATGCCAAGGTAGAGACGTCCTGCTCACTACATCAGGAGGACTATCCCTTGGCAGTGGATGCCCTGTCCATCCCTTGGAGGTTCAGGCTGGCGAATATCTTCCCTCCACTTTCCATGATACCAAGGGTATTGATGAAAGTCAGACAGGACCAAGCCTATGTGATAACCAAAAAGAGCTTGTTGTTCCCATGAGTCGAGGGATCTATTAGAGGCTTCCCCCAATCCAGAATCTGGTTTTCCAAGGAACTCAGAAGTGCCAGGATCTGAGGAGATTCAACCTGACAGCCTGAAGGTTGCTCAGTCCCTAGTGGACTGTCAGAAGTTGTCCTGTAGACCTTTTTTCTGTGCAAGAGCAGAATCCACCAATAAAAGATACCTAAGGATAGGTATTGTCTTCAAGGAGTGGTTCTCCAGACAAGAAGTGAATAGTTTTAATCCTTCTACGAGAATGATTCAGAATTTTCTTCAGGACCGCTTGGATAAGGGCCTTTCACCTGCCACACTGAAGGTACAGGTTCCAGCCCTATCCACCTGCTTAAGCAAAAGATTGTCTCAGAACCCCGTAATTCCCAGAATTTCTTAAGGGTGCTATGAGACTTAGGTAAGTATCTGCAGCTCCCGTTCCGCTCTGGGATCTATCCACAGTTCTTTCTGGCCTTTGCGGCCCGACATTGGAACCATTTGAGAAGGTGGATCTTAAGTTTCTGGCTTGCAAACCACCTTTTCACTAGCTATCACCTCAGCTAAAAGAATACCAACCAGCATTGCAGGCTTCTTTTCTAAAGAGCCATATATTTTTTTTTTTTCTCATTAGGGTCCAGCTGAGATTTCTTCCTAGGTTTAACCCTAAGGTGCCCTCTCGGGCTAATATTAACCAGGTAGTCTCCTTACCAGGTTTCTTTCCCAGCTCCTTCCTCTAAGGAAGGGGGAAAACTCCATACTCTGGATATAGTATTGTGTCTCCAAAATTTATCTTCTGCGTACATAGTCTTTCAGAGGATTGGGAAACCCTCTTAATTTAAATTTATTTTGCTCGGGTTATCGCCCGAGTTTATCAAAGGGCTATGTTGGCCTCCTGGGCTGAGAGTCGGTCTTGCTTTTTGAGCAGTTTGTGCAACCGTTTTTGGTCACCACCAACTAACCTTTGTTAAACACTATCAGTTAGATGTCCATAGTTCAGAGGCTACTGCCTTTGGACATTCATACGGTACTGTAGTGAGTGAGAACCTTTCCTAGGGGATCTACTTGCTACGTCCCCATATTGTGCTGCTGTTGGATGTAAGGGGAATCGTTGATTATGTAGATAATCTGTTTTCCCTTATTCCGAACAGCAGCACAAGCTTTCCCCCCTTTAGGAAGGATTGTTGTTTTTTTCTTTTATTCTTTATAACTAACATAGTGAGGGGAGGTCTCCTTGGCCTCTTATAGGGGAGTATCATTTAATTAATTATGTAAATTAAAAATTCCACCTGTCTTACCAGCACACAGGGGCAGAGATACCCCATATTGTACTGCTGTTTGGACTAAGGGAAAACAGATTATCTACATAATCAACTATTGTAGTGGTTTGCCTGTCTGTTCTGGTTCTCTGACAGAGCAGAACAATGGACAGGCCTTGCGCAGATGTGAATTTAGCCTTATATGCTTTGTTATGCTCTTACTTCTATGATTGGACAATTTTTTTGTTTTTTGGTATACAGTGGGTATGGAAAGTATTCTGACCCCTTTAAATTTTTCACTCTTTGTTTCATTGCAGCCATTTGCCAAAAGCAAAACAAAATTTATTTCTCATAAATGTACACTCAGCACCCCATCTTGACAGAAAAAAAACAGAAGTGTAGATATTTTTGCAAATTTATTCAAAAAGAAAAACTGAAATATTACGTGGTCATGGCTGCAATGAAACAAAGAGTGAAAAATTTAAAGGGGTCTGAATACTTTCCGTACCCACTGTATGTGGTTTTGGAGGCACATTTTTTTTGTTCCGGTTATTCAAATAATTTTTGAATCTTATTTTTCGGTGATACATAGGGCTTTATTTTTATGTCATTTTTATTTTTGCATTTTTTTTATTCTTTTTAATTTCTCAAAAAAAGATAAAAAAAAAAAAGGGGAGGGAAACTTACACATTCTTTTCATATTTTTTTTTTAATAGCACAATGCACTTCTAAAATTATTTAAAAAAAATTAGTTCTCCCTTTCCATTATGTACCTTTTGATGTAGGTGACACATAGTTTTTTGTTCCCTGGGTAGCACCTAGGATGTTGGCATGGTAAGGGTAACCTTTTTTTAAGATTTTATTTATTTTACACTTTGTGCCCCTATAAAGTCATAATAGACCTTTGGGGGCATTATTTTTTACTGATTTGCCCTGTAATTTGGGCTGATACATTAGCCCCAGTTACAGGAGGAATACTACTACTACTTCCTAGTATACAGTGCAGAGATGTGCTGGATCATCTAGGACCCAGCACCTCATGTGGGTTCCCAGCACCCAGCGATCCGGGATGAAGCCACATCATGGTGGCTTCGATAGCTGTATACACAACACTCATTGAGCGTTGTGTATACAGCGACCAGGAAGGCAGGGATGGATAAGCCATCCCTGTCTTCTCTATTGGGGAGTCTGAATGTCAGTGACTGCCAGCTCCCCACTCCTGCACCGATTCACAAGGGGAAAACACTGCTTAGTTCAGGTGACCCTAATCTATTTGGTGACAGACAATAGTCTGTTACCTACTTGGTCCCATTAAGAACTTTCTGTTCTTCCTCTGCTGTTATTTGCCTCCCTTGATTTCTCCATTTAAAGTTAATAGCCTAGCCAGCCCTGACAGAAATCATGATTGAAACCTGCTGGTCCTCATTATAGTCAATGAGATCCACCGGGTGTTGTTGGTGCCTGCCATATACCAAATCAAGAACTGCTGTTATTTCCATCGTTCAAAAGCACATGTAATGTTCACATCTGTGTTTTGCCCTCCATTCTTCTGATTTGTTGGGCGTCCAGAAAAATGTAAAAATGGGCAAAAACTGACCTGTTCTATAACGAACACGAACGAAGCCCGAGGGACCCCATTGACTATAATAGGATCCGTCAGGTGTCCAGTTCATTTTTTTAAACTGAAATCAGCAGATGAAAAAGTTGGGCTTATAGCACTTTTTTGTCCAGAGACTTATGACGCACCTGCGCAGGATGGTCACCCTGAATTTAACCTTTGAAAGTACCAGTCCTCATTTACATAATGACAATATTTTGCAGACGACTATACAGATTTGTATCTACAATATACACATTAGGAATTGAGAAGGGTGGTTGCTCTGTTCTTAGTGCATATCCATATAGAGGGGAAGAAAAGAGGGATGTGTCCTCTCTGGAGCTGCCCATTCAATGTTCGTTCATCCAGGGGCAGAGGTCGCTGTATAGCAGGCACATTCACCCTCACCAGAGGAGTAGGAGAAGGCATGGGCACAGCGATGCCTCCTCCACAGTGTAGTGCTGCATCCCAACCACGCAGTCTCCTCCTCCAGGATGATGATGGTGACTGGGGTGATGATGATGATGAGGGGAAGGAGGAGACATCTGATGGGGATGATGGTGCTGGAGGATGCAGCTTGGCTGCTCGGCTCCGTGCGGTGCACACACAGCAGTACAGGGCTTGTGGCAGCTCGTTGCCTACAACGGTAGCATCTCACTGGCTGCCAAAAAGAGCTAGTCGGGCCAGGCTAGGGAGCGCCTGGCAGCAGCAGCCCTCTTCCTCAATGTCTCCCCTGCGAGGCTGCTTCTCCTCCCCGGTCCAGCTGCGCCCTCCGCTCATCCCCAGGCCATCGCTGCTTGGCCTCTTACTGCTTGAGCTCCTTGTGCTGCTTCTGGAGGAGGAGGAGCAGCTGTCTGGGAGCCCCGGGACCCACACGTCTCCCTCTTCCCCCAGCACCTTACCGGCTGAGGAGCACAATGAAGGCGGAGAAGGAGGACCTGTCAATGATCAACCTGTCGGTGCAGCAAGTGCTGAGCCTGTGGGCACACGGGACGGTGCTGAGGACCCTGACCGGTGAGTGCACCTGTCTCAGGCCTCGTCTATATCAACTATTGTGACCCCATATGCAGCCCACGTCATCCATTGTCACCTCACCCATACATTGACACAGGCCACTACACGACCTCTCCATTACACAAAGCAACGAGAGTCCTTAGATCTGATCGTCCCATGTGAATGATGCCCAGCTCACAGGCCAGGATATGTGGAGACACTGCTTCTTGGACTTGTAACAGGGCTCTCCCCTGTCCAGTGTCACTTATAATACTGGTGTCTTATAGTGACCCTAAAGCCAGATCCTGGAAAGTGGAGTCTCCATTTCCCCAGCCAAAAAGTAGACACCCCTTGGAATTTGGAATTGTCCACAGCACTGGCATTGGCACTTGACTGTTGGTATTTAGGACCAACAAGGTCCCTTTATCTTTACTAACACACTCAGTGCATACAAAATAGGCACTTTTTATTAACTAACCTTACTGGATTGGAGCAGCTTAAGTGGTCAGCATTCAGATATTGTAAGCATTAAAGGGGTATTCCAGGATTTGAGGAATTTTTTATATTGATGAGCCATCTTTAGGATAAGCCATCAGATTGGTGGATATCCAACACACAGCAGCCCCACCAGTCAACCTTTGGTGGCAGAAATATATAGTGTAGTGTCCTGCTAACTGCTCAGTCCATCACATAGTTTTGTAGTGCTGGAGACTTCCGGGAACAGCTTATTAGTGGGGTGACAGGTGTCCAATCCCCAATGATTTGATATTGATGATCTATCCTAAGAAAACACTCCAAAAGCTGTGAAGATTAATGTCAGATGAACCCACCAAATTTCCTTGAGATCAGCTAATGTGTTCGAGGGCATGCTATCTCCAGAAGGTAGACATTAGGGTCACAAAGGTGTGTGTTCTCGCTAGAGAGAAAGAAAAAGGCCACTGCCAGAACCTCTGGTGACGGGTTATCTTCCCTGGGAAATACAGCATGCCAGATCTGTCTTTCCCCTGAGATCTACTGCAGGAGGAAGAATGGAAACAGCCCCACACAGATTACATGACCTGTCCCAATGGTTTGGCAGACATTCATCTGATATATACAGCCACTTTGTGGCCAGACTTAGTGTGAAGAATATTGCCTCGCCCAGCCGCCTGGCACGCCTGCGATCAAACTTCTTTCTTAACCTCCCACTCACACACCGTGAGTAGACCGGGTCATAGGATAAAACGAAATGAGCGATATAAATTTTATATGTTTAATAACCCAAGTGGGTCGGTATGAATTAATAGCATATACAGAAATATACAATATTAATACGATCAAGCATAAACATACAAGCAAAGGAGCGATGATACAATACACAAAAATAAACAGGGGAATCAAAAGATAGAGAAAATACCGGCATAGGCTCGTAGTCCGTTTCTCTAGGCCACAGCAGAGTTTTGGGCCTAGGGCGCAAGCTTAAGCAAGTTGCATAAAACAATCCTTCTACATGCTGTCCAGAACTAGGCCCTCAAAGCATTCCTCAGTAGGGCAGGCACTCTCATCTTCTCCCAAATCAGAGCTCCTTACTGCCTCTTTGCTGAATGACCCCAGAATCCAGGTCTGCCCACAGCATATGGCTAGTGCTCCACCCACCCCTTGCACCCAGGCAGCCCCCCTTCTCCCACCTTTGCAGAACCCTCGGAGAGAAGGGTGAAGTTAAGGCTTGCTATCCCCCATCCCATCTGGCCAGGGATAATAAAAGTGCCTGGCTATAGCAAGCCATCTCCAATGAACACACATAAAACCAGTGAAGCGTATCGTCCAGCAATGTGGACTCAACTAAAGCACCGCATTCCAAGTGGGGGAAGGACTGACCTAAGCAAGTAAAACACACTTCCAAGAAAGATATAAAACTGAGGGTCAGTTCATCACACCTCCCCCCTTTTAGAGCGTGTCGGGAGGAAGGACGATCCTAAAATCGCCTTCCGCGGACACCTTGGCGGCCTCACCCCGCCGAGACCTGCGCTGGTCCCTGACCATATTCCTGGCGTACTGATACCCTCTTCCTCTCCTGTCTGAATGGAGACTCTTCTAAGGTTCAGGCTCTGAATTAAGTAGACCTGGCTACCTCCTGCTTGCTGTGGGTCCCTCCCCCGAGTGCTGGCGTCCCTCAGACACACACTCACAACCCCAGGCCCTTGTGGTACCGGTGCTGAGACCCCATCCCGGCAGTCTCCGCCCACCTGGCTACCCCCGGCCTGCACTGGGACCTCGTTGTGAGTGCTGGCATGCCGCAGATCCACACTCGCAACCCCAGGCCCTTGTGGTACCGGTGCTGAGACCCCATCCCGGCAGTCTCCGCCCACCTGGCTACCCCCGGCCTGCACTGGGACCTCGTGCTGAGTGCTGGCATCCCGCAGATCCACACTCGCAACCCCAGGCCCTTGTGATACCAGTTTAGAGACCCCTTCCCGGCAGTCTCTCAGGGTCTCGCCCACACTAGCCGCTAGTTGGGAGAGTTCTAGGGGATTCTGCACCTCCCCCTTTGCTTCCAAACCTAGGGGCACCTCTGGTTCTGGCACAGGTATGTTTGGACCCTGTCCTCCCTCCCAGACGCCTTGCCCCTTTGGGCCTACACCCTGTTCCTCCTGTACTTGGGTGGGTGATAGTGATACCTTGGGCAAATGACTAAGATTATGCTTCCCCAAACCATCCCTCCACAATACATTGACAGGTAATACATTTGACACACCCCCTTCTTGGGTCCCACCTCCAGCACCCCATGCCGTCTGCACTTGGGCCATGAGCACGACTGGCACACCTTGGATGGCTGTTTCTCCTTCCCAGGACTCTTTCACAAGAGTTAGGGGCCCACGTACACGTTTCCCGTACAAGAGCTCAAAGGGGAAGAACCCCGTTGAGGCTTGCGGCACCTCCCGGTAAGCGAACAGCAGGTGCGGGAGATAAGGCTCCCAGTCGCGCCCGTGGGACTCGACTAACATCCTGAGCATCTGCTCCAGGGTACCATTGAACCGTTCACACAGGCCATTGGTCTGTGGGTGATACGGGCTGGACATCAGATGTTGAACCTCGGTTACCTTACACAGGCCTTGCATCAAGGCAGACATGAACTGGGTACCTTGGTCTGTGAGAATCTCTCTGGGAAATCCAACACGGGAGAAGATGCCTACCAGAGCCTTGGCCACTACATCAGCCTGGGTGGAAGACAGAGCGACAGCTTCCGGGTACCTAGTAGCGTAGTCTACTACCGTTAATATGAAACGTTTCCCGGTGCGGCTGGGAATGGACAGGGGTCTAATGAGATCCACAGCCACCCACTGGAAAGGTTCGGTTATGATGGGCATAGGGATCATTGGTGCTTTGGAGCCTTGCCCCGCCTTGCCCATCCTCTGACAAGTGTCACATGAACGGCAGTATTTAGCTACATCTGTCCCCATCTTAGGCCAGTAGAATAAGTGGCTGAGGCGAGCGTTGGTCTTAGCGATCCCCAGGTGGCCTGCCAGTGGAATATCATGAGCAATCTGCAACAACTCCACCCGGTAGGGTTGGGGTACCACCAAATGTTTCTCCCTAAGCCGACTTTCTTTTCCCTTTGTGGGGATCGTTTCCCGGTACAACCTCCCTTGCTCCCAGTACACGCGGTCCTTGTCCGACTCCAAGGGAGGTTGATCAGCAGGCTCCTTCAATGCATCCAGACTGCGGTCAGCTTGGACAGCGTCCCTGAACTCCTGACTGGAACCAGACAGAAGAGATGTGCATGTCACATACCTGCCGGGCTCCTCCGGCTCCAGTGTGGGGAGGTTAGTCACGGCGGCCTCAGTGCCATCTCCGGGTGACAGAGGGAACGGCTCAGGGGTCGGAGCGCCTTCCACCCCTCTAGCACTCTGGCTGCGGGTTACCACCGCAACACCAGCAGTCCGTCCCTCATCCGGATCGGCCCTGAGATCCCCGTGACCCACCTGACCACCTGGCACATTGTCCTCAGTTGGGGTTGCCCCCAGCATCTCAGAAGAGCTACCCTGTAAACCTGCAAGGCAAGAATTAGCAATTACATTGACATTGCATTCATTCATTGATTCACAGTGAACTGCATGGGGGAATGGCTGAGCCAGGGTCACACTGAGGGGGCTCTCATCACCCGAAGATGTGGGCGGGGCTACAGCCAGGTCAGCATTCCACAATGTCTCATTCACATGCTCACTGATTACTTTAGCTGGACGCACAGCAAGGGGAGACAAAAGGCTGACCCCTCCCTCTGCCTGTGTGACAGGCTTCAACACCTCATTAAAATCATCCTTCAGTACAGACATTTTGTCACAGCGAGGTGGGGTTGCTCCCACCCCATATTGGGACACCAAGGGCCCCAAATCTCTTCCCAATAGTACATTGGCAGGCAGATCAGACACTAGCCCCACATCACGCATACCTTTTCCCGCACCCCAGTCCAAGTGGATGCAAGCCATGGGCACAGTTACGCGTTCTTGTCCAATACCCTTCAGGGTCAGAGTTTTTCCAGGGATAATACTGTCCGCAGGGACCAAGTCAGGTTGCACCAGAGTAATCTGCGCCCCAGTGTCCCGAAATCCCATGACCACTTTACCCCCCACAATGACCTGTTGACTGTTGGCATTGGATTGCAACCCCTCCCTCCCCACCAAGTATACAGATGGGCCAGCTGCCGTGGCTGGGGAAACAGGGGGGGTTCTTAGAGCGGTTGGGGCACTCCGCCTTGAAATGTCCTGGCTGGTTACAGGCGTGACATCGCCGGACCTCTCCTTGGGACTTGGAGGGGATACCCGGGGCGCCCAGAGTTCTTGGGACAGGGGAAGTAGAGGGGGCACCTGGGACAGAGTTTGTCTTACCCCACTTGGAGACCGCAGGCTGTGGTGAACTCCAACTTTGCCCCTCCTTCCCGCTTGGGGGTCTCTGCAGTGTGGCTCCTCTCTTGATCCCTTGCTCCCTGGTGGACACATAGTCGTCAGCAATCTCTGCAGCCTTGTCTGCTGTTTTGGGTTTCCAATCACACACTAACTGGCGGACCTCCAGAGGGCACACCTGGAGAAATTGTTCCTTTATCATAAGATCCCCAATTCCCTCAAACGTGGTGACAGTAAGTCCTTTGATCCACTGCCAGAATGTAACCTGTAAGTGGTGCAGAACATCCGCATAGCTCTCTGTGGGACCCCGCTGGATATTGCGGAACTTTTTGAGGTACACCTCCGGCGTGAGCCGGTATCTCCGGATCAGCGCCGCTTTGATGGTCTCATAGTCCGCGTCCACTGGTAAGCTCGTGGAAACATCCAGGCCTTTTCCCTTCAGTCGGGGAGACAGGTAACGGGCCCATTCTGCCTGGGGAATATTATGCTGCTTACACACCCTCTCAAATCCCCGCAAGAACGAGTCCAAGTCCCCGTTATCTTCCAAGATTGGAAAGTCCTCGGATCGGATCTTTAGTGCTCGGGCTCCTGGAGTTGGTGCAGGGGAAGGTTGCGCCTGCTGGCAAAGTTCCAGCTTTTTTAGCTCAAGCTGATGCTCCAACTCCGCCCGACGCTCTGCAGCAGCGGCCTCTCTTTCCGCCCGGCGCTCTGCAGCAGCAGCAGCGGCCTCTCTCTCCACCCGGCGCTCTGCAGCAGCAGCAGCGGCCTCTCTCTCCGCCCGGCGCTCTGCAGCTTCTCGGTACTGGAGAATCACCTGCAGACGGGTGCTAGAGTCACTAGCGTCTATCTGCTGTAAGGCCATTTGCAAGTATAAGTCCGTTACCCCCACAGAACTGGGGTTACTGGTCCCTCCAGGCACAGTTACCTCTGGGGTTCGGGCACCTGCTGAACCGTCTGGCATGGTGATGTTTTCTTGTGCCAGCCCCTCAGGACTTTGCACCTCGTCCTGCCCGGCTGCAGAACCTTCCATATCAGCCATCTGCGCAGCGTTTGTATCAGTCAGTTGCTGCCGTCCCCTGACTCCACTTCTCAGAGTCCGAGACATCCACTGGAAGTCGTTGCCAAATAAAAGATAGGACAGAAAAAAGAAGAAGGGGAGGGAACAGTACTGTACCAAACTTTCACCGTATTTTAAGCTTGATCTCATACCGCGCTCGTTCCATAGGATTGCCGCAATCCCCAGTGTCTGCGTGATACCACACCCACACACTGTTATCCTAATATCCCACAATGCTGCCACCACTGTGAAGAATATCGCCTCGCCCAGCCGCCTGGCACGCTTGCGCTCAAACTTCTTTCTTAACCTCCCACTCACACACCGTGAGTAGACCGGGTCATAGGATAAAACGAAATGAGCGATATAAATTTTATATGTTTAATAACCCAAGTGGGTCGGTATGAATTAATAGCATATACAGAAATATACAATATTAATACGATCAAGCATAAACATACAAGCAAAGGAGCGATGATACAATACACAAAAATAAACAGGGGAATCAAAAGATAGAGAAAATACCGGCATAGGCTCGTAGTCCGTTTCTCTAGGCCACAGCAGAGTTTTGGGCCTAGGGCGCAAGCTTAAGCAAGTTGCATAAAACAATCCTTCTACATGCTGTCCAGAACTAGGCCCTCAAATCATTCCTCAGTAGGGCAGGCACTCTCATCTTCTCCCAGATCAGAGCTCCTTACTGCCTCTTTGCTGAATGACCCCAGAATCCAGGTCTGCCCACAGCATATGGCTAGTGCTCCACCCACCCCTTGCACCCAGGCAGCCCCCCTTCTCCCACCTTTGCAGAACCCTCGGAGAGAAGGGTGAAGTTAAGGCTTGCTATCCCCCATCCCATCTGGCCAGGGATAATAAAGGTGCCTGGCTATAGCAAGCCATCTCCAATGAACACACATAAAACCAGTGAAGCGTATCGTCCAGCAATGTGGACTCAACTAAAGCACCGCATTCCAAGTGGGGGAAGGACTGACCTAAGCAAGTAAAACACACTTCCAAGAAAGATATAAAACTGAGGGTCAGTTCATCACACTTAGGATGAATGAAGGGCAACTGTGATCATTTCTGTCCGAAGCAAGGAGGTTGCTACTTATATGTTGGGGACATATAGTTCTTTTGTTGTATACAGATCTGGAACCATGATGCAATTCCTTATCCAAGGGCATCATATTATGGGGACAGGTCCAATGCACTGCAAACAATACAGCATAAGAGTAGTTATGAGTCCACTTTAATTGCATTCCTCCAACTCCTCCATTTTTCCACAGCTTGACTCGACTTGAATTCCTATGGAAGTAAATATGCAACAAATTATGCATCTAATTATACAATATTAATAATATAATTATAAGTATAATATAATTAGAGTCGGTAACTTTTTTACAACTCTGACTCCTACTCCACAGCCCTGGTTCCCTGGTTGTCCTCTCCCTCACTGACAGTTGTCCTGTATCTTAATGTATACATACCAATACTCATGAAGAGAGCAAACTCATGGGATTATGTGACATAGGTCACAATAACGCTTGTAAAAGCATTTTTATGCAGTGAAAAAGGTCTCATGCATATTAATATACATGAGACTTTTCCCTTATTTCAATGCCTAAGCTGCGCCCCCTGCCCCTGTAGCAGGTCTCCATAATTATACAGTGATTCTCCCATAGACTGCAATACAGTTGTATTGCAGTGTATGTGAAAAGCAGTCTATTGATTACAGGTTCACAGGTTGATGCTGATGGTCAGCCATATAAGAGCTATATTCAAGTGAATGGAAGAGGGGTTGCAGTTCCAGGTGCCACCTCTACACTGAATCTGTATAGTGTACACTGTAGCGGTGGCAGTTTTGTTCCAGTACACTTGAATAGGAGCAGGGCTGCTTCTGGGCGTATGCCTAGTATATGGCTTCCGGCACCTGAATCAGCTGATCGGAATGGGGTCCACATGTCGGACCCCCACCAATCTGATACTGATGATCTATCCTGTACATAGGTCATCAGTATCTATAACTTTTAGGTCCCAGACAACCTCTATAACCAATCATCACATTTATCCAATGACATTGACAAACAGAAATACTTTGAAAAAAAGGAATGATTTGTTTTTGACAGATGTGAAAATGGATTGACAAGGGACATCACACGTACAAGGATCATGTCCTGTCTGTCATTAAAATGAACATGTTTCTTCTAGTTTTGCAGAATGAAGTTCAGTGTTAGGTGGAAGGACACTATAAATTTAGTCATTGGTTTAGGGAACTAATGTGAGAGTTGCTTATGAAATGAGGAAGAATATTTTTCTTCAGCATTTAGGCAGAAATAACTGGTGACTCATGTTGTATCATACATTTTTCTGCATATGTTTTAGTTTTATAATCGACTAAATGTCTAGACTCTTGTTATCAACCTAGACTAAAACTACTTACTTGGATACTTATCAAAATAAAAATAAATCTCTATAAAGCAAACTACTTTCATTACAGTTAGCCCCCTCCAACCACAGCTATTTTCCTTTTTTGTTTTTTATTCCCTGCTAAAATCTAGAACTTTTTATTCTTCCGTTCGCATAGCTGTAGGAGGGCTTTTTTTTGCAGGGCAAATTATATTTTCTAATGGCATCATGTAATATTCCATATGATGTGCTGGGATGCTGGTAGAAAAATTCTGAATGGGGTGGAGTTGAATAAAACCACAATTGCACCATTTTTAAGTGCTTTGTTTTTATACTTTTCACTGTGCAATATGACATTTTGTCTTTATTCTGCAGGTCTGACCAATTACAGCTATAAAAAATTTATACAGTTGATTTTACCATGTTACCCGTGATGTTACATGTTATTCTGTTATCATGGACTGTATGTGCACCCATTGATTTTAATTGGTGCATGCAGACAACAATTCTTTTTTTTTTTTTTTTAAAAAGGAATGAATAAATGCTCTATTTTTGTCTGCTTTGTCAATTAAATCTATGGGTTCATGAATATAACAGATGCCACAGAGACATATAAAAGTGTAGGCAATGAAGAGAAAAAGTTGATCAGTATAGATCAAAAATAGAAGTGTCAATGAGGCCTTAGTGAGGGAAGTCACCAAAAGATCCAAGACAAACCTGAAGTAGTTTTTATCTACTGATGCTGAGATAGCAGAACATATGCCTAGCATAACTTTTACCCTAGATTTTCAACAATCTCAGATTAATCAGGTTGCCAAATCAAAAGCTGCTGTTAAAATACACTGGCACAGATTTACTTTTTTGGTTATAACTAAACACTTGTATAAACGCAGTGCATCTCTGGGGCAATGTGGGTATCTTTGGCACATCTTTCCTCATCTAGTTTGGCCTTTTTTAAAATATTTTTTAGTTTGCTAGAGATATAGGTATGGAGTCTCATAAAAAAATGGGTGTGGCTTAAATACACCACGATGCATCAAAAATGCACCAAGATTGTTTAGAAGATTGTGGTTCAAAGTAAGCCAAATAAAAGTTGACTTAAATTTAGACTAGACAGTCTAAAGATATGCCAAGTTTCTCATCCAGCATTAGCCACTGATAAATCTGGCAAATTTTCAGACTGCCTAAGTGTAAACTGTCGAACTATTAGTAAATCTGGGCCTATGTCTACTGGCTCCACAGCTCTGTTTGCCAACCATCTATAAAATCTTAACAGTCCAAGTGTAAAACATATTGATGCATCCTAGATTGTTTTTTAAGCTGGCGGTAAGAGTGCAGGTTGATGTTGTTGTAATTGTCATCATTTTAAATGCTGCTGATCTTTTCATATTTTTATCTAAAGTATCTTTATGTATTATGTGTTATCTTTATTCATTATAATTTTCCATTTTGTCTCCAATATTGGATGTCCGTTGTAGAAAAAGAAAAAAAACTAAGTGGTAACCTCTATATGGCATACAATACAGATAAATAAATATATCTAGAGCAGGTGAAAGAAGTGTAACTAAGTATAACTGTAATAAGTATAAATAAGCGTACATATCAAGTAAGCGTACAAGTAAATATATTTATATATTTGTAAAGGTGCTATTGACATGAAATTCTCACCAGATGTCGTTAACAACCCATCCAATCCAAACAGGCAGAGAAATCAAACCATAGATGTCCATACATTTAGTTATGTGTAATAATGAGGAATGACAAAGGGAAAAAGTATTGAACACATGAAGAAAGAGGTACAAAAAGCCATGGGAAGTCCTGACACCAGCTGAAATGTATCAGTGATTAGAAAGCAATCCTGATACTTAGTGAAAAATAATATCAGATAGTTCAACTGATGGCCTTATAAAAAAGTGTCTCATTACTAAGATGCCACACAAGAAACATCTCATGATGGGTAACACCAGTGAACTGTCTCAAGACCTTCGCAACCTTATTGTTGCAAAACATACTGATAGCATTGGTTACAGAAGAGTTTCTAAACTACTGAAGGTTCCAGTGAGCACTGTTGGGGCCATAATCCAGAAGAGAAAAGAACATCATTTCACTATTAACCAACCACGACCAGGTGCTCCCTGCAAGAATTCAGACAAAGGCGTGAAAAGAATTATCAGAAGAGTTGTCCAAGAGCCAAGAACCACCTGTGGAGAGCTATAGAAAGACCTGGAATCAACAGGTACAATGGTTTCAAAGAAAACAATCAGTAATGCCCTCAACCTCCGTGGCCTGTATGCACGCTCACCATGCAAGACTCCATTGCATGTTCAAGAGCATTTAAAGTTTGCTCAGTAACATTTAGACAAGCCTTTAAAACACTGGGAGAATATAGTCTGGTCAGATAAGACCAAAATTGAATTCTTTGGATGCCATAATACACATCATGTTTGGAGGCCAAAAGGCACTGCATATCACCCCAAAAACACCATAACAACAGTGAAGTTTGGAGGTGGGAACATCATGGTGTGGGGCTGTTTTTCAGCATACAGGACAGGCAAACTTCATATAATTGAAGGAAGGATGAATGGACCAATGTCCCGAGACATTCTTGATAAAAATCTGCTGTCAACTACCAGGATGATGAATATGAAACAAGGGTGGACATTTCAGCAAGACAATGGTTCCAAACACACAGCCAAGGAAACTCTCAAATGGTTTCAGAGAAAGACAATAAAGCTGCTAGAATGGCCCAGCCGAACACCTGACCTGAATCCAATAGAAAATCTACGGAAGGAACTAAAGCTCAGAGTCCATAGAAGGAGCCCACCGAACCTTCAGGATTTCAAGAGTGTTTGTGTGGAAGAATGGGCCAAAATCAAACCTGAGCAATGCATGTGACTAGTTTCTCCACACAGGAGGTGATGTGAAGTTGTCATCACCAACAAAGGCTTTTGTATGAAGTATTAAATAAAGTTCAGTAAGCGTGTTCAATACTTTTTTTCCCTGTGTCATTTCTCATTATTACACATAACTTAATTTATGGACCTCTATGGTTTGATTTCTTTGCCTGGATCGGATGGGTTGTTACCGACATCTGGTGAGAATTTAATGTCACTCGCATCTTTACAAATATATTTGCATAGAAAATTGGTGACGTGTTCAATACTT
This sequence comes from Leptodactylus fallax, assembly GCA_947044405.1. NCBI lineage: Eukaryota > Metazoa > Chordata > Amphibia > Anura > Leptodactylidae > Leptodactylus > Leptodactylus fallax. Next base: position 4,202,364 of record CAMRHE010000037.1, on the reverse strand, counting down.
ATTTCACTAATATATATATAGCCAAAATTGTTAGAATCCTTCCGTTAAAAACTCACAATGGTCACTGAAATACCTGAAAACTAACAAAAGTATTAATACATTTAAATTTACTGAAAATCAACTAATGAAAATCAGAGAATTAGTCACTGTGCTGTTTGGTATCATGGTGTGTTCCACACTCAACATGGACCAAAGAGAGGAGAGAATTGCCTCAGGAGATTAGAAAGAAAATTATAGACAAACATGTTAAAGTTAAAGGCTATAAGATCTTCAAACAACTTGATGTTTCTATGGTTACACATATTAGTCAGAAGTTTAACGTCTATGAGACTGTAGCCAACCTTCCTGGATGTGGCTGCCTGAGGAAAATTGATGACAAATTGAAGACACAGATAATACAGATGGTAACCAAAAGGCCCAGATCAACTTCCAAAGAGATCAGAGGTGATCAGTGTCAGATCACACCATCCATCGCCGTTTTTGCCAAAGTGGACTGAATGGAAGAAGACCGAGGAGGAAAACACATCATGTCATGTCAGCAAGTCACATCATGTCATGTTGCAAGTCACATCAGCACTATGTTCAAAGATGCAAAAATGTGCATACAAAGAAAAGAAAATTGTACCTACTGTGAGATATGGAGGCAGCTCAGTTATGTTTTGGACCTGCTTTGCTGCATCTGGCACAGTGTGTCTTGAATCTGTGCAATGTACACTAAAATCTCAAGACTATCAAAGCATTCAGAAGCTAAATGTGATAGCAGGTCCTTCAACAGGATGATGACCCAAAATACACAGCTAAAAACATCCAATGTCCTTCTATGAGCCCTGATCTAAATCCTAATGAACATCTATGGAATGAGCTGAAACATGCATTCTAGAGAAGGAACACTTCAAACCTGAGACAGCTGGAGCAATTTACTCATGAGGAGTTGCCCACAATACCCATGTACCCATGGACAAGTGCAGAAGTCTCATTGAAAGTTATAGAAATCGGTTGATTGCAGTTACTGCCTCAAAAGGTTGTGCAACAAAATATTACATTAAGGGGACCATCATTTTTGTCCAGGCCACTTTCATTAGTTTCTATGTACCACACCCGCGCATTGCTTTAAAAACCCATTCAAGTGAATGGGTTTTTAAGCAGAGCGTTGCAAACCTTTCCCTATCCAGTTTTCCAACATTTAGGTTGGATTCGGAGTGCCACCGCAAGTGTGAACCCACCCTGACATGTAAGGGAATTTTACTTCTTGAAAGCAATTTGAATTACTTGCAGTTTTACACTATTTTGCAGTGCATTTCCTGTGCAGAGCATGGGTATTGATCGTTCTGATGAGTATTGTATTTATCCTTTTTCATGTATGTGCAATAATCCTAGCGCTACATAAAGCCAGCCATAAAAGAGATGCTTATATTTTGCTGTTTTCATAGCTTCTAACAGAGAGAGCTACCCCATCTATGACATATTTATGGCACCATGTGGATATGCCATAAATGTCTAAATGGGAAAACATTTTAGTACAGAAATTTCAGGACTTCAGCAAAAATAATATCAAGGGCAAAACCAAAAGAACAAATTCACTCTAGTTTCTTTTGTCTTTAAGTGAATGATCTACATCTCTGTTTAAGACAACATGTGTGCCATGATCGTGTGCTGGGCTGTGATAAAAGTAATTTCATCCGCGTGCCACCTGTGCACCGCACTTGCTTTCGTGGGCCAGTGAGCACGGTCCACTAAACGGACAGGAATAGGACGTGTACAGAGTTTTGCTCACGGCCCCATACAGCCAACCGTGAAAATAAATGGTTGTGTGTAGAAAGGCATAGAAATTAATGGGTCAGTGTGCTAGCCGTGTTTTTCACTGGCTGTGCACACGGTCGTATGCATGAGGCCTACAGTAGTGGGTACCACTAAAGCAAGAAAAACATTCCATTGTGCGATATATTATATTCAGTATCTTTTCAATACAGGACAGAGGACATAGCATATAGTTATCATGAAGTTTGCTTTTTGTGCCTCAAAAATTCAGACAAAGAAGTATATTTGTTCTTATTTTATCTTTTCCATTTCATTTGTCCTTGAGGTGTTAAGGGTCTGAATTATACTCACTCAGGTAGAAGATTTTTGGGCCTCTCTTGCAGATGTTGTACATGTTTTGTATTTTATCTTTCCTTTTCGTTTTTTACTTTCTAGATTCAGGGAACAGCAAGCCTTTTTTCTTTTTCACTTGCCAGATGCAATTTGTGGAAGTCAGTAGAAAATGACAGTTACAGAATTTCCATTAGCTTGCATGGAAAGTTGAAAAAGGCTCATTGTTATGATTTACAAAGTTTCTTCATACACTTCAGTTTGTTTTATGCAGTTTTATTTCACTGTTCCATGTGATCGCTGTATTCTCACCTACATGCCATGACAAATAAGAATAGAGTAGGCAGAATTTACTGATTCATGAAGATGAGTCACTTGCATGAAATAATACTTCTCTCCTATTGTACATTTTCCATGAGATTGTGACTACAGAATAGTTTATGATGGTAGATTATACAAATTCTGGCCCCAAATCGTACATCTTTTAGAAAAAGACATCATCAAACTCTTGCTTATTTACTTCTTGATTTTCTTTCAGAGATGTGGTACTGGGTTTTCCTATGGGCCCTCTTCTCTTCTCTCTTTGTCCATGGAGCAGCAGGAGTTCTGATGTTTGTCATGCTACAGAGGCACAAACAGGGGAGGCTGATATGTGTGGTGTTGGTCAGCATTGGCTTCCTGGCTTCTGTCACCGGAGCAATGATAACTAGTAAGTCTTATATTGTAGACATTGCACTATACAGATTACATATTGGAGATTGGTGAATAAAGAAATACTAAACTATATTTTTTCATATTCTGTATTTGATTATTCTCACAAATACCAATATATTCATCAGATTTAGTCTCTTACCAATGTAGTTCTTTGACCTAGGTATAAGCAAGTTAAATCTGTGTGCGCAGTTGTTCATTTGGAAAGTCATTTAGGCTCCATGGCCACACAAGCAGGTGTGCCATCCTACGTGGGGCCAAGATTGCAGTGGAATGCACTCAGATGACACTCGGAGTGACATCCAAGTGTGTTCCATGATGTATACCTCTATGGGGTTTCCAATGCATTCTCTTCAGAAGACATGGAGCAGGATAGAACCTGCTCTATGTTCATCGGAATGTGTGCATTAGGCTTTACATTTTACACCTTTACAGATCAAGCCAGTTATCAGGAACTAGCATATATAGGATTGTTCATTCCAGATAATTGCCCCATTTACCGTATTTTTCGGACTATAAGACGCACTTTTTTTGCCCCAAATTTGGGAAGAAAATGGGAGGTGCGTCTTATAATGTGTTTTTTTTGGCGGAAGGGGCAGAGGAGCAGGGTCGCAGCGTTGCCCCACTCCTGCCGCCGCCGGCTTCCTGCAGTGGCAGGAGTGGAGCGATGCTGCGGGCCCTGGGCTTGTAACAGCGGGTGACCCGACGGTGCGAACCCATCCCGGCATCCGCCGTGCTATTATGTATATGATAAGGGTATGTAAAGATAAGGGCGCTGCTTTGCTGCAGATCGGTTGCTATAGCTACCGGGTCTCCGCTGTAACGTACAGCGGAGTACCGGAGCTAATGCCCGCAATCAGAGTCCACTCTGATCGCGGGCATTACTACCTGTGAGCTTTCCCCCCAAAGAAAGAAAATGCCCCTGGGCCCAGTGGTACCTTTTTCGTTGCAGGCCGGCTCCTGCGTGGCGAGAACGCAGGAGCTGACCTGTTCCTGTGACAGCCGGGAGCTTAATGAAGGCCACTCTCAATAGTAATGTACAGAATCTCCCATAGACTGCAATACAGTTGTATTGCAGTCTATGGAACTTGCAATCAAATTACTGCAGGTTCAAGCCCCCTAGGGGGAACTAATAAAATTAGTGTTAAAAAAAAAAAATAAAAAAAAAAATTAAAAACTAAAAGTTCTAAATCACCCCGTTTCCCTAGAATACATATAAAAGTAGAAAACTACTGTGAAACATATACACATTAAGTATCCCTGTGTCCGAAAATGCCTGATCTACAAACTTAGAAAAATATTTTTCCCGTAGGGTGAATGTCGTAGCAGGAAAAAAAAAAATCATAAGTGCCGAACTTCTGTTTTTTTTGCTGTTTTGCCTCTGATTTGAATAAAAAGTGATCAAAGCAATAGATATTCCCCAAAATGGTATAACTAAAAAACTAAAAGTACACCTGACCCCGCAAAAAAAGACGCCCTATATATTTATTTACTTTATAGACCATACTATTCTGCTTGTCAAAAAGCATTGGAAACCTGATGGATTGAACCCGAACGGCAACTGGATCATAACCTTTACAACACCCTTCATCCAACCACACTAATTACTTTTAAAACAATAAAATGGTTTGAGTAATATAAAAGCGTATAGCTGAACATGTAAGGAACAGTCAAGTCTGTCAATAACATTAAAAAGTCTTACTAGATTCTTAGGTAGGTAGGTAGGTTAACATCTATTTGGAACCACATCTACTGAGGAAAATAGATGTCATTTTTATAGAGTAAGAAGAATAATGAGTCTCTGCTTTTAACATATATATATATATATATTGTATATATTTAACCCCTTCCTAGTCATTGACGTACATGTGCATCATTTCAGGTCAGGTGCATAGAGCAGGCTAACGCTAGGTCCCCCAATGGACCAGAACAATGGAGAAGTGGATCGGTAAAACAGCGGTAACACAGAGTCCGACGGACCACATTGACTATAATGGGGCCCGTTAGGTGTCTATCATTATAAAACTGAAATGGGCGGAGACAGAAGACCACCGAGCATGACTTTTTCTTCTGCCAATTTTCAGTGGAAACTGCAACGAAGTCTCCAACAGAGATGTGATAATATGCTTCACAGGATAGGGAATAAATGTCTGATAACTAGAACAGGAGTCTCAGAGAGCCCAATGTGAATGGAGCAGGGGAGCAGTGTCTTCTCAGTGGCCCCCTACAATATGTTCTCCCCATCACTCCCCAACAGTATACAGTATATACTGCCACCAGTATAGCGCTCTCCCTAGTGCACCCTCCACAGTATATATAATGCTCTCCCCAGTGGCCCCCACAGTATATATAATGTTCTCCCCAGTGGCCCCCACAGTATATATAATGGTCTGCCCAGTGGCATCCACATAGTTGTAACATAAAAATAGATAAAAAATAAAAAAAAGATAGCAGCTAGCCTCCACAAGCCAGGTGAGGAGCGTAATGAAATTGTAAACATCACTGACTATATGTAAGTTATTACAATCTGTGTACTGTGCCATTGAATATGTTGGCATTAAAGTTCTGTCTTAGCATTTTTTCTTAGAACTTTGCATTGCGCTATTAGGCAGCGTTCACATCTGTGCCAGGGTATATTTGTTATTCTTGTCCATCGAAGGACCAGAACAACGGACACACAGGCCGATAATATAGCGGACAAATAGTGGACTATAATGGGGCCCATCAGGTGTCTGTTGTTTTTTAACAGAAACCACCAGAAGAAAGAGACTCTGACGCAGATGTAAACATACACTTACATTATTATTCTTAGTAGGAATGTATGAATAAATTGGCAAGTTGATGTTCACAATCTCCTTGTTCAGTAAGACATGTCTCAGCACACTCATTATCTTATCAATTCTACTAACTACTTTTGAGAAAGAGAATAGAGATATACAAGAATGGAAGAATTTACTAAAAGAAAAATGTCAAGAGAACCAAAGTCCTCTTTAACGCTTTCACTGTCAGGACCTTTAAAGTCAAAATGTTTTACATACATCCTTGGCAATAAAAAGGTTAATGGAAATATATGCAACCGCACTGTGTACTGTTGTCACTCACATCAGTCCACAGCACATTTAATCAAAAGGAAATAAAACCCATTAAAGTAACATTAATAGTGTTCTCTTTCATAATGAGTTGAAAAGCTTTTCATGGGAGAAAAGCATACTAAATTATGTTTGGACATTTTTCACACCAGTGATTTTAACACAGTGTATCATATGGATAGCAGTTTTCTATAGTAGACTCTTAACCAGCCATGTGTGATGTGTCACATGGCAGCTTTTCATATGCCAGTAAAAGTCATATGTGAAAGAATGAAAGAGAGCTGTAACCACAATACATTACCACCACTCTAGTCCCCTGCTGTATCCATTGACCAGGTCCCTGCTAGTCTCTACTTCTTAGTCCTGTCTATACACACAGTAAAAACCAGCTCATTCAGTCACTGTTTTAGTCAATGATACAGGTGCGTATCAAGATGGTACCGGGAAGTAGAGAACAGCTCAGACCTCTTATTTTTACTATTGTATCGGGGTGTTTGGTGAATATTTTTGAAATATGCTTTATTAAAGGGGGGTTGTTGGGGATCAGAAATTCTAACGCAATCACTGGGGTAGGGTTACAAAATAAATATGCATTGATACTTATCTGTATCCTTCTCTCCATTTCTGCCCTGGGCCAGCAATCACCTACACCTCTCTGTATACAGAGCAGCTGCAGTGGTGACGTCATGTCAATGGAACTGCTGCAGCCAAGTACAGCTCTCAGCAGTGCATCGCCACTATGTTTACAAATAATGCAGCAAAGGTGAGAAACGGAGGGAGGATACAGGAAAGTATGAGTGCATATTTATTTTCCCCTGAATGGGAGTCATTGCAAATAGCTGGGTACATAAACATAAACAATCCCGTAGTTGAGATGGAAAAAGGGTAGCCAATGAGTGCACATGAACTCATACGCATGCACATGAACTCACTGGCTATTCTGTCTACATCTTCACTAAGTGCATGGAAGCAACGGAAGCTAGGGGCCCTGAACTTCTTGTATGAAGTCACTGGAACATGAGGAGTTTAGTTTATGTTTTTGTTTGGCCACATGTTTGTGATTCTGTAGTTTGTGACCTGATACCCTATTGGTTAGCGGCATGTTAAATATTTCTCTCTTTACACTTGAGGTAGACCCCTTGGATCTGTGTTGGGGTCGGTCCCAATTATATTGGTATGTATGTATATCTATAATTTAGAGTACTGTATGGTATTTTTGTATAGTCATTCATAGACAGTTTTCTAGTAAAAGGAAGTAGAATAGGTTAGTAAAGTATTACAAGTTACAAGACTGTTTAACTAGTCACAGGAATGGGTAGCAACTTCATCTAGTCATGTGGTCATGACGCTAAATCACATGCTGTGCTGAATGACTGACATGCCTCTCACTGTTAGACCTCAGCCTGATACCCTACCTATCTGCGGCCTCTCAGGGTGAGATTTAGCATTATGACTGCATGACTAAACGCAGCTGCTCCCCGTCCCCGTGACTAGTAAATTTTCATTTGTCGATCTAAGCTTCTAAAATCTTATAACATAAGTCTTTTCAGCAACAGAAATCTTAGTGAGAGGCACCATTGGAAATGTCATTACTTGATGCTCTTCACCAGTTTAGGGTGGAAAATCCACCTGACAGATTCCATTTAAGAAATAGAAAAGCAGTGTCAGAGAGTTAGTGAAGTATGCTTATTATTTTTTTTAAACCATTCTGCCCCTTTTCTAACACATTTTATATAATTATTGAAATAGGGTTTTTTTCTCTGCATTCATTATAGCACTTGCAGAAAGAGTTGCTGTAGTAAGAAAACAACATATACACCAGTGAATGACTAGAATACAGGCCAGATTTAATTGTAGGTTTGCTTGTTGGTGACATGAAAAACCATTAGACCTATGTCAAAGCATTTGGACATGATGTTTGTGGAAATTCACAAGTTGGAGATATTAACAGGATCCACATTCTCGTCTAACGAGAAATTTAGAGCGTTGGAAGAACTCAAACAATGGGAAGACGTGGTCTTTAACCAGTTACAGGAGAAATCAGCCAAAAAAAAGTACTGTTAAGATGCCCCCCAAAGGTCTATTATGACCTTATAAGGGTCAGAATGTAATAAAAAGGCAAATAAAAAAGAAAAAGTGAAAGTAAAATAATTAAAAAAAAAAAAGAAGTGGCCACAGCAAAAAAAAAAAAACACTGCGTTTTACAGTATCTGCAAAGTGGATGGGATTATGACTAATCCTATCCACACATTGCAGAATAAAATCTGCATCAAAATGTTACAATTTCAAAAACACTGGTGTTTTCCGTATAGGTATAATAGAGTCAGAAATTCCGCAGAGTTTACCTCTTTGTAAAAAAAAAACACTGCGGAAAAAAACGCAATGTATTTCCACTGTGGTCTTTTCCGCAGAGTTTTTTGGTTGTGGCTCGCTAAAAGTTTTTTAGCAGCACTTTTTGATATTCAAAAAAACATCAAAAAGAGACACATTTTCCCTTTTTGGCTTACATTTTCTTATATATATATATATATATATATATATATATATATATATATATAAACTTACAAAAATGAAAACAACATAAAGATAAAGCCTTATGTGTCACTGAACAAAGACACAAAAATTATTTTAATAACCTGAGTGAAAAAATGTTTTAGCCCTCAAAACCACATGCATGAAAAAAAAAAAAAAAAAGTGACAGTCCTGAGCCAGGGAAAATAGCCTAGTACTGAAGTGGTTAAAGAGTCTGACAAGGTGGGTAATATAGTGGTTTGGCCACATGATTTGTATCTGAAAGAATCAAAAAAAGCAATAAGAGATGTTATAAATTGCTATGGAACAATAATTTTTGAAACAATATGAGACTCTGGCTATACTAGTGGCGCTGTAACTCAGAAAGAATGGGAGTTTCTTTTGGTCAGTGTAAACCTAGTGTTACATTGCACTTGAAATTTATATTATGTGGTCAAAACATTACAACGACTTACAGTGAGGATCCATGAACATATCCCCAACATAGAAAATGATATACAATTAGAAGCTGAAGCTTAAACTCGAGCCTTTTCAACACTGATTTTTAGTTTCCATTTGTTTGACCCATTTCAATTACACAATAAAAGTCTGATACACCACCGCTCTTTTCCTATTTCCCGCTTTCCTTTTTTTTTTCTATTTATATAGGCGGTTATTACAATGGGATTGTATTTGTTGGGGAATACCATTTTCTAATGGTGCTAACATGCCATGCATACTCCAGTTTCTGCTTTCCACAGTGAGCATGTGTATTGAGTGTACAGAAAGACATGAAAAAGCTCAGTGAGGATCTATATTTGTTTGATGCTCTGATCTGCTCAAAATGTATACGGCTTGTTTTCATAGGAAGCCAATTAAGATTTTGGTGGAACATTGGAGATAATAAAGGTAACAACAGAAAACTCATGTGAACAAGGGGAGAACATGCAAGTTTTCTATAGCTGCTGCCTTGTTCTCAATCCCGTGCCAACAGTGCCTATACACAGCATAGCATTCGTTGTGCCAATTTTTTTGTTTTTTTTAATGTCTAACATGGACAATCTCTTATACAGAACAAGTATCCTTTTTAATAACACAACAGTGTGTTATTTTTAGCCCCTTAATTTTATGGGCAAAATCTATAATGCATTGACAGAAGGAGCCAGTAATCATAGCTAAACCACAATGAGGGATTGGAAAGACTGGATAAATTGGTTGTAAGGTTCTGTACTTTATTCCTTTTCCCAGGGGAATCGAATCATATTTATATAATCCTCTGTTTTCATTTGTGCATTTAATATTTCATTCGCAGTTGGTAGATTGTACTTATAAAGCTCAGGAAACAAGTTTTTTTTTAACTTTTGTACAGCTGAATTCTTAAACTTGGTGACTCACGCATTAACTAAAAAAAAAATCCCCCTTTCTCCAGCACTATTCTAAAAATAAGCAGATTTCAGCAACACTGATTTTCTGAAATGTCATCTGACCTTTAGGAAGAGTGAAATATCTCAATTCACACAAATACAGTACTCTAAAACTTTTTATGAAATGAAGAACTGTAAAGGATGAATGACTGCAGGATAAATTTATAAACGTTTACCATAGATGTAACTGTATTGCTGATAACTTAGATGCTATATGCAGAATTAAGTAAGTGAAAAACAAGCATTTTCATTAATATTACCCTCCAATATAGAGCCGACGTATCTCACTGGGCCCTAGAGAGATTATTACTATTGCCATAATTTCTTTCCCCCAATTGGGGCTTACAGTCTAGAAGTCAAGAATTCATTTATGTCTTTGGAGAACATAAAAAAAACCACGCAAACACTACGGTAGGAGAAGATATAAGCTTCATGCAGATGTTGCCCTTCACCAAGTTTGAACCCACAGGCCCTGTGTTTGAAAAAAAAAAAAAACTTTGAAAGGATCACTTAACAGGCTCCTTTAATAGTGCTGCGGTATTAATGCTAGGAAATAGAGACCCTGATATTTGATATGTAATGGCGTAGCTTCTTTCAGTGGTTCCTCCAGGTAGGTGAGTATAGATAGAGTTTTCTATAACCATCTGCCCTCATATTGATTGATAATATGTATTCCTTACTTTTTACAGGTGCAGCAGTTGCAGGCATTTATCAAGTTGCAGGAAAGAACATGGCACCTCTAGAAGCTTTGGTATTTGGAGTCGGGCAGACAGTGCTGACTGTAATCATTTCCTTCTCGCGTGTTCTTGCCACACTATGAGACATTAAAAGTGGAAGTATGTGAAGGAATGGTTCTGAATGCATCGGTTCAGAAGGAAAGTAAATGCACATGTTTTATTATGTACATAATGTTGTAGTGGGGATCACTACCCATTGTGTAATAATGAATTTCGATACTTTGAAGAGTGACTCTCAGCAGAACTTCACATTGAAAGGGAAGATCATCTCTTCAGAAAAAGTGGCTTCCGATTGCTAAGCTGTTGCACTAATAAATTGTCTAGCACCTCATGTGCCTCAGTCACAGGCAAGGAGCAGTACATTTTCTACACCTTGCAGAACTGATCTGGTCATCTAGTCCTCTAGTGATGTGAGCATGGCAGTGGTGTACAGTGTTGTCCTCCTGAAGATTTCACGATATCATGAGAGAGGAAATTTTTGATTAGGATACCAAATATTTACAGAATCTTTTTTGGGGGTAATCTGATCATCAGATGTGCGTTAAGGGAGGGTCTTCTGAGGTTCGGACACTGACATTGGAGGCTCCAGAATACTGGACCACTGCTGTGGTTAAAAGGCAATGAATGGTGAAAGGCTTATATGTGCCAAATTGTTTTTATATGTCTTTTTTATGATTTTAGTCTTAGATGGTGACATGCTGATTATTAATGACATGATCATTTTGACAGTGATAAATATTTAGCAGTGTTTCACATCTTGTTATGAACCTTCAAACTTGTCTACTGGCCAATAAGTACAAACATGCCATGAATTAATTTATAATGAATGATATAAGATCAGTCGTTTTTATTTCTTTATATATTACATCTTGGTGACTAGAACTGCTACTACCACCAGCTGAGCCGCTGTTCACATCTTTTGTGAGCCATCTGAAAAGGTATATGTCAGAAGGATTTTCTGACTAATATCTCTACAGAGGGCTGTGACTAATGCACTATATGCTATTGGCAGACAGTGATATGCATCAGCAATAGGCTCCTATTGTAAAAAAAAAAATGTATACAGTGCCGTATATATTTATTACTGTATTCCTCTGTATAGAATAGCATAGATTACTATGCCTTTCTATACACCAGAAAAAAAGGTTTTAGAGTCACAATGGCTCATCCTATGCCAAAAGGACACCATTATGGCGGATTTGAGCTTTTCCTGGATATATGATAAACATAGCTCATAAATGGTATAAGAACAGAGCCTTAGCCAATTGTATATGCTGTGATAAACATCTTCTTAGCTGAACAATCCAAAAAAGAAATCTGTTAACAGCTAGCTTGATGGGAGAAGTTCATAGATGATTCTGGTGCTTTCTTAGGCTTAATGCAAATGACCGGGTGTGCAATCCGTGTATGTTCCAGTGTTCCATTCTGATATTTTTAGGGGAGCTCTTATTCAGATCCATTAGAATGAAAGGGAATATTTCTGAATGGAACCAAACATCAGAACATACTTGGATTGCACACTCGGTCATATGCATAAAGCCTTAGGCTTCATGTATAAGGCAGAGTAATGTGCTTAGAATCTGTACAAAGACACCCACTAGGGAGACAGAGGTACATTATGTCCTCTGTTTGATGATTCAAGTCGGCTCCTTATTATGAAGGATTTTTCACTAGAAGGAATGCCTCTATAATATAGCATAGTTATTTCACAGATTCTGTATGGACTGGAGAGAAAAATCTCTGTTTGAAATTGAAGGTATGTGGAGATACAGTAAAGGCTCCTAGACTTCTGTGGGTGCCTTGTTATGACTCCTTGCAACTTGTACAGATCCATAGGGTAGTTTTCATCATCCCATAATCTATATCATACGGCGCTGTATATTAAATCATATATAGTACATGCAGCAATGCTGATGAGGTTGCACCTAGTACACATCATGCATCATCTGTGTTTATTCGGAGCCTCATCACTTATTAACCTTACATGGCGAATATGGCTCTTTACATATGTATGTTGATATACAACTTTCAGTTTGCTCCGTTCATGGCAAAAACATCATATATTGATTCTAAATCTGAATATTATCCTCAAGGATTTGATTCATAAAGTATTACTTGTGTTTCAGACTTTGCTTTCATTGGTATAAATGATTGAGAACTACAAAGATTGGTTTGACATTTTTCCCTTTATGAGATGATATCTCCAGCTATGGCATGACACTGCAGGAGCAATAATCTAGATCCAGCTAATGAAATAGTGGAACGTAAAGAGCATTCTGCACTATTAATATATCACAATGATATTTACAATTCTTACTATATATCCTCTCTGAGGTTCTCTAAATGCATGCATAAAAATGCTTGTTTGATATTACTCCTAGTATTTAACCCAAAATACGATGACCTGAGTATAAAAGTTATACATTCCATAAAGATTTAAAGTCTTCACCTATGAACGTCCCTTTACAGTTTACACATCATACAGTCTATTACATAAACCATTCTATACATTGCATGACATATTGTACTGATCCCAAATTACTCCATGTATTGTAGCCCAGTGGAATTCTGCAGACTTTGCTTTCTCTGACTTGGTTTGCATTCTGGTGTAGCTCCAGAGAATTCCTTCCTTACAGTTTCCAATAAGCAGTAAAATCTTAAATGTAGTTCTGGGCTATAATTCAAGAAGAAACTATGTAAATCTAAGTAATATAATAACATTCAATTTTAAAAGTTTCGCAGAGTGTGCATGTTTATGAGAAAGTCGAGTGAGATGGCTGTTGGTTGACACCTGTCATGCATAAGGCCAGTGTCACATGTGTCATGTAATTTTTGATCCATACAAATTCACAAAGTCACCTGAGTACAAAAAGTGATCTCCTAGTTAAAAAGGGATCCCAATTTTAGTAAGACCACATCGTAATAGCATTTATAAAGGCTATTTTTCTCCTACCTTTGTTGTTTTGCTCTTCGCTGCCGTTTAGAAGAAATGTTGATTTTTATCTTTATGCTAATGCATCTTCAGAATGCATAGGCGGTGTCCCCTGTGCTCTCCTCAGACGCATTTTTGAACTTACCCCTCCGCCTCTCTTCTTCTTTAGCAGACGCCTCTTCTTGATGTCATCCTTGTACAAGTCTTTGTTCGAGAGACATGCGCCGACTGCGCATGTCCATTCGGCCATTTTACTGTGGCCTACTACATACAGCGCATGCAGCACGCTCGTGTAATAGGCCACAGGAAAATGGCCAAATGGACATGTGCAGTCGGTGCATGTCTCCAGAACGAAGGAGGACATCAAGAAGAGGCGTCTGCTAAAGAAGAAGAGAGGCGGCGTGGTAAGTTCAAAAATGCGTCAGTGCAGTTTCAGCACTGGGGGAACGCCCCCTGTGCATTCTGAACACGAATTAGCATAAAGATTAAAATCAAGATTTCTTCTAATCGGCAGCGAGGAGCGAAACAACAAAGGTAGGAGAAGAATAGCCTTTATAAAGGCTATTACAACGTAGTCTTACTAAAATATGCCTTTATGAATGACAGGATACCTTTAAAGCCTACAGGGAAGGGCCTCTTCATTCTAGTGATAGGCGAAGTTCCCAGTTCACAGACTTTTCCTTATTTTCTCATCATCTTCTGATGAGACGTGTTTGAAGGTTTGCTCATTCTGCTTACAATAATTCTTGTTAGCATGCTGCCAACCAACCATCCTCCATATATAAACGTAATACTAGCTGTGGAAGTTTTAGCACCTTGGTGTATCATTACATTGAAAAGTTCATGCTGGCATTTCCACTATGCCCAGTTTATGTCCCTCAGTCTGGTTCAGTAGGACACACAGTCATGGAAAACTACTGATTATGAATTGAATTACTGAATTACTGAAATGAATGAAAATTTAAAAAATATTCTAATTTACTGAGAAGCACCTGTACCTATCCTTTTATCAACCTTTGCATAACTCAATAGTAGAGTGTACACGAAAAATACAATTATTTGTGACCTTTATATAATTTATATTTAGCATTTTAAGCAATTTTCCCCTCTGCAGGCTCCACTTTTGTTTTCATTTGTCTCAGAGTTAGCAGGTGGAGATTGACTGCTATGATATCTCCTACAAACTGCACACAGAATGTAAATTCCTAACCTTTTCTCACTGAGAAGCATCAGCAGGATCATATAGAACATTATTGAGAAGTTTAGAGCTGTATTGATATGAATAAAGCATTTGGGGTGAGATAGAAACTTCCTATTCATCTCCAGAAGGCACCATCTGTGCCCGTGTCTCTCCTCCCTCACTAAATTCTTGCTCACTGCTCTCTTATTCACTCTCCATGGACATCTGTTGCCAGTTTTAGTCAGGTCTTGCTCTAGCAAGATAGATTAACCAGATGTATTACAAATTTTCTTGTTTTCTCGTGGACTGTTAATTTACACAAAAGTTGTTAGCAATCAGTTAGGAAGATATTATGTAGGCCAGAACTCTGGTTCCTATTTGCCTTACTGCTGCTCTGACTCTGGATCACATGACTGACTCCATTCTACTGAAAGCAGCTGCAGTCCAAGTCTGTGGGGAGTCGTAACATCACAGATTCTGAGCAGCTGCAGGGGACACTGACACAGCTACTGCTGCAGCCCTCTGCAAAAGTAATGAACAGGGCTCCAGCGGACTGGGGTGTACATTAGTAATAAAGCTTAGCAAGTGGCGGAAATCCCCCAGTAAGCCTTATTACTCACTTTCTTTCCTCATTCCTTCTACATTCACAGATTATTTGCTTTAAAGATATCAAGAAGTAGAACAGATTAAACAAGATCAGTAAGCCTTTTATTATGTCTGGCAGCTGGGCTACCACCAATCTGACGACCAAGAGGACCTCATACCCCTGCATGATCAGCTGCCAGATTAGTTTCCTGCAAATTCTGTTTTTTTATTTTCTTGCAGAAGAAGCGTAACATGGCACCCATTTGGATAACCCCTCCTCATAGTAAAGCTACCCCAACAATCTGCTGATTTAGCGGATGAATCTGTGAGTGGCCACAATGTTGACCACAGGAAAAGGTTAGGATTAGTAGAAAAGTTATGTACAACAAAATGGCTAAAGTGACCATGTAAATATGGTTGTGTCACATCCTCCAAAGTGAGGAGCAAGTGTGAGAAAATAAGCTAATTATGTCTGAATAAAAGATATGGATTGTTTGAAACATTGTAGGCTACACATGTAGAAGAACACAGGGTTACATTGTGGATTTACAGATACTGGAAAACGCTAAATCGATACTTCAATAGTTTTAACAATATTAAATAACTAACGATTAATTAACAATATTAACATTGCCATCCTTTTGTAGAATATCTAATCAGTACAATCTATGCAAAAAGAAAATTCAAAAACTGTTTGGAATGTGATTAACTAAAAACTACAAAATCGGGTGCAGCCTAGCAACTCCAAAAAGCCATATATAGTTCCCAAAATCATCATGTAAGAAGCCAGCAAATCTTTATAGCAATGGGAGAGATTTTGTTCAAACTCTCTATGTCCACTGTGGTGAGGTCGTGATATTGTTTTATGGGTTTTGCAAGTGTACTTAATTTAAAATAGAGTTTATGGCTTACAATTGTTTTTGCAATAGACATGGGTGCACTGTTTTTCTGTGTTGCCTCACGGTCCCCATATATATGATGGGGTGTTAATAATAATGGCAGTGTGTGTATTCACAGCTGCCAGAACTAACACATAGACTAGAGGTGGAAGCACAGCTCCTGTCTCTTTGTAGTGACCATGCCAGGTTACTGCATCTTTATTCCTACTCAGTGAATGGAAGTCAAGCTGCTATGGCCATTACACAGAGAATGAAGTTGTTAGTTCCAGTCTGATCTGTGTGAGTGCCAGTTGTCAGACCTCAGTCTTTGTACAGTACAGTAATGGAGGGCTCACAGAGGAGTACAGTCCTCCCACCCCCACTTCCTATAATCCATTTCATCATATGAAAAGGCAACGGGCAGCAAATTATATGGAGACACATAGTGGTCAGCAATTTGAAACAAATGTTCAGCACAGAAACGTCATTTTAAGTAAATAAAGTGATTTGTACTTTTGATCACATTGACTATTATATGAGCTATTATATGAGCTAAAGCCCTGAATGCAAAATAATATGTTCACTCCATGATAATAAACTACACCTTAACCTTTCCAAGGATTCTTCCAAATGCATCAAAATCTAACGCTAGGTTCACATTGTACCTGGTATCTGTCCGCTGCCAAACTGTTAAAAAAAAAAAAAACACGGATTGGTCCAAAACTGATTCCAAACAGTTACACAGCGGATACCTGATTCTGTCTTTTTAGACGGATTAATCAATGGGTGTCCGTCAAAAAAAAACTGTCCGTTTTTGACAAATCTGTTTTTTGGGTTTTTCCTTCTTCATTCTGAGCATGCACAGAGGGAAAAACGGATTGCAAAACGGACACAAACAGATTACTATCCGTTGGTAAAAAGTAAAAAAAACTGATTTATTGCTGTCAGTCTGGTATCCTTATTTTTTGGACAGAGAAATGTCTTGCATTCTGACTTTTTTCTCCGCCCAAAAGAGCGGATACCAGACGGAAATGCTCCAGTGGATGGTTTCTACAACTCATTGATTTCAATGGGTTTTAAAATGAACCATTCAAAATCAGTTTTTCTGGATTTTGAGACAGTTTCAAAAACTGATTTCACGCAGAGAGCCAAACGCAGATGTGAACCCAGCCTTAAATATATGTTGATGTTCTTTAAATGGTTATTCCCTTCTCATAAACTAGTGACATATCACTAGGACGTGCCGTATCTTTACAATCAGTGGAGTCCAACCTCTGACCTTTTAGTGCTGTGGCCCCAGTATTGTTTTTCCTTGCACGGTGGCACTACCATTGAATGGGGCTTTGTTATAGTTTTCTCCACAGCCAGTAGCTTCGCTGTGCATATATTTATGTGATATGCCATAACTTTATTTGATTGGTAAAACTTTAAAATGAGTAATAAACACAATTTTGTTTTTAATCTAAATAGGTTCAAAATGCTGTGCTGGTTACTTTATATATTTATAGCAGCCAGAGCTCCATTTTTACTGATGGAAAGCTCTAGCTATCCTGCCTAGACATAGATTTGAAGAGTTTTTCCTTAGGATAGGTCATCAATATCAAAATAGTGGAGATCTGACACCCAGCGCGGGTGGCTGCTGAGAACAGCTCATTGGTGGAGGTGCTGAATGTCAGACTCCCACTGATCTGATATCGATGACCTATACTAAGAAAAGGTCCTAAATATCAAAAGTGAAAGACCCCTTTAGGTTGAAGCCCCACATTGCAAGAAACGCTGTGTTTTACAGTTCCTGCAAAGTGAATGGGATTCTGGCTAATCCCACCCACACATTGCAGCTAAAAATCTTCAGTGGAAAAGCTGCGTTTTCAAAAACGCCCGCCTTCTTGAAAATTGCAGCATATCAATTATACCTGTGGAAATGCTGGCGTTACCTGTATAGGTATAATAAGGACAGAAAGTCTGCAGAGGAAAACCTGCGTATCTGCCATATTTTTTCCCCACATTGTTTTTTTGCTGTGTTTTGCTGCGTGGGACCTTAGCCTTAGAGACAGTAGGTTGCATATATACAGCCACCACTAGCAGGAGTTTAAAAACCTACTGCAAACTGTTAAGAAATCAATTAGCACTAAATTTCATTGCTAAAAATGACATGATGATCCAAGTTGAGACTTTAAGGTGGCAGACCTTGGGTATTTAGCAAATAAATGATTTTGGTGGTTTCTTAATTTTTTTCTAAAGGCCTTATGCGCTTGCTGTGCTGTTTATTACGTACCATGTGTCTGTGAAAAGCGGACCCCTCATGCAAGTACATGGACAGCCCATATTCACATGGCAGTGAATAATGGCCGTTTATTAAACAGCTGTGAATAAGCCCATGAATTTTAATGGGTTTATTCACATGGTACTATGTCTGTTTTGACGGACAAAAATAGTGCATGTCAGTTTTCTTTTGACACCCGTGAAAAACACGCTGTCAAAAAAATGACCATGTGTTAAAAACGCTGTGCTGTGGCCATTGCAAAAATGACCGTGAAATGGTCATTTTTTACGGTTGTGTGAATAAACCTAAAGATTGCTCATGCTGGTATACTACCACGCATAAGCTGCCTCTTATGGCCAGTGCAACATCTTCATTATCCCAGAATTCCTGATAATTAAAGGGACGGTTAATTAAATGGTAAAGAGATTTTCCAGCATATAGGTGAAGTCAATACTGATTGCTAGTGTCCAACCATATGCCTTTCATAACCTGATGTTTGGCCCAATCATAGCTTCGGGGAGCAAAAATAACTCCATATATGTTCGGGTTTAGGTTGGTGTCTACAAGAATTGTTGTTCGCAGCCAGCCAATAATTCAGAAATAAGTTAAACAGATGCATAGTATACAATATCTCTGGGACTAATGAGACCCAAATATTTCATCTTTGGTTTTATGTCAACACACGTTTTACATAATTTTGACATTTATTATAGATTATGCTATGACTTTAGCGATTTTAATTAGGATTTTTAACTAATACAGAATTATGACTTATCTTGATACATTATCTTGATAGCAAAAAGTCAGTTAACTGATAAGGTGTAGTGGAGATAGCGGACACTGATGTATGTGTTTTGCCTCTGTGCATGGCGTGCCTGACCATTCTTCTCTAATGCTGCATCTAAACAGTCAGAAGCAGTATTGTCAAATGTTTTGGGTTACCTGCATGCAGTTATCCCTCTCATAAGCATGATGTTATACAATATGACGTTACATCACAGAGAACAAAATATATAAGGGAAATGGCTATAGAGAGGACCTTTAAAAATATTTCTGTGAACTTCGTGAATGAACAATGTGATTGTGCGAATGAGAACGTAGAATCTACGGTGTTGTACAAAATTGTATTCAGTGTGGTGTGTAGTAAAGAATTGTGAGTTGTTAGGACTAAATTAAGATATAACCAGTGGCACTGGCTACTGTATAGTGTTGTTATTCACTAGTGATGGCTTGTTTGTGTTGGCTATTTGTTGTAGTGATTGTTATATGAGCAGTAATTGAGTAATACTGTCACTTTTTTCTTTATCTTAGTAATATTGAATGTTCAGTTGATGGCTTTTGTCATTTTGAAAGGAAATTGTTGTTTGCATCTTTGCACCCACTTTATACTCATTGGGGGTTATCATCTTCCCCTTTTTTGGTCATATTTTTCGCAGGTGCGCTTTTTTTAGACTAGTTTTACTGTGGTGCCTATTTATTATGTAGGCAACCCTCCTTGTTATATGTTGTGCACATGTGTGAGTTTATAAGTTATGTGCACTTTGCCCCTTTTTTTGTTAAAAAAAAAAAAGAAGGCACAATTGCCCCTGGCAGGCATTTTTTTACACTGCCTATGTACTGGAGTGTATTTGCACCTTTTTTTTGCGTTTAGGCCAAACAGATGCAAAAGTGGCGAGGGCAACATAACAGCTGGAAAAAAAAGGCGCAAATGGTTCATAAATGAAGCGCAGGGCAGAAAAAGACATAAAAAAGGCACAATTTACACCAAAAAAGGCGTAATAAATGGTCTATATTATTTGTACCATTTAAAGGTTAAAGGAGTTATTTTATGTTTTTTTGCCTTTTTGAGGCAATGATTGTCATAGAGAAGGGTTCACTAAGTGGTTCCCTCCTTTATAAGCTAAGAAGCTGGCAGACTTGTGTATGATGCTAGGTTCACACCTGCGCTTAAATTTCTGTTCTTCGGGTCTGCTTGGAGACCCGAAGAACGAAAACCTAACCCACTTAAAAAGTACCTTACCTGCAGAAACTCGTGGACCACATAGACTATAATGGGGCCTGCTGGGTTTCCGACCAAAAATTACAGAGAGAAAAGTCCTTTTTTGCTGGACTTTTCTCTCCGCATTTTTTAAGCAGAATGATGGACAGAATGCCCAAACTGGCAACAAGCGCAAATGTGAATCCAGCCTTACGTGGACATTCTTTCCTTCAACTGGCCACCATGTAATACTGCATGGAGGAAGAGTCCATTGACAAGCTATAGCAGTGGACTGCATTGACTGAAAAAAGAACAAGCACTTTAAAGGGGTATACCTTCTCATGTGAAAATTGCCCCATGTGGTATAATTTATAATATTGTTGTTGCTGATTATGTCAAGGGGTTTGCTTACTTTGAGTGATGCTTGCTTCAAATCTTATTGCAGCTCACATTTACATTTGTACCTTGCAGTACTACTTTTCTATAAACATGGATTACTAGGGTTTTATACCCAATATTTAACGTGTATGGCTGTTGGTTTGTCCTAATTCACAAAAAAACTTGTGTATTACAAGTACATGCTAAGTTGTGTTACAGTTAAACCTGATTTAAGATGAATGACTGAAAGAGATACAGGTGCCAAACCTCTAGTGCTAAAAGCAATGTAGTGATGGAGTGATATGGTAAAATGCGTATGTCTTTCACCACAAGTCTGTTCTCTTTTTATGTTTTTTATTTTTGTGGGAAATGTACATATGTTTGGAAGCTTTAACTAGTATACCTTTATACATGTAAAGGCATGTTCAGTTTAAAAATGTAGCACAGATGAGTTTGTCATTTTGTACTACTCATGGTATATGACAATAGAAATATAAGTAGATTTAGTATTTATTCTAAATGCTTTGATCATAACAGGTTATGTGACAAATTCAAATCTGCTACATCCCTGTCTTAATTTCTAATTCCATTTTATATTTAAAGGCCATGTCCACCTTCACAAGCCATATTTTTATAGTTTTAAGATATCCAAAAAAGGCAATTTTATTAATTGTCTAGGTTAAAAAAAATCACCACTATGTTTGTACAGCAACTATGCAAACCGATGTGTCTCCACAGTAACAGACCACAAATGAACCTTATGTAGTCTGATTATTCAACCATACCCACTTCCTTATTTCCCTTATTTCTTGATAACATACACTTAGGTTACCAAGGAGTTGGAGACAGATGATATGACTGCAGTCTATGCAGGATTTGTTCCCAGTCTGTTACTATTGAGACACTTATATTTGCATAGGAGCTGTAAACACAAAAGCTATAAGAAATGTTTCATCAAGAATACTTGTCATTTTAGATGGTTTGAGACTGGAAAAGTTGTGAAGATTGACATAGCCTTTAAAGATATAAAAAACAATTCATTTTTGATTGTTGTTCTGTGAGTTGCCTTTTCTTAGTGATGGCAGATGTTGCTATTACATAAAATATATTCCTAAATATTTTTTTGCAAAAATATGTTCGCTTTGGCTAATATTGCATGCAATTTACATAAACTGATTACTAATCACTGTACATGATCCAAAATATTGAAGAATTAACTTTAAAGTTGTAAATATTGTACATTATTAATTTTTAATTTTATAAGATTTTTTATTTTTCGCATTAGTGTACAAAATCATGATGGAAATGGAAATTAAAAAATAAAATGCTTTGTTTCAGGTAAAGGTTTGTTAGTTCTGTATGTGATGTTTTGCATAAATAAATTCTTACTTATCGTGAATCCAGAAATCCAGAATGCTGGGGTCTGGTCTCAGATTGAAGAGAATTGGGGTAAAAAAAAATAACCCCATTTAACTTTTATAGCTAATAAAAAATAAGGGGAAAAGAAACTAAGCAGACAGCATACTTCACCTTCATTTCACACAATAATCTCACAGGAACCAAGGCCAGAAGTCAGTGCTTATAATGGTGTAACATGTAAAGTATTCCATGTGAATACCCTGCAATAATGGCTAGACTCTGAGGTGTGTCAGAACTTCAAGGATCCCAGTTCTGTGGATACTCATGAATGCTGGTTCCAAGGCCCACTTTGGGTATTATAATCTGGGCCTACGTTTTACTAATTTACAAGAATGGCCAAAACACTCACACTTTGTAGATGTACAATTCTGATTGGAGAAACACATTAAAGTAAAAACTGTTATGGATGCAACCCACTATACATTTTCCATACCCCTGCCCATGTAGTAGAAGCTGTCTGCTGAAATGGGCAGGCCTCTTGAATAAATCTGTAGGTAGAGACAATAGGGATATTGTCAATAGCCAAACCATGCTTGGCAGGTAGTTTACATGGGTCTATATATTGACAATGAGGGACAAAGGAACATGCAATAATTAGCAGCATAAACATACTGTATGGAGTTCACTACTGCTACATCCTTATAACAAAATCCAAACTATATTTCACCCACTTTATTCTCATTGGGGGTTATTTATCATCTTCCCCTTTTTTGGCAACAATCCAAACTATCTTGGCCCTAAATTCCACTAGATTATACAGATGTAAGAAAATTCAACTTGACACTTAAGACATTAACCTTTTCCCACAGAAGACATTTTTTTCTTTTGCTTTTTTTATTTTTGCTCCCTGCAATCCAAAAAGCAATAACTTTTTATTTTTCCTTTCATAGAGCCAAACAGGACAAATGGTATTTCATAATGGCACCATTTAATATTCTCTGCAATGTATTGGGAAGCTGGAATAAATTTAGACAGAGGTGGCATTCATCGTATGGATATAAAAGTCTTAACTTTTATAGTCCAGGCATTCTGTGACACAAGGATGGCTAATGTGTTTATGGATATTTATTTATTTCACATGAATATTATAACCCATTATATTTAACAGTACATTGCTTCATCTTTCTTGCTCTGTTTGCCAGATTCTGCTCATTATGCCTTCTCAGTATTTAAAGGTTGTTGCCTAGGTTTCAAACCACTTCTGCTATCTAGCTGTAGTGGTCAACTGTTGACTCAGCCCCTGGGCCATCTATGTTATGCTGAGTTCTGATAAGGGCTAGAACAGTACTTGATCAGTGCTTCTGTTACCCCTGTATGTAAATCTACATATAATTGCAATTTGACATTTAGAAACAAGCATGGAACACTTTACTGGTCTGAGCTACAATCCAGAAAGTAGAGCGAGAAGAAAAAGGAGGGCAGGTGAAACCCCGAGATGGAAAACCCCTTGAAGAACTTTGGAAGCACCAAGAAAAAATTAAATTGGAAGCTGTGAGAAGTTAGAGAAGTGGCTGCTTATTTCTTTTTAAGGATTGTCTTTAAGATTAGCAGATCATCCTGAAACTACATATGCATTACGAACATGAAGGTATAGCAGTGGTGATTGCTGTATCTTTTGACAGCTAAATGTCCTTAACCCCCATCAATCGTCTTTGGTGAATCTGTAATCTAAAGTCAAACTTGACCTGTATGAGCCCGTATACAAGTTATTTGTTATTATTTGGCGCTTATTACCTGGGTTATGGCCCAAGTCTTTCAGCTCTTCCCTTTTCTTGATGGTTCATCTTTCTTTTAGGAAGATTTGACTGTGAAAAACAGCTATCAGAGGTCAATTTATATAGAATATAATATTCAGTTACTATCAGGTTAAATATGCAACCAAGACTCTATTACCCACTATAATTTATTTCTTTATTTTAAATTTAAAGGGACTAGTTGATTTAAAGGAATAATACATATGCAGAGAGAATATTGAGGCCGGGGCCCCACATTGCAAAAACGCAGCATTTCAACGCTTGGGTTTTGAAAAATGCAGTATGTCAATTATACCTACGGAAACGACGGCATTTTTCGTATAAGTATAATAGGGGCAGAATAATGCTGCAGAAAATACCACAATGTGTTTCTGCCATGGTCTTTTCCACAGCATTTTTTTTGCTGTGGTTCGCTACATGGAGCCTTAGCCTGAGGGAGATTAATAAAAACTGCTGTTTCCTACACCTTGATCTCTGTGTTTGAATGAGATTTACATCTCTGACCCTTCAAACTCAAATTTATGACATCTAGGAGCTGCTGTAGATTGAGGCTAAGGCTCCACTTAGTGGGCTATAGCGAAAAAGCTCTGTGGGAAAAAGCACGGTAGAAACGCATTGCGGATTTTCCCGCAGCTCTTTTCACAGAAAGTCTGCAGAGGTATACTCTGGAGACTTTCTGCTTCCATTATACCTATAGGGAAACCACCAGCGTTTCCGTAGGTATAATTGACATGCTGTGATATCCAAAGATAAACTGTCTTTGTTGTCCATAGCAACTGATCACAATAAAACTTAAATTTTTCAGTAATTGCAAATTAAAGCTGCACTGTGATTGGTTGCTATGGACAACACCATTTTATTGTAAGACAGTTCCATTTAGCCTACCCTAGAGTGAAACCAAATAAGCATGTGAATTTTGTATAGTTTTGAAAAAGTGATTTGCTGTATAATACACAATGGAAACTCTTCAACACTAATAATAGGAAGGAGTCACATAAATAAAAGCTGGTAAGACATAAAGCTGTCAATAGTGAAAGAAGATGGTTTAAGGTAGGAAGTTCTAAGAGTAATATTATTCGAACTGTCCACATTGTAGCCCAATTGGCAGGATGGTACAATCAATTCCTGGACAAGGAAGGGCACAAGTACACTACAATTATGAACTGTCATAGGGTAGGAGTGACAGACATAAACGATAGTAGAGTAGCAGATGCAGACAGAGCCCCCTCTGTATGGTGTCCGTTCCCATTGACTGTAATTTAACCCCTCAAAAGTGCAATAACTTTGAGACGCTTTAACTTACACAAGTGATTTTGAGATTGTTTTTTCATGACACATTGTGCTTCATATTAGTGGTAAACACTAATCAATATTTTTGTATTTAATTATAAAAATAAAAATAGGAAATTTGGTGGAAATTTAGAAAAAAAAAAATTGCAATTTTCAAAATGTGAAATGCTCTGCTTTTCAGGCAGATAGTCATACCACCCAAATGCATTAATAAATATTATCTACCATATCTCTGCTTTACATTGGCATCATCTTTTAATTGTCCTTTAATTTATTTTGAACGTTAGAAGGCTTACAAATGTAACAGTGATTTCCCAGATTTACAAGAAAATTTCCAAACTAATTTTTTAGGGAACATTTCAGTTCCTTAAGGGGATTATAAAGGCCTATATATTAGAAACCCCCCATAAATCACCCCATTTTCAAAACGGAACCCCTCAAATAATTCAAAACAGCATTTGGGAAGTTTGTTAACCCTTTAAGTATTTCACAGGAGTTAAAACGATATGGTCATCTGATTTAGACATTTTATTTTTTTTCACTAATACATTCATTTAATCCTAAAATTAACACATTCACAAAGGGTTAAAGGAGAAAATGCATCTCACAGTTTGTTGTGCAATTTCTCCAGAGCAAAGAAATACCCCACGTGTGTGTGTGTAAACTGATGTTTGGGCACACGGTAGCTCACAGAAGGGAAAAAGCCAGTGGTGTA
The DNA here is from genome assembly GCA_947044405.1 of Leptodactylus fallax. Classification (NCBI taxonomy): domain Eukaryota; kingdom Metazoa; phylum Chordata; class Amphibia; order Anura; family Leptodactylidae; genus Leptodactylus; species Leptodactylus fallax. Next base: position 4,176,432 of record CAMRHE010000037.1, on the reverse strand, counting down.
ACTAGGAATGGCTGGGCCCCAACGCGAACATTTAACATGGCCCCCCCCCCCCGAACCGGATACGGGTCCCCAAACAGTAAAATATGCTCAACAGTGGCCCCAGATAGTATTATATGCTCAACAGTGACCCCCACACAGCATTATATGCTCCACAGTGGCCCCCATACAGCATTATATGCTCTACATTGCTCCCCCCACACACAGTATAATATGCTACCCACAGTGGCCCCACACAGTATAATATGCTCCACACAGTGGTCCCCACCCAGTATTTTATGCTTCCCACAGTGGTACCCACCCAGTATTACATGCCCACCATAGTGGGCCCCACCCAGTATTATATGCTCCCTACAGTGGCCCCCACACAGTATTATCTGCTCCCCACAGTGGTCCCCACCCAGTATTATATGCTTGCCACAGTGGCCACCACACAGTATTATATGCCCCCCACAGTGGCCCCCACCCAGTATTATATGCTCTACAGTGGCCCACACCCAGTATTATAAGCTCCCAACAGCCCCATCCGCTTCAGTGCTATTATTATACTCTGGGGTCTCCTCAGACCCCAGAGTATAATAATCGGAGGCCCAGGGAAGGTGATTAAAAATAACAAACATTCATATTCACCTTCCCTTACCTTTCCATGGCATCCTTGCTCCATCCTGCCGTCTTCAGCATCTTCAGGCCCTCTTCAGACGTGATTGTGATTGGGCCTCAGCGGTCACATGGGGGCGCACTCAGCGGTCACATGGGGGCGCACTGACGTCATTATGCGGCCGCACCCCCAAGTGACCGCTGGGGCCTAATCACAGGCCTCAGTCATGACGGAGAAGCGCCGGAGAGAACGCTGTGCCCAGGAGAGGTGAGAATATCTATTTATTATTTTCAGTCACCTCCCCTGGGTGCCCTGCCATCTATTGGAAAGGGACCTGCAATATGCCAGGACTCCTTTCCCTGCCGGGTCCGTTCACAGTCGCACCCCCTGCGACCGCGATCGCTACTGGTTTGTGGGGTTCGCGGTAGTGGCTGTCGCAGGGCTCCGGGGCCCCTAATGTCCCGGGCCCTGTGGCAGCCGCTACCGCTGCTACCCCGATACTTACGCCCCTGGAAAAAGCGATACTAGATGTTTGAAAAGCAGATTTTGCTGGAATAGTTTTCACGTGCCATGTCTCATTTGCAGAGCCCCTAGAGCACCAATAATTTTGGAAACTACACCCTTCACAGAATACATCAACGGGTGAGCATTTTGACCCCATAGCCGTTTCACAGATTTTACTAACATTGGGATGTGTAAGTTAAAAATGACTAAAATGTCGCTTTATCCTCAATGTTTCCATTTTCACGAGGGGTTAAAGGAGAAAAAAACACCACACAGTTTGTTAAACAATTGCTCCTGAACATGGCAATATCCCATATGTGGTTGTAATCTGATGTATGGGTACATGGTGGGGCTCAAAATGGAAAGAGCGCTATTTGGCTTTTGGAGGGCAGATTTTGCTGGAATAGTTTTCAGATGCCATGTCATATTTGCAGAGCCCCTAAAGTACCAGTACAATGGAAACCTCCAAAATGTGACCCTATTTTGGAAACTACACACCTTAAGGAATTTCTCAAGGGGTATTGTGAGCATTTTGACCCTACAGCTGTTTCACAGATTCTATTAGCGTTGGGACGTAAAAATGAAAAATTACTTTTTTTCCAATAAACCGTCCATTTAGCACCATATTTTTAATTTTTACAAGGGGTTCAAGAAATAAAAACACACCAAAGTTTGTTACACAATTTCTCCTGAACACAGAAATGCCCCGTATGTGGTTGTAAACTGCTGTATGGGTACATGGTGAGGCTCAGAATAGAAAGTGCACTATTTGACTTTTGGCGGGCAGATTTTGCTGGAATAGTTTTCAGGTGCCATGTCCCATTTGCAGAGCCCTGGTACAATGTAAACCCCTCAAAAGTGACCCCATATTAGAAACAACACTCCTCAATGAATTTCACAAGGGGTATTATCATTTTAAGCCTAAAAGTGCTTCCCAAAAAATAATATACAAAGTGAAAATTGACTTTTTTTTTTAAAGAAATGTGCCATTTCAGTGCCCAATACGTTGTGCGTACTTTGTGTCATCAGAGAAATGCAATCCTAAAACTATTAAGTGGGCTATCCTGGGTACAAAAAAGTTATAAACTGTATGTGGGTGTAAACTGCTGCTTGGGCAAACAGTAGGACTCAGAAGAGAAGGAGCACTGCGCTTTTTAGCTTTTGGAGTATAGATTTAGAGAGACTTTCTGGACGCCATGTTGTTTTTACAGAGCCCTGGAGGTGCCAGTAAATAGGAATTCCCCAAGAAGTGACTCCATTTTGTAGGGGCAATTTTAGGGTCTCTGCAAACGTGACATGACATCTAGAAACCAACAATCTAAATCTGTGCTCCAAAAGCACATAGCGCTCTTTCACATCTGTGCCACATCTGTGTGCCCAAATGGTAGTTTATGCCCACATGTATGAAACTGTTGTACCCAGGATAATGTACTTAACAGTGCCATATGTGGGTATAAACTACTGTTTGGGCACAGCCAGGCATAAAAAGGAAGGAGCGCTATTTTGATTTTTGGACACTATGACACTTTTGCAGAGATCCTGAATTGCCAGTAAAGTGGAATCCGCAGACTTGTGAACCCATTTTGGAAACTACACCCCTGAAGGGATTTACCAAGTGGTGTAGTGAGCATTCTTACCCTTGAGCGTTGCATTAATTTAATTTCCAGAAATAAATGTGCAGCTGATAATGAAAAGTGAAAATTGCAATTTTTCCAGAGATACACCATTTCAGTGCCTGATATGTTGTACCCAGCTTATGTCAGCAGAGAGACACACTCCAAAAACTGTTAAAGCGGGTATCCCGCGCACAACAGCATTTGGAGCATTCATCTCTGATACAAGCCGGGCGCTGAAATGACATATTCCTGGAAAAATTGTCATCTTCTCCTATCACCATTATCTGCGTATTAATTTCTGGAAAATAAATTAATGCAACACTTGGGAGTTAAAAATGATTACTGTACCCCGGATTAATACATTCAGGGGTGTAGTTTCCAAAATGGGGTCACATGTCCACCTTACTGGCATTGCAGAGCTCTGAAAAAGTGTCATGGCGTCCAAAAACCAAACCATCTAAATCTGTGCTCCAAAAACAAAAATAGTGCTTCTTCCCTTCTTTACCAAGCTTTGTGCGCAAACAGCAGTTTATACCCAGATATGGCATTAAGTACATAATCCTGGGTACAAAAGTGTAATACATGTGGGTATAAACTGCAGTTTGGGTACACAGTAGGCTGCAGATGTGAAGGAGCGTTATGTGACTTTTGGAGCGCAGATTTAGATGTTTGGTATCTGGACAACATGTCATGTTTGCATAGCCTCTAAGGTACCAGTAAAGTGGAATCCCCTAAAGTGGAATTTTGAAAACTGCAAACCTCAAAGAATTTATCAAGGGGTGTAGTGAGCATTAGTATCCCAGGCGTAAACACACAGCGGATGGTGAAAAGTGAATACATAAGCTGTGCAGAGTACATTGGGAACACCAAATTCCCTACTATATCCCCAGTAGCTCCTATGATTAGGGGGTGGGGGGGTTCACTCTGGGGGGTTTTGTCTTCACATTGTACAAGCTGTGTATATACAGTATATACTGTATATATATATATTTTTTTTTTCGGGTGATGTAGCCATATGAGGGCTTGTTGTTTGCTGGGTAAAATGTATTTTGTAATGACAATATTTTTGGCTGCCTATAAGTTATTGACTAAATTTTGTTAACTATTTCTTGGAATAAACCCCCCCCCCCCCCCCAGCAATTCTGGCATAGCTTTTTACCTTTTAATTTTTTTTGCCGAGCAGCATATAGCATAAGTAACATGTTACCTTTATTCTGTGGGTTGGTATGATTGTGGCGATAGCTAATTTATATTGTTTTTTTATGTGTTACTAATTCTGCAGAACAAAAACCCATTTGGGGACATAAATCAATTATTTTTGCATCACCATCTTGCGAGATGCGTAACATTTTTATTTGTCAGTTAACAGTTGGTTGAGGGCTTATTTTTTGCGAGACAACCTGTGCTTTTCATTGGTACTATTTTGGGGTACATATGACTTTTTGATCACTTTTTATAACATTTTTTTGTAAGGCGAAATGGGCAAAAATCATTATTTTCAGCATTTTTTTTCCATTTTTCCACTGACGTTCACCATGCAGGTTAAATATTGATTCACTTTTATTGTATGGGTTGTTACGGTAGTGGCGATACCAAATACAGTGCCTTGCGAAAGTTTTCGGCCCCCTTGAACTTTTCAACCTTTTGCCACATTTCAGGCTTCAAACATAAGGATATAAAATTTTAATTTTTTGGTGAAGAATCAATAACAAGTGGGACACAATCGTGAAGTGGAATGAAATTTATTGGATATTTTAAACTTTTGTAAAAAATAAAAAACTGAAAAGTGGGGCGTGCCAAATTATTCGGCCCCCTTAAGTTAATACTTTGTAGCGCCACCTTTTGCTGCGATTACAGCTGCAAGTCGCTTGGGGTGTGTCTCTATCAGTTTTGCACATCGAGAGACTGAAATTCTTGCCCATTCTTCCTTGGAAAACAGCTCGAGCTCAGTGAGGTTGGATGGAGAGCGTTTGTGAACAGCAGTTTTCAGCTCTTTCCACAGATTCTCGATTGGATTCAGGTCTGGACTTTGACTTGGCCATTCTAACACCTGGATATGTTTATTTGTTAACTATTCCATTGTAGATTTTGCTTTATGTTTGGGATCATTGTCTTGTTGGAAGATAAATCTCCGTCCCAGTCTCAGGTCTTTTGCAGACTTAACAGGTTTTCTTCCAGAATGGTCCTTAATTTGGCTCCATCCATCTTCCCATCAATTTTAACCATCTTCCCTGTCCCTGCTGAAGAAAAGCAAGCCCAAACCATGATGCTGCCACCACCATGTTTGACAGTGGGGATGGTGTGTTCAGGGTGATGAGCTGTGTTGCTTTTACGCCAAACATATCGTTTTGCATTGTGGCCAAAAAGTTCGATTTTGGTTTCATCTGACCAGAGCACCTTCTTCCACATGTTTGGTGTGTCTCCCAGGTGGCTTGTGGCAAACTTTAAACAAGACTTTTTATGGATATCTTTGAGAAATGGCTTTCTTCTTGCCACTCTTCCATAAAGGCCAGATTTGTGCAGTGTACGACTGATTGTTGTCCTATGGACAGACTCTCCCACCTCAGCTGTAGATCTCTGCAGTTCATCCAGAGTGATCATGGGCCTCTTGGCTGTATCTCTGATCAGTCTTCTCCTTGTTTGAGATGAAAGTTTAGAGGGACGGCCGGGTCTTGGTAGATTTTCAGTTCTCCTTCCATTTCAATATGATCCCTTGCACAGTGCTCCTTGGGATGTTTAAAGTTTGGGAAATCTTTTTGTTTCCAAATCCGGCTTTAAACTTCTCCACAACAGTATCACGGACCTGCCTGGTGTGTTCCTTGGTCTTCATAATGCTCTCTGCGCTTTAAACAGAACCCTGAGACTATCACAGAGCAGGTGCATTTATACGAAGACTTGTTTACACACAGGTGGATTATATTTATCATCATCAGTCATTTAGGACAACATTGGATCATTCAGAGATCCTCACTGAACTTCTGGAGTGAGTTTGCTGCACTGAAAGTAAAGGGGCCGAATAATATTGCACGCCCCACTTTTCAGTTTTTTATTTTTTTACAAAAGTTTAAAATATCCAATAAATTTCGTTCCACTTCACAATTGTGTCCCACTTGTTGTTGATTCTTCACCAAAAAAAATTTAAATTTTATATCCTTATGTTTGAAGCCTGAAATGTGGCAAAAGGTTGAAAAGTTCAAGGGGGCCGAATACTTTTGCAAGGCACTGTATGTGTTAATTAATTTTATGTGTTTTTATTAATTTTCAGTTTTTTTTTTTTATATAATTCATTTTATATAGGAAAAAGGAATTTTTGGGGCTTTATAACTTTATGAATTTTTATAATACACTTAAATTTTTTTTTTGACACCTGAACCATCAATGCACTGATCGCTGGTTCAGTACTATAGACTGCAATACGCGAGCATACACGTGTATTGCAGTCTATAGAGGAATTCAGCCTTTGCAGACACATCACAGGATCAGCCAGGTACTGGGGGCTTGTAGCAACCTGGGGTCACTGGCCCCGGGCTGCAGAAAATACATATTGCTCCCCCCCGATCTCGCCCACGGGGGGGGTGCCCACGGGGGGTGGGCATCCAAGGGGTTAAAACCCCCGATTGCAGCTCAGCTCCAGCCGGCGGTTAATTAAGCGGGTGTTAGCTGTCAGTTACAGCTAACACCCGCTCCGGATGTCACCCGCTCAGATAGTGCGGGCAGCATTAGCCGGTGACGTACTATTATGTCCATTTGCGCCAAGCACCAAGCGCCCAGGACATCACATGTTGCTAAGGGGTTAAAGAACATGATGACAGCTTTCTTCTGTCATGTTTGTTTACTTATGTAATGGAAGAAAAAGTCCTGCAGGTACATTTTATTTATTTATTTCTAAAAAACTTGACTGAAGAAAGCTTCTGTCATTTTTTACATATGAATGAATGCAGACAGACACCAAAAAGAGGGGGCTGCATCTACATCAGTCACTCTACTACCATTAATATCCATTGCTCTCATCCTACAACAGATGTGAGCAACAGACATTAATAAAGGTAGTGTGAACACACCTTAATATTTACTTGTTATAACAACTCTATTTTTCCATTATCTGTGGAACCTACAGTTATTATCCAGTAAAATTTATATTTGTGCCAGTTTTGTTCAATATGACATCAAAACTACTAACATCCACTGTCCAGCAACCAAGGCAGTACCAATTTTAAACCTTTTTGAACTTTATTTTTAGGCCCCACTTGTGAAAACTCAGCTTTTTTTGTTGCAGATTTTGTTCCTTTTTTTGAGCCAAAGCCAAGAATGGCTACAAAAGGCATGGGAAATATATAGGAAGTACTTCTACTTCTACCTTTTGCTCAATCCACTACTGGCTTTGGCTCAAAAAAATGCAACAAAATCTGCAACCAAAAAAAAGATGTGTTTCCGCAACATGGGGCCTCAGCCTAAGGCTATGGTCCCCAAGTGGCGTTTCCACCGCAGCAAAAAACAGTGTTTTATAGTCCCTAAGGCAAATCCTATCCACACATTGCAGAAAAATACGTACAGCAGAAATGCTGTGGTTTCTAAACCGTTGCGGTTTTGAAAATCGCAGCAGGTCAATTATACCTATGGAAACGCCGACGGTATAAGCACAACTCTTCTCTGCAGACTTTCTGTGAAAAGTGCTACAGGAAAAACTGCAGTGTGTTTTTGCTATGGGTTTTCCTGCAGCGCTTTTTTGCTGCAGCCCCTTGCTGTAAACAGCACAGCTATCTCTGGATTTACATGCACAGAAAACAGAAGCAATGCTCAAAAATCTTATCTAGCTCTTATCAGGGCTCAAAAACTGAAAGCCATATGTAGAGAATTTAGATGTCTATATATACAGTGCTGGCCAAAAGTATTGGCACCCCTGCAATTCTGTCAGATAATACTCAAGTTTTCTTCCAGAAAATGATTGCAATCACAAATGCTTTGGTAATAATATCTTCATTTAATTTGTCTTCAATGGAAAACCACAAAAAGAATTGTCAAAAAGCCAAATTGGATATAATTCCACACCAAACATAAAAAAGGGGGTGGACAAAAGTATTGGCACCCTTTGAAAAATCATGTGATGCTTCTCTAATTTGTGTAATTAACAGCACCTGTTACTTACCTGTGGCACATAACAGGTGGTGGCAATAACTAAATCACACTTGCAGCCAGTTGAAATGGATTAAAGTTGACTCAACCTCTGTCTTGTGTCCTTGTGTGTACCACATAGAGCATGGAGAAAAGAAAGAAGACCAAAGAACTGTCTGAGGACTTGAGAAGCAAAATTGTGAGGAAGCATGAGCAATCTCAAGGCTACAAGTCCATCTCCAAAGACCTGAATGTTCCTGTGTCTACCGGAATTGACGAGAGATTTCAACGAAAGATTGTGCGGATGGTGGCTAAAGAACCTCGACTAACATCCAAACAAGTTCTAGCTGCCCTGCAGTCCGAGGGTACAACAGTGTCAACCCATACTATCCGTCGGCGTCTGAATGAAAAGGGACTCTATGGTAGGATACCCAGGAAGACCCCACTTCTGACCCAGAGACATAAAAAAGCCAGGCTGGAGTTTGCCAAAACTTACCTGAGAAAGCCAAAAACTTTTTGGAAGAATGTTCTCTGGTCAGATGAGACAAAAGTAGAGCTTTTTGGGAAAAGGCATCAACATAGAGTTTACAGGAAAAAAAAAGAGGCCTTCAAAGAAAAGAACACGGCCCCTACAGTCAAACATGGCGGAGGTTCCCTGATGTTTTGGGGTTGCTTTGCTGCTTCTGGCACTGAACTGCTTGACCGTGTGCATGGCATTATGAAGTCTGAAGACTACCAACAAATTTTGCAGCATAATGTAGGGCCCAGTGTGAGAAAGCTGGGTCTCCCTCAGAGGTCATGGGTCTTCCAGCAGGACAATGACCCAAAACACACTTCAAAAAGCACTAGAAAATGGTTTGAGAGAAAGCACTGGAGACTTCTAAAGTGGCCAGCAATGAGTCCAGACCTGAATCCCATAGAACACCTGTGGAGAGATCTCAAAATGGCAGTTTGGAGAAGGCACCCTTCAAATCTCAGGGACCTGGAGAAATTTGCCAAAGAAGAATGGTCTAAAATTCCAGCAGAGCATTGTAAGAAACTCATTGATGGTTACCGGAAGCGGTTGTTCGCAGTTATTTTGTCTAAAGGTTGTGCTACCAAGTATTAGGCTGAGGGTGCCAATACTTTTGTCCGGCCCATTTTTGGAGTTTTGTGTAAAATGATCAATGATTTGACTTTTTTTTTCATTCTCTTTTGTGTTTTTTCATTGCAAGCAAAATAAATGAAGATATTATTACCAAAGCATTTGTGATTGCAATCATTTTCTGGAAGAAATTGAGTATTATCTGACAGAATTGCAGGGGTGCCAATACTTTTGGCCAGCACTGTATTAAATATTTTACCACATTTTTTTTTCTCAAATTTTTTTTTCCCTATTTTCCTCCTCTAAAACCTAAGTGCGTCTTATGGTCTGGTGCGTCTTATAGTCTGAAAAATACAGTACATAAGTATGTCCTTGAAAGGTTAGCCTGCTACACAAAATCATACAGCTATGGGATCGGGATGCCGGCTGTTACTACAGCCTGACATCCCATAGGGAAGGCAGGGATGGTTTATTACAGTCCATGCCTTTCCCGATCGATCGCTGAGTACACAGCACTCCATAAGCGTTATTGGCATATGATGCCAGCGACACAAGAATAAGTAAAAATGACCATAACGGAGAATGAAAACTAATTTTTTTTTTTTTTTTTGTAGCACTTTGTGCTATTATAAAATAAAAACATGAAAAATGTGAAAAACAAGACATTTCCCCTCTTTTGTTTACATTTACTCAGATATTAAAATACAGAAAAAACATGGAAAAATAAAAACATAAAAATAAAGCCCTATTTATCACCAAACAAAAACACTAAAATAATTTGAATAACCCATAGGAAAAAATGTTACAGCCCTCAAAACTGCATGTACAAAAAAAAACAAAAAAACAAAATGTGTCCGGTCCTGAACCAGGGAAAATGGCCCAGTACTGAAGTGGTTAAAGATCCATCACTTCTGTTGTTTTGCTCCAATAATTAACAATGATGTGAAAGGAGCCATACTAAAAATGTCCTTTAATAGAAGAATGATGATAAGTGATGAATGAGAAAAAGTGCAAAAAAAAAAAAAACATTCAAACATTTTTCTCTACACTTAGTGTTGCAGGTATATATCAAGCCACTAGATGTCACTGTGTGTATAGGACAACAGAACATAAAACTGTAAACTATGTAAAGCTAGCATATCACAAGGCATTATGGGAAAGGAGCTGGGGAGCTCATGCGCCCTCTATTGGATGTAACAGATCCTCAATTTGCTTTTGACTCACCGAGCCTTGAGACAGCAAAAGGGATCTTAGCCAAGCCAATTTCACTTATCTGCATACAGCGCTGTTTCCGGATTGTTGTCCTTCATCAGTACAGAGCAAAGTGAATTGGCTGGCTTAGTGGGAGGCAATGAGTATGTAAAGCTAGCTTCATTCTACTATATAGTTAGTGTATGTTCACACAGAAGAATTTGGAGCTCATTTTGAGGCAGATTCCCCCTCAAAAATCAGCTCCATATTCCACCTGAAATCTGTCCCCATTCTTGTCAATGGGAGGCAGAGGCAGATTTTTATTGCTGATTATTTCAAGACGATATATTATGAGGCGAGAGACGTCAACCTTAGAGAGCCCTTCACAGGGTGATTTGCGAACGGCAAATCAAGGCAAAAGTGGGAGTGGCCTTTTTAAGGGGCATGGCCTTTACAAAAGTGGATAGCTACATATATTCAGACCCCATACAATAATAGTAGACCATTTATTTAAGTGCATTACTAAAATTGGTTTATTGTCATTTACTTTATTGCTAAAGCTTTAGTAATTTCTATATACATCTCTCTCAAATTGTGACACGTAGCTCACGGGACCGTCATCTGTTTGTCTAGATCTGGAGTTGGCAACCCCCAGCACACGTGCCAAGAGTGGCTCGCAAACTATATTTTCCTGGCACAGCAGATTGTGCTGGGAGGAAGCAAGTAAACTCCAGCAAGGGTTAATTCTATTGACAATGGCTAGACAGGGAACGACCAAGTCAACGATGAGTGATCTGAAGAGAACGTCCTGACACTAGCACTGCGCCAGGTCAGGGAAGGAGTAAACCAATTAGTAAATCGTTGTCCCCTGACCTGAAGCAGTGATTTTCAAATAAGCTTACGTGTTCCCTGTGTTGCCGGTCTCAATGGAGTTAACCCTTGCTGGATTTTACTTGCTTCCTCCCAGCCCAGTCTGTATACAGCTACAGCAGGTAAGTGATTTATTTTTTTTTTTTATTGGTATGGGTATTCTGTAAAGTATGGAGGGACCAGCAACAGTGAAAGAAGGTGAGCTTAAAGGGGTATTCCCATGAACATAATTATATCTATATTTGTAGATAATTAAAAGTTAAACATTTTTGCAAATATAAGTAGTTAAACATTCCGCAGTGTTTTAAAGATTTTCTCTATCCATCTTAGTGGTGACAGTCTGTTTTCTTGATCGGATGTCAATGGATACGACCACAAATGCAGAAACTTTCTATGGTCTGGGACTTGTCAGGTACCCAGCAATGATTTTCTTATTGTAGCTGGGTTATAAGGCAGGGACACTACATGTATCAGAAGATATCCTGGCCACAATAAGGACATCATGGCTGATTTTCTGACCTTAGAAAGTTTCTGCATTCATGGTCTTATCCACTGGAAACCGATCAAGACAACAACTTGTGACTACAAGATATTTAAAGAAAATCTTTAACACTCTACAAAATGTTTAATTACTTATATTTGCAAAAATGTTTAACTTTTAACTATCTACAAATTTAAAAATGATCATGGTCATGGGAATACCCCTTTAACTCCTGACTACACCAGCCTTGTGTAAAGCCTAGACCCCCTTCTTTACTTGCATAGGACTGCTGCATCCTGCACCTCTTCATTTTTCCACAGCACTGCTGCAACCCCTTCATTCCATACACATGTAAGGGATAAAGAGCATGCAGAGGTCCTATGTAGGAGATGGAGGGGTGCAGTGCATCATAGGAATGCATGTCATTTTACCACACAAAAAAAGCACAACATGGGGCACTATTTTTTTTTTTTTTTTTTTTTTAAACAGAAAACGGATGCTTCTAATAGAATCCAGTGAACATACAGTGGGGAAAAAAGTATTTAGTCAGCCACCAATTGTGCATGCAAGTTCTCCCACTTAAAAAGATGAGGCCGGCCTGTAATTGACATCATAGGTAAACCTCAACTATGAGAGACAAAATGAGAAAACATATCTAGAAAATCACATTGTCTGATTTTGAAAGAATTTATTTGCAAATTATGGTGGAAAATAAGTATTTGGTCAATAACAAAAGTTCATCTCAATACTTTGTTATATATCCCTTGTTGGCAATGACAGAGGTCAAACGTTTTCTGTAAGTCTTCATAAGGTTGGCACACACTGTTGCTGGTATGTTGACCCATTCCTCCATGCAGATCTCCTCTAGAGTAGTGATGTTTTGGCGCTGTCGCTGGGCAACATGGACTTTCAACTCCCTCCAAAGATTTTCTATGGGGTTGAGATCTGGAGACTGGCTAGGCCACTTCAGGACCTTGAAATGCTTCTTATGAAGCCACTCCTTCGTTGCCCTGGCGGTGTGCTTGGGATCATTGTCATGCTGAAAAACCCAGCAACGTTTCATCTTCAATGCCCTTGCTGATGGAAGGAGGTTTGCATGGCCCCATTAATTCTTTCATGTACACAGATCAGTCGTCCTGGTCCCTTTGCAGAGAAACAGCCCCAAAGCATGATGTTGCCACCCCCATGCTTCACAGTAGGTATGGTGTTCTTTGGATACAACTCAGCATTCACTCTCCTCCAAACACAACGAGTTGTGTTTCTACCAAACAGTTGTACTTTGGTTTCATCTGTCCATATGACATTCTCCCAATACTCTTCTGGAACATACAAAAGCTCTCTAGCAAACTTCAGATGGGCCCGGATATGTACTGGCTTAAGCAGGGGGACACGTCTGGCAATGCAGGATCTGAGTCCCTGGCGACGTAGTGTGTTACTGACGGTAGCCATTGTTACGATAGTCCCAGCCTTCTGCAGGTCATTCACTAGGTCCCCCCGTGTGCTTCTGGGATTTTTGCTCACCGTTCTTGTGATCATTTTGACCCCACGGGGAGAGATCTTGCATGGAGTCCCTGATCGAGGGAGATTATCAGTGGTCTTGTATGTCTTCCATTTTCTAATTATTGCTCCCACAGTTGATTTCTTCACACCAAGCTGCTTCAGCTGCAGATTCAGTCTTCCCAGCCTGCTGCAGGTCTACAATTTTGTTTCTGGTGTCCTTACACAGCTCTTTGGTCTTCACCATAGTGGAGTTTGGAGTGTGACTGTTTGAGGTTGTGGACAGGTGTCTTTTATACTGATAACAATGTCAAACAGGTGCCATTACTACAGGTAATGTGTGGAGGACAAAGGAGCCTCTTAAAGAAGAAGTTACAGGTCTGTGAGAGCCAGAAATCTTGCTTGTTTGTATGTGACCAAATACTTATATTCCAGATCAATCTTGATTACACTTGATCAATTAATTAACCTCACTAACAACCCACGTGCCTGCACACCAAATGAAACACCCAACTTTCCAGTGACTTTTCTCTTCCACCCAGCTTTCCCAGGGTGAAATACACATTTTTCTGTATCTCCAGTGGCACAAACATTCTACTCCAGCAGTCACACTGCCACTATTTACAGTATATACATGTATATCATAAAAAAAAAAATTACAAAAGCTTTCAGAAAGTTACTGAACAAATTCCATCAGCTATCTAAATCTGTGTGTCATTCATTTATTTCATTAAGTATAAGGCTGGGATTGATCCCAGGACCTGATACATACAGTATAAAGCAAGCTAAGGCTGCAGTCAGACTAGCCTTTGGGAACTCTATCCCCATTCCTCTTAAAATATGTAGAGAGAAAAGTCCGGCAAGCAGATATCTGGCAGACTCTATTATAGCCTATGGGGTCCAAAAAATATACAGTATTTCATCATGTAATGTACTGACATATACAGTGCCTTGCGAAAGTATTCGGCCCCCTTGAACTTTTCAACCTTTTGCCACATTTCAGGCTTCAAACATAAGGATATAAAATTTTAATTTTTTGGTGAAGAATCAACAAGTGGGACACAATTGTGAAGTGGAATGAAATTTATTGGTTATTTTAAACTTTTGTAAAAAATAAAAAACTGAAAAGTGGGGCGTGCAATATTATTCGGCCGCTTTACTTTCAGTGCAGCAAACTCACTCCAGAAGTTCAGTGAGGATCTCTGAATGATCCACTGTTGTCCTAAATGACTGATGATGATAAATATAATCCACCTGTGTGTAATCAAGTCTCCGTATAAATGCACCTGCTCTGTGATAGTCTCAGGGTTCTGTTTAAAGCGCAGAGAGCATCATGAAGACCAAGGAACACACCAGGCAGGTCCGTGATACTGTTGTGGAGAAGTTTAAAGCCGGATTTGGATACAAAAAGATTTCCCAAACTTTAAACATCCCAAGGAGCACTATGCAAGCGATCATATTGAAATGGAAGGAGTATCAGACCACTGCAAATCTACCAAGACCCGGCCGTCCCTCTAAACTTTCATCTCAAACAAGGAGAAGACTGATCAGAGATACAGCCAAGAGGCCCATGATCACTCTGGATGAACTGCAGAGATCTACAGCTGAGGTGGGAGAGTCTGTCCATAGGACAACAATCAGTCGTACACTGCACAAATCTGGCCTTTATGGAAGAGTGGCAAGAAGAAAGCCATTTCTCAAAGATATCCATAAAAAGTCTCGTTTAAAGTTTGCCACAAGCCACCTGGGAGACACACCAAACATGTGGAAGAAGGTGCTCTGGTCAGATGAAACCAAAATTGAACTTTTTGGCCACAATGCAAAACGATATGGCGTAAAAGCAACACAGTTCATCACCCTGAACAAACCATCCCCACTGTCAAACATGGTGGTGGCAGCATCATGGCTTGGGCCTGCTTTTCTTCAGCAGGGACAGGGAAGATGGTTAAAATTGATGGGAAGATGGATGGAGCCAAATACAGGACCATTCTGGAAGAAAACCTGTTGGAGTCTGCAAAAGACCTGAGACTGGGACGGAGATTTATCTTCCAACAAGACAATGATCCCAAACATAAAGCAAAATCTACAATGGAATGGTTCACAAATAAACGTATCCAGGTGTTAGAATGGCCAAGTCAAAGTCCAGACCTGAATCCAATCGAGAATCTGTGGAAAGAGCTGAAAACTGTTCACAAACGCTTTCCATCCAACCTCACTGAGCTTGAGCTGTTTTCCAAGGAAGAATGGGCAAGAATTTCAGTCTCTCGATGTGCAAAACTGATAGAGACATACCCCAAGCGACTTGCAGCTGTAATCGCAGCAAAAGGTGGCGCTACAAAGTATTAACTTAAGGGGGCCGAATAATTTGGCACGCCCCACTTTTCAGTTTTTTATTTTTTACAAAAGTTTAAAATATCCAATAAATTTCATTCCACTTCACGATTGTGTCCCACTTCTTGTTGATTCTTCACCAAAAAATTAAAATTTTATATCCTTATGTTTGAAGCCTGAAATGTGGCAAAAGGTTGAAAAGTTCAAGGGGGCCGAATACTTTCGCAAGGCACTGTATAGATATTTCTCTACCAATACATTATACAGGGAAAAAATATACTATTCAGAAAGAGAAAAATAAAGAGGTATTAGAAAATAAAAACTTCCATTAAAACTTGGCTCAGTCAGTAGTGATACAGCTTAGTATGCTTTGTATATACAGTATCATGTCCTGGGTTCAATCCCAGTGTTTAGTTCTTATAAACTAAACTAAGATGATAGAGAGATCTCCAGGCAACCTCCTCATTAACCCCTTAAGGATACAGCCTAAAAGGACCAGGTCTCATTTTTCAAAACTGACATGTGTCACTTTATATGGCAATAACTTTGAGACGCTTTAACTTACACAAGTGATTTTGAGATTAGTGGTAAACATTGATCAGTATTTATTTATAAAAAAAAATAGGAATTAGAAACCCCCCATAAATCACCCCATTTTCAAAACAGCACCCCTCAGATAATTAAAAACAGAATTTTGGAAGATTGTTAACCCTTTAAGCATTTCATGGGAATTAAAACAATATGGAGGTGAAATTTAGACATTTAATTTTTTTCAATAATACGTTCATTTAGCCCTAAAATTAACACATTCACAAGGGGAAAAAGGAGAAAATGCATCTCACAGTTTGTTACACAATTTCTCAAGTTTGCAATTTCTCCTAAGCAAAGAAATAACCCACATGTAAACACAACCCCCTGACATGTGATGTCACTTCTTGTGGGCGGTTTTATTGGGAAGTCATGCACCTCGCATGTCATGTCACTTCCTGAGGTAGGTCTCAGTGGGCGGTCATGTGACCTCATTTTAAATTTCTCTGCATGTCCTTGTATTGTAAATGACTTGATATCTGTCTATTGTTGACGGCTTTATGTTTAATAATCACTCACTTTTTATATATCACTTTATTTCAGCCTCTCCATTAGCACATTAATGGAGCAGCCTCCTCCACAGGCATTTAGTGGTACCAGAGCATTATACCCAACATTTATAATTCCTATCATCTTCATTTCTGAATAGATTTTATATTATTTTTATATCATATTATTATTTTATATTTTGGTTCTTAATTACTAGACACAGGGGTTTGGCCTGATTACCTACAATAGACAATGTCTTTCCATAGGATCTATAGCCCCCTGGAGAATAGGGGTGGGGGATTACATTATCAGGATCCTGTTTTATCAGTAACTGCAGATGTAATTCTCCAGTTTTCCTGCAGAGGCGCTGCAGGGAAAAATAACATAACTTTTGTTTTAGTAAACCTCTAAGTAAGGAGCGTTTTTTAACTGGAAAGAGAGATCCCACAAATTCCCAGGGTGTTAGCAGCCAATCTGAAAGCAGTTTATTAAGTGTAAATGCTAATAGTTGAGCTGAGGTGTGGCTGGGAAGTGTAAGGCTGGGGATGGGCAGCTCAGGGGGCGGGGCTAGGACAATCAGAAGATCAGAGGAAATTATTGATTTTGTTTTTCTCCTTCCTTTTGAATGAGCAGAAGTTATTTACTCAAAGTCTTCTCAAGAAGAAAATCATCTCAGCACAAGTCAACACAACAAAAAGTTATCATTGCAAGCCAAGAAGTCACAGCACAGATATACATAATATATAATATTAGACTAGGGATTAGAGGGTTCCTTCTTTTAGATTTTAAGCTCCTAGGGGCAGAGTAGACATTAACCTTTTAATGACCACTCCCACTATACATCATACCACAACCACAAGCACCTTCATAGTCTACAATTGACCTGCATGCAGCCGCAGGATTTTTGTTTTAACATGGCTGTCGGTTGAAACTCATAAGGGTGGTCCGTAAAGGGTCAATGATGGTTTTCTTTAAATTGAAAGCTCAGAAGAGCAGGTCTTTTCAAGGAAGGTCACAAGGAACCCTTCAATACAGCTTGTAAGCCATGAAGTCAATCTCCAGTCAATAGACATCTGGAGACTGACTTTTAGCTAGGGCTCTTTAAGCTAGGGCTAATGATGACTCCTATCCCTGAGGTCGGTGCTACATGGTGGCCTTGGTTGTGATATATATCATGTGGCTGGAGATCGCAGTGTAGTGCTTTTTCAATTAACTCTAATGGAAGTGAATGTGGCTGCGTTATGAATAGCAAGTGAACATCTGCAAATCTGCTGTGTAGCCCGCGTCATAAAAATAAGCGGCCATCATGGTCATCATTTATTATGTATCATCATAGAGAGGTTTCTTTACTGTAAGCTGTAGTCTGTAAGCTTTTAGGTGTAACATGAGCCGTAGGCTGGAAGAAAGCTGGAGAGGACACTGAGAGACCATCGGATGACGTAAAGATGCCCAGGATAGGTAAGGGAAGGATAGGACAAACTGTTTCTTATATTTTTACACCTTTCTTGAGCCTACAATTATTATACTCTGGGGTCTGAAGAGTCCATAGAGCAGTGGTTCCAAACCTGAGGTACAGTATCTCAGAAAAGTGACTACCCTGGTCACATTTTTGTAATTATTTCATTATTTATTTTCATGGGACAAAACTAAAGATGTAACACTTTGATACAATGTCAGTCAGTAGTAGTCAGTGTAAAGCTTGTACAACAGTGTAAATTTGGTGTGCCTTAAAATCACGCAACACACAGCCTGTAAGGGAATTGCCAGTTGAACAATTCCCCAGTGCTGCTGCAGAACCCTGGGGGGAGGGGCACAACAAGACAGTGAGCCCTAAAGCTGAACCCCCCCCCTCCCACTGTCCCTGGCTAACTTGCCTGATCTGTCCTAGGCGATAGCCAGCAGCTGGTTGACAGTTCCTTCTTAATATAAGTGACAACACAGAACACAGACAGGACAAACAACAAAAAGGGAGGTTAGCTAGCCAAGGGGTCAGTAACAGATGAGCAATGCAGTACAGAATCAAAATCCAAGAGAATAGTCAAAGTCAGAGGTCAGGAATAGGAATACAGGTAACAAAACAGCAAGGAGTAAAGGCTAGTACGCTAAAAACAATAGCAAGCGCCAATGTGAATGTGAGCAAAGAATAAATAGGAAGGAAGAACCCGCCCCAGACTTGATAGGACGATAGGCTGTCAATCACACAGGCAAGGCTGAGGTTAACTATTTGAGGAGCAGAGAGAAACAAAGGTGCAGGAGATGGGTGTGGTAGAAATTCAATTATAGACAAGAGGTACTAGGACAGTGTTCAGACTGAGCAACAACAACAATTCCTTCCTATGCAAGGAATCAAACTGAACACGCCTCCTTCGCAGCTGCGTGCCCGAACAGGCAGAGACGTTATACAGCCATTAATGTGTAAATCTCTGGCAAAAAAAGTGAGTATACCCCTAAGTGAAAATGGACAAATTGTGACCACTTAGCCATTTTCTCTCCCAGTTGTCATGTGACTCGTTAGTGTTACAAGGTCTCAAGTGTGAATTTGGTGAAATTCAGCATGGCACCTCATGGCAACTCTCTGAGGATCTGAAAAAAAGAATAGTTGGTTGTTGGGCACATGGAAACAGGCAACTTAATGAACTTGGTAATATTTCAAAAAATGCTCTGAGGTTAGGTTGCAACAGGTGAAAAATCCAAAGTCCTTAATAATGCAAACAATAATTAACTGAAGATGCTGTCTTTAACTGATAGCAACAGGCCGAACTGAGTGTCAAAAGAAAGTGCTAACACCCTAATACTATACTTTGGCACCAAAGCTAACTGTCATTGCATGCACGTTGTAGACCGCTGCCGCGCAGCGGACCTGAGCTCAGGCTTACCGACCCCGGTCATGGACGTTTCCATCCGAAACAGCTTCTGATGATGCAGGGTCTCCTCCACTTCGAGCAGCACTGCCTCTGGACTGTCATACGTTGAGTCGCAGTTCCTGATGCGCCTCCTCACGAGGCCCTGCTTTCGTTGCTCCTCAGCGGCACTCTCCTGCGCAATCTTCTCCCATCTAAGGTGAGGAGTGTAGAAGAAGTCGTCTCTGTTCACCCAAAGCTGTTCTCGGTTAAGGCAGAACGTTCTCCAGAGCTGATGGCGACAGATCCTATCCCAGCATCTCTGCCTTTCACAGATGCTAGGAGACTAACAGACTAAAATGGCCACATCAGAGCTTCCTGTGAAGCACTTCCTCCTACCAACAGTTCTCTATCAAAATCTGTGGAGGAACAATAGGGAGGAACAGTGGCATCTTGTGGCCAAAGGGCAATACTGCAGGCATTAGTCCATACCATATAATATAAACAGCATACATTGTGCAACTATATACAAC
Organism: Leptodactylus fallax; assembly: GCA_947044405.1. Classification (NCBI taxonomy): domain Eukaryota; kingdom Metazoa; phylum Chordata; class Amphibia; order Anura; family Leptodactylidae; genus Leptodactylus; species Leptodactylus fallax. The sequence goes on along the minus strand of CAMRHE010000037.1, from coordinate 4,156,701 downwards.
TGTACAGCTCATGACAAATTCCAAGGTACTCATTCAGAATATATATGTTTTCAAACATGGACAAGTGTGGTGTATTCGCCTGCTTCTCACAGTGGGAGTGTCATTGTTTGGTACTGCATGAGTGCTTCTGGCTGTGTGGACTACAGTTCATTGAGTGAACCATGAATGCCAACATGTACTGTGACATACTGAAGCAGAGCATGATCCCCTCCATTCAGAAACTGGGCCGCAGGGCAGTATACCAACATGATAATGACCCCAAGCACACCTTCAAGATGACTACTACCTTGGTAAAGAAACTGAAGGTAAAGGTGCTGGACTGGCCCAGCATGTCTCCAGACCTAAACCCTATTGAGCATCTGTGGGGCATCCTCAAATGGAAGGTTGTGGAGCGCAAGGTCTCTAACATCCACCAGCTCTATGATGTCGTCATGGAGGAGAGGAAGAGGATTCCAGTGCCAACCTGTGATGCTCTAGTGAACTCCATGCCCAAGAGGGTTAAGGCAGTGCTGGAAAATCATGGTGGCCACGCAAAACATTGACACTTGGGCACAATTTGACCATTTCCAAAAAGTGTCATATCTTCAGTGTTGTCCCATGAAAATATATAATGAGATCATTACAAAAATGTGAGTGCACTCACTTTTGTGAGATGCTGTACCTCCAGGTTATCTCCAGGGGTACAGCTGCAGTGAGAGCCATCTCCTCATAATGGTAGTTTGTGGGGTTCAGAGGTTACTTTGTGTTACTCACCTCCCCTGGGCTCCATAACAGGTCTTATTTCCTCTTCGGCCTCTTCCAGCCTCCTGTGTGATGTCAGAGACTTCTTACTGCCTGTGATTGGGCCTCATTAGTCTTATAAGTCACGAGGATAATGAGGATAATCACAGGCTCCAGCAGTTTTTGACGTCACTTGGGAGGCTGAAGAAGACCCGATACCCACGCTGGAGGCCCGGGGAGGTGAGTAACACTGTTTATTATATTTTTTCACCTCTCTTGGGCCTCGTCTTACTATACTCTGAGTATATTAGTAATTTGCGAGTGGCAAACCCACAAAATTTCAGATTCAGCAAAACCCCAGAAAATGTGGGTTCAGCCAAACCCAAAATAGTTAGAAAGTCTCTATGTACAGTATGTGGGATTTTTTTTTTAATTTATTTTATTAACGTAGGGGCCACTCTGGGATCATATGCTGTGAGGAGTGGTCACTAAGGGAGGGCCACTATGGGTAATACACTGTGTGGAGGGGCATTATGGGACATTATACCATATGGAAGAGCCACTATGGGACATTATACTGTGTGGAGGGGACATTATGGGACATTATACTGTGTTGCGGGGCTGCTGTGGGACATTATTACAGTCTCATGGTACTCTTCATCTGCCCTGGTGGTAAGTAATGAATGCAGTTTACCATCAATGAGCATGGGGGCCATTATATTACTTGTGGGGACACTGTGGGATCCATTATATTACCTGTGCATCACTGAAGGGGCCATTCTACTGAGTGTGAGGGCCATTACAATAAGATAAGATAATCCTTTAATAGTTCCACCATGGGGAAATTCAGTGTGTTACAGCAGCAAAGATATGTAATACAAATACAATATATACAAAATTCTCCAAGGTAGAGGCATTACAGTGACAGTAGGTACAGATAGAAAGGTACAGGTAAAAAACTAGCAGAGGGGATATCACAACTTAAAGATCTTTCAGTCCTCTGTATGGAATGATCTCAGCTTAGGTTGGTGTTGGTTGTACAGCCTAACCGCAGTGGGGAGGAAAGACTTCCGATAGCGCTCCTTCTTACACTTTGGGTGAAGTAGTCGGTCACTGGCCGTACTGTCCAGTGCTATCACGGTCTCATGCATGGGATGGGAGTTATTCTCCCGCATGGAGCTCACCATGGACAGTATCCTTCTGTCACCCACCACCTGCACAGGGTCCAGGGGACTCCCAGGGACAGAGCTGGCTCTTCTAATCAGCTTGTCGAGTCTTTTCCTATCCCTGGTTGATATGCTACTCCCCCAGCAGGCCACTCCGAAGAAGATGGCTGATGCCACTACTGAGTTGAAAAAGGCCCTAAGAAGTGCCCCCTGGACACCAAAGGCTCTCAGCCTCCTAAGCAGGTAGAGCCTGCTGTGGCCCTTCCTGTATAGTACATCCAGGAGATCTACCCAGTCCAGCTTATTATTGAGGAGCACACCCAGGTACTTACAGTATGTGTGTTGACAATCTCAATGCCCGTCCATGGATGTCCACTGGTTTAGGAGGGTATCTGCATTTACGAAAGTCCACCACCATCTCCTTGATCTTCCCAGTATTAATCCTAAGGTGGTTCCGCTGGCACCAGTCCACAAAATCCCGGTTCAATTCTCTGTACTCCCTGTCATCTTCTCTGTGATGAGGCCTGCTATTGCAGAGTCATCAGAATACTTCTGTAAGTAGCAGCTAGATGAGTTGCACCTAAAATCTGCAGTGTACAGTGTGAAGATGAAAGGGGCAAGAACTGTATTACAGATCACGGTATCTGACACACAGTCCCGGGCTCTCACATACTGAGGTCGGTTTGTGAAGTAGTCTAGGATCCAATTGGAGAGGTGGTGGTTCACTCCAACAAGGGCCAGCTTGTCTCTCAGTAGCCCCGGCTGTATGGTGTTAAAAGCACTGGAGAAATCAAAGAACATTATTCTCACAGTGTTCCCTGGTTTCTCCAGGTGAGAAAGAACTCTGTGCAGAAGGTGGATGATGGCATCATCCACCCCAATGCCCGGTCGATAAGCAAACTGGAGATGGTCCATAGCCGAGCTCACTAGAGGGCGTAGATGTGTGAGAACCAATCTCTCTAAGATCTTCATCAGGTGGGATATCAATGCTACGGGTCTGTAGTCGTTAAGGTCCATAGGATGAGGTGTCTTTGGAACCGGTACCACACAAGAAGATTTCCAAAGTTCTGGTACCATTCCCCGCTTCAGGCTCATATTAAACATATATGTAATAATATCACACAGCTGGTCCCCGCAAGTCTTAATTAGCCTTGCACTGATGCCATCTGGCCCTGAGGCTTTCCCAGCTTTGATCTTTTTCAACTCCTTTCTCACCTGGGCATGTGTGAAGCTCAGACTGTAGCCAGATGATGACTGATTGCTGTATTTACTGGTCTGGGGAGAAATAACAGCAGGAGGTGAGGTCAGTGTGTTCCCTTGGTAAATAGAAAGGTTTCATGCTAATAGTTCAATGTCCTTACAGAAAGTTTGCTCCTTAATCACAATGTGCCTATAGTTACACCATCTATCATTCACAAATATCGCCAGCCCTCCTCCTTTCCTCTTACCACTCTCCCTTGTCCTGTCCGCCCGAAGAAGTTTAAAGCCATCCAAGTAGACAAGAGTGTCCGGAGTAACTTTGGTGAGCCAAGTCTCTGTAAACAGCATCATGCTGCACTCCCGAAACTCCTGATGATGCCTGCTCAGAGCCGCCAGTTCGTCCATCTTATTCGCAAGAGATCTCACGTTGCCCATAATGATGCAGGGGAGAGCAGGTCTAAAACATTAGTTCTACACCCTCTTCTCTTCTTCTTCTTTAGTTCCTGGGGGATGTCTGGTCTAGTAGCATTCAGCCCTGCTGTGTCCCTAAGTTGCAGCAGTTCGTCCCTGGAGTAGACAATAGAATCCTGGCTGAATACAGAATCTCCAGACACAATAGTTCCCAGTGAAAACACAACAAAAATTATTACAAAAGTTAAAGTCCAAGTCCTCATATGGTTCTTCATAGTGCAATGCCCCTTAAGTAGAGTGATAGACAAAAAAAAAAAGAAAGGAAAAGAAGAGAAAGCTCGAAGTGAGCAGGAGCTGCTGTAACAGGCTGCCACTCCAGCAGCGCTATCTTGAAAAAGAAAAAATACATGTCGGGGCACTGATGGGGCCCATTACATAATTGTTAACAAAGTCTGTAAATGAAGCCTTATTTTATTTGCATTTATAAGTGATCACTACTTTGGGAGCACTTGGTTGGGACATTTTCTCACAGGGGGTACTTAATTTCAAAAGGTTGAGTACCACTGCCCTAAAGTTTTACGGAATTTTAGAAACTACATCCCTCAAGGAATTTCTCAAGGGGTGTTATCATTTTGAGCATAATCCTAAAACTATTGAGTGGGCTATCCCTAGTACAAAAAAGTTGTATATGTGGGCATAAACTGCAGCTTGGGCATGTTAGGATTTATTGTAGTAATCCCTTTTAGGTTCACACCAGCTTGAGAGAGAGAGAGGCCACAATGGAGTATGATAGAACTGGATATTTTACTCAAGAACTTCTTCAGCAAGTGGTTCAGTACAGATATCTGATAAAGCTTCTTTATTAACAGGAACTCAGGCAAACTCAGGCACACCACTCTCCTGTCCCTTCCAGGATGTCACGTCATCCAGATTCCTCCTACAATTGAGGTAAAAAAATAGATGCAAGGTCTTGCCCCTAGATGGCAGCAGAGCACCAGTAGTGGCATTGGAATGCACAAGTCAATATTTGCCACTATCAAACTTGTACCCCTTACAGGAACACATCAGGGCTCAGCAGGGAAGGAGCACTGCGTTTTTTTAGCTTATGGAGTACAGATCTAGAGGAACTTTCTGGACGCCATGTTGTTCTTGCAGAGCCCTGGAAGGGCCAGTAAGTTGTAATTCCCCAAGAAGTGACCCCATTTTGTAGGGGAAATTTTAGGGTCTCTGCAAATATGACGGCGTCCAAAAACAATCTAAATCTGCACTCCAAAAGTACATAATGGTCTTTCATATCTGCTCCCTGCTGTGTACCCAAACAGCAGTTTATGCCCACATGTATGACCATGTTATACTCAAGATAAAGTACTCAACAATGTCATATGTGGGTATAAACTGCTGTTTGGGCACAGCCGGGCACAGAAGGTAAGGAACTCTATTTTGGTTTTTGGAGCACAGTATGGTTTTTGACATCATGCCACTTTTTGACATGTGACACCAGTTTGGAAACTACACCACTGAAGGGATTTATCAACCAGTGTAGCGAGCATTTTTAACCCTTGAGCGTTGCATTAATTTAATTTCCAGAAATGAACACGCAGCTGATAATGAAAAGTGAAAATTGCAATTTTGCTATAGCTGCGCCATTTCAGTGCTCGATATATTGCGCCCAGCTAGTGTCAGCGGAGACACACACTCCAAAAACTGTTAATTGGGTATCCTGGGAACAACCGCTTTTGGAGCTTTCATCTCTGACACAAGCTGGGCACAACATATTGCACACTGAAATTACGTAACACTTGGGGATTAAAAATGCTCAATGTACCCTGGATAAATTTCCTCAGGAGTGTAGTTTCCAAAATGGGTTTACATGTCAGGGGATTCCACTTTACTGGCATTTCAGGGCTCTGCAAAATTGTCATGACTTACAAACTAAGTCTGTGCTCCAAAAACCACATGGCGTAATTCTCTTCTGTCCCACATATGACATTAAGTGTCATACATGTGGGCATAAGCTGCAGTTTGGGTACACAGCAGGGTACAGAATGGAAAGAGCACTATGTGGCTTTTGGAACGCGAATTTAGATGTTTGGTATCTGGACTCCATGTCATGTTTGCAGAGCCTTTAAGGTACCAGTAAAGTGGAATCCCCTATGCAGTGACCCCGTTTTGAAAACTGCACCCCTCAAAGAATTTATCAAGGGGTGTAGTGAGCATTAGTTTCCCATATGTGAATGCACAGTGGATGGTGATAAGTGAATATGTAAACTGTGAGGAGTACATTGGGAATACCAAATTCCCTACTATTTCCCCAGTAGCTCCTATGATTTGGGGGTTCACTTCTGGTGTCTTTTCCCTCGTAAGCTCTAAATCTGTTTCCTGATATATACTCGCACAGCTTATACATTTCCTTCCTGCCACAGCCAGTTTTGTTCTCATATTGTGAAAGCTATATTTTTGAGTGCCTATAACTTATTGAATACATTTTATTACCTCTTTTTTGGTGGATTAAAAAAAAAACATCAATACTGGCATTGCGTTTTAGGGGGCGTTCACACTACCGTTGGTGACAGTCAGTAGTGTCCGTTGTTATTGTCTGTTACAAGATTTTAGCATCGGACACTAGCTGAACCGTCAGAAATCCGTTAAAATTTCCATTCATTACAATGGATTTTTATATTGTGTCCGTTAGTGTCCGTTTGTGTCCGTTTACACCCAATCCGTCAGAAGTTCCTTTTTTTTCCGCGGACAAAAAATCCTACATGCAGGACTTTTTTGTCCATTTGCAAAAAACGGATTCTTGATGGACAGCAAGTGTCCGTTATATTTTTTACATTGATGTCTATGGATAACGGACATATAATGGACACAAACGGATTGTCTTCAGTTAGTGTCCATTATTCCTGTCCGTTTTTTATACAGAGCATGCTCAGAAAGTACAAGGAAATGGGACCTCCCCTGACAGTCACATGTCCAGGTCCTGCAGATTCACTCAGAAGAGACAAGAGGCAGCAGGAAGTCTTGTGGTAAGTGCTGCTGCTGATGATAATAATGATGATTGATAATGGTGGTTGTAGTACTGTTTGTTTATGCTCACGGATGGAAAGTATATTTCCATGTGCTGCCTTGTACTTGTAGTTTGCTCCACATCTTGCAGAAAAGGATGCCATTTGCATACTATTGCAAAGATGGAACATTGGTGCACAAAAGGGATGTGCGCACAGACGAAAAGTATATTTCCATGTGCTGTCTTGTACTTGTAGTTTGCTCCACATCTTGCAGAAAAGCAAGCCATATGCATACTTTTGCAAAGATGGAACATTCGTGTACAAAAGTGATGTGCGCACAGACGAAAAGTATATTTCCATGTGCTGTCTTGTACTTGTAGTTCGCTCCACATCTTGCAGAAAAGCATTCAATTTGCATACTTTTGCAATGATGGAACAATGGTGCACAACAGTGATGTGCGCATGGACGGAAAGTATATTTCCATGTGCTGTTTTGTACTTGCAGTTTACTCCACATTTTTAAGCAATAGAACACTACCTTCAAGTATATTGTACATGAATTCACTAAAAAGTTTATTTTTTATTAAAAAAAAATAATATAGAAAAAGATCTACAAATACAGGCCTTGCACTTGAATTTGTGCAAGATCTATTCTGTTCAACATGTATCCCTCATAATATAACCTTTTTTTTCCTTTTCATACCGATTTTCTATAAAAAAAAAAAATCAACAGAAGTATAATCTAAAAAGTAAGTAGATTTTTTTTATGCATTTCAAATTGCATACATTTTTAAAATAAATTTAACATAAATTTAATAAACTATATTTTTGTAAAACAGATGTCTTCAGATTTGGAAATGCGGGGACCTCCAGTGAGACGAAGGAGACTTCAAGTTGTAAGTTTTTTGTTTTTTTTTTCTTGCAGATTTTAAAGAGGACCTTTCCTTACTGGGAGGTAAGGAACGCCCCCTATGACAGTACAGGGCTATGGACGAGTACAGTCGGTGTGGCTTTCCTCACAGCCCAGCTAGACTGTCAGGAACGCCCTTCTGACAGTAGGCTGTGATCGGTAACGGCACCGATATCTCCAGCCCCGGGGCATATAACAGGAATTGAGTGCATTGTTGACTTTCTAGCGGTATATAAAAACGCATGTGCAAGAGGAAGGTCCTCTTTAAGGCCCGATTCACATCTGCATTCGGGTTTCCGTTCAGAGAGTCCACTTGGGGACCCCCCGAAAGGAAGCCTATACGCATAAAAAAAGCTCTTTACCTGGGAAATTGTAAGCAGCACTTTCCTCTCCGCATGTTTCGTGCGGAAACCGAGCAGAAACCACATGGACCCCATTATAGTCTATGGGGTCCGTGGGTTTCCCAGGTAAACAGCTTTTTGATGTATATAGGTTTTCATTCGGGGTTCCCCAATCGGACTCCCTGAACGGAAACCCTAACGCAGATGTGAACCGGGCCTTACATACTTTCCCAAAAAATAGAAAAAAAACGTTTTGATTATTTTTACAGGGAACACCAACACCTCCGAGGTCCCCGCATTTTTCACCCGAGACCTCAGAAGATGAGGTATGTAATTATTTATTTATTAATGAATAGCAAAGAAAAATTTTTTTTTTTTTTTTTAATTTATATTTTTTTTCCAGGAATTAACACAGGAGAATATAAAACCCGTTCATGAGACGGCACAGGGCCCTCGTAGTCCTGTAGCATGTATTCTTTAAAATTATTATTATTATTATTATTATTATTATTATTATTATTTTAAAATATTTAATGGTATATATTAAATAAAGATAATTATATGTATTTTACAACTGAAAAAAATATCAATTAAAATTTTTAAAATCAATACACATTTCAAATATAATCCTTTCTTAATTTTAGGATTTAAAACAGAGGACACATTCCTCCAGAGGAAGAGCCCGGAGCCAGCGGCGTGGAGCTGGTCAGAGACGCACCCCTGGTCAAAGACGGGTAAATTTTTTAATTTTTTTCTTTAAAAATTTACATTATTTTGAAAAGTGTGGGTGGTGTATTGAGGAGGATCTTTCAAGTGTTTTTAAGTGTAATATATATATATATATATATATATATATATATATATATTACACTATAAAGATGTGTGGACTCAAGGCAACGATATATCTATCAAATGCATGCATACCAGCCAATCAGACAGTCAGCTTTGTAGCATTATATAATAACACGCCTCTCCTAGGACCTGACAGCGCCTTGAGCTGACAATTGTAAAACTATAATATATTAATTACATTTTGTTGAATATCCAGGTCTGGAAAGTTTTTTGGATAATTTGTTTTTTATTTTCTGAAATTTTAATTCATTTATTTTTTTCTTCAGCTTGTCTCCGCCAGTGAAGAGGCCGATGAGGAGCTTGTCTGGTCAATAGACAGTGAGCTCCTCATCGAGCTGGTGGAGGCCAAGCCGTCGCTGTGGGACTCTTCTGACCAGCTCCACTCTGATAAACACCTGACGGATCGCCTCTGGAGGGATATTGTGTTACATTTTATGGAGGACTACGAGGGCTTGTCAGATTCAGAAAAAGAGGTATGTTGTGAGTACATATATTTTTAAATTTTATATAATTAATCGTTTTTACATTTCAGGTATGTCTTTAGAATTGAACATGATGTAAAAATTTGTCTGTAAACTTTTGCTCTAAAGGGAAGTATGTCCGGATGAGGTGGAGTTCCATAAAGGATCGCTTTACAAGGGACATGAGAGAGGAGAGGGAGAGGCCCAGCGGTTCAGCACCAAAAAAATCGAAGCCGTACGCTTAATGGAAAAGCTGACTTTCCTTAGAAGGGCCTCTCAAACACGAGCGTAAGTTGAGCTCAAAATAATTTATGTATATTTTTTTGGGTTTGAGTGTTGGTGGGGGGGTTCTTGTTTTCTTTTAACTCTGTTTAACACTGCAAAGTTATGTTATATATAAATTTATTTCATATTATATTTTTAACCTTGTTTTTGTTTTTTTTACAGAACATCCTCTTGTCAAAATCTCCCTTGTGAAGCGATTCCAGTGGAAGACCAGCCTGCTGGCCGCTCATCTGCTGATATACCTGTTCAGGAAACAGAAGGTCCCCGGCCAGAACCCTCTGCCGCCTTAACAGCTCATCAACAGATACAGAATATATTTGGGCAGCTGTTAAGTCGTCAGAGAACTTGCCGGAGACAAGGAAGTGAGATAAAGGATCTCACACAGGCAATGCGAGATTGCCTGTTGAGATTAGAAGAGCATGTTGGTCGGTTTATGGATTCAATTGAACGACGACTGGAGGGAGTGGGGTCTTTGTCAACCCTTACAACCAACCATCATTTTCTTCAAACTCTGCTCCCTTTCTTGGACCAATTACCGCCTGAGAAGGTATATAATGCCCAAATAGGACTGCTTACCTATGCCCGGGATTTCCATTGCCGCTCCCAATCCCGCACCCCATACCAACACCACCCCCCATCCCATCCTAACCCCCTTCCACTACCCTTCCCCCTTCCACTACCCATCCACCACCCTTCCCACTCCTACCCCCATCATAATCCTACCCCCATCACACTCATACCCCCCATCAAACACCTATCCCCATCACACTCTTTCTCTGCTTCACCTTCTTTTCGCTTTCCACCTGCCACTTCACTACATACTCCTTCTACTTCTCATCTTCCTCAAACTCCTTCATTTTCTCATTCCTATTCCCTCCAAACACCTCACCCTTCCACTCCCACTGGAGTTCCTCAGCTCAGCGAAGCCATTTCTGGTACTATGAGGCACACAGCAGGTGAGGCAGGCCAGTTTACGCCACGGTCTTCCACTCCTCATCCGGACATACCTGATATCTAGTGCATGTATTTCTACCTCAGGTGTTCCCTCCCTTTACAGACACATGACGTGGCATCGTCCAGTCCTTCCTCTTATTCTTACCTTGTATCTACAAATAAAAACTCACACACAGGGCTGGAATGAATTGGCCACAGCAGCCATTTTATTAACAAGTACAAAGCAATAACCATTTGTATAAAAAACCTTAACCGATCCCACCATACCCAATTTGACTAAGGAGGTCCTCGGAGCCACCATTCTGGCCTATCATTTTCTATAAGTTATTATTATTATTACCTCCAGCCGTAAGCCCAGCTCAGAGGCACCAAGTCACCCTTCGCGGGTGCAAGAATCCATGCCCTAACGGATTCTTTGATCCCGGGCCAGCTTAAATTCCACAGCCACCACGCTAATCCTTTTGGGGAGTCCAGAGTCTACCCGGCTCCCCCCCCCCAACCATATTTCCACATCCTTCGTCTCCAACTCCGAGGACCCCCCCCGCCAAAAACGCAAAGCCTTGACACCCTTAAGGCCTCGCGTCCCTCCATACTCTCAAAGCCGTCTCAATACCCTCCTGAATATCCAGGCACCAAATATCGGCCCCAATTGCATTAAGATGCACCCCATCCCTACGCCAAAAGTTACCCTCACCCGCTTCCAGAATCTTATGTCTGATAGCCACAAAACCGTTCCTCCTAAAAAAATCTAGCCACTGCTCGATTGACTTTCACCCTCGCCCTGTTAATGCTCTCCACGGATCTCGCTTCCCTCCAAACATGGCGATGAACAATATCGGACCAGACTGTTACCAAACCAGGAGTCATAGCCCATAACCGCAGCATGTCAAATTTAATATCCCGTATAAGCTCTCTAAACAGTCTGGCCCCCAAATCATTACCTCCCACATGTAATACTAAGACATCCGGAGACCTATCTAGCCGTGAGAACCGATGAAATTCCAGCAGGACCCTGGACCAACACATACCTCTAAGCCATCTGACTGTGACCACTTCTCTTGGAAACCCCAGCTGACGGCCTTCAGGGCGGACCGCTGCCCGCAGCGCCCCCCAAAAAACATATGAGTGGCCCAGGATCCATACCAACTCCATCCCCTCGACACCTGAAACAAAGAAAAAACACAAACTCAGCATAACCCCCATTTCTTCGGCCCGGGCTTCGCTTACAACCAGCCCGTTCTAATATAAGACCTGAAACGAAGGGACTCCCAATGACCAATTTGCTGCACCATCTCATACGATAAGCCATTACGGGTGGCCTCTGTCGCTGCACCAATTCTAAAGGAGTGTCCCCCGAAATCTCCCAGACTACAACCCCCCCAACACCAAACATCTCCTAAAAACCGCCAAGAATTGGAAACGCGACAAGAAAGACCCATCCTTGTGACACAAGAGAGGTTCCCCAGGGCCCCTCACTTGCGGACTAAAAAGTCCCAAACACCTAACTGGACACATAACCACCCCCTGGACTGCAAATAACAGCACCCTGGCCCCATGCCCCATCATATCTGTTTTTGACCTCCGAATACCAAACTCCACCCTGTCTTCGTACAGGACTGACCAATTCCCCTAACCGCAAAGCCCCAAAAAAGGCCAACGAAAAGGCCAAACGGAAAAGACTCACTTCAGGATTCGAACTGCAAACAGTAACCAACACGGTCCCCAACTCCTGCAACAACTGGAATGACACCGGACGTCTCTTATCCTCAGATGACCAACCCTGCTTCCACCCCCGCATGGCTTGCCTAACCAGGAAGTGCTTGGTCAGATCCACCGCCCCCCTTGCCTTAAAACCAAAGGTCAAACCTGCCAGCAGCCTATTCACCCGGGACACTGACCAACCCTTCTCTCTACACTATCCCACCAGCAACAACAGCAGAGCCTCCTTGCCCTCCACCTGGGTCCCAAACACAGTCGTCCAATCCTCCTATTGCCTCCATCCCGTCTCATATCCAGACCATGTACCCTCAGTTAACGAAGCAGCAATCAGATCGTGAGCCGCCCGAATGGCAGTTCCCAAAGATCCTCTGGCCACGAATCCCCGAACTCTTCTGCCCCCAGCGCCAGCTGTCGGAAAAGTTCCCACTGAAAACTAGATAAAGCATCATCGATGCAGTTATCCACCCCAGGAACATGCTCCGCTACCACCCAAGCATTCAACGACAAACATAACAACACTAAACGTTGCAACACACAGACCACCGGAGGGGAAGAAGCAGACAACCTGTTAATGACCTGTACCACCTTCAAGTTATCACAGAAAAACCGAACCTTCCTATTCCTAAAACAATCCCCCCATATCGATAAAGCCAAAACAATCGGGAAGAGTTCAAGCAATGCCAAATTACGCCCCAAAACTGCCTCTTTCCACGAATCCGGCCAGGAACGCACCACCTCCCGTTAAAGTAAGCCCCAAAACCCACGCTCACTGCCGCATCTTTAAATAGTTCCATGTCAAAAGCGTCCACAGCCGCTTCCAACATCAGTGACCGCCCATTGTAAGATACTAAAAAACTATCCCAAACAGCCAAATCGTCCCTAAGTTCCTTACCCAGGCGCACGTAATGATGGGGTACGGAAACCCCAGCAGCCGCCGCCAGTCTCTTATAAAAAAACTCGTCCCATAGGCAAAATGTGGCACGCAAAATTTTATTTTCCTAAGAGGGACTGTAATTTCCGCAGCTTCTGCTTCTTCTGCCGATGAGCCCCTTGGACCTCTCCCCTTAGCTGAACCAATTTGTCTTCCGGTAACCTGCATTCCATCGCCACCGTATCGATTAAAATGCCCAGAAACCTCAGAGACATCACTGGCCCCTCCGTTTTTTCCTCTGCCAACGGAATACCAAAACCACTATCCACCCCCTCTAATTTATGTAACAGTAACAAACACACCCCCGAACCCGCCGGACCCACGCATAAGAAGTCATCCAGATAATGGATGACCGAGGACCATCCAGCTTCCTTGCGGACCACCCACTCCTCAAAAGTACTAAATGTCTCGAAGTAAGCACATGAAATAGAACATCCCATGGGCAAACACCGATCCACAAAGTAATTCCCATCCCAGTAACACCCCAACAAGTGCAAACTATCCGGATCAGCCTTTGCCAACAAAGCCCCAACTCCAAATCGAAGTTTAATGAGAGCCACGCGGGTTCGTCCATCCACAAAGTGACACACCTATATATACAGTATGGCTGCAGCCAGGCTGAATTCCTACCAAGTGGGGGGAAAAAAACACAATTCTCAGGCTCAGTGGGGTCTCAGCAGACAGACCCCCATCAATCAGGTATTTATCCTCTATCATTTAGTTGTATACAGTGCAGTAACATTTTGTGACTTACAGGTGACGTCTCTGACTAATTCTTCACATTTCCCTTCTCTTCCCTTTGGACCGCCATGACCACTTCTTCCAGCTGTGACTTGTCTCTGTAAAGTTTGCAACACAGACATCTTTGGCTCCTCATTTTTCCAGGCATCCAACCCACATTGTCCTCACCTGCACACCCATCCTGCTGCTACCCCAATTATAATACTCCCAAGTGCATCTTTATATTAATAATGTCTGTGTGTACCCTGTATAAATAGTGCCCCTTATTAATAATGCTCCAGGTGTTAACTAATTAAAAGGTCTTCCAGGTCATTAATAAACTAATCAGTGGGGCTCAAAAACCCAGGACCCCTACTGATCAGCTGTTTTAATGGTACCTGTGTAAGCGCCGTGACCACTTCTCTGTTTACATAGTGTCATTCATCTCATAGTGGCCATGTAATGTAACTACAGCCTCGTCCTATACATGTCTATGTGACAAGACTGTAATTACATCACACGGTCACTATAAACAGACAGCGTGTGATATAAACAGGCACCATAGCCCCTTCATACAGCTGATCAGAGGAGGGGTCCACTGATCTCTTATTGATAATCTGTCGTAAGGATAGAACATCAATAAAAATGAGCTGGAAAGACCCTTTAATAAAGCCCAAGTGCCACCTTAAAGGGGTTGTCTAGGATAACCACTTTTTTAATATGAGGCTGAGGAAGGTGCTCAGGTGTCTTCCAGGGCATTTCAGTCCTGCTGCTCCAGTATTTTCTTCCCCAGAAGAAAACATTGGAGCAGCAGAACCAGACCGCGGTGGGAGACATCGGAGCACAAGGGACAGGTGAGTAGGTGTTTTTTTTTTTTTTTTAATACAGTATTACACGGTATTATGGCCCACAGCGGCCCCTGCACACAGTATTACATGGTATTATGCCGCCCAGTGGCCCCTGCACACAGTATTATGCCTCGCAGCGACCCCTGCACACGGTATTATGCCCTGCAGCGGCCCCTACACATGGTATTATGCCCCACAGCGGCCCCTGCACACAGTGTTATGCCCCGCAGCGGCCCCTGCACAAGGTATTATGCCCTGCAGCGGTCCCTGCACACAGTATTATGCTCCATAGTGGCCCCTGCACACAGTATTATGCCCTGCAGCGGCCCCTGCACATGGTATTATGCCTCGCAGCGACCCCTGCACACGGTATTATGCCATGCAGCGGCCCCTACACACGGTATTATGCCCCATAGCGGCCCCTGCACACGGTATTATGCCCCGCAGCGGCCCCTGCACAAGGTATTATGCCCTGCAGCGGTCCCTGCACACAGTATTATGCTCCATAGTGGCCCCTGCACACAGTATTATGCCCTGCAGTGGCCCCTGCACACGGTATTATGCTCCATAGTGGCCCCTGCACTCGGTATTATACTCCATAGTGGCCCCTGCACACGTAATTATACCCCATAGTGGCCCCTGCACACAGTATTCTGCTCCATAGTGGCCCCTGCACTCAGCATTATGCTCCATAGTGGCCCCTACACTCGGTATTATGCTCCATAGTGGCCCCTGCACTCGGTATTATGCTCAATAGTGGCCCCTGCACACGATATTATGCTCCATAGTGGCCCCTGCACTCGGTATTATGCTCCATAGTGGCCCCTGCACTCGGTATTATACTCCATAGTGGCCCCTGCACACGTAATTATGCCCCATAGCGGCCCCTGCACACAGTATTCTGCTCCATAGTAACCCACCCATGAACTATTATTATACTCTGGGTCTTTTCAGACCTCACAGTATAATGATCAGAGACCCAGGTGGTGACAAACATAAAGACCAGTGTTACTTACCTGGGCTCCGGTGCACTCCCTGGTGTCGCAACATAATAACGTCGGCCTGGCTCACGTGACGCTTTGGAGGTCACCATAGAAGGCCAAAGCCTGCTGGGAGTAACACCGGATCGCTGGAGAGGTGAGTAACATTGGTTTTTATGTTTATCACCTTCCCTGGGTCTCCGATTATTATACTCCGAGTTCTGAAAATACCACAGAGTATAATAATAGTAGTATTTGGCCTCACTTACCAATGCCCGCTGCCGCTCACAGCCGCTTCTGATTCCCTCTTCTGGGTCCGATAGCAGAAGAGGAAGTGGAGGCGGCCACAGCAGAAGCGGGGATCAGTAAATAAATAGGCCGTTACCTGCCGGGGTTACTCCAGGAGGTAACGGCCTATATATATATATAAAAAGTTCTCCTCACCTACCTGCGATCCCTTGATGGAGCCGCCGCCTCCTCTTCTTCACCCGCATCCGCGTCTCAGCGTAGGAGGCGCAATGACGTCATTGTATCGCTGCCTGCAGCACTTTCCGTCACTGTATGGGGGGGGCGGCATTTTATACATTCTATTTTCCGTAAAACATTCCAGGACAGTCCCCGCGCAGCTTTGTTTTTTTTTTTTTTTAAGCGGCCTGTCCTGGGCTGGTTTACGGTAAATAGAATGTAAAAAATGCCGCCCCCAAGACAGTGACGGATAGTGCCGCCCGAGGCGGCCGCCTCACTTCGCCTCATTAGCGGTGCGCCCCTGCCACAGCGGCCCCTGCACACTGTATTATGCCCCACAGCGGCCCCTGCACATGGTATTATGCTCCATAGTGGCCCCTGCACTGGTATTATGCTCCACAGTGGCCCCTGCACACGGTATTATGCTCCATAATAGTCCCTGCAAACGTTATTATGCCCCACAGCGGCCCCTGCACATGATATTATGCTCCATAGTGGCCCCTGCACACGGTATTATGCTCCATAGGGGCCAATGCACACGGTATTATGCTCCATAGTGGCCCCTGCACTGGTATTATGCTGCACTGTGGCCCCTGCACATGGTATTATGCTCCACAGTGGCCCCTGCACACGGTATTATGCTCCAAGTGGCCCCTGCACACAGTATTATGCCACACATTGGCCCTTGCACACGGTATTATGCTCCACAGTGGCCCATGAACAAGGTATTATGCCCCATAGTGGCCCCTGCACACAGTATTTTGCCCCATAGTGGCCCCTGCACATGGTATTATGCTCCACACTGGCCCCTGCACATGGTATTATGCCCCATAATGGTCCCTGCACATGGTATTATTCCCCATAGTGGCCCACCCATGAGCTATTATTATACTCTGGGGTCTTTTAAGACCCCAGAGTATAATGATAGGAGATCCAGGCGAGGTGACAAACATAAAAACCAGTGTTACTTACCTATCCTGGCCACCTATGCACTCCCTGCAGCTTTCGGCCCTGTTTAATTGCACACAGACGTCACGTGGATCAGGCCAGAGTCGCGACCTGATGACATCACCAGAGGGCCAAAGCCTGCTTGGAGTAACATCAGATTGCAGGAGAGGTGAGTATCAATGGTTTTTATGTTCCCTCACCTCCCCTGGGCCTCACTTACTGATCCCCTCTCCTGCTCACAGCTGTTTCTGCTCCCCCCTGCGCAGCTTTGTTTTTTTTGTTTTTTTTAAAGCAGCCTGTCCTGGGCTGGTTTATGTTAAATAAATCGTAAAAATGCCGCCCCCCAAACAGTGACGGACAGTGCCGCCTGATGCGGCCTCCTCATTTCGCCTCATTAGAGATGCGCCCCTGACCTCCACTGTTCCTGGTAACTGCCATTTCTTAATTACATTTCGAACTGAGGAAAGAGAAACTTGAAAACACTTTGTTATCTTCTTATAGCCTTCTCCTGCTTTGTGGGCCTCCACTATTTTCATTTTTAGAGTGCTCGACAGCTGCAGTTTTTTGGCACAAGGTTAGAGAAGGCCGGGTATTTACAAAGCTGTAAAATTTGCATCACTTGGCCTTTCCTAAAGATAATAATGAACAAGCCATAACACTAACTGGCTAATTAAGGTCTGAGACCTTGGTCAAAGTTATCTGAAAAAAACAAATCTACAAGGGTTCCCAAACTTTTGCAAGGTACTTCTTTCCCTTTTTTCACTCTAAAATTGTACTCAAACATAATAATACACTGATATTGCTTAAAAGTCTAGACAAGTGTGTTTAATCTTTACCTTTATGACTTTTAAAGATCATTTCATTTTCAACTTGCTTAACTATTCACAATAACAGTCATTTTGACCAGGGGTGTCCAAACTTTTGCATGCCACTGTATATATATATATATATATATATATATATATAATGTGGGGAAAAAAGTATTTAGTCAGCCACCAACTGTGCAAGTTCTCCCACTTAAAAAGATGAGAGAGGCCTGTAATTGACATCATAGGTAGACCTCAACTATGAGAGACAAAATGAGAAAACAAATCCAGAAAATCACATTGTCTGATTTTTAAAGAATTTACTTGCAAATTATGGTGGAAAATAAGTATTTGGTCACTAACAAAAGTTCATCTCAATACTTTGTTATATATCCTTTGTTGGCAATGACAGAGGTCAAACGTTTTCTGTAAGTCTTCACAAGGTTGGCACACACTGTTGCTGGTATGTTGGCCCATTCCTCCATGCAGATCTCCTCTAGAGCAGTGATGTTTTGGGGCTGTCACTGAGCAACACAGACTTTCATCTTCCTCCAAAGTTTTTCTATGGGATCGAGATCTGGAGACTGGCTAGGCTACTCCAGAACCTTAAAATGCTTCTTACGAAGCCACGCCTTCATTGCCCTGGCGGTGTGCTTGGGATCATTGTCATGCTGAAAGACCCAGCCACGTTTCATCTTCAATGCCCTTGCTGATGGAAGGAGGTTTGCACTCAAAATCTCACGATACATGGCCCCATTCATTCTTTCATGTACACAGATAAGTCGTCCTGGTCCCTTTGCAGAGAAACAGCCCCAAAGCATGATGTTGCCACCCCCATGCTTCACAGTAGGTATGGTGTTCTTTGGATGCAACTCAGCATTCACTCTCCTCCAAACACGACGAGTTGTGTTTCTACCAAACAGTTCTACTTTGGTTTCATCTGACCATATGACATTCTCCCAATACTCTTCTGGAACATCCAAATGCTCTCTAGCAAACTTCAGACGGGCCCAGATATGTACTGGCTTAAACAGGGGGACACGTCTGGCACTGCAGGATCTGAGTCCCTGACAGCGTAGTGTGTTACTGACGGTAGTCTTTGTTACGTTAGTCCCAGCTTTCTGCAGGTCACCGTTTTCCTCACCGTTCTTGTGATCATTTTGACCCCACGGGGTGAGATCTTGCGTGGAGCCCCTGAATGAGGGAGATTATCAGTGGTCTTGTATGTCTTCCATTTTCTAATTATTTCTCCCACAGTTGATTTCTTCACACCAAGCTGCTTGCCTATTGCAGATTCAGTCTTCCCAGCCTGATGCAGGACTACAATTTTGTTTCTGGTGTCCTTCCACAGCTCTTTGGTCTTCACCATAGTGGAGTTTGGCGTGTGACTGTTTGAGGTTGTGGACAGATGTCTTTTATACTGATAACAATGTCAAACAGGTGCCATTACTACAGGTAATGAGTGGAGGACAGAGGAGCCTCTTAAAGAAGAAGTTACAGGTTTGTGAGATCCAGAAATCTTGCTTGTTTGTACGTGACCAAATACTTATTTTCCACCATAATTTGCAAATAAATTCTTTAAAAATCAGACAATGTGATTTTCTGGATTTGTTTTCTCATTTTGTCTCTCATAGTTGAGGGCTACCTATGATGACAATTACAAGCCTCTCTCATCTTGTTAAGTGGGAGAACTTGCACAATTGGTGGCTGACTAAATACTTTTTTTCCCCCACTGGATATATATATATACAGTACAGACCAAAAGTTTGGACACACCTTCTCATTCCAAGAGTTTTCTGTATTTTCATGGCTATAAAAATTGTAGATTCACACTGAAGGCATTGAAACTATGAATTAACACATGTGGAATTATATACTTAACAAAAAAGTGTGAAACAACTGAAAATATGTCTTATATTCTAGGTTCTTCAAAGTAGCCACCTTTTGCTTTGATTACTGCTTTGCACACTCTTGGCATTCTCTTGATGAGCTTCAAGAGGTAGTCACCTGAAATGGTTTTCACTTCACAGGTGTGCTCTGTCAGGTTTACTAAGTGGGATTTCTTGCCTTATAAATGGGGTTGGGACCATCAGTTGTGTTGTTCAGAAGTCAGGTGGATACACAGCTGATAGTCCTACTGAATGGAGTGTTAGAATTTGTATTATGGCAAGAAAAAAGCAGCTAAGTAAAGAAAAACGAGTGGCCATCATTACTTTAAGAAATGAAGGTCAGTCAGTCCGAAAAATTGGGAAAACTTTGAAAGTGTCCCCAAGTGCAGTGGCCAAAACCATCAAGCGCTACAAAGAAACTGGCTCACATGAGGACCGCCCCAGGAAAGGAAGACCAAGAGTCACCTCTGCTGCGGAGGATAAGTTCATCCGAGTCACCAGCCTCAGAAATCGCAGGTTAACAGCAGCTCAGATTAGAGACCAGGTCAATGCCACACAGAGTTCTAGCAGCAGACACATCTCTACAACAACTGTTAAGAGGAGACTGTGTGCAGCAGGCCTTCATGGTAAAATAGCTGCTAGGAAACCACTGCTAAGGACAGGCAACAAGCAGAAGAGACTTGTTTGGGCTAAAGAACACAAGGAATGGACATTAGACCTGTGGAAATCTGTGCTTTGGTCTGATGAGTCCAAATTTGAGATCTTTGGTTCCAACCACTGTGTCTTTGTGCCATGCAGAATGGACTCTACATGCCTGGTTCCCACCGTGAAGCATGGAGGAGGAGGTGTGATGATGTGGGGGTGCTTTGCTGGTAACACTGTTGGGGATTTATTCAAAATTGAAGGAATACTGAACCAGCATGGTTACCACAGCATCTTGCAGCGGCATGCTATTCCATCCGGTTTGCGTTTAGTTGGACCATCATTTATTTTTCAACAGGACAATGACCCCAAACACACCTCCAGACTGTGTAAGGGCTATTTGACCAAGAAGGAGAGTGATGGGGTGCTACGCCAGATGACCTGGCCTCCACAGTCACCAGACCTGAACCCAATCGAGGTGGTTTGGGGTAAGCTGGACCGCAGAGTGAAGACAAAAGGGCCAACAAGTGCTAAGCATCTCTGGGAACTCCTTCAAGACTGTTGGAAGACCATTTCAGGTGACTACCTCTTGAAGCTCATCAAGAGAATGCCAAGAGTGTGCAAAGCAGTAATCAAAGCAAAAGGTGGCTACTTTGAAGAACCTAGAATATAAGACATATTTTCAGTTGTTTCACACTTTTTTGTTAAGGATATAATCCCACATGTGTTAATTCATAGTTTTGATACCTTCAGTGTGAATCTACAATTGTTATAGTCATGAAAATACAGAAAACTCTTGGAAGGAGAAGTTGTGTCCAAACTTTTGGTCTGTACTGTATATATATATATATATTATATATACTGTATGTATCTGTTGTGAGCTGTGTATATGTGTGCTCCCAGTGAGCTGAGCTGCAGTGAAGATGCCAGGCCACTATACATCAGACAGAGCTTTTTGCTTCTTGCCCCATAATGTGTACTGGACGGGTGCCAGGAACGGTTCAGAACAGAGGATCAGTCCAGGGCCCATGTGGTTGCCCCCTATCAGTTATATATTTATGGCCATAAAAAAAATGCCCGGACAACCCCTTTAATCAGTTCCTGCCAACGCGCTGCCTTTTCACATCCTAATTACCAAGCCAATTCTGCATTAGGAAATTAAAGGGTCTTAATTAAAAGTCCTTTCTCCTCAATCATGACTGCGGCATTTATACTGCCCCTGATGGCATGATCAGGGGTGCTGTTATCCATTAAGGACAGCCTGGGGGTCTGATCAGTGCCCCCAGGTCTGCCTGAGCGCTATCTGGTTGGTCCTGCATAGAAGGGAGGCTGTGAGCCTGTATACACTGCAATACACATGTATTGCAGCATATACTAATAAACCAGCGATCAGAAGATCATTGGTTCAATTGGGACAGCAAAAAAAGCCCAAAAAATGTCCATACCTATGTAAAATTAATTATGTTAAAAAGAAAAAACAAAAAATACATATATATTTGGTATCACACATACAATACAACTACAATAACTAAGGCTGGGTTCACACCAGCACTTAAACTCTGTTCAGGGTTTCTGTCCCTGAACCCGTTTAAAAAATGTGAAGAGAAAAGCGATGCATGTAGCATTTTTCGCCCTTTTCGGAAAACTCGGCAGACCCCATTATAGTCTACGGGATCGGTGAGTTTCCGTGTGTAACCTGCACGGAGAACATTGTGAAAAAAAAAAATGGAAAATAAACACGTGAAGTAATGATTTTTTGCCATTTTCCCTCACAAAATATGGTATACAAAGTGATAAAAAAGCTATATGTACCGAATATTGTACCAATTGAAAGCACAACTGGTCCCGCAAGTCCTCAATAAGTTCTGTCAACAGAAAAATAAAAATGTTATGCCTACTCAGAAGATGGCAGTGCAAAAACAGTTTATAGTTTCCCCTTTGTTTTTGTTCTGCCAAAATTAGTAATGCATAAAAAAACAATATAAATTAGGTATTGCCATAATCAAAAGGACCCATAGAATAAAGGTAACATGTTACTTTCACTGAACAGTAAATGTATAACAATGCCAGAATTAATGTTTTTTTCTAATCCACCCAAAAAGATTCAATAAAATAGAGTCAATAAGGTATAGGCACCCCAGAATGGTATCATTACAAAATGCACCTCACCGCAAAAAAATAAGCCCTCATATGGCTACATCTCCATAACAATAAAAATATATAGCTTGTACAATGCAACAGCAAAACTCCCAAAAATCACCACATCTTTAGGGAAAAACTGACTGACTGGAATGAAGGGAAATGTGTAAACTGTGCGAGCTTATACCATCCCAGCATATATACCTGCATATATACATCCCACTGTTAGATATTACTAGGAAAAAGTCACTAGAAATGTGTGCCCAGAATGCACCCCAACCCTAGGAGCTAGTCGGAAAATAGTGGGGAAATCAGTATACCCAATGTACTCTGCACAGCTTATGTATTCACTTTTCACAATCCACTATGCATTCAGATCTCAAAAACTTATGCTTACTACGCCCCCCCCCCCCTTGCTAATTTTTTTTTACTGGTGCAGTTTTCAAAGTTGGGTCACTTCCTAGGGGATTCCAAACAGGAAATAGGCATCTTAGGGGCTCTGCAAACATGACATTGCTCCCAAAAGCCCTGAAATGCCAGTAAAGTGGAATTCCTTGACACATGACCCAATTTTGGAAACTAAACCCCTTAAGTAATTTATCTAGGGGTGTAGTGAGCATTTTTACAGCCACATGTTGCATTATTTATTTTCCAAAAATGAATGTGCAGCTGATGGTGAAAAGTGAAAATAGCAGTTTTTCCTGAAATACATCTGCCCAGTTTGTGTCAAAGATGAATGTTCCAAATGCTATTTTAACCCACTTTTCAGATTTTGGACTGTGTGTCTCTGCAGGGTGCAACATATTGGACACTGAAATGGTATATCTCTGGAAAAATTGCAATTTTAACTTTTCACTTTTCTGGAAACTAAATTAATCCAACACTCAAGGATTAAAATGCTTGCTATGCTCCTTTATAAATTCTTTGTGGGTTGTAATTTACAAAATGGAGTAATTTCATGGGGAATTCCACTTTACTGTCAGCTCTGGGGCTCTGCAAAAGTGACATGGCATCCAAAAACCAGTCCCTCAAAATCTACACTTCAAAGCCCAAAAAGCATGGTGCTCCTTCCCTTACAGGCCCTGCTTTGTGCCCAAATGACAGTTTATATACAATTTTTTTGTATCCGGGATAACCTGCATAAAAGTTTTAGGAGTGTATGTCTCTGATGACACAAAGTGGGAACTGAAATGGAATATTTCTTAAAAAATTTTAATTTTCACTTTGCACATAATTTTTAGGAACCGCTCTTGGGATCACAATACCCCTTGATACATTTTTGAGGGATGCAGTTTCCAAAATGAGCTCTCTTCTTGGTAATTCCACTGCAGTAGCACCCTTATAGGCTCTGCAAATGCGTCACAGTAGCTGAAGATAATTCTGCCCTACATTCTGCCTCCTCGTCTTCTGTGCCCTGCTGTGTGCCCAAACAGCAGTTTAAATCAACATGTTGGGTATTTCTGTACTCGGGAGAAATTGTGTATAAAATTGTGGGGCACATTTTCTCTGTTAACCATGAATGAAAAATTTGGGTCTAATGGCTACACGAAAACTATTACAGAGAAATTTGCCTTCCAAAAGCCAAATAACGCTCTTTGTGGTTCAAGCTCTGCCGTGTACCTATACAGCAGGTTAGAACCATGAACTATGCATGCATGTTGTCCTTTAACCCCTTATAAAAATTAATAGTTTGGGGTTAAAGCGATGCATTATTGAAAGAAAACATAATTTTCATTTTTATGTCCTAATGTCAATAAAATCTGTCAAACAGCTGTGAGGTCAAAATGCTCACTATACCCCTCGATACATTCCTTGAGGGGTGTAGCTTCTAAATTGGGTCACTTTTGGGGGGTTTCCATTACACTGAAACTTTAGGGGCTCTGAAAATGAGACATGGCACCTAAAAGCTAATCCAACAAGATCTGCTCTTTAAAAGTCCAGTGGTGCTCCTTCCCTTTGTGACGTGGCAGCAGGGGCGTAACTACCGGGGTAGCAGCGGTAGCAGCTGCCACAGGGCCCGTGACATTATGGGGCCCCGCAGGCCTCCGATGCTTTTTTTTTTTTTTTTTTAATAGGCCGTTACCCCAGTAGGTAACGGGCCCTATATACTTACCGATCCCCGGGGTCCCACTCACGGCCGCCTGCGCTTCCTATTCTGCGGAGGCGGCTGTGAGCAGGAGCGAGGATCGGTATGTGAGGCCGCGGGCCGAACCCCACAATCACTGCTATCATTATACTCGGTGGTCTTTGAAATGACCCCGGAGTATAATAATCGGAGGCCCAGGAGAGGTGAGGGAACATAAAAAACAATGTACTTACCTCTCCTATGCTTCTCCAGGCTTCGGGCCTGTTTGGTGACGTCCCAGATGTCAGCGGACATCATTTTGCGTTGCGACGCCGGCCTCATCACGTGACGCCGGCCTGGTCCAACATTGAAGAAGGCCGAAGTAGCAGCGACTGGACCGGAGCGAGGAACAGGTAAGCAACGATGTTTTTTTATGTTTCTATCCTCCCCTGGGTCTCCAATCATTATACTCTGGGGTCTGAAAAGACCCCAGAGTATAATAATTGTTCATGCGTGGTCCACAATGGGACATATAATAGTGTGTGCAGGGTCCACTATGGGGCAAAATACTCAGTGCAGGGGCCACTATGGGGCAAAATACTCAGTGCAGGGGCCACTATGGTGAATAATACTGTGTGCAGGGACCACTATGGGATATAATACTGTGTGCAGGGGCCACTATGGGGCATGATACTGTGTGCAGGGGCCACTATGGGGCATAATACTGTGTGCAGGGGCCACTATGGCACATAATAGTGTGCGCAGGAATGCGTTTTTTTTGGGGGGGGGTTGGAGGGGGCGGTCCGGGGAGGCGATTGGGGGCAGCGGTTCGGGGGGGGGAGCCCCATGTCAAATGTTCGCCTTGGGGCCCAGCCATTCCTAGTTACGCCACTGCGTGGCAGTGTGTCCAAACAGCAGTTTCCATCCACTTATTGAGTATATCTGTGCTCATAACAAATTGTGAGATCATTTTCTCTTTTAACCCCTTGTGAATGTGTAAATTTTAGGGCTAAATGAATGTATTATTGAAAAAAAAATTAAATGTCTACATTTCACCTCCATATTGTTTTAATTCCCATGAAAAGATTAAAGAGTTAACAAACTTTCAAAATGTTTCAATGTTTTGAATTATTTGAGGTGCAGTTTTAAAAATGATTAAAGGGGTTTTCTGGGCAAAAATTCTTTTTTAAAAAAAAGTCTTTTAGTGCTAAAGGGTTAATAGTCCATTCAAATACTTTTAGCAGTGTTTTTTGATTTCTGGGTTTCTCAGGGAGCTCCTGCCATCTTCTGCATCTGTTTACATGGTTTATCCTACAACTACCATGAAGCATTGCTCTTCACTCAGATCCCCCTCTCTCTCCCTCTACCTCCCTCGCTCACTCCATCACAACCCCTCCATGTCTCCCTAGCTAGCCTGCCCACTACTAGCCCATCCCAACTAACTAACTCAGAGTATAAATCTGCTGAGGGCAGTGCAAAAAAACTCACCTGTCCCCGTTGCTCTGGTGTCCTCCTGCACGTCCCAGTTCTTCTGCTCTGGCTGCATCTTCTGCTGAAGCCGCTGATTAGCCTCAGCGGTCATGTGAAGGGCCTGCAATGTCACTACCTGTGTCATCACAGGTCCTCTTCCTGAGGCCAATCAGTGGCTTCAGCGGAACCCCGGAAGAGACCTAGGATACGCCGCCGGAGCAGAAGAACCGGGACGTGCGGGAGGACACTGGAGCAATGGGGACAGGTGAGCATGCATTTTTTTATTTGTTTCTCTGCCCCCAGCTGATTTAAACGTTAAAAGGGTTGTCCATTTTTGCCTGGACAACCCCTTTAAGGTAACTAACCTCAGAGTGATGTTTCGTTTGCAAGCTCAGTGCTCCCCCCTACCCGAGGCAGCAAACAAAACATCACAGCAGCACGTGACCTCAGATGTGGGAATGATTTATTACCTATGATTTCATTGCTAAGGACAGTGGAGACAGGAGTGGTACACAGAGAGTGAAAGCAGGGAGATGAATCATGGGAAAAGTAGTTTGTTCACTGATTCACTACATGCAAATAACAGTGATACAAGGAGAAGCAAATAAAGCCCAAGCAAAGGGTTCACAAGGGAACAGTGAATATTTAGCATGGTTGTGGATGTATTTGCAGATAATTTTTGGAAACTTCTTTAAATCATTGTTAGACTTGTAAGCCTCCTAACATCCAAAATAAATTTAAGGACAATTAATGGATACTGCCAACAAAGCAGAGATATGGTAGACAATATGTATTAACGGATTTGGGTGATATATCTGTCTGAAAGTAGTTTAATGTTATCGCCTGATTTTTTCACTCTTCCACATATCTGTCTGAAAAGCAGAGCATTTCTCATTTTGAAAATATGGAAAAAAAAGTTTACCACTAAGATGAAGTACAATGTATTGCAAAAACATTCTCAAAATCACTTTGGTAAGTTGAAGCATCCCAAAGTTAATACCACATGCAAGATGAGATATGGTTGGCCTGAAGCTGGCATCCCCGCTGGTTGCATAAATGCTTAAAGAGGACCATTTTATATACCACTAGAAAGCTGTCAGTGCACTGAATTCAGCACACTGTCGGCTTTCCCCTTATGTGTCCTGGGGCTGGAGATATTGGTGCCATTAGATTTGGCACCGATCCGAAACTAATGGCACCGATATCTCCAGCCCCGGGGCACATAACGGGAAAGCCGACAGTGCGTGGAATTCAGTTTTCTAGATCTCTGCTTGCTGTCATTCATTCTGATTACCTCTAGTAGATGAAATTCTGACCATAGCCATGTGATATACAGTCCATGGTCATGTGATGAACACACAGATACACCGCTCGTTATAGTCACAGCACAGTAATAAGACATCTGCTTGGTAAAGAGCTGTGCACCTGTGGGCGTATCACATAACCATGGACCATAAATCACATGACCATGGTCAGAATTTTATCCACTACAAGTAACAGAATGAATGACAGCAAGCAGAGATATAGAAAACTGAGGAATTGATACAGAAAATATATTGGAAAATTGTATAACTTTTTATTGTACAAACAATAACATTTGTCTCTCATTATTGGTCTGAAAGTGGCCAACCCCTTTAATTGGCGATAAATCTGGTTCTCTATGGTATCCTTTGACACTTTTGCCCACAGATATTGTAGCTGCGCCTGTAGATCCTGCACACTTGTCGGTTCCCGAAGCTGATGTCCCAGCTTGTCCCATAAATGCTCAATTGTTGATACATCTGGAAAATGTTGCAATCTGGCAAAGACATTCCTGGGAAAACCTTGCTGTGTGTTGGAGAGCATTATCCTGCAGAAAAATACCAGTTGGAAGCCCTGCCATGAGAGGCAACACATGTGGCCACAGGATGTGCTTAATATATTGCTTAGCTCTAAGTGTCGCTCGTATCACTCCTAGGGGTAACTGACTGTCGTATGCAATGGCTCCCCAGATCATCACACTATATTTGGAGTAGTGTGTCACCACTGCAAAGGCGACAATGGCAGAACATGTAATGGGTGGCATGACACCAAATTTCCTTCTATTAAGTGTCTGGAAATAGTCTGGGCAGAGACAGGGGTGTTTAATGAAGGTTCCACCTGTGTCTGGATGGTGGACAACGAAGCTCGTACTCATCAGCAGATCATGTGATCCTCTTCACTGGTGTTTTGTCTCCAAAGCCTGTATGCTGTGTGCGTGTGCTCTCAATCTTTCACCTAAAGATGCACTATCCAAAAGTAGTCTCTGAGAGCCTTTTCATAGGGCAGCGAGGAAAGCACTTTTATGCCTTCTTGTGGCAAGAACCAGTGTCCAATCAAAACATGCCTGTAATAACTTGCATATCTGCCTCAGACATAACTGCATGATAAGTTTTGCAGCAATTCAACATTTCTATCAGGGAGCTTTGTTTTTCTTTTTGTCAAATTCAGAGCCGCTTTAACCATAGGGCCAACGGTGCACTTGCACTGGGCCCTAAGGTAGTGGAGACCTTGTTGGGACAGCGGGACAGTCCTGCATATGCTGTCCCAACATTACGGGCTGCCCTAGCTGCATACAATGATGAAGCAGGTAGCTGTCCGCTCCCTGCTTCACCATTCTTCCCTGGGAGCTACAGGCATGATGTGATGACTTCACTTACATCACGCCTGCAGGTCCCTTAAGACTCCGGACTGAGACAGCAAGTGAGAGAGGAGAGGTGAGTATTAGTGTTTTTTTTTTTTTTTTTTTTTAGTGTGATAGGAGAGGGATATTAAAATGTGGGGACAACTGCAGGGCTATGAAGATGACCTTGGATTCATTTTAAAGATGAGAATGATCTTTAAAATGATACCAAGATAATCATGATAGCCCTTACAGATCCAGAGTGATTGCTGGGGACAATGATGTTTGGCATCGAAATCCCAATGCATATCTCAATTCCCGACAGTGTTTTTAACAGCGAATCTTTAAAATGAATACAAGGTCATTTTCATAGCCCTAACGGATCCTGAGATATGGGGCTCTAAAATGTCTTCCCCCCTCATGCCTTAGACAGCATCTTAGAGCTGCTGAAGGAGGAAGGAGAGGGAGGAGCAGAGCTGCAGACTGCAGAGAAGATAAGTCATCATTGTCTGTGCATAACCTGTATGTGACCCCAGGGGGGTAACATAGATTTCTGTCCATGTTATCCCCTCTCCTATCAATCACAGAGCATACTGTACTTTTGCTCTCTGATTGTCACATGAAGTGATAATGTAATACCCCTCTGAGCCTAATCACAGGGTTTCTCTTATGTAATACCCCTCTGAACATAACCAAGAAGTTTATTGGCCTGTGACGTTTACTATTGTCCAGGTCACAGCGCCAAAAAAATTGCACCAAACACTTACACAACACATAATCAAAGTCATCAATAAAGTTTACATTTGACCCTGTCCCTGTCCTGTCCATACCTAATCTTTATAGAGTAAAATCCGCCAACTGCCTCTCTCTCTAGCAATATCCGTTAAAATATCCGCTAAAATAATAGCAATAATGATTACTAGAGATGAATGTATAAAACACCTGTGACAGGCGGAAAGGTCAGTCAGATAACACATTTTCACTCATTGAATGTCACCATATAAAATACAAGTTTTTGGCAGCTTTCAGATGAGTATAATAGCAGGTGGTGATGGGGGGGGCACTTATGAAACCTTTGCACTGGGTCCATCAATGTCTTAAAACGGCCCTGCCTAAATTAGTACAAGATCATATAATATCAGACCTGGATGTTATACAGTCGCTTTACAAATGTACTAACAGTAGTATCTTCATATTAGAATTGGGAAGCAGGGAAGGCTCAGGTTGGTGTCATGGAGGATGGCAGTGGAATCTGGGGTCACAGAGGCTGAGAGTAGAGAGAGGCTGGCAGTAAAGCATGTGGGTACAGAGGCTTGCACTGGAGACTACAGGCACCGAGGGTCATTTTGATGTTTTTGGTTGTCATTATGATTTAAAAAGAGAAAACACAGAAGTTTGACAATAAGTGGCTTCAACCAACCACTAACCATGAGTGGAGAAAAAGTTTTTGTGTAATCATTCATATTCTCTGAAAAAAGGCCAAAAAACAAAATAATCTGCCGGGGTATGTAACCTTTTTAGCACAACTGTATTTCTGGGAGTTAATTTTTGGTTGTGCGACAGTTGCCATAAGTTGCTGCAAATATTGTTTTTGAATGAGAAGAACACCGCACATATGACAACAAGGAGAGTCTGTATAGCTGCATTAAGGCTTTTCAGTTTATATGCACTCTTGTCCAAACTATCTACATGGCTCTAGAATTGCTATTAAGCTCCATTGAAGTGAGTGGCTGAACTGCAATATCACACACAACCAGCAGGTGCGGCACTGTTTTCAGATGAAAGCATGTCTTTCTAATCCTATACAAGTTTTTTAAAGAATTCCTTAGAAAGCCAGTACTTGTGGAACAAAATAGTCATTGGTAGAAAGCCCATTAAAATGTAATGTCTAAGGTCACCTTTAGACACTTTCTTTGCTAAATCTTGTCCATTTACATTGTTCCTTTATTCAAAAATCTATTGTCCCACATTTACTTTTGTGGTTACTACTAGACACTGGCATAAATGAGGCACATATCGTCCAGCATATGCCATAAATGTCTGATAGATGTGGGTCCCACATCTGGTCCCATCTCTGGGACCGTATCATCTCATAGTTGAAAGTTTTCTCAGCGAGTTAGCATACAGGTAAGTAGCGGGGAATGGAGGATGGGAATAGGTGTAAATCCCATGGCAGGTACCTGCATCTATTAAATTCACAAAAAATATGCCATGATGTGCTCAAAATTGCACCAAAATTGTGTTGTAAAATTCTGGCTCAAAGTGAACTAAAGGGTGGTATAAAACTAGACTAGACATTGTAATGATAGGCCACATTTACCATCCTGCATCAGCCACTATGTTAAAAATGGCCCATTTTCAGACTGTGGAACTATTATTTAATTTGGGCCTTTAAGTTTATAATAGATATGACATAGATAGACAGTGGACAGATAGAGAGGGAGAGAGATGGATAACTAAAAGATAGATAGATAGATAGATAGATAGATAGATAGATAGATAGATAGATACTACAACTACCACAGTATGAACAGCTGAAACTTAAACATACTCTAGTGTCGGCTTGTGTAACTTTACACCACAAAGCTTTCTTTTCACCAGGTGACATGTCATGACCAGGTCAAATCAATTGACCTAATAATGACAATTAGAAAACAGCAGGTGAAAACTAGAAATCCCTTCCTGGCTAAGCTTTTTTTAGCTCTTTATTTAACCCCCACTATGCCCCACAGGTTCAGGTTTTATTAAACCTTGGATATCGTTTGAACAAGTCAGGACAAAAGCTACAATTTGGAATAAAAGGTGTTTGAAAGCACCAATAATAATAAATCTGTTCCCTTTAAGTAGAGGATTAATGGAATAATAGTTTAATCCTATTGGATAACTGCAGACCCTTCTCAAGCCTGAGAAATGTATTCTACTAAATATATGCAATTGCTGTCATTTTTAAACTTATTAGATAGATAGATAGATAGATAGATAGATAGATAGATAGATAGATAGATAGATAGATACACATATAGTATGTATATAAAACAAAATGTTTAACTGCATATAATTCAGATATATAGTAGACCGAAACGTCTACCCATTAGTGTGGACCACCAGAGCACTACCACAGGTACTGCAGGGAATTTAACAGGGCAGTATAGATTTTTTTTTGTTTCTTCTTATTATTGCTTCTTGCAGGTAGTTTAATTTCTTAAACTCTTGAACAACCCATTTCATTGTTAGGCGCTTGTGAATAGATGCTGGTCTTTAGTTATGTGGAGCAATGACCAGTCACTTTCTTTAGCAGTCACATATTGTAAATGCTAGTATTGTAAATGCATAGAGATGGGCGAAACGGTTCATACCGAGCTGGGCTCAACCCGAATATTCCAAATTGTTAGTTTTTTTGCAAAACCAAACAAAATCACATTGTGAAGCGCGGCATGTCGATTGGTGGCCCATTCACAGACCTCAGTCGTGACCCCCGGGCCAATGACGTCACAGAGGAGCGCTAGACATCAGCAGGAGAGCACCAGACACCAAGAGGAGCCCAAAAGAGGTAATGGAAGGTGAGTATGAATATTTTTTTATTTATTATACCTCCCCTGGGCCTCCCCCTATTATACTCTGGGTCTAAAAAGACCCCAGAGTGTAATAATGTAATATTTCCCTTTGACATAACTTTGGCTGTGTTTGCCTTAGAGAGCTTGAAATTGAGTAGATATGTTCCTAGGAGCCCTAAGAGTATTATACACTATGTTTCAAGCCAATTTAAGGTGTGGTTCGTGCCGAATCTGTTCAACCTGAAAGGAATTAGGAACCCAAGCCGCTGAACCTGAAATTAATCTTGAGAGGTTCGCCCATATCTATAAATGCATATCATCGCTCCAGTAAACAAAGACAAATAGGGCCCAACTGGGAATATGTCCTGTTGTGGCAGCTGATTTTACAGGTGAGTTTGTTTTCATTTTATAACATGTTCTGCAGTTAGTTTAAAGTTGAATGACTTAGGGCAGTGCCACATGGGGGCCTTCCATAGCGCAATGATATGTAAAATTGAGAGCAAAATTTATTATACAATCCTAATGACCTATCAATCAATATACAGTTTATCTATTATTACATATTGAATTTACACAACATTGCATAAGCACCGCTCCTCACATATATTTTTAAACAAATCATTTACCATTATAATTACTGTCACATGTGACAACATCCTTATAAAATCTCTCATATATTTCCATTAACAGATTCAGTTTAGCTAGTAAATGCTGAGGTTATATAGGCTGTAATAAACATTGACACAGTTTCCAGTGATAAATACATGTTAGCAACGAATGTGCTATGACTATACTAATAATTGCATAGGTTCATATTCCAACTATAGAGCATTTTTCTTATAGGCCAGATACAAACGTAGACCACTAGATGGCAACCTAACACTTTCAAATCAACTGCCTTTATTTTGTTGGAGTTTAGTGCTATTTAAGAAATAAATGTCATAATATTTCCTGGTATAGTAGATTGATCAGATGAAAGTGTCAGTCACAACCATCCATACAAGATTTATAAACTGTGAAGCCCCACAAAAGTAGAATAGTGATATGAGATTTCTCAAGCAACAGTCAACATGTGTACTACCTTATAGAAATATGCTTAAGCCAGATGCATGTATTGACAATGCATTTATTTTCATTTAATTGGTAAATATGCTGTCATGTAGTGTATATGGGGAAAAAATTTTGTTCATACCATAAAATGTATAAATCTATACTGAACAGTATAATGTAGAACCAATCACTTACATACAAACATTTCAGGATTTACTTGCCCATGCTGAAAAATCAGTGAAATTCCAAAATGACTACACTACAAAAATGTTGACCTTAAGCCATACATATTTATATAGGGCATGAGCCCCAACCTATGGCTTTTGAATAGCAATCATTACGTATATCCCCCTACATTAGTCCCCCAAATTAATACAGGCAACAGCCCAGATCCCCTAAATACATACATGCTATACACTAAACCCTCATAAAGTAAAACAGACCACAGACTAGACCCCTAAACAAATACAGATCACACATCAGAGCCGATAAATAAATACAGACTTCCCCACACTGCCTAAATAAATAGAGCACCTATAGACTGTAGACCAGACCTCTATATACAGACCACCTAAACAAATACAGATACCCCACAGACCCCTTTAAAAAGAGCCAAACACATCAGAGTATAATTAAATCTGGAAAGAATTCGGCTGCAGTCTTCACACATACAGATAATGCTAAATAAAAAATGGCCTACACACCATACCTGTATGGTGGTGAATGTTGTGTGTTTATACCAGTCACGATAATTTTTTTTTTTTTAGAAAAATATCCATTTCTCTCAGACATATATAGGGTGCTTAGAAAAAGTTATTCAAATGCAGTATACAAGACATGATAGCTTAATTTTGCAGGTTGTTTATAATTATGGTGGTACCAAATTTATAGAATTTAGTGTTTTCCTACTTTTTGCATAATAAAAACACAAATAGTTTTTGTATCACTTCCTTCCATTAGTTTTCCATTGCAGTAACACTAAATCTGGCATAGTTTTTTTTTTTTTTTATTGACATTCACTTTTTGGGATAATTAACATACATGATAGCTTTTGAATGGAAATTTTTATTACTTGAATTCTTTAATTAACTTTCATAAACTTTATCGAACTTCATTTCACATTTTTTAGTCCTGCTATATGAGTTGACCATGCAATTGTTTGATCACTTCTAAAATACACTGCAATGTACAACCATTGTAACTACTACAGGTCCCTAGAACAAAGTTGCAGCTGTTCTAAGAGAGAACTGTTATTTTGGCTCATGACAGATTCACTGTTTTTTCTAGATAGTAGCCCCATTATCGTTAATGTGTGTCCTCAGAAAATCCATACCTATATAAAGCTTAAAATCACCTTTGTGAGCATACATTAAAATTTTAGTCTCTTGCCAACATAATATTATGGCAGGTTTCGGCACTTTAAATATAGCATCCTCTTAGGAGTTGAGCAGACACCATAGCTGCAGATACCTGGCAGCAATGCCTGTGATCAGCCTCCTCTCTGATTGTGGGCATTAACCTTGCAGATGTTTCGGTCAAATGTGACCAAGGCATCTAATTATTGGCAGCATGTTGGCGCCTCCATATTGAAGACGATTGTGGAACCCTGGAACGAGATCTGTTTCCTTTACATCTGGAATCCTTTTAAAGGTTCCCAGGACTGTCTTCAGTGTACTTCTTTTAGGTCTTTATAATATACTGAAAATCAATCTGTAAGTGCATCAGGCATGGGCCCAATTTACCAGATTTGCCTACAGATAGCTGTAATGCAGGCAGAGGATGAATGTATATGCATTTTTAAAACCGCATGCATATTTTATATGAAAGTGCAATGCGTTTTTTCATCTAACACACACTGTTCGATGCAGTCAAAGAAGTGACATTGGGCAGCATTTTTCGGGGACTTTCAGAGCACTTGCGGCTATCTGTAGGCAAATCTAGCAAATCAGAACTGCCCTCCATGCACTTTCAGGTCACAACATGGTGCTATTATTGGTTTGGGAGGCATTTTAGACCTGACAGCCTCTATGCAGAAGATGTGGAATTTAGAAAAACGAAATCTGAATCGCTAGATGCCAGATACCTGAAAACATTCCAGTAAAAATTTCAGTGGTATTCAAAGTTATTCAGTTTATCATGAAGAATGTGAGTTCATAGTCACTTGAGCCAAAATTCCAAATCTCGACTCTATGCTCACCACTACTTGCACAGTTAACAGAACACTCCAATATACAGAAATGGATTGTCTTATTGTCACATCTTACATGTATCAAATTGCAGCTTCAGGTGACAAAGGTCAATGTAAACTAATAATTGGCATAACAATACTTCCTGAGCTGTAGCCCACTGAACAGAGGGGTGTGTATACGTCATACTCATTGGCAGTAAGATCTCATTATCTGCATTTATACTAAATGACAAATTATTATATATCATCTAGAGATTAAAATCAGCTTGGACGGAGAGGGGGGAGTAGAAGTTTGAGATAAAGGTCACACCAACACCAAGTTGTTAAGATAGCAGTCCAGCAGTGTGCCAGTCAGGAAGCGACTTGTTAGACAAATAAACAAATGCCCAGGGGACCTCTGTAGATATGTGTGCTGAGTGATATATGACTAGGAAAGGAAGAAAACAACATTTTCCCTGTGATTTCTAAAGAGGAATGTTATGGGTCAGCTTCAACATTCACCAATTAGTTGTTCAAAACTAATTACTTTACTAAATCATGGCACAGTCTTCTGCTTCCTGAAAGTATACACAAAGGCTGCGAAGACAGGTCATGTCCATTAACCGACACTGCTAAGCAACAAAAATAGGATAAGGTAACACATAAAATATGATGTGTTCTGCAGAACTAGAATATACCTTGAACAATTGAAATGTTTGTCCTATATAAAGCTTTATAAACTACAGGCGCATTTCAATAAATTAGAATATCTTTGAAACGTTTATTTCTTTCAGTAATTAAATTAAAAAGCTGACCTCCTATATTTTCTAGATTCTTTACACACAGTGTATTCTATTTCAAGTGTTTTATTTATGTAAATGTTGATTATGGATTACAGGTAATGAAAACTAAAATATATGAAAATTTGAATATATTAAAAAAGGTCAGTATTGTAAATTCAGTGTGTAACCTGCCAATGTTTCCTAAGCCTTTAAATGGTCCCTCAGTCTGGTTCAGTAGGACAAACAATCATGGAAGACGCTGATTATGAATTGAATTACTGAATTACTGAAATGAATAAACGTTTCAAAAATAATCTAATTTATTGAGATGCACCTGTAAATATGGTGGACCATAATCAAATCCTCAAATATGTTTTTATGGTGGCTGTATCTAAAGCTAAGGATAGGAAGAGCAATTTCCAATTTCAGGCTGCTTAGCATGCATAAAGACAAAAAAGCAGAGCAACTCTGGTGTTGACTAGCAACTGGCCATTCACTGACTAAAAAATTGGCTAATTCATCAAATTGATCATGGCAGTTTTCTGGCTGCTATTTTGTGCCAAAAATGTGCCTGTTTGCATTTTTTTTTCCACTGTGCTTGCCATTTTTGGAGATAGTGGATGGAGCAGGGTGGCGATGAATGTGGGCTGTGGATGCCCCATCCCAACAGTTCTACTATATCTTGTGCCAGAAACTTCGAGTGAGTTATAGCTGAAATCTTTACCAGTCTCTGGCTGGCGTAGATATCAATACTGGCACATGGGACCACCTGAGAGGTGCCATTATTAGGAGGTTGTAGCCACTTAATAATTCTGGTTCTTCTCATTCTGGCAGAGAAATTGATTGAAACTGAAGTAGGAAACGGATTTTGCAACAAAAAAATGTGCCACTTTCTCTTTTTTTTCAGCTGCACTTGCATTTGAAAACAGTGGGCTGAGGATGGAAGGGATCAAGGGAGGCCAGAAAGGGGACACTTTAGTGTGGCAGATTTAGTATACCTTTTGCATAAAAAACTGGTGTAAGTTATAGCTGAAATCTATCCCAGTTCCTGTCTGATTTCAATTCTGGAAATGCTAGACTTGATAAATTCCCTCCAATGAGTCTAATAGCAAGAGGAACAATTAATTCTGAACCTGTTCACTGACCATGAAGGAGGTAAGACCAACAAAAGCAAAGACTATTCAACAGCCAGTGAGCCCTAACCTGAGAAATTGGGGGCAAGAGTGGGACCCTATAAGCTTAACATTATTTGACTCATCAATTTTTTCTGCATAAAAAATAAAACAAATATTTGTTATGGGAGGTAGGAGTTGCTCAAGAATATATATAAAATAATATATAACACTTTATTTAAAGGGGAATAAACCTAAATTTAGGATAGTAATGTCATATGTTTAAACTTTACCGCTCCTCCTTGGCCAAACTTGTACCTGTTTTGGGAATACAAGGAAGGTGAATGGTTGCCAAACAGTTCTGGTGCCACTTGTCTCATGAGAAAACAATTGTATTGGGTGAATACAACTACAGTTGGCCATACATATTAGACCAATGATTCCCAACAGGGTTGCCTTAGAAATCTGCCAGGGAGCAGCGACACTCTAGTTGGAAAGATGACCACATGCCTACATGCAACATTATCTGCGTTCCTAAAGACATTTTTGTCTTTAGGTAGAAATTATATTGGGGGGTGCTCCAAGTATATATTTTTTTCCAGGGGTGCCCTGAATCTGAAAAGGCTGAGAAACACTGTATTATATGAATGTTGGCTTCATCCATCCATGAGGAAAAACGGTCAGACATGTTCTACTTCATCATGTCTGATTTTTTATTCTCAAGGGAGATATGACACTTCCAGAGGTGTCTGACAGCAGTTTATACCCTTTTCCCTATAGAGAGCACATGCACACTTGGCCAAGACAAGCATTCATTTATATGAGAGGGTGAGGAGGAATAGTTGTCAGCCAAACAAGAGTCCAGCCAACAACTATCTACGGCAGGGGTGTCAAACTCATTTTCACCGGGGGCCACTTCAGCCTCACGGGGTACCTTGAAGGGCCAAGATTATTTTATACATGTATAAAAGTAACTTCTCCTTAACAGTTAAGGGAGCTATTAAGCAGTAGTTACATTTGTACATTACTACTGTTACAATCAGCCCTTTGAGGGCAACCAGGAAGAATATAATGTATTGTTAAAACCTAAGACATTGGCATGAAGGATACTGTCCGTGGTGAGCTCCATGCGGGAGAATAACTCCCATCCCATGCATGAGACTGTGATTGCACTGGGCAGTACTGTCAGTGACCGACTGCTCCACCCTAGGTGTGAGAAGGAGCGCTATCGGAAGTCTTTCCTCCCCACCGCGGTTAGGCTGTACAACCAACACCGACCTAAGCGGAGATCATTACACAAAGAGAACTGAAATATCTCTCTGCCTGTTAAATCCCGCCCCCCCCCCCCCCCCCCGCTACGTCCTATCTGTCTGTCTGCTATTAATGTAATGCCTCTCACCTTGGAACATTCCTGTACATGTTGTATTTGTATTTGTATCTGCTTATCTTATCTTATCTTTGCTGCTGTAACACACTGAATTTCCCCACTGTGGGACTATTAAAGGACTATTATTATTAAGGACTATTATTATTATTATGTTACATACTATCCTGATCCTTTTCTGAATATATCAAAAATTAAGCAATATACAAATACCGTTTAACCCTGCAAATGGTATTATGCTCTATAGTTGCCACTGCACACGGTATTATGCCCCACAGCGGCCCCTGCACACGGTATTATGCTCCATAGTTGCCCCTGCACACGGTATTATGCTCCTTAGTGGCCCCTGCATTGGTATTATGCTCCAGAGTGGCCCCTGCACACAGTATTATGCTCTATAGTGGCCCCTGCATGTGGTATTATGTCCTATAGTGACCCCCCACCCATGAACTATTATTATACTCTGGGGTGTTTTCAGACCCCAGAGTATAATGATCGGAGACCCAGGTGGTGACAAACATAATAACCAGTGTTACTTACCTGGGCTCCGGTGCTCTCCCTGCTTTCGGCCTTCAATGTCGCACAGACCGGCGTTGCGACATAATGACGTCGGCCTGGCTCACGTGACGCCTGTGACGTCACCAAAGAAGGCCGAAGCCTGCAGGGAGTAACATCGGATCGCCGGAGAGGTGAGTAACTCTGGTTTTTATGTTTATCACCTCCCCTGGGTCTCCGATTATTATACTCCGGGGTTTCAAAAGACCCCGGAGTATAATAATAGTAGTATTTGATGGGGTTCGCCAGCCGCGGCCTCACTTACCATCCCCGCTCCTGCACACAGCCGCTTCTGCGTCCCATAGCAGAAGGGGAAGCGGGGGCGGCCACGACCAGCAGCGGGGATCGGTAAGTAAATAGGCCGTTACGTGCCGGGGATGCTCCAGCAGGTTACGGCCTATTTATATATATAAAAAAAACTTATCCTTACCTACCTCCGATGACTTGATGCAGCCCCCGCCTCCTCCTCTTCTTGTCCGCGACGTCTGCGTGTCAGCGTAGGATGCGCGATGACGTCATTGTATCGCCGCCTGCGCTGACATGCAGAGGTCTCGTAAACCAGCCCAGGACAGGTATCGCGCAGCTTTTTTTTTTTTTTTAAAGCGGCCTGTCCTGGGCTGGTTTACATTAAATAGACAATAAAAAATGCCGCCCTGGGCCAGATAAGTGCCGGGCCAGATAACAGAAGGCAGCGGGCCGGATTCGGCCCGCGGGCCTTGTGTTTGACACCTGTGATCTACGGTGTATAACCATTCTGTCTGTTTTGTGCTTCAGGCAGGGGTCTGCCAGGCCCCATAAACATTAGATTTGTTGTTGAACCCCTTGCTATACAGTAAGGAAAAAAAAGTATTTAGTCAGTCACCAATTGTGCAAGTTCTCCCACTTAAAAAGATGAGAGAGGCCTGCAATTGACATCATACGTACAGTACAGACCAAAAGTTTGGACACACCTTCTCATTCCAAGAGTTTTCTGTATTTTCATAACTATAAAAATTGTAGATTCACACTGAGGGCATCAAAACTATGAATTAACACATGTGGAATTATATACTTAACAAAAAAGTGTGAAACAACTGAAAATATGTCTTATATTCTAGGTTCTTCAAAGTAGCCACCTTTTGCTTTGATTACTGCTTTGCACACTCTTGGCATTCTCTTGATGAGCTTGAAGAGGTAGTCACCTGAAATGGTCTTCCAACAGTCTTGAAGGAGTTCCCAGAGATGCTTAGCACTTGTTGGCCCTTTTGCCTTCACTCTGCGGTCCAGCTCACCCCAAACCATCTCGATTGGGTTCAGGTCTGGTGACTGTGGAGGCCAGGTCATCTGGCGTAGCACCCACATCACTCTTCTTCTTGGTCAAATAGCTCTTACACAGTCTTGAGGTGTGTTTGGGGTCATTGTCCTGTTGAAAAATAAATGATGGTCCAACTAAACGCAAACCGGATGGAATAGCATGCTGCTGCAAGATGCTGTGGTAACCATGCTGGTTCAGTATTCCTTCAATTTTGAATAAATCCCCAACAGTGTCACCAGCAAAGCACCCCCACACCATCACACCTTCTCCTCCATGCTTCACGGTGGGAACCAGGCATGTAGAGTCCATTCGTTCACCTTTTCTGCGTCGCACAAAGACACGGTGGTTGGAACCAAAGATCTCAAATTTGGACTCATCAGACCAAAGCACAGATTTCCACAGGTCTAATGTCCATTCCTTGTGTTCTTTAGCCCAAACAAGTCTCTTCTGCTTGTTGCCTGTCCTTAGCAGTGGTTTCCTAGCAGCTATTTTACCATGAAGGCCTGCTGCACACAGTCTCCTCTTAACAGTTGTTGTAGAGATGTGTCTGCTGCTCGAACTCTGTTTGGCATTGACCTGGTCTCTAATCTGAGCTGCTGTTAACCTGCGATTTCTGAGACTGGTGACTCGGATGAACTTATCCTCCACAGCAGAGGTGACTCTTGGTCTTCCTTTCCTGGGGCGGTCCTCATGTGAGCCAGTTTCTTTGTAGCGCTTGATGGTTTTGGCCACTGCACTTGGGGACACTTTCAAAGTTTTCCCAATTTTTTGGACTGACTGACCTTCATTTCTTAAAGTAATGATGGACACTCGTTTTTCTTTACTTAGCTGCTTTTTTCTTGCCATAATACACATTCTAACACTCCATTCAGTAGGACTATCAGCTGTGTATCCACCTGACTTCTGAACAACACAACTGATGGTCCCAACCCCATTTATAAGGCAAGAAATTCCACTTATTAAACCTGACAGGGCACACCTGTGAAGTGAAAACCATTTCAGGTGGCTACCTCTTGAAGCTCATCAAGAGAATGCCAAGAGTGTGCAAAGCAGTAATCAAAGCAAAAGGTGGCTACTTTGAAGAACCTAGAATATAAGACATATTTTCAGTTGTTTCACACTTTTTTGTTAAGTATATAATTCCACATGTGTTAATTCATAGTTTTCATGCCTTCAGTGTGAATCTACAATTTTTATAGTCATGAAAATACAGAAAACTCTTGGAATGAGAAGGTGTGTCCAAACTTTTGGTCTGTACTGTAGATCTCAACTATGAGAGACAAAATGAGAAAACATATCTAGAAAATCACATTGTCTGATTTTTTAAGAATTTATTTGCAAATTATGGTGGAAAATAAGTATTTGGTCACCTACAAACAAGCAAGATTTCTGGCTCTCACAGACCTGTAACTTCTTCTTTAAGAGGCTCCTCTGTCCTCCACTCATTACCTGTAGTAATGGCACCTGTTTGAAATTGTTATCCGTATAAAAGACACCTGTCCGCAACCTCAAACAGTCACACTCCAAACTCCACTATGGTGAAGACCAAAGAGCTGTGGAAGGACACCAGAAACAAAATTGTAGACCTGCACCAGGCTGGGAAGATTGAATCTGCAATAGGCAAGCAGCTTGGTGTGAAGAAATCAACTGTGGGAGCAATAATTAGAAAATGGAAGACATACAAGACCACTGATAATCTCCCTCGATCACGGGCTCCACGCAAGATCTCACCCCGTGGGGTCAAAATGATCACAAGAACGGTGAGCAAAACGGTGACCTGCAGAAAGCTAGGACTAATGTAACAAAGGCTACTGTCAGTAACACACTACGCCGCCAGGGACTCAGATCCTGCAGTGCCAGACGTGTCCCCCTGTTTAAGCCAGTACATATCCGGGCCCATCTGAAGTTTGCTAGAGAGCATTTGGATGTTCCAGAAGAGTATTGGGAGAATATCATATGGTCAGATGAAATCAAAGTAGAACTGTTTGGTAGAAACACAACTCGTCGTGTTTGGAGGAGAGTGAATGCTGAGTTGCATCCAAAGAACACCATACCTACTGTGAAGCATGGGGGTGGCAACATCATGCTTTGTGGCTGTTTCTCTGCAAAGGGACAAGGACGACTGATCCATGTACATGAAAGAATGAATGGGGCCATGTATCGTGAGATTTTGAGTGCAAACCTCCTTCCATCAGCAAGGGCATTGGAGATGAAA
The DNA here is from genome assembly GCA_947044405.1 of Leptodactylus fallax. Lineage (NCBI taxonomy): Eukaryota > Metazoa > Chordata > Amphibia > Anura > Leptodactylidae > Leptodactylus > Leptodactylus fallax. Next base: position 4,114,017 of record CAMRHE010000037.1, on the reverse strand, counting down.
CGTGGCTGGATCTTTCAGCATGACAATGATCCCAAGCACACCGTCAGGGCAACGAAGGAGTGGCTTCGTAAGAAGCATTTCAAGATCCTGGAGTGGCCTAGCCAGTCTTCAGATCTCAACCCCATAGAAAACCTTTGGAGGGAATTGAAAGTCCGTGTTACCCAGCGACAGCCCCAAAACATCCCAACAAAGGATATATAACAAAGTATTGAGATGAACTTTTGTTAGTGACCAAATACTTATTTTCCACCATAATTTGCACATAACTTCTTTAAAAATCAGACAATGTGATTTTTTAGATATGTTTTCTCATTTTGTCTCTCATAGTTGAGGTATGTATACCTATGATGTCAATTACAGGCCTCTCTCATCTTTTTAAGTGGGAGAACGTGCACAATTGGTGGCTGACTAAATACTTTTTTCCCCCACTGTATAATGTCTCCAGAGTTTGTCTACATAATAATTGCTGATAATTATTCTGCAGTAGAAGCCTGATAGCATATGTTCAGTTTTGCTGCAGCACTACCCCAGTGAATAATTATAGTTCCCATTGAAAACAATGCCGGGATGTTCTAGGTCTGTCATAGAGAAAGATGATATTTGTAGACAGATTGCACTCAGAATAATAGATGAGAGCCTTGAATGGGTGCTCCACTATTAACTATAGTACTGACCATAGAAGAAACAAGGTGTTTAAAAGTAGAAAACAGCTTTAAAGACCCCAAAATGTTATACATGTTAATAAAATTGAATTAAAAATAATAAACTGTCAGAATATTTTATATTTTTCTACAGTAATTCTATTTTGGCACGTTAAAAATCCCACCAGTCTTACGAAAAAATTAATGGATTCCACATGCTCTCAGTTTTCTTAAATTCATTGTTAACTCTTTTCCAAGACAGAATTTATTTCCAAGCTCACTGTAAAACACTAAAATCCATGTGTTAATAAGTTTGGGGCAATGGAGAACATACTTTGTTTCTTGTTTTTTTTCCAACAATTTTTTGTGAGCATTCCTAAAGCCCCGCTATAGCAGGATTATATTCTTTATCCCCTGACCATCCCAAAGCCGGAGTGTTATAGTCTTGTGAGACATTACAAGTTTGCTGTGCTATTTCCTACAGATGTGCCTTCAAAAGATTAGATAACTTCTTCACTTCTTACGTCTTTACAGATGTTTTAACAATGATAATACATCAATTAATACAATTTAACATAAATGTATTTACATACTACTTATAAAATATGTTTACAAACTATTAGACAGTAATTTACTCTGAACAGTGTTTGTACATTACAAAAACAATACCTCATGGCAATTGTGTCTATTATATGGTGATTTTGTAATGTTTTCAACCCCTATATCTTCATATCATTTTAATATTTTACCCACAGATTTTTCTTGTAGAATGTACTGTTGTTCAGTCATGGCCAAAAGTTTTGAGAATGATACAAATATTAATTTTTACAAAGTGTACTGCTTCAGTTTTTCTAATGTCAATTTGCATATACTCCAGAATGTTATAAAGAGTGATCAGCTTAACAGCAATCACTTGCAAAGTCAATATTTGCCTAGAAAATGAACTTTATCCCCCAAAACACATTTCAACATCATTGCAGCCCTGCCTTAAAAGGACCACCTAACATCGTTTCAGTGATTGCTCCATTAACACAGGTGTGGGTGTTGATGAGGACAGGGCTGGAGATCAATCTGTCATGATTAAGTAAGAATGACACCACTGGACACTTTAAAAGGAGGCTGGTGCTTGCCATCATTGTTTCTCTTCTGTTAACCATGGTTATCTCTAAAGAAACACGTGCAGTCATCATTGCACTGCACAAAAATGGCCTAACTGGGAAGAGTATTGCAGCTAGAAAGATTGCACCTCAGTCAACAATCTATCACATCATCAAGAACTTCAAGGAGAGAGGTTCCATTGGTGCCAAAAAGGCAGGCAGGTGTGAGTGCATCTGCACGCACTGTGAGGCGGAGACTCTTGGAGCAAGGCCTGGTCTCAAGGAGGGCAGCAAAGAAGCCACTTCTCTCCAGAAAAAACATCAGGGACAGACTGATATTCTGCAAAAGGTACAGGGAGTGGACTGCTGAGGACTGGGGTAAAGTCATTTTCTCTGATGAATCCCCTTTTCGATTGTTTGGAACATCTGGAAAACAGCTTATTCGGAGAAGAAGAGGTGAGCGCTACCACCAGTCTTGTCTCATGCCAACTGTAAAGCATCCTGAAACAATTCATGTGTGGGGTTGCTTCTCAGCCAAGGGAATCGGCTCTCTCACAGTCTTGCCTAAAAACACAGCCATGAATAAAGAATGGTACCAGAATGTCCTCCAAGAGCAACTTCTCCCAACCGTCCAAGAGCAGTTTGGCGCTCAACAATGCCTTTTCCAGCATGATGGAGCACCCTGCCATAAAGCAAAGGTGATAACTAAATGGCTCAGGGAACAAAACATAGAGATTTTGGGTCCATGGCCTGGAAACTCCCCAGATCTTAATCCCATTGAGAACTTGTAGTCAATCATCAAGAGACGGGTGGACAAACAAAAACCAACAAATTCAGACAAAATTAAAGCATTGATTCTGCAAGAATGGACTGCTATCAGTCAGGATTTGGTCCAGAAGTTGATTGAGAGCATGCCAGGGAGAATTGCAGAGGTCCTGAAGAAGAAGGGTCAACACTGCAAATATTGACTTGCTGCATTAACTCATTCTAACTGTCAATATAAGCTTCTGTTACTCATAATATGAATGCAATTATATTTCTGTATGTGATAAAAACATCTGACAAACACACATAAAAACCAGAGGGCAGCAGATTATGTGAAAATATAATATTTGTGTCATTCTCAAAACTTTTGGCCATGACTGTATAGTAGTCAATTTTGTAAAGAAACTAGCACTGTAGATCACTAAATAAATCCAGGAGGAAAAGATAATAAACCTAGTCACCACATAATGAAAATCAATATCAGGTGGGTGTGGGTCCAACTTTTGATACCCACACTGATTTTTTGTTTTAAGGGGCCAATGAGCTTAGACTATTGCTGTGGCCTCTGCAATGGTTCAAGGACCTACCATAAAGGTATGTACCCAGGCCCATGAGCCTTAGGGAGCCCATAAGATGTCTCTTTCCAATAAGAGGTGACCAGTACTATAAACTATACAGCAGGGGTATGCAATCTTTTTTGTTTGGCATGCTGATTTCGATTAAAAAAATCAAAGTTGAGGTATTCGGCGTGCCGGTCAATAATTTTAAGTCTGACGACCCCTGCACATGGTATTATGTCCCATAGCGGCCCCTACACACGGTATTATGTCCCATAGAGGTCCCTGCACACAGTATTATGTCCCATAGCAGTCCCTGAGCACGGCATTACACTACGGTTCAAAGTTTAGGGTCACTTAGAAATTTCCTTATTTTTGAAAGAAAAGCAAAGTTTTTTTCAATGAAGATAACATTAAATGAATCAGAAATACACTCTATACATTGTTAATGTGTTAAATGACTATTCTAGCTGCAAACGTCTGGTTTTTAATGCAATATCTACATAGGTGTATAAAGGCCCATTTCCAGCAAACAACACTCCAGTGTTCTAATGGTACATTGTGTTTGCTAACTGTGTAAGAAGGCTAATGGATGTTTAGAAAACCCTTGTGCAAGTATGTTAGCACAGCTGAAAACGGTTTTGCTGGTTAAAGAAGCTATAAAACTGACCTTCCTTTGAGCTAGTTGAGAATCTGGAGCATTACATTTGTTGGTTGGATTAAACTCTCAAAATGGCCAGAAAAAGAGAACTTTCATGTGAAACTTGACAGTCTATTCTTGTTCTTAGAAATGAAGGCTATTCCATGCGAGAAATTGCCAAGAAACTGAAGATTTCCTAATATGGTGTGTACTACTCCCTTCAGAGGACAGCACAAACAGGCTGAAAGAGAAGTGGGAGGCCCCGCTGCACAGGCAGGAATGGTGGTTTTGATGGGAGATTTTAACTGAGGCTAGGTTCACTGCCTGCTGTCCGTCGTTCGGGTCCCACTGCGGATATGAACGACAGAGAGCCCGCCCGTTAAAACACCGGTTACCTCCAGACACCCGCAGACTATAATGGGGTATGCCAGTTTTATACAAAAGTACTCTGTCTCGTACGGAGACTCCGATGCAGATGTGAACGAAGCCTAACCGAATATAGACTGTGAAGGGGAGACTGTGAAGTTTTCTGGCCATCGTCAGCCCATAGTTAGTCAGGGGGGCGTTCCTCACAGTACAGCTAGACTGTCAGGAACACCCTTCTGACGATGGGCAGAAAATTAACGGCACCAATATCTTCAGCCCTAGGGCACATAACAGGAAAGCCGACAGTGCGCTGAATTCAGCGCACTGTCGGCTTTCTAGCGGTATATAAAACCACATGTTGTAACGTCTCTGCCGTTTCGGGTCTCGGCGCCGCCCTCCGCTCGCATGCTGTGGCAAAGGAGGCGTCTTCAATTTGGTTCTTTGTGTAAGTTTCTTGATGCTCAGTCTGAACATGGTCCTAGTTCCCTTGCTGTGTAAAGCCACACCCGTGTAATTAGGAACATTTCTCTCTGGACGGTATAGAGTTAATCTCTTCCTGGCTTGTGTGATTGACAGCCTGTGTGCCTATCAGGTGTGGGGCTGGGCCCAGACTTTCTATATACAGGATGTCACTTCTCTGCAAGTCGCCGGTTATTGCACTTGTGTTTTGCCTGCTCTCTTTATTATTTCCCTTGCTACCTTGTTACCTGATTTTCTGACCACTGGCTTTGACTTTGACTGTTCTCTTTGATTTAGATTTTGTACTGCATTGCTCGTGTGTTACTGACCCCTTGGCTTGCTCACTTTGCTTCTGTGTTTGTTTTGTCTTGTCCTGTCCTCTGTGTCACTTACTCAGTATAGGGCTTGTCTTCTGGTTGTCCTTTTACCGTTTAGGGTAACTGAGGCAATAGGAAGGGACAGTGGCTGGGGTGAGATTAGGGCTCACTTGTCTCTGTCCTTCCTTCCAGACCGCTGCAGTAGTGTCAGGGTATTGCTTTGTTTGGCAAGACCCTTACACATGTGCCTGAGGACATGAAAGATCCTCTTTAAAGAACTCAATCCTGTTATTGCTGTACCCCTATTCTTTATTTTTAAGGATTCTCTAGTGATTGGTACAGTGCCAAGGGACTGGTGCACAGCTAATGTGATGCCTATTTTCAAAAAGGGATCAAGGTCTTCCCCAGGTAATTACAGGCCGGTGAGCCTAACATCCATTGTGGGGAAACTGTTTGAGGGGCTCTTAAGTGACTACTGTATATACAGGAGTATGTGACTATACGTAATATTATATGTGACAGACAGCATGGCTTACTAAGGACAGAAGTTGTCAGACTAACCTGATTTGCTTTTATGAAGAGGTGAGTAGAAGTCTGGACAGAGAGGAGGCTGTGGACATCATGTTCCTGGACTTTGCAAAGGTGTTTGACACTGTCCCTCATAGACTTTGAAGGGTAAAATCAGGTCCTTTGGTTTGGGAAATATAGTTTGCAATTGGATTGAAAACTGGTTAAAGGATCATATCCAGAGAATTGTGATCAATGACTACAGTTCAGTGGTGTACCCCGGGGTCGGTGCTGGGTCCTTTGTTATTTAACTTATTTATTAATGCACTGTCTCTATTTTTGCAGATGACACCAAGCTATGCAATACAGTGCAGTCTATAGAGTTTGTATGTAGGTTATAAGCTGACTTGGACAGACTGAGTGTTTGGGCATCCACATGGTAAATGAGGTTCAATGCGGATAAATGTAAAGTTATGCACCTGGGTAAAAATAATCCACATGCAACATATGACCTAGGGGGAGTAAAGGTGGGCGAGTCACTGGTGGAGAAGGTCCTGCGTGTACTTGTAGATCTTACATTAAATTACAGCATGCAATGTTAATCGGCTGCTTCTAAGGCTAGCAGGATACTGTCTTGTATTAAAAGGGGTATGAACTCATGGGACAGGGATGTAATATTATAAGTCATTGGTGCAGCCACATCTGTATTATGCAGTTCAGTTCTTGGCACCAGTACACAGAAAGGATGTCCTAAAGTTGGAAAAGGTTTAATGGAGGGCCACAAAATGAAATGGGGCATGAAGGATATCAGTTATGGGGAGAGACTAAAGGAGTTAAATCTATTTAGTCTGGAGAAGAAGCGTTTAAGAGGAGATATGATAAACCTATATAAATATATGAATGGCCCATACAAGAAACATGGGGAAAAGCTGTTCCATGTAAAATACCCTCAAAAGACAAGGGGGCACTCCTTCCATCTGGAGAAAAAAAAGGTTTAATCTCAAGAGCCGACAAGGCTCCCAAAGGGGAAACCAAAGTAATAAATGGAATGGATGGACTACAGTACTACAAAACTAGGGTTATTTCTATTGAAAAAAAGAGAACTGAGTGGCGATCTATCAATTGGGGGGGAAGTGTTCCTTACAGCTTAGCGTCATCAGTGGGCGGTAAGGAATGCCCTCCCAGACAGTACATTCACAGTGATGACGCTAAGCTGTAAGGGACACCCCCCCCCCCAGTACAAGTCTATGGACGAGTATTGTCAGGGGGGCGGTTCCTCACAGCCCAGCTAGACTGTCAGTAACGCCCTTCTGACAGTGAACAGTGAAATTTAGACCCCCGATATCTCCAGCCCCGGGGCATATAACGGGAAAGCCAACAGTGCGCTGAATTCAGCGCACTGTCGGCTTTCTAGCAGTATGTAAAACCTCATATACATGAGGACGTGAAAGGTCCTCTTTAAGGAAATAGGTGCTCAAAGATCTGCTTATCTATTCCTTCTAGTTATAATGATTACACCTGCCACTTGCCTTAGACTGTTTCTCCTTAGGAGATGTGTCCTCACTCCAGCTAGTCCCTCATGGTTCTGACTCACACTTATTTACAAAACAAACCTTGTATTAAATCACTGGGGTTTCTGAGGCCAAGCAGCAGGGGCAGATAGGCCAAATACACTATATCCCAGTAGTTCCCTGCACTGTCCCTTTGGTGAAATCATTACGTCACGTCAAAGACACACAAAGTCATGTTATACATTCAACACTACCAATGACAATATCAATATGGTTGCTTTTGCATTTACAGAGACACAACAGGTTAATAGGTATACATGCCAGTGGGAGCTAGATACCTGCTCATCCGTAGACACAGATCTAGGCACGAATTCTGGAGTTTGAGGGTTCATAGATCTCCCTGAAGGAGAAGATACTGGTGATCTAGGAACTTCAGGAGCCATAATCTAATCACTCTCAATAGTATCAGCAAGATCATGTGGAATGTCGGCCAAGGGCTGGGAAGAATCACAGGCCGAGCCATCATTGGAGATATCTGTCCCATCAATCTGAGATATAGGCAATAAATGATTTCTATGCCAAGTCCTGATCCTCTCGTCCTGTTCTTTTATCTTGTAGACTGGTTTCCCGGGCAACTGATCCACCACTGTAAAGAGTTCACTCCGCTATCGATCATCCAGCTTATATTTTGCAGATTCTCCCAAATTCCGTTAGAGAACACGGTCACTAGGGTTGAAATCCTCGGTATCTTACTCGAAGATCAAATCTCCTTTTATTTCCTTCAATCACTTTGGACGCATTTTCCTCAGCCAGCTGATAAGCACACTTAAGCGTTTCTTTCAAACATGCCACATATTGGTAATGATCTCGATGACTGATACCATTGGTAGAGACTCACAACAAGATGTCAATAGGTAGTCTAGGCTCTCTACCAAACATCAGAAAATATGGTGAATATCCTTTACTCTCGTGCCTAGTACTATTATAGACATGCACCATAGCTTCCACTTTTCGACTCCAGGAACGCTTATCCTCAATTCGTAAGGTACCAAGCATATCAAGTAAGGTCCTGTTAAATCTTATATGTTCCTCCTACAAGCTGTGGATAGATCTAGCCAGAAGAAGGTCTGAAGACCGAAACGTTGCATTTTTTTGATCTACATCCCTATTTCATCATATTCTATATAAATATGGCGTTGTTATTGCATCTGTAAAGCACCTTTTACATGGCATTGCTATTGCATCTGTAAAGCACCTGTTACACAAATTATTGTGCTAATAAATTTTTTCACTTGGTTCATCACAAAGAAACTTTCGTGTGTGCAGCAAAATTCATTTTTTGAATATGGGTTGGAGAACCCTTTTTGCTTAGCACCACAACTATTGAGTGTACGGTACCAGTGATTCTCTCTCTGTTAAATCTTTCAGGAAGGGCATCTCCCTCTGAATGTTAAGGGGTTGTCCGACTTTTGAGGATGTTCAGCAACTGGAGCAACTCTTTGATCAGGTTACTCTCAAAATCCCGGCCTTGATCAGAATGCAACCGGTGTGTAAACCATAATGGATAAAATACTTTTCCCAAAGCACTCTTGCAACCGTAACTGCTTTTTGGTCCTTAGTCGGAAAGGCTTGAGTATATCATGCAAAGTGGTCAGTCACCAACAATACATTTCCAAACCCTCTAGAATCGTTGTCAATACAAAGGAAGTCTATGCAGACAAGATCCATGGAGCACCTACACAGGTGAGTCACGGTATCTCTCATTTTGGGCCAGTAGAATTGGTCTTGTATTAAGCCATAAGTCTTCTCAGGTCTCAAATGACCATGATAATCATGCAGACTTCGGAAAATCATTTTCTGAAAGCAACTTGGGTTAATTAGCTGGTGCCTTCCAGGATGATCATGATACAACACCACACGATAAAGTAGGCCTTTGTCTATTTCAAACTTCTCCCAATCTCATAGAAATTGACTGCATTCAGATGGTAGAGATGTCTAACATTTCTTGAGCATTCACTGCTTGATAAAGAGGTCCAATTAAAGGATCAGTCTTTTGACTCCAGATCATTCACTTTGAAGATATAGAGCAACTCTCAAAGGATCCTAAAGCGGCAGTGTAGGCAAACATGTCTGGTATAGCTTCGGGACCTCCTCCAAAAGAGTCGATAAGTCGAGTTTCAGAAAAGGCTACTCGGCCTTCAACTACTGCAGCCATGGCACACAAAGCTCCTACTCCAGGACTTGGCACTTCTTCCCATTCATCCACTACTTCCCGACTAGGTAATCCAGGCCGTCTTGATAGAGCATCTGCCCCAATGTTCTTAGGCCCCAGTTTATACTTAAGTCTGAATTGGTATTTGGATAAAGCTGCCAACCAGCAATGTTCTGTAGCATCAAGTTTAGCGGTTGACAAGACATATGTCAGTGGATTGTTATCTGTTCTTAATTCAAACGTGGCTCCGTATAATTAGTCATGTAATTTATCCACAATGGCCCACTTACACGCCATTAACTCCAATTTATGAACTGGATAATTTTTCTCACTGGGAGAAAGACTTCGACTTATGAAAGCAGTGGGCCGTAACTCAGCTGGGTATTCTTGGTGCAGAACGCCGCCTAATCCTTCAAAGCTGGCATCTACATGTAACACATATGGCTTCTGTGCATCAGCATAGGCCAGAACAGGAGCTTCTGTCAATTCAACGACTTAAAGGTTTCTTCACAAGCCGAAGTCCATCTATCCCCAAAAAGGCTTTTGGAGGAACCTTTCTTCTTTCCTGGATCTCCTTCACTCTTCAACAGGTCGAGGACGGCTCGGGCAATTTTTGAATATCCTTCCACAAATCGTCGATAGAATCCACAGAACCCCAAGAAAGATTGCAACTCCGTAATATTTTGCAGTTGGGGCCAATTCACCACAGCTTCAATCTTACCAGGATCAGTAGCAACTCCTTCAGCAGAAACAATATGACCTACATAAGTGACCGAGAATCTACAAAATTTGCATTTGTCCACTGACAACTTCAGCCCCTCTTCTTTTAAGCGTTGAAGTACTCTCATGAGTCATTCTTCATGTTCTTCCAACGTCTTTCCAAACACAATAATGTCGTCAAGATTTACAAGACATTCTCGAGGCACTAAATCACCTAACACTCTTTCCATCAACCTCTGGAACGCTGCTGGCGCACCTCTTGTACCTTGCGGCATGCAAGTGAACTGAAAGAAACCCAAGGGGCATATGAAGGCCGTCTTTTCCTGATCCTCAGGTGCTATTGGGACTTGATAGTATCACGATCTTAGGTCCAGCACTGTGAACCAACAGTTCCCATTCAGAGCTTCCAGAGCTTCTTCAATTCTCGGCAGTGTATACTGATCAGTTATGATTCTTCGGTTCAGAGTTCTGTAATCCACACATAGGCAAATTGCTCCAGATTTTTCCTCCTTCCTTACCACCACAATAGGTGAGGCATAGGGGCTCTTACTGTCCACAATGATCCCCTGACCTTTCATTTGCTGTAGATTATGTCTTAACTCATCAATGTCCTTTGGAGCACCTCATCATGGTCGCTCCAGGAAGGGAGTAGAATCGTGCAATCGGAAAGTGTGTTGAACACTCTTAGCACAACCTACATCTGCATCATCAATGGAGAACACTTCCAATAATTCAGAAAACTTCTTTGTCAATCGCTGATTCCAGGCCTCTGGTAAATGTGGATCACTCAAGTCAAGATTGAGATTAGGGATTGCATCTCTGATTTGAATCCTGCACACTTCGGCATATGGATTCACTCCAAGCACAGGGTAGCAGTGGGCCATATTCTGGTATGGTCCAATTACAATTGAATGCAGTGAACAATTCCTCACTGTCACATGTGTAGATAACTCCACTTTATTTCTCCAGTCATTTCTCTCTGGGATCACCATCCAGCCATTCTGGTTAATCATATCTTCAGGGGTTTCCATAAGGACATAACTCCCCCATTTAAGCAAATTCGGAGCAATGCTGCAGGCTACTCTGAGAACTCTCTCCCCGCCGGCAGAAACTTCCACGGTACTCTCACCAATATGACATACCGTTCCATGTCGATAGCCAGTAGACAGGGCATCACAGAGTTCTCTAAGATCAGAAGATATATTCACCAGCTGAACTGCAGGGTTCCAATCTCCTCTAAGAAACTTCTGAAAAGCACAAGTATTACAGTGCCGAGTATTACAGGAGCTGCCCTAGAATCCCCTGTATCAGGACAGACAAGAGCCGTAATCTTCATGGGAGCGACATTCTGATCTTCTAATTCAGGGACAGCTATAACTACTTGTAGGATACCATCTACAGGATATGATCCTGAATTAAGCCCCCACAATTTCATTTGTCCCGTAGACTGAAGAGGTATATCCCCCAGATACTTTTGGTAGAACAAACGGTAAATCAGGGTCACTTGAGATCCTGTATCAAACAGGGCAGGAGTGGCATGACCATTGACAGTGACATTGACAACGGACCTGGAGCCCATGATAGCGCCTCTGGGTTTAATCGCCCCGCCTTCCCTCTGTGTCTTCAGTTCTGAATAGGGAAGGCAGCACTATGCCCCATCCCCTCAATGTCCTCCGGACACTGTTTGGCAGTATGGCCTGTCTGACCACATCTATAACAGGCTCTAGAATCCTTCCTCCATTGAGTGGTAGTGGGTGTAGTCGCGGACTGTCTAGGTTCAGAATGCTCCGCTGGTTTGTTCTTGTTTGAACTAGGAGGAACATCTTCTTTAGGGATGCTCTTTGATTTCTTAGGGATACTAAAATTAATGTCAGCTTCTTGTTTCTTCACTAACTTCATTAACTCAGGGAATGGGAGAACTTTGTCAGACAGTAAGACCTTGAGCAAGAGGATAATGAGGTTGTAACCCTCTCACCAACTGATATAGCTGCAGGGGCATAAATAATGGGGTAGCAGCGGTAGCGGCTGCCACAGGGCCCGGAACATTATGGGGCCCGGGACCCGGAGCCCTGTGCAGCCGCTACCGTGAACCCCGCAAACACTGTTATTATTATACTCCGTCTTTTGAGACCCTGGAGTATAACGATTGGGGGCCTGAGGGAGGTAAGGGAACATAAAAAACACTGTAACTCACCTTTCCTACGCTCCGCAGGCTTCGGGCCTGTTTGTTGACGTCCCAGACATCAGTCAATGTCATTATGCATTGCGACGTCGGCCTCACTCACGCGAGATCTGCTCCAACATTGAAGATGGCCGAAGTAGCGCACGGGAGTGCACCGGAGCCAGGAAAAGGTAAATAGCATTGTTTTTTATGTTTGTATTCTCCCCTGGGTCTCCGATCATTATATTCTGGGGTCTGAAAAGACCCCAGGGCATAATAATCATTCATGCGTGGTCCACTATGGGGCATAATACTGTGTGCAGGGGCCACTGTGTGGCATACTACTGTGTGTAGGGGCCACTATGGGGCATACTACTGTGGGCAAGGGCCACTATGGAGCATAATACTGTGTGCAGGTGTCACTATGGGGCATAATACTGTGTGCAGGGGCCACTATGGGGCATAATACTGTGTGCAGGGGTCACTATGGGGCATAATACAGTTCGCAGGGGACGCTATGGGACATAATACCGTGTGCAGGGGCCGCTATGGGACATAATACTGTGTGCAGGGGCCACTATGGGGAATAATACTGTGTGCAGGGGCCACTATGGGGCATAATACTGTGTGCAGGGGCCACTATGGGGCATAATACTGTGTGCAGGGGCCACTATGGGGCATAATATTGTGTGCAGGGGCCACTATGGGGCATAATACTGTGTGCAGGGGCCACTATGGCGCATAATAGTGTGTGCAGGAATGCGGTTTATGTGGAGGGGTTGGGGCGGCGGTTTGTGTGGGGGGGGTTGGGAGCGGCAGTTCGGCGGAAGGCCATGTCAAATGTTTGCCTTGGGGCCCAGTCATTCCTAGTTATGCCACTGTATAGCTGCGTGGTACACCAGACGTGAAAGGAGTAGCTGTAAATGGTTAATAAAAGTAGAGATATTTTCCCCTTCCTTTTGACAGACCATCCGGTAATCAGCAACCATCTGTGCCAGGTCAAAGTGATCAGACAGTACTTGTATATAGTCCAATGCACTCGCTCCTTCATGTGAGTCTCTGTACAGGCGGATCAATTCTGCAGCAGGAGACCGCAGACTTTTACTGATACGCTGCTGCTTGCCTTCTTCAGAGCAAGACCATTCCTTCAGGCATTGGAGAGTATGTTCTTTCCATATTTCAAAGTTTTCCTCCCCTTGTGGTACTGGGACATTACCAGAGAATTCCTTTAGTTTCTTGTAGTGAGTGGCCTAGAGCTAACATTTCAGTCACCTTGTCTAAGGTGCTAATTCCACTGTCACTAGATGAACTGCCAGCGATAGACATACTGGGGGGTAACTGGCTGACTGGGGTTCTTCCTTTACCTGAACCAGTGGAGGAACAGGAGGTCGGTAATCCCATGTAGCATCTAGTGGGAGGTCCCCCTCTGAGCTATATCGCTTCTCCATATCAATGACTTTTCCCACTAAATCTCAGCAGCGCCTCCAAATGTAGCCCTATTTGGTGAGGGGGGTATGAGTATTATCCCTCCCACAACAGACTCTGGCACTGACCTGTGTGTGTAATGGGACCTGAAAGGAAGAGCTGGAACATATATGAAATATATCAGTGCCTCCACCCAGAATAGAGCCTCTGTATTACAGGGAGGATCTCTTCCTGGGACTTACGCATGAAGTACAGTTAGTAGCCTTAACAAGGATTACTGTACTAATCTGACAATCTGAAGAATACATACAGATACCACATAAGGTTATAACAGTAGCTTTATAAGAGTCAAAATGATAATAGTACATACATGCAGTATACTGAGAACGAAGCAGTACTATAACAACCAGCAATTGTGCAACAGTCTTAAGTCATATACCCGGGTATATACATATATATATATATATATATATATATATATATATATATATATACACACACACACACACACACACACACACACACACACACGTGGACAAAAGTGTTGTTACCCCTCGTTTAATGAAAGAAAAATCCACAATGGTCACATAAATAACTTGAATCTGACAAAACTGGAATTTGCCAAACTACGTGTTAACAAGCCACAAAGCTTCTGGGAGAATGTCCTATGGACAGATGAGACAAAAATCGAAATTTTTGGCAAGGCACATCAGCTCTATGTTCACAGATGGAAAAATGAAGGATATCTTGAAAAGAACACTGTCCCTACTGTGAAACATGGAGGAGGCTCTGTTATGTTCTGGGGCTGCTTTGCTGCATCTGGCACAGGGTGTCTTGAATCTGTGCAGGGTACAATGAAATCTCAAGACTATCAAGGGATTCTACAGAGAAATGTGCTGCCCAGTGTCAGAAAGCTTGGTCTCAGTTGCAGGTCATGGGTCTTGCAACAGGATAATGACCCAAAACACACAGCTAAAAACACCCAAGAATGGCTAAGAGGAAAACATTGGACTATTCTGAAGTGGCCTTCTATGAGTCCTGACCTAAATCCTATTGAGCATCTTTGGAAGGAGCTGAAACATGCCATCTGGAAAAGGCACCCTTCAAACCCTGGTTTGCTCATGAGGAGTGGGCCAAAATACCTGTTGAGAGGTGAAGAAGTCTCATTGACAGTTACAGGAATTGTTTGATTGCAGTGATTGCCTCAAAAGGTTGTTCAACAAAATATTAAGTTAAGGGTACCATCATTTCTGTCCAGGCCTGTTTCATGAGTTTTCTTTTTTTTTTAAATTCTGTTGAAGCATGGTTGAAAAGCAATGTCTAACTTTCATTTGTTCATTTTCATAGAATTTTTATATACTATTACTTTTGTCAGACTCAAGTTATTTCTGTGACCATTGTGGGTTTTTCTTTCATTAAACGAGGGGTACCAACAATTTTGTTCACGTGTGTATATAGCAAGAGTCCTGTGCACAATACCTCCAGGCAACAGAAGAGATGATCCAGATGCAGGGGCCCTGTGGATGACTGTAGATCCTCGGATTCTTCCAGGAGATGACAGACAGCCGATCAGGAGATGATGATGATGCTTGATGAAAGGATTTCTTCCAGGCAGCAAACAGGACCACAACAACAGTAGTAGACACAGGCCTCACTACCCTGGCACTGATTCCTTAACCTGCCAACTAAACTACCAATGCAACTGGACCTCTAACTATCTAGTTGGCCATCAGAAGCCTAACCTATCACTGCCCTGAACTATATACTGATCCCTAACTACAATCACTAGATAGATCCTGTGAGTATATAGGTAACACAGAGCAGAACTACTGGCTCTGTATGAGAGAGATAAAGTGGGACAGATGGCAATCTATTCCTAAACACTCCAGCTTCACTAGCTGATCTTAAGGATATAGGTGCTCAAAGATCTGCTTATCTATTCCTTCTAGTTGTAAAGATTGCACCTGCCACTTGCCTTAGACTGTTTCTCCTTCGGAGATATGTCCTCAGTCCAGCTAGTCCCTCATGGTTCTGACTCACACTTATTTACAAAACCAACCTTGTATTGAATCCTTGGGGTTTCTGAGGCCAAGCAGCAGGGGCAGATAGGCCAAATACACTACATCCCAGTAGTTCCCTACAAAATGAATATATCAATTGTCGGTAAAGAGATTTCTGGGTGGATCTTTTCATACCCAGGACTTTAACTGTAAAAGGGAGAATCCTCTATATTTAGAGGAAAGAAGATTTCTGCAAAGGCACAGAAGGGTTTCTTTACTTTAACTTATGGAACTCTGACACAGGGAGTCGTAAAGGGAACTTCTCTAGACAGTTCAAGGGAAACAATATTGCAGGTTAGAGTTACTATTAGGTTTTTAGTTTTGAGGCATTGATCTAGGGATGCTATTTCCCAGATTTTAGTTGAGAAGAAATTCTTCCCCTAAAATAAGGAAAATTGATTTCTACGTCATGGAGTTTTTGCCTTCCCCTGGATCAACACTGCAGCATAATGGGCCAAACTGGATGGATGGATGCCTTTCTTTAGTCTTGCAAACTATGTTAATATAATTTATGTGCATTGCAAATAGTTGCAAGTGTGTGATTGTAGTATACTGTTTGTCTGTAAGCCAATTACAATATAACATAAATAGGCTTAAGAGAAGTCGGAGGAGTCTTCTGGAAAAGTTTCACTGTATTTTTTGAGGCTTATATTGCTTCTTCATGGATTAAATTCCCATATTCATATGTACATGTTTACACAATAGGCTGTTTGGTCACCCAGTTTAGAGACACAGTAACATTGAGTGTTTTGATTCCCAGATAACATCATAATGTCTGGATTCCTGGTCGGTACACTCATACATTATTGAGGAAATCCATAACCATATCCAGATTCCTCTTATGATTACTGATGTCACAAACATTCCTTAATTATATATCATCCTTCAAGAGTCCACAAGCTGAAGTTTTTCTTAGGAAATGAAGACATTAAAAGGTTAAAATAACTATTTCCCATCCTAGAAGACTGCATTGAGATTGATTGATTTCCAGAATTACAGAAGAGAGATGGTAATGATGTGTGCAGCATCCACGTCCTCCAGTTGTCATTGTCATGTGAACAGCACATCTAATATGTCATACAGTAACTGTTTTTCTATTCTGGAATGTGGAGCATTGTTATTAGGATGTGATGGAAAGGGGGTTTTAGGAGCAGGTTTATCATAAAGCACAGACTAGTGGATTATTTCCCGAGGGGCTGAATTCTTTCTGTACACGGCGTCTGTTGACCAGTCAGCTTCATTCAGTATGTGCTTAGTATCCTGTCTTAGAGAATGACCTTTTGTTGTTCTACATGTATCCGGGTCTATATTGAAAGAGCCACTTGCACAGGAAAGTCATTTTATAATGCCTGGCAGAAGCCTACAGTCATAGCCTATAGGAAGTTTTTGAGATATACACTCAAAGTCTTTTAAGGAAAAACTGCACTGTTTATGTTCCTGCCTTTGAAATGATTAAGCTTCAGAGAAATTCCAGCTATGCACAGTATGAGCCGGCAGGTGCAAACAACCCAGCTGTACACAAAAATAATAAAATGCAAAAGAGCAAGTCAGCATTCCAATCAAAAATGAGATTCAGGCTCCAAATACATCTGAATCGAGGCCAACGTGCCATTTCCCAGCTTTGCTGTATTTGTTTCAACATGTATTTCTTCTAAATGTCAAAACATTTGAATAGAAAGTGCTGTTAGGTTTATAAGGAATATGCTTTTATATGTCAGGAAACTCACTATATTATATAACAGGAGCAGTCTTATACTATTGAAAGCAAATAGAAGACAATTCCACTTTAATCAAAAGGTTTTATCATTTCATGTACCTAAATTATATGACTGCCATCCTATTGTGCCGCAGCACTGACAACAGCATGTAGGAGCGTTTTCTGTCCAATGGTGTAATGTGTTATTTGGTAATTAGAAAATGCAGGTGCAGGAGCTATTTTACTATGGCAATTGGAAGAATTAAATATGATGACTGAGGTGTTTCAGGCCCAGTAATTTATCACATCACATTGTAGACATCCTGGGGTTGTTAGATGATTCATTTTGACCCATTATTTAGACAGAACTACACTTTGTAACAGTAACAAATACTGCATGCATTCTTTCCTTCCCTTTACTTTTTTGAGCTCTCTTGCCCAAGTCCTGTGTTTACCATCCAGGGTTCCTTCAGTCCCCAGAACACAGCAACTAAAAGATCTATTTTTTTTATAATAGGGAAGAGGAATTCATTTAATCATGCTTAACCCCTTAAGGACACAGCCCAAAAGTGCGTTAAGGACCAGGCCTTGTTTTTCAAAACTGACATGTCTCACTTTATGTGGCAAGAACTTTGAGACGCTTTAACTATGAATGAACTGTGAGGGACACAAATCACCTCCTGATAGCAAACAGATAACAGCAAGAATTACTGATCCCTCCATCACACACCACAAGTTTCCAGACTGTTTTTTTGACCTGTTGTAAATAACTTCTCTACTTAGATTGCATTTTTTTTAAGGACTCTAAAATGCTTTGAAAACCATGTGTATAAAAATCTGTGAATTTTCAGTTCTTGTATCACACCATGTCTGATGAAGGGAGCTAGCTAGTACTCCTGAAAGCTTACTTATAAATATACTCAGTTAGCCTCTAAAAGGTATCGCCTGATTTCTTCACTTTTCCTTAACTTACACAAGTGATTTTGATTTTGTTTTCTCGTGACACATTGTACTTCATGTTAGTAGTAAATACTAATCAATATTTTTGTATTTATTTATAAAAACAAATAGGATATTTGATGGAAATTTGGAAAAAAATCGCAATTTTCAAAGTGTGAAATTCTCTGCCTTTAAGACAGATAGTCATACCACCCAAATACATTAATAAATATTATCTACCATATCTCTGCTTTATATTGGCATAATCTTTTAATCGTCCTTTAATTTATTTTGGATGTTAGAAGGCTTACAAGTGTAACAGTGATTTTACAGATTTACAAGAAAATTTCCCAAACTAATTTTTTAGGGACCACTTCAGTTCTGAAGGGGATTATAAAGGCCTATATATTAGAAACCCCCATGAATCACCCCATTTTCAAAACTGCACCTCTGAAATAATTCAGAACAGCATTTGGGAAGTTTGTTAACCCTTTAAGCATTTCACAAGAATTAAAACGATATCGAGGTGAAATTTAGACATTTAATTTTTTCCACTAATCCCTTCATTTAGCCCTTAAATTAACACATTCACAAAGGGTTAAAAGAGAAATTGCATCTCACAGTTTGTTATACAATTTCTCCAGAGCACAGAAATACCCCACATGTGGGTGTAAACTGATGTTTGGGCATTCGGCAGTACACAGAAGGGAAGGAGCGACACTGGACGTTTGAAAAGCAGATTTTGCTGGAATAGTTTTCAGGTGCCATGTTTCATTTGCAAAGCCCCTAGAGTACCAAAACAATGGAAACCCACTAAAAGTGATCCCATTTTGGAAACTACACCCCTCACAGAATTCATCAAGGGGTATAGTGAGCATTTTGACCCCACAGCTGTTTCACAGATTTTACTAACATTGGGATGTATAAATAAAAAATTACTAAAATGTCATTTTATCCCCAAAGTTTTCATTTTCACAAGGGGTTAAAGGAGAAAAAGGACCCCACAGTTTGTTAAACAATTTCTCCTGAACACAGCAATACCCCATATATGGTCATAATCTGCTGTTTGGGTACATGGTGGGGCTCGGAATGGAAAGAGCGCTATTTTGCTTTTGTTGGGTAGATTTTGCTGGAATAGTTTTAAAGTACCAATACAATGGAAACTCCCAAAGTGACCCCATTTTGGAAACTACACCCCTCACAGAATTTATCTAGGGGTATGGTGAGCAGATTTTATTAACATTGGGATGTAAAAATGAAAAATTACTTTTTTTTTTCCAATAAACCGTCCATTTAGCAACATATTTTTAATTTTTGCAAGTGGTTAAAGAAGAAAAAACACTCCACAGTTTGTTACACAATTTCTTCTGAACACAGAAATGCCCCATATGTGGTTGTAATCTGCTGTATGGGTACATGGTGGGGCTCGGAATGGAAAGAGCGCTATTTGGCTTTAGGAGGGCAGATGTGGCTGGAATAGTTTTCAGGTGCCATTTACAGAGCCCCTAAAGTACCAATACAATGGAAACCCCATTTTAGAAACTACACCCATCAAGGAATGTATCAAGTGGTATTATCATTTTGAGCCTAAAAATGCTTCCCAAAAATTAATGTACAAAGTGAAAATTTAAGTTTTTGAAGAAATATCCAATTTCAGTGCCTAATACGTTGCGGCCACTTTGTGGCATCAGAGACATGCACTCATAAAACTATTAAGTGGGCTATTCCGGGGGAAAAAGCAGGGCTCAGATATCTATAATCTGCAGCCCGGGGTCGGGCCAGTGATCCCAGGCTGCCTGGAGCCCCCACTACCTGGTTGATCCTGTTGCAGAGTGCGATTGCTGGATGTGGCAGAGTCAAAACCAGATACACAATTGTATATAACAGGAACAAAACTTTAGTGAAACATGAGTGCAGTAAGAGAAGATCACCTCACATGGTGAATAACAGATCCAGTTCAGCACACAGACTAACAAAAACAGAATGTGTATATATCAACCAGCATCAAAACAACAAAAGTACAGAGTGTCTACAGATAAACATTTAGTAACAGCTACATCTAGTGTCATAAATGTGAACTGCAGTCAATCCAGCAAATATAGAGACAAAGCTGGCTGTTGTATATCTCCAACAGATCCTGCCAAGACCTCCGGAAGTCAGGCTATGCGTCTGCATAGCGCTGACTTCCTGTATAGACTGCAAGACACTTGTATGTTCGTGTCTTGCAGTCTATAGTACTGAACCAGCAATCAAAGCATTGCTGGCTCAGGTGTCCTAATGGGACACATGAAAAAATAAAAAAAAGTGAAAAAAATAAAATAAAATGTTTGAAAAAAGTTAATAAAAGAATAAAGCCCCAAAAATTCCCTTTTCCTATATAAAATGAATTATATAAAAAAAAAACTAAAAATTAATAAAAACAATGCATATTTGGTATCGCTGCGTCCATAGCAACCTGTACAATAAAACTGAAACAATATTTAACGTACACAGTGAACATCGGGAAAAAAAAATGGAAAAAACCCGCCAGAAGTAATGATTTTTCTCTATCTCACCTTACAAAATATGCCATAAAAAGTGATCAAAAAGTCATATGTACCCCAAAACAGTACCAATAAAAAGCACCGGTTGTCCCACAAAAAATAAGCCCTAAACCAACTCTGACAACCGAAAAATAAAAATGTTACGCATCTCAGAAGATGGCGATACAAAAATAATTGATTTCTTTCCCCAAATGGGTTTTTGTTCTTCAGAATTAGTAACGCATAAAAAAAAAAATATAAATGAGGTATCGCCATAATCATACTGACCCGCAGAATAAAGGTAACATGTTACTTATGCTGTACACTGCATGGCAAAAAATTTAAAGGGTAAAACGCAATGCCAGAATTTTTTTTGTAATCTACTAAAAAAGAGAGTTAATAAAGTTTACTCAATAAGTTATAGGCACCCAAAAACGGTGTCATTACAAAATGCATCTCATCCTGCAAAAAAACAGTGCTCATATGGCTACATCATCAGAAAAATAAAGAAAATACAGCTTGTACAATATGAAGACAAAAACCACAAAAAACGCCAAATCATTAGAACATAACTGGCTGCGGCAGGAAGGGAATGTATAAGCCCGTGATGGCGAACCTATGGCACGCGTGCCAGAGAGGGCTAACAGAGCCCTTTCAGTTGGCACGCGCACCGTCGCCATGATCGCTCACTAACCGTGAATCCGGTATAGTATTCCCGGTTAGTAAGCGATCGCTTCTTTCAGCTGTATGTGCATACGTACATACAGCTGAAAGCTGTCACTGTAGGCCTCGGTCCACGGAGCCGCGGCCTACAGTGACTGCAAAGTGTGACCTCTGCCCCGACGCAGGCGCGATGACGTCATTCATCAGCGCCTGTGAACAGAAGGAGGAGGAGGACGCTCTTCGTGGGACAAGGTAAGTAACGTAAACTACTGTGTGGGGGCCTACTGTGGACAATAAAAAACTACTGTATGGGGGACACTGAAGCATCTAATACTGTATTGGGGGACACTGAAGCATCTAATACTGTGTGGGGGGGGGGGAGCACCTCTAATACTGTGGGGGGGGGGTTGGGGGTTGGGGGGGGGGGGGGCCTTTGTGGGGGGGGCCTTTATTTTGTGGGGGACACTGTGAGCATCTAATACTGTGTGGGGGGACACTGAAGCATCTAATACTGTGTGGGGGACACTGAAGCATCTAATACTGTATGGGGGACACTGAAGCATCTAATACTGTATGGGGGACACTGAAGCATCTAATACTGTGTGTGGGGGGGGGGGACACTGAAGCATCTAATACCGTGTGGGGGGAGGACACTGAAGCATCTAATACTGTGTGGGGGACACTGTGAAGCATCTAATACTGTGTGGGGGACACTGAAGCATCTAATACTGTATGGGGGACACTGAAGCATCTAATACTGTGTGGGGGACACTGAAGCATCTAATACTGTATGGGGGACACTGAAGCATCTAATACTGTGTGGGGGGGGACACTGAAGCATCTAATACTGTGTGGGGGGGGGACACTGAAGCATCTAATACTGTGTGGGGGACACTGAAGCATCTAATACCGTGTGGGGGACACTGAGCATCTAATACTGTATGGGGGACACTGAAGCATCTAATACTGTGTGGGGGGGGGGACACTGAAGCATCTAATACCGTGTGGGGGGAGGACACTGAAGCATCTAATACTGTGTGGGGGACACTGTGAAGCATCTAATACTGTGTGGGGGGGGGACACTGAAGCATCTAATACTGTTGGGGGCTGAAGCATCTAACTGTGGGGGACACTGTAAGCATCTAATACTGTGTGGGGGACACTGAAGCATCTAATACTGTATGGGGGACACTGAAGCATCTAATACTGTGTGGGGGGACACTGAAGCATCTAATACTGTGTTTTTGGGGGGGGCACTGAAGCATCTAATACTGTGTGGGGGGGGACACTGAAGCACAAACTGTGTGGGGGGGGACCTGAACGGCATCTAATACTGTGTGGGGGAGGACACTGCCAAGGGAAGAAACTAAAGCATCTAATACTGTGTGGGGGACACTGTGAAGCATCTAATACTGTGTGGGGGACACTGAAGCATCTAATACTGTATGGGAGACACTGAAGCATCTAATACTGTGTGGGGGACACTGAAGCATCTAATACTGTATGGGGGACACTGAAGCATCTAATACTGTGTGGGGGGGGGACACTGAAGCATCTAATACTGTGTGGTGGGGGGGGACACTGAAGCATCTAATACCGTGTGGGGGGGGGACACTGAAGCATCTAATACTGTGTGGGGGACACTGTGGAAGCATCTACTACTGTATGGGGGACACTGAAGCATCTAATACTGTGTGGGGGACACTGAAGCATCTAATACTGTATGGGGGACACTGGGGGACACTGAAGCATCTAATACTGTGTGGGGGACACTGAAGCATCTAATACTGTATGGGGGACGCTGAAGCATCTAATACTGTGTGGGGGACACTGAAGCATCTAATACTGTATGGGGGGGCACTGAAGCATCTAATACTGTATGGGGGGGACACTGAAGCATCTAATACTGTGTGGGGGACACTGAAGCATCTAATAGTGTGTGGGGGACACTGAAGCATCTAATACTGTATGGGGGGGACACTGAAGCATCTAATACTGTATGGGGGACACTGAAGCATCTTAGGTGCTTCAGTGTCCCCCACACAGTATTAGATGCTTCAGTGTTCCCCATATAGTATTAGATGCTTCAGTGTCACCCCCATACAGTATTAGATGCTTCAGTGTCCCCCATACAATAGTATATGCTTCACAGTGTCTCCCACACAGTATTAGATGCTTCAGTGTCCCCCATACAGTATTAGATGCTTCAAATACTGTATGGGGGACACTGAAACATCTAATACTGTGTGGGGGACACTGTGAAGCATATACTACTGTTTGGGGGGGCCAAAGTGGAGAATATAATACTGTGCGGGGGCCACTGTGAAGCATATAATACTGAGTGGGGCCCCTCTGGAGCATATAATACTGAGTGGGGGAAATTCTGGAGCATATAATACTGTTTGGGGGCCACGGTGGAGCGCATTGTACTGTCTGGGGGCCACTTCGTAGCACATTGTACTGGGTTGGGGCCCTTCACTATTTATATCACACAGTATGTATTTTATAGCAGACATGTGATATTATTACAGGCTGTAATAACATTGCACGGTCAATATAAAACAGATCCTGGTTAATTTAAGGCTAAATTGTCGTGTTGGCACTTTGCGATAATTTAGTGGGTTTTGGGATGCAGTTTGGGCACTCAGTCTCTAAAAGGTTCGCCATCACTGGTATAAGCTGTGCGAGCGTATATCAGGGGACAAACCAGATTTAGAGCTTATGAGGGAAAATAAACCAGAAGTGACCCCCAGAGTGACCCCCCTAATAATAGGAACTACTGGGGAAATAGTAGGGAATTTCATGTTCCCAATGTACTCCACACAGCTTACATATTCACTCTTCATCATCTGCTATGCATTGATGCCTGGGATACTAATGCTCACTGCAAACATGACATGGCATCCAGATACCAAACATCTAAATCTGCGCTCCAAAAGTTACATAGTGCTCCTTCACATCTGTGCCCTACTGAGTGTCCAAACTGCAGTTTATGCCCACATGTATGACACAGGTGTACCCAGGATAACGTACTTAATGTGATATTTGTATAAGCTGATGTTTGGGCACAACCAGACACAGAAGGGAAGGAGCGTTATTTGGTTTTTGGCGCACAGATTTAGACAGCTTGGTTTTTGGATGCCATGACACTTTTGCAGAGCCCTGAAATGCCAGTAAAGTGGAATCCCCTGACATGTGACCCCATTTTGGAAACTACACCCCTGAAGGAATTTATACAGGGGTACAGTGAGCATTTTTAACTCCCAAGTGTTGCATTAATTTAATTTAGAGAAATGAATATGCAGCTGATGGTGAAAGGTGAAAATGGCAATTTTTCCAGGAATATGTCATTTTAGTGTGTAATATGTTCTGCCCGGCTTGTATCAGAGATGAATGCTCCAAAAGCTGTTGTGTCCGGGATACCCGCTTAAGAGTTTTTGGAGTGTGTGTCTCTGCTGGGCACAACATTTTGGGCACTGAATTGGCGTATCTCTAGAGAAATTGCAGTTTTCACTTTTCATTATCAGCTGCGCATTCATTTCTGGAAATTAAATTAATGCAACGCTCATGGGTTAATAATGCTTGCTACCCCACTTGACAAAGCTCTTGAAGGGTGTAGTTTCCAAAGTGGGGTGACATGTCTGCAGATTCCACTCTACTGGCAATTCAGTGGCTCTGCAAAAGTGGCATGACGTCAGAAAACCAAAATAGCGCTCCTTCTCGGCTGTACCCAAACAGCTGTTTATACCCACATATGACATTGCTAAGTGCGTTATTCTGGGTACACCAGTGTCATACATGTGGGCATAAACTGCTGTTTGTGCACACAGCCGGGCACACATCTGAATGAGCCCTATGTGCTTTTGGACTGCTAATTTAGATTGTTGGTTTTTGGACACCATGTCATATTTGCAGAGACCCTAAAATTGCCCCTACAAAATGGGGTCTCTTCTTGGTGAATTCCAATTTACTGGCACCTCCAGGGCTCTGCAAAAACAACATGGTGTCCAGAAAATCCCTCTAAATCTATACCTCAAAAGCTAAAAAGTGCAGTGCTCCTTCTGAGCCCTGCTGTGTGCCCAAGCAGCAGCTTACACCCACATATACAACTTCTTACCAGGATAACCTAATAGTTTTAGGAGTGCGTGTCTCTGATGACACAAAGTGGTCACAACATATTGGGCACTGAAATGGTATATTTCTTTATAAATTTCAATTTTCACTTTGTACATTCATTTTTCGGAAGCACTATTGGTCTCAAAATGATAATACCCCTTGAGAAATTCCTTGAGTGGTGTAGTTTCTAAAATGGGGTTACTTTTAAGAGGTTTCCATTGTACTGGTACTTTAGGGGCCCTGCAAATGGGACATGGCACCAGACATGGCACCAGAAAACTATTCCAGCAAAATCTGCTCTCCAAAAGCCAAATAGCGCTCTTTCTATTCTGAGCTCCACCATGTACTCATACATTTTACGACCACATATGGAGTATTCCTGTATTCAGGAGAAATTTTGTAACAAATTGTGGGGTGCTTTTTCTTCTTTAACCCCTTGTTAAAATGAAAAATTTGGGGCAAGATGGACAGTTTATTGGAAAAAAAAATAATTTTTAATTTTTACGTTCCATTGCTAATAAAATCTGTGAATCAACTGTGGGGTCAAAATGCTCACCATACCCCTAAAGAAATTCCTTGAGGGGTGTAGTTTCTAAAATTGGGTCACTTTTTGGGGGTTTCCATTGAATTGGTACTGTAGGGGCTCTGCAAATGCAACATGGCACCCCAAAGCTATTCCAGCAAAATCTGCCCTCCAAAAGCCAAATAGCGCTCTTTCTATTCTGAGCCCCCCATGTACCCATACCGCAGTTTACAACCACATATGGGGTACTCATGTGGTCAGGAGAAATTGTGTATCTACCTGTGGTGTGCTTTTTCTCCTTTAACCCCTTGGGAAAATGAAAACTTTGGGGATAAAGTGACCTTTTAGTAATTTTTCATTTAAACATCCCAATGTTAATAAAATCTGTGAAAAAGATGTAGGGTCAAAATGCTCACTATATCCCTTGCTAAATTCTGTCAGGGGTGTAGTTTCCAAAATTGGGTCACTTTTGGAGGGTTTTTATTGTTTTGGTACTCTAGGGGCTTTGCAAATGAAACATGGCACCTGTAAAATATTCCAGCAAAATCTGCTTTTCAGATGCCCAGTGTCACTCCTTCCCTTCTGTGCGCTGCTGTGTGCCCAA
Organism: Leptodactylus fallax; assembly: GCA_947044405.1. Classification (NCBI taxonomy): domain Eukaryota; kingdom Metazoa; phylum Chordata; class Amphibia; order Anura; family Leptodactylidae; genus Leptodactylus; species Leptodactylus fallax. The sequence continues at coordinate 4,087,516 of CAMRHE010000037.1, read as the reverse complement.
ACATCAGTGTACACCCACATGTGGGGTATTTCTGTGCATGGGAGAAATTGCATAACAAACTGTGAGATGCATTTTCTCCTTTAACCCCTTGTTAATGTGTTAATTTTAGGGCTAAATGAATGTATTTTTGAAAAAAATTAAATGTCTAAATTACACCTCCATATTGTTTTAATTCCCTTGAAATGCTTAAAGGGTTAAAAAACTTCCCAAATGTTGTTTTGAATTATTTGAGGGGTGCAGTTTTGAAAATGGGATGATTTATGGGGGTTTCTAATATATAGGCCTTTATAATCCCCTTCAGAACTAAAGTCATCCCTAAAAAATTAGTTTGGGAAATTTTCTTCTAAATCCGGAAAATCGTTGATTGTAATGTCAATCTGTATTCCCTTAGTCCAGACAGCAGCACAATATGGGGTATCTCTGCCCCTGTGTGTTGTTTAGGACAGGTGGAACCTTTAATTAGCACCAAAAAGGTGCCTCCTACTAGCCCTATAAGAGGGCACAAGAGACCTCCCTCCACTGTGTAAATTATAAAGTAACAGGAAACAAGCTTCTAGGGAGGGAAGCCTTGTGCTGCTATCTGGACTAAGGGAATACAGATTGACATTACAATCAATGATTCCCCTTACGTCCGACAGCAGCACAATATGGGGAGATAGCAAGTAATTCCCCTAGGGAGGGTTTCCTCGCCTTACAACGTCAAGAACTGACTGACCGAAGGCAGTTGTCTGGAAACTGCGGATGTCCAATGATAATGTTTAACAAAAGGTCAACTGAGATGACTATGATGCAGCCGCACAAATCTGGTCCAATGGTAAGGACCGATACTCAGCCAAAGAAGTCGACAACCCAGGTCGAGTGGCCGTAGAAAGACTGGAGGGAATAACTCCTGAATAAGAAAGGAAGACTTAATTGTCTCCTTGATCCATGTGGATAGAGTAGGCTTGGAAGCCTTGAGGCCTCTGTTTTTACCCTGCATATCAATTAGTAGGCTTTCGGCCTTCTTAAGCAGTTGAGTGTGGAATAGGTAAATCCACAGACACCTTACCACATCTAAGGTGTTGAGCTTTTCTTCCTCCTCAGAGGCTGGAGAGGGGAAAAACACAGGTAATGAAATTAGCTGATTGCTATTATAGTATGAGGGGACCTTAGGGATAAACCCAGGCAAACCTAAGGTGCACCCTATCTGCAAAAACAAAATGTACGGTTCTCTAGAAGAGAGGGCCTGGAGTACCCCTACTCTTTGGCAGATATAATAGCCAACAAAAAAGTGGTTTTGTAGGCTAAATATTTTATCTCTGTAGTCTTCAAGGGTCCAAATGGAGGACCGCACAGGCCTGTAATGACTACCGCAAGGTCCCACTGGGGATGATACTGAGGGCTTTAGCCTCATTGCCCCTTTAAGGAACCTTGCAACCAGAGGATCCTGAGACAGACATCTGTTCAAATGAGCGGAGAGGGCCGCAATCTGCATTTTCAAAGTGGCAGGGGCAAGGCCCTTATCCAAACCGTCCTGAAGAAAATTTAAAATATCAGCCATTGAAGGTTCTAGATTATTAATACCCTTCTTGGAGCACCACTCCATGAAAATCTTGGCTGTCCTCTGGTAGTTCTTATTGGTAGATTCTGCTCTTGCAGAATAAAGGGTCTTCAGGACGGCCTCTGACAGTCCTCTATCCTGCTGTAGGGACTGCTCAACCTCCAGGCTGTCAGGTTGAATCTCCAGAGATCCTGGCACTTCAGAGATCCTTTGGAAACCAGGTTCTGGATGGGGGGAAGCCTCCAATATATCCCTCGACTCATCTCCATGAGTTGGGAAAAACCAAGCTCTTTTTGGCCAGAATGGAATGATGGCTATCACAGAGACTTGGTCCTGTCTGATTTTCATTAATACCTTTGGTATTATTGGAATTGGAGGGAAGATGTATGCCAGCCTGGACCTCCAAGGGATGGACAGGGCATCCACTGCCAAGGGATTGTCCTCCTGGTAAAGGGAACAGAACTTCTCCACCTTGGCGTTGAGTCGGGTTGCCATGAGGTCTATTTCTGAAAGACCCCTGTTCAGGGTAATCTGATGAAAGACTTCTGGATTGAGTGACCATTCTCCTGATACGGCATAACCCCGACTCAACCGATCTGCTACTATGTTCAGGGAGCCCTTGATGTGAACTGCCCATGTAAATATCAGATCTGCCTCCCTAAGGAGGGTTGGTGATCTGGTGCCTCCCTGTCTGTTCACGTACAGCACTGTGGTCATGTTGTCTGACCGGATTTTGACTGCTCTTCCCCTGGGAAGAGGCAAGCAATAGAGTAAGGCACGATATACGGCTCTGAGCTCCTTCCAGTTGGACGAGGTCCTTTTTTCAGGAGCGCTCCAGACTCTCTTTATGGAGTTTTCGTCCAATGGGCTCCCCATCCTGAGAGGGATGCATCTGTAGTCAACAGGGTCCAAGAAGGTTGGACCGTGGACCTTCCGTCTTTCAGGTGCAACCACCACTTGAGGGAAAAAGACGGGTCCTGGGGGAGAGTCGAATCTTCTTGCTGAATGTAAGAAGGGAGCGATCCCAAGCCTCTAGTAACTCCTTCTGGAGGGGACATAAGTGCCACAAGGCCCATGGGACTGCCTCCACTGAGGAAGACATCAAGCCCAGGATCTTCATCAATGTTCTGATGGAGGCTATCGGCTTTTTGAAGAGGTGCCGGACTGCCGCAACCAGCTTCTCCTTCCTTGCTGGTGTCAAGGAGATTTGCAGGCGGACTGAATCTAGGAAGTAGTTTTCTCAGAGGAACTTCCTTCGAGTTGAAGGGATCGTTTTTGACTTCTCCCAATTTATAAGCCATCACAGACTCTGAAGGCTGTCTGTAGGTACTGGAGCAGAACAGACTCTGACTGGGCCTTTATCAACCAGTCGTCTAGATAAGGCACCAAGAATATCCCCTGAAGCCTGAGGGCGGCCGTTATGGGGGCCACTACCTTTGTAAAGGTGTGGGAAGAAGAGGAGATCCCGAAGGGTAGTGCTGTGAATTGAAAGTGCTTCCTGTGGCCGGAAACTACTACGGCAATCCTTAGAAAAAAACCTTCTGTGTGGAGGTAAATAGAAATATGCAAATAGGTGTCTTTTATATCCAAAGTCACAAAAAACATCGCCTTAGAGGAGAAAGGTGGTGACAGACTTTATGGTTTCTCTACGAAAGCGCTTCTTTTTGATGAAGCGGTTGAGGTACCTTAAGTCTATGATCATTCTCCACTTGTCTGCCAGTTTTGGCATCAGGAAGACGGGAGAATAGACACTGGATCCTTCTTCTAGAGAAGGGACTTCCACCAGGGCTCCCTTGTGAATGTACTCTCGGATGAAGCATTCCAGGGAGGGTGCGAGTTAACACAAACCGATCCTGAGGAGGACGGAGGAACTTGATTGCATAACCTCTTTGGATTACCTACCGGACCCATGGGTCTCGAATTTTTTTCCTGCCCGCAGTTGAGAAAGTGGGAGACACGACCTCCGACAGGAATCTCGGCCACAGGAAAACTGCTTCTGATGTCAAAAGCTAGGCTTGACTTTTTTATCATCAGACTTCGGAATCTCCAGCCGGCGCCTCTAGAGGAATAACTAGAGCCTCTCTGGACTGCCTTCCACGACGAGGCGGATAGCCTCTACCACGGCCAGAGCCAGACCTACCTCTGAAGGCCTGGGGTAAAGTTTTATCCTTCTTGTCGGCCAAGCCCTCTAGGATCTCGTCTAGGGCACAGCCAAAGACTCTACCCGGCTCAAAGGGTAATGCGCACAAATTATACTTTGAGGGGAACCCAGCTCTCCAAGGTTTTAACCATAGAGGTCTTCCTGCTGCAGTGTTCTTGGTAAGTGCCAGGGATTTGGCCGCCAGCCTTAATTGATGGTGGGAGGCTTCCGTTAAATATTCAGCTGCTAGGGAAACTGAGCCTAGAAACCCTAGCAGCTCGTCTCTGGAGACTCCAGAGTCGGTCACTTTCGAGGTGGACCAGGTCAGCGAGGCAGCTGAATAAGCCTTCTTGAAGGTATTGTCGAAGCGCCTGCCATGGCGTCGTGCAGATTTGCTCCATCATCTGATGGTACCTTAGTGCGGCAGGACAGTTTAGCCACAGCCATATCCACCTTGGGAGGAGGACCCCATTGATCCCATTGAGCAACTGGGAATAAAGCGCTGAACCTCCTAGGAACCACAAGAGGTTTTTCAGGACTTCTCCACTCTGAGGACATAAATTTTTGTAATGTCTGGTCCACTTGGAAGACCCTAGGCGCTCTATAGGTGGACGCGGAGGCTTCCCCGTCAACATCACGATCCTTAGACCGGATGGACTTCAGCAGCCGGCTTAATTTTTCGAGTGGAAGCACGGCCTGCTGGGATCTTCAGTGGAATCGTCAGATGAGAGTGTCACGTCCACTATCTGATAATCTTCATCAGAGATCCGTAAGGAAGATTGTGTCTCAATCTGCGGTCTCTTGGCAATCTGGGCGATGGAAGAACGAATCTCCTTTAAGAGACTCCTCATATAGTCCTTTACCCAAGTAACAACCTCTTATAGGAGGTACTTCCGGCGGAGGTCCGCGACACTGGTGACAGCGGGTAAAATCATAGCCGTCAGGTAAAGGGGTATTGCAATCCAAACACATTAGGTGTTTCAAGTTTAGAGGAATTTTTCCTCCTAAGCGCATCGCCATTATGTGATGCAGAAGATGACATCTGAAACATCAAACAGCCACGTGACACTGAAACAGGGAAGATCGCCAAGCATCGCATAAAAACCCAAGGGGTACCTCTTTTTTTTTTTTTTTTTTTTGAATCGGTCACTTGAAGAGAGAAAAAAACCGTCAGAAAAAAACCAGCCACCGCAACCCGCAGCAGAGGAGCTAGAAACTACTCACTCAACAAATAAAGGACTGCATTCAGACCTTTTAAATGTAATCCAGCAGCGAGGGGAGGAAGCCAACAAAGAAACATTTATACAGCACCAAAACAAGTCAAACGCCATAATGGACCATAGAGGAGCATAAGCCTAAACCAGAGGCTCAAAATACAAGCAGCAAAAATCAATTCTATATTTTGCCTTTAAATTTTAAATTTCCAAACTTACCGCACTTTTTCCGAGAAAACCGGAAGTAGGGCGCGGTGGTGCGCAAAGGCTTCCTTCCCCTGGGAACACGGGACCGGAGAAAAGTTCCGGCCGAGGAGGTTCCCCGCTTACTTCCGGGATCGCGCTGCCTGCAGATGGATGCCGGATAACGCTGCGCTGCGGTGCAAAGGCCCGAAGGCCCGAAGGACCGGAGGTTTTTTCTTTGGGACCGAGGTACCCCAAAAAGGTAAGCCAGGAGTAAATAAAACCCCTAGCAACGGGAGGTCACAAGAGACCTCCGTCCACCTGTTCCACACAGGACAGAAAAAAACACAGTGGAGGGAGGTCTCTTGTGCCCTCTTATAGGGATAGTAGGAGGCACCTTTTTGGTGCTAATTAAAGGTTCCACCTGTCCTAAACAACACACAGGGGCAGAGATACCCCATATTGTGCTGCTGTCGGACGTAAGGGGAATCGCTGTTACAATTGTAAGCCTTCTAACGTCCAAAATAAATGATAGGATGATTAAAAGATGATGCCGATATAAAGCATAGATATGGTAGATATTATTTATGTATGTATTTGGGTGGTATGACTATCTGTCTGAAAAGCAGAGCATTTCACATTTTGAAAATTGTGATTTTTTTTTTTCAAAATTTCCATCACATTTCCTATTTCTTTATAAATAAATACAAAAATATTGATCAATGTTTACAACTAACATGAAGTACAATGTGTCATGAAAAAACAATCTCAAAATCACTTGTGTAAGTTAAAGAGTCTCAAAGTTATTGCCATATAAAGTGACACATGTCAATTTTGAAAAATGAGGCCTGTCATTAAGGTACTTTTAGGCCTGGTCCTTATGGGATTAAAGAAAATGAAGTATTTCTCCCAGAAAATTATTGCAATTATACATGTTTTGTTATACACATGTTTATTTCATTTGTGTGTATTAAATCAACACAAAAGAACTTAGGAAAAAAAAGGCAAATTGGACATAATTTCACACAAAACTCCAAAAATGGGCCAGACAATTATTGGCACCTTTTCAAAATTGTGGGTAAATAACTTTGTTTCAAGCATGTTGATTTCAGTTATTTTTTCCAAAGTTGAATATTAAGTTGAGGGCTCCAGTAATCTTGTCCATCCCATTTCTGGAGTTTTATTTTTCTTGAAATTATATAATTTTTGGCTTTTTTTTTCTCTGTTTTTTGTGTTGTTCCAATACACACAAAGAAAATAAACATGTGTATAACAAAACATATGTAATTACAATCATTTTCTGGGAGAAATACTTAATTTTCTGGAAAAATGTCAGGGGTGCCAACATTTAGGGCCATGACTGCATGTAGCTGTATGCAGCTGTTCCCAAACCCACCTGTATTTTGAACCAGTGATATCTCTGGAAATGATACAGGTAGAACTGCAGCCTTATTGTCATATGATAGGTGAGAATCTCCTCTTTCATAAAGCAGAAGCAAGTTTCAACATTTTATAATGCCTGAGATATAATTGTTTTAAGTGACCCTCGCCACCCTTATTTTCCCTCTATTACACACAAGCCAGTACAGCATACACAGTGAGAAGCAGGGTAAAGCTCTCAATAGAGAAAGGAAAGCAAAAGTAAACACAGGATTTCACAGAAAGGAGAGAAAATTTGTTAATAAAGTATATTACAAAATACTTCCAGAAAATCAGTTGCTCGAAAGCTTAGCTATGCTTTAATATAAAATTAATAATAATTGGAGGGTTTGTCCCAACTGAAGAACTCCAGTCCACTTGCTGTTAGAGCATTCCCTTCTATTAGCCATAGCGAAGTGTTGCTGAGAATAGTAGCAAACACAAGTAGACCCAGTTTTACTAATTTGTTAGACTGTGTAAAGGCAGTGTTATGAAATTTCCCATACGCAATTCCAAATAGCAGCTGCTAGGGAAAGGGAAAACAGAGATAGTGAGCCTTAAAACTAGGCCCACCTCGTGTCCCTACCTATTTGCCGCAACTGTCCTATTCACAGGGACAACTGGAGGACAAACCCTACTCTAGATAAGTGATACACAGAACAGGACAAGAAACACAACATAGAAGAGGAGTCAGCAGGCCAAGGGTCAAGCCAGAGAGACAAAACAGTACCAAATCGCAATCCAAAAGAATAGTCAAAAGCCAAAAAGCAGAGGTCAGTAAATACAATACAAGAACAAGGATAAACGCTTAGCAAGGTCAGAGACACAATAGTCAGCAACCAAGTGTGGGCTGATGGTCAGTTTATAGGAAGTCCAGAACCCGCCCCAGGCTTGATTGGCAGATAAGCTGTCAATCACAAAGCACACAAAAGTTAACCCTAAACAGTGCCAACACAGGATGACAAGAGTTCGGGAGCAGGAATCATGAGCGGACACACTCCTGGCGCAGGAGTTCGACAACAGTACCCCCCCTTTTATGAGGGGCCCCCAGACCCTCATCAGACAACCCAGGTTTTGAAGGGTTCTGCCGATGAAACAGACTAATGAGGTGTGGAGCATGAAGGTCCTTGCCAGGGACCCACGTCCGCTCCTCAGGGCCATAACCCTTCCAATTTACCAGGTACTGGACGGAGTTCCGTACCCAACGGGAATCTAGAATTTTTTCAATCTCATATTCTAGTTCTCCCTGAACTACCACAGGTGCGGGTGGACCGGATGAAGGAATGACAGGCGTAATGTACTTTTTCAAAAGAGATTTATGAAACATATTGTGAATACAGAATGTCTTAGGCAGTCGTAGTTTAAATGACACCGGATTAATGACATCAGTGATGACATATGGCCCAATGTAACACGGAGCAAATTTTGCAGATGGAACCCTAAGACGCATATTTGTACTGGACAGCCAAACCCTATCTCCCACCATATAATCAGGACCTTGTACGCGTCTCTTATTTGCCTGACTTTTTTGATTTTCTTGGGCTTTTACCAGGTTCAGCAGAGCCTGGGCCCATACTGTGCACAGTTGACGATAAGTCTATTTAATGGTAGGATTTATAGATTCAGTGCTATGAAAAGACGAGTACCTAGGGTTAAAACCATAGTTACAGTAAAATGGAGACATCTTAGTGGTGGATTTCCTTCTGTTATTAATCGCAAAATCCGCCAAAGGAAAAAAAATTCCTCCACTGTTCCTGGGCATCAGACACAAAACACCTCAGGTATTGTTCAACAGACTGGTTGAGTCTCTCCATCTGTCCCTTGGTCTCCAGATGGAATGCGGAGGAAAAAGACAAAGAGACCCCAGACAGCCACAAAATTCCCTCCAAGATCTGGAAACAAATTGTACTCTCCAATCAAAAACACAATTTTTTCTGGTACTCCATGCAAACAAAGTATATGGTTAAAAAACAGAGAGGCTAAGTGTCGAGCACTAGGAAGGGGAATAAAATGGCACATTTTAGATATTCTATCCACCACCCATACTACTGTTTTCCCTTGAGAAACAGGCAGATCTGTAATGAAGTCCATCGAAAGATGGGACCACGATTTTTTAGGTATAGGGAGAGGATGAAGAAGGCTCTCTGGTAACCTTCTAGGTACCTTCATCCTAGCACATACCTCACAGGCTGAGACAAACTCATGTACATCTCGGTACCAACTAGACCGCCAGTATGAGCGAGAGAGCAGATATTTGGTACCAGCGATGCAAGGATGTCCCGTTAAAGTGGAGCAGTGAATTTCCTCTAACACACGGAGATGAAGATTAGGGGTACAAATAATTTCCCAGTGGGGGTATTCTTGGGAGCAAACTCTTGCGAAATATCCACGGATGTGGAAAGATCAGGGTTTATAGTGGCAACTACCACTCCAGGGGACAGGATTTTTTCCAGGACGTTTCCTGGGGTATCATTGGCACAAAAGCTACGAGAAAGAGCATCGGCTCGCACGTTTTTAGTATCTGGATGATAGGTTACAACAAAGTTAAATCGCATGAAGAACAAGGACCAGCGAGCCTGCCTAGGAGATAGTCGCTTAGCCCCATCCAAATATAATAAATTCTTATGATAAGTAAATACTGTGATTTTATGCTTAGCCCCCTTGAGGAAGTGTCTCCATTCTTCAAACGACCACTTAATAGCTAAGAGTTTACGATTACCCACATCATAATTGCGCTCTGAAGGAGAGAACTTCCTCGAGAAAAAGGCCACAGGTCCTAATGTGTGAGGGTCTCTGGGCCCTGAGACAAAACTGCACCAACCCCTACTTCTGAAGCATCAACCTGTACAACAAATGGTTGATCTAAGTCTGGTGGCACTAAAACAGGAGCTTCAACAAAACATGTCTTAAGTTAGGGCTGGCTATTCTGCTATGAAATCGTCCGGCTTGATTGGCAGATAAGCTGTCAATCACAAAGCATACAAAAGTTAACCCTAAACAGTGCCAACACAGAATGACAAGAGTCCATGAGCAGGTAATCAAGAGCAGACACGCCTCCTGCGCCGTACAATGTGGCCAGAGAATGGCGCAGAAGTTCGAATGGGTGAGGACAGGCAGTCTGAAAATGTGCCAGATTTATTGCAGTGGTCAATGCTGGATATTAAATGTGACATACTTTTGGACTGTCCAGTCTAAGTTTATACCACTTTTTAGTTGGCTTACTCTGAGCAAGAATTTTAGGACACGATATTGGCACATTTTTGGCACATTTAAGTGATGCCCACTTTGTCTGAGACTCCACATGTCTAGGAAATCTAAACATTTTGGCCCAAACCATATTATATTAAAGCAAAACATTTTTTTCCACTTTTAGGCCGGGGCCCCACATTTTGAAAACGCTGAATTTTCCCACACGGTGAAAACACTGCGGTAAAAAATGTTGCATTTTACTGTACCTGCAAAGTGCATGGAATTGTGGCTAATCCCATCCACACATTGCAGAAAAAAATTTGCAGTGGAAAAGCTGCGTTTTAAAAAATCTCAGCATTTCCATTATACCTATGGAAACGTTTAAGTATAATAGGTGCAGAAAGTCCAAAGAGGACTTAATGTGAGATCATAATGAAAAACTCTGCAGAGAAAAAATGTAATGCGTTTCCACCGCGGTCTTTTCCACAGCGTTTTTTTGCCTTAGCCTAAATTTACTTTTTAACAGTCTTTCTTTTTGCATATTACACCTAGGCTTTACATTTTGCCTTTTCTCATGATTCTTCATTATGCTTTTGTGACATACTGCTGACAAGTAGACAATTATCCACTGGAGTCTATAAAGAATTACATTTTTAGTCATTAAAACAATCAGTGTAACTTACCCTACAATGGGAGACTTTCACAGTCTCAGAGGTTAATTCACAAAAATAATTTGACATATTATGTTTAAAGCTATCAAAAGCGACAAAGAAATATGCAGCTCCTGATTAATGGATGTTGTAAGTAATAAAATAATTGCAATATGCAAGTCATTTAAACTATGAAATGTGCTGTATTACACAATGTGCTTTCACATGGAATAAGAATAATAAAAAGGTCTAGCCTTGGATAATATCCCATGAATAAACGTAACACCTTAAGAGCTGAAAATCATGGCAATGAGACCCCCACCTTTCTTCCCCCAGGTTATACAGTACATATGTAATCCCCTTCCTATTCCTGGCCTTCTGGTGAGTGGCTCCTTGCCTCTGCAGTTCTCAAGCAATAGTTGTCAAGAACTGCCTGTGAACCTGTGCAGGAAATAATAGTCACTTTAATGTATGGTATACAGTTTGTGTTACTATTATTGTCACTATTTATGTTCAAGTGAACTTGCAGCCAAATATTAAAATGTAAAGTAACTGCCTAAAATCTTTCTGTACAATGATGCTGTGCAGATTTCTGTTCTAAACAAAACTGACTTCAATTACTACGAAAGAAAGTTTGACAACTACATATAGTCAGCCTTTTTGGTTGTCATGGAACGCATTTCAATGCCACCTAGTCATTTAGACATTAACTCTTGCGCCTTCCTAGTACTCATTGACAGTCAATACATTTACAGAACCTCCCATTCCCATCTCTCTTTCATTGAAGGCATGCCTATAAAATTATATATATATATATATATATATATATATATATATATATATATATAACTCAGAAGTAGTGATATCAGTATGGGAAGAACTTGTATATTTTACTCTACTCAAAGTTATGTTATTTTCTGTTTTTCAATTTTACTTTACTTTCACATATATCCCCATATCTTCTGTCTAATACATTATTAAAATGCCTTCTATTATTGTTTGATAGGTTTTTGTTGTGCCAACATTGGTTTTAGGATTTTGTTCTTTATTACTCTGATATTTCAATATGTAAAATATATTATAACACATGTTGCCCAGGTGACTGTCATTATTTCCTACGCTTTCTTTAAAACATTTTCAAAACCATGAATTTTATTCTTGTTTAATCTTCATAGAAATACAAATCATATAAAACTGTAAAACGATACTTTATTAAGTGGAATCAACTTCTTATAAGACCAAAGGAAATATTTAGTCAGAGGGTTATCAGCAGTCTCAAAGTTATGTAAATCAGTCTTTTATTTCCTGTTCCTGGACACAAGTACAATAGTAAATTGCTGCAATTCAATGAGAGAACACAGTGTGAAATAAACAAGATTGTTGAAATAATAGTTTAAAAATTGCAAAATGTTATAAAATGAGATGGTAGGTTCAAGCTTTAAGCACAAAATGTACACAGAGTAAACTAATAATGCCAAAGGCGTGTCTACAACTCGATGATTCCAGTGATTAAGCTCTTTTACATTTCAATGGTTTATTTCTACACGCTCCAGATTTCCTCTTTAGATCTCTGGTAATGAACAGAACAGGAAGTCACTAAGAACATAAAATGAAAAGGGAGCATGAAAACCAGCAAGTTAAATATAAAAATGAAAGCACTGAAGCCACCTACATACAGCTAATACATATTTTTTACATGGTTCCAAGGGTACTTGTGTAGCAAAATGACCACCTCTAGGCCCATTTATCACAGCCTTCCATGTTTCCCCACTCCAGGAACACATTTCCTTCATACATAAGTAAAAATTATTTTTCATTGTTATCATGTTCTTATATGGGTGAGAAATGGTGGATAAATAGCCCTCATTGTCATATGTGTGTTGTCATTTATTAAACAATGCTTGAGCCATGAATCATCAGTACTAATAACCAAGTTTAACTAAAAGCCGCAGACTTACTACAATTCAAAAAATGCAGACACACCACCTATGGAGACAGGACCTAAGCTCGCATTCACACAACCAAGTTTCAGCTGTGAAACTCAGTCCATGTGTTGGTCGATTTACCGGTCTGAACAGTATGCTGGGAGAGGGACTCCTAGCAGTAGAGTTATCTATGATGCTAGGAGTCCTTGTCTCCCAGTGACATACTGTCCTGTACTATAGTCTGTACTGTACAGTATGTAGCTGAGAGGCAGGGACACCTAGCATAATCGATAACTATTATACCAGGAGTCCCTCTCCCGAAATAGTGTACGGCTGAAACTCAGTTGTGTGAATGCGTGTAATTCATGAAGATAATAGTTATGAAATGTGGAAGTCTTTCAGTTCTGACACTGATTAATATACTTTGTGCTCCACTCCTCACAATCATAGCTTTCTGTCAATAAGTGGGGAACATGCTTGCTCACATTCAGAGGCTGTTTTATCCAGTCACCTATAAGTAGTGTTGAGCAAACCCATCGAAGTTCAGGTTCGACGCGTTGTGCCGAACTTTGCCCAAAAGTTCAGTTCGGGTACCCTATCTTGACCCGAACCCCATTGAAATCAATGGGGACCAGAACTTTGTGACCCAAAAATGGCTGTAAAACTTTTTTTTTTAACTTTTTAGTGATGTCCCACTATGGGACCTGAACCAGCGATACACTGACTGCTGGTTCAGCATTATATACTGCAATACACGTGTTTTGCAGTCTATAGAGGAATTCAACCTATGCAGAGGCATAGGCTGATTTCCCTCTCTTCTTGGCAGGATCAACCAGGTACTTGGGGCTCCTAGCAGATACATCTGGGCACCCCCCGATCTCGCCACGGGGGGGTGCCGAGGGGGACATTTGACATGACGATCATGTTTGATCTCGGCATCCAATGGGTTAAAACCGCCGATCAGAGCTCAGTTCTTAAGGGTTAAACAGTGGGGATCAGTGTTAACACTGTCCCTGCTGTTGTAGCGGGAGCCTGGCTGTCATATACAGTTGGACTACCATGGTGATCACACAGGCTCTGATTCTGCTCAATCACCATCATGTACGTGTACGAGGGGATGCGGTAACTAACCACATTCTCACATGTACGTGACAATGCGTGAAGGGGTTAAAGCTGGTTGATTGGCTGCTCAGTAGTCAATCAACCAGCTTTAGGGATGAGCCAAACCTGGACCCGAACTTCAGCGCTGACGTTCCGGGTCTGGTTCAGGTACCCAAACACACGAAGTTCGGCACAGACTCAAACTGTGTAGTTTGGGTTCGCTCAACACTACCTATAACTCATTAGAACAGCAGCAGATACCTCTTACCTGCCCTGATAGTATGCTGCACTGTATGAGTGTGGATAAAATGAAGTTCAGGTGGTTCAACTCACAGAGGTTTGTCCAGACTGTATATACAGTAATTGTAACAACCTCACAGCTGTAAAACATATTCAGCTGTATGATTTCTAATGGAGAAAATGCACATTTTATATAATACACTTTTTATGGTTTAATTCTGTAAAAATGAGACCACAATCTGGAACCTAACCGTGGATTTTTGAGGAGTTTCTTCTACATGTATTAACACAGTGAAAGTGATCAGAAGGGCAGTAACTGGCTGCCAGGGAGACCTATTAGAAGTTCAGGGGACCCTCTGGGTGAATGGCTGGGAGAAAAAGCAACCTTATAACAGGAAATATTATCTTGACACTCCAAAGCCCCAAGGCAAAATCTGTAACAGTCTCCCCATCCTTGAATATCACTTACCATTTATAGTCCTGTCTCACTCTGGGTATAGGTCTGTGTGCCCTAGATTAAGGGTTGTGTCAAAATTTTTTAGGTCTACAGAGCTGGAACAATGTAAAATTTCTTGTGCACTAGGCTACTTATAAATAAAAGAGTGCTATCTCCACAGTGGAAATAACCTCATTCAAGGTACCCCCCCCCCACACACACACACACACACACACACACACACAAACACAAAAAGCTTAATACTAAGTTCCAGTATAAAACACATGTAATATAAAACCATTAAAATGTTCACATTAATGTTCAATGGCGTAAGTACCGCAGTAGACCTAAAAGTATAATAATAGTTAGTGGGTGCTGAACCCAAAATTTTTGCAGTATTTGCAATGAACACCGTTGGATCCACGATGGGACATAATACTCTGTGGAGGGGCCACTATGGGACATAATACTGTATGGAGGCCACTATGGAACATTATACTGTGTGCAGGGGCCACTGTGTGACATTATACTGTGTGGAGGGGCCACTATAGGACATTATACTGTGTGGAGGAGCAGCTATATGACATTATACTGTGTGGAGGGGCCGCTATATGACATTATACTGTGGCGGGGCTACTATGTGACAATATACTGTGTGCAGGGGCCACTATAGGACATTATATTGTGTGGAGGAGCAGCTATATGCCATTATACTGTGTGGAGGGGCCGCTATATGACATTATACTGTTTGGCGGGGCCACTATGTGACAATATACTGTGTGCAGGGGCCACTATGGGACATTATATTGTGTGCAGGGGCCACTATGGGACATTATACTGTGTGGAGGGGCCGCTTTGGGATATTATATTGTGTGGAGGCCACTTTGGGGTATTATAGCGTGTGTAAATTGGGTGTTATCCTGTGTGGAGGCCAGGAAAAGGGGCGCTATGCTACGGTGGGGCCCCAAGTCAAAAGTTTGCGGTGGGTCCCAGTCTTTGCTAGTTACACCCCTGGTAAGGTCTGTACACAACAAAGCTTGATTTTTTTAGGTGCATCCTCTTCTAGCCATTGCCAATTCCCATGTTTGTTTTCTAGGTCAAGGAAAGTTTGATCCACTAGCATGTATAATACACTATCTTCCCATGTGGAGGTAATTAGTTGTGTCTTCTGGATGCTGCTTGCTGTACAACCTCCCGCACATCAGAAACCACATTTATTTTTATTATACAAATTAATTATTTAACGTATCCATTCCAGCATATCTTCTGCACAAAATCTAATTATATTTGCTGTATACAAACTATATCAAAGTGTTGAGTTACTGTAGCTTCAGCTGCTCACACTGAGATCATCTCAACATTTCTCCAGAACAACAAAATGTTCTTAATCCCACACTATTCAACTGAAAATGAACTTCTGTAATAAAGTGAGCCGAAGAGCACAAATTGTACAGCTAGATCAAAGAGGGCGGCTGCCTAGAGATCTGTAACCCACAAGAAACAAAAGATAGTACAAGTTTATTAACTCCACTCATTTGTAATGTGCTGATCAGATCTGCGTTGGGATTACTCAAAGAAATGGTTCAATAGCAAAAGGAGTTTTTAGCACATTAACGGGGTACATATAATTTATTGTGGGGGGGGGGAGTCAAATGAACATAAATGGCCTGATAACTTTATTCAAATTAGCAAGTAGCTTTATTCTCAGGCCAGAACATTTTTATTTTTTCATTGATGGAGCTGTGTGGAAGTTTGTTTTTTTGCAGGGTGAGTTGTAGTTTTCATTGGTACCATTTTGGAGCACATATAACTTTTTGATCAAGCTTCTTTTTTGTGAGTCAAAAAGAATAAAAACATTTTTGTGCTGATTTTTTTTTTTTTTTGCAGCTTTTATTGCGTGGGATAAATAACTTGATAATTATATATTTAATATTTGTAGATTATTGTGGATGCTGGAATACTTACCTACAGTAGGGCCAAATATGTACATACATATAAAGATGTGAGGGCCTTTATTAGGTCCCTGACTACCATGACAACCTATCAGCACCCAGCAATCACGTCTTGGTACCATAATGGATTGACAGAGGATGTCCCCTCCCTTTGTCTCACTTAGAGGTTGTGGTCTGCATTAAATATGGCATCTTAGAGGATAAAATGTTCAGAGTTGTATAATACAGCTGGCAACCACAAGTGTCTGTGGATTTGGAATAATAATAAACCATACTGCATTAAGAGTTTAATCTTAGAATTATTATTAATGCCTACAATTGTGCTACATGTTAAGTTAATGGAAAACAACAGCTAAATTCAGTCTCTATTCCTAATTGTGAGGCCGCACGTTTCAGAAAAGCTGCTTTTTTTGTTGTAGATTTTGCTGCAGTTTTTTGAGCCAAAGCCAGGAGTGTATTGAGCAGAAGGGAGACATATTTGTACTTCCTATATACTTCCCATTCCTTTTGTAGTCACTTTTAGGTTTGGCTCAAAAAAACACAGCAAAATCTTTACACAAAAAAGCAGCTTTTCCGCAATGTGGAGCATTAGCCTTATTTATTTTAAACAAACTCTGCTCCTGTTTAGGTAACATTATTGACCTACACTTAACATGTACTCTGGGAATGGGTCTCTTTGTGTACGCTAAGTGTATGCATAAAGCTCCACTAACCAGACACAGACCAAAACAGTGTCCTTTTGGTGTGTGTTGAAATAACACACAAAAACGATGGAATAACATAGTAGACTGCAATAAACTATACTAGGTTATACAATAAAATTAGTATACTGCAAAGTATTGCACTTTTGGCAATATATAGATCCTCATTCTGAGGTACAGGTTGAGAACTATTCCTGTTGTATAATTTCAACAGAGGTAATTATCATGATGTGAACAGGGCCTTATAATGTAAGAAAAAATATACATTGATGTGTACTGTGCTTGTTAGCTAGTAGCTATTCTGACTTCTTGTGTAGATATCAAACTGTACTTTTTACAGAAGTTTATTGTAGTGTTTGCTATGGATACAGGTGTGTCTGCAGCCTCCAGTCACTTACTAATGCAACCTAATGTTAAATCACATTACATACTAGAAGTAAAAAGTATTAATTGCCATATACTGTATATTTTTTGTGCCTAGTTTCAGTAATACTATGACATTGCTAGCGCCACTAGGGCACAATAGTTTTCTAACTTTCCATCAGCTGAATAGCTACATACAGGGGTCCTACGAGTCACATTCTCCAGGATACCGGATGGAGAACAGTGGTCTAAGCATTCAGAACATTGTCTCTAAGAGCACTTGTTGTGTACACAACTCTGTACAAAATGATGGTCCGTGTGTGCTAAGTTATATGAATAATAAAATCAATAAATCAACCATTTTTCATTTTTTATTGCTTTCATATTTAACACAGTACAAGACATTGGGTATGCAGACCGTTACTAGAAGGCAAAGAGTACATGATTACATATCTGAATTACTCAAGTAACAGAATCAGACAATACAAAACACAAATAATAAACAACACTAAAGAAAAATAAATCATAACTCACGCCTATGTCATACTCAAGGGAAGTGTCCCAGTGTACCAGAATACCCTTTAGTCGTTCCTGAAGGTAGCATTGGGTAAGGGTGAATGGAAACATTAACTGTTGTAACTCAGTCTCAAATAAAGACCTCTTTAACAGTATGACAGTAGAAGAATAGGGAATAAGAAATTAAAGAAATTGGATCTTTTGGAGTTAGAAGATCATATTGTATACAAAGACTAGACTTAGAAAAAGCCACTGCCAAACAGGGAATGAGATCTACAACTGATTAGAGCCATGTTTTGTATTGTACTGCTGATACTCATCTTCCATAACAATGGAAGCAATGCTGACCTGCCAAATCACCTTCCATTTGGGATTAAAAAATGGACATCTCTGCCAGCGACAACTTATCTGCAGTTCCAAAATGTTTGTGTAGGCATGATTTCAGACACAGTAAATTAATTGCAAGTATAACTGATCCATTTTGAAGCCTAAAATTCATCTTCACTATTTTCATTATTATAGATAACATTGTTTTATGGAGAATGTGTTTATTATTTTTTTTATATAAAAATATCAATAGGATGCATGGATATAATTAGCAGAGTGTAGATAATATGGGGGCATTCAGCTCCAATTTAGGGTTATATGAGGATGATAGGAGATGTAATTTCAGTGTAGGGGGTGTTTGCTTTGTGTGTGAGTGAATGTTAGGGTATTTTCCCAGAAGGATGTGGGATAGGAATATTTGTAAAGCCTCCACAATATTCCCAATGCTCCAGACCATGTTCAGGACAATTTTGATAATTGTATTTTACAAGTTAGTGGGAGTATGTTAGAGAAGGCCCTTTACTAGCATGAATGTGCCCATGAGCATAAAACAAGGTCTGGTGTGGAAGAACTTGACTGACCTCAATTGAGCCTTGACCTCAACCCCATTAAACACCTTTGGGATGACCTAGAATGGAAATTAAAAGCCAGTCCCTCTTGTCCAACATCAGTGTCTGACCTCACAAATGTTCTGGATTACTGGGCAACAATTGCCACAAACACAAACTAAAACCTTATAGACGAGTGGAAGTAGTTTTAACTGCAAATGGGAAACCATCTCCATGTTAATGCGTATGTATTTAGAATAGGATGTCATAAAAGCTGATATAGGCGTAATGTGTAGGTGTCTCAATACTTATGTCCATATAGTATATCTACAACACTGCGTTTTACAGCCCCTGCAAAGTGGATGGGATTCTATCGAATTTCATCCACTCATTGCGTAAAAATACGAACAGTGGACACTGTTGCGGTTTTGGAAATCGCAGCATGCCTATTATACTTACTGAAATGCCAACGGTTTCCCTATAGGTATAATGGAAGAAGAAAGTCTTTCTTTCTGTGAAGAGCGCTGCTGGAAAAACCATGAAGCATTGGCACCGTGGTTTTTGCCTACAATTTGCCTGCAACATATTGGGGTGAAGCAATCATGACAGCATGCTATCTTCAAAACAGGTTACCAGGTAAAGCTACAGAGAAAACTCCATTTGAGATATGGAACAGCAAAAAGCCTAATTTACAACACATAAGAATATTTGGAAGTAAAGTATTTGTGCATGTCCCTAAGGAAAAACGTACCAAGTGGGAATCCCATGCCAAAGAAGGTATCCTGGTGGGCTACAGTGAAACCCAGAAAGGATATAGAATCCTGCACCCAGAAATGAACAAGGTCACAATAAGCAGAGATGTAATGATTGATGAGAACTTCGTCTCGCTCAAGTTTTATGACATCATACCAGTAGTTGAAGAAACAACAACCTAAGTCACAGTTACAAAATGACAAAGAGAAAGATGTAGAAGTTTGGTTAGATTCTTCAACCATTGAAGAAGTAACGGAAACATCAAGTGAACCTGAAATAAGAAGATCTTCAAGATCAAACAAGGGTATACCAGCTAAGCATCTATCCTACATTGCTAAAACACTACCCGAATTAGACCCACAGTCATGGGATGAGATGCAACGACTACCTGCCCATGAAAAAACGAAGTGGATTAATGCTGCTAATGAGGAAATGGAATCACTTCATCAACTTCAAACCTGGAAACTCACCAAACTGTCACAAGGCAAGAAAGCAATAAAGTGTAAGTGGGTGTTTAAGACCAAATATGACTCTGAAGGCAAAGTTCACAGATTTAAAGCAAGATTAGTTGCAAAAGGATATTCTCAGAAATATGGTGAAGATTATGATGCTACATTTTCTCCAGTTGCTAAGCAGACCATGTTTAGGACTCTATTACCTGTATCTGCTATACAAAGGATGTCTGTCAGACATTTGGATATCAAAACTGCCTTTCTAAATGGTGACATTGAGGAGGATTTGTATATGACTCAACCTGAGGGTTATATCAGAAAAGGTGAAGAAAACCTCGTTTGTAAACTACAAAAATCTCTCTTTGGTCTTAAGCAATCAGCAAGAGCATGGAATACCAAAATAAACAAAGTCTTATTAGAAGAAGTATTTAAGAGAGGTCAAGCAGACCCATGCCTATACACAAAGTGTACAGATAGAAAGTGGATGTATATTCTCTTATATGTAGATGATGTGATTGTCGTACATGAAGAAGAAACAGAAATTGCAATAATTGAACTTCTGAATCAGCATTTTGAAACAAAAGACCTTGGAATTGTTACATATTATTTAGGCATCCAGATCCAGAGAGAAGAAGATGGAAGTTTTCTTCTAAACCAAAGTGCAAAAATCAACTCAATCCTCAACCAGTTTGGAATGTCAGAAGCAAAAGGTATATCAACCCCAATGGAGTCATCCTACCTAAGATTAGAAGGAGAAGATGATCTGTTACCAAACAATGAGAATTACAGGCAGGTAGTGGGGGCACTTCTATACATAACAACTACGACTCGACCAGATATCGCAGCAGCAGTGGGTATTCTCTGCAGACATGTGGAAAAACCACGCCAAAGAGACTGGAATGCTGTTAAGAGAATTCTCCGATATTTGAAAGAAACTCAAGACATAAGTTTAAGAATGTCTTCAACAGGAGATCTAAAACTCACAGGCTATGTGGATGCAGACTGGGCTAATGATTCAAGTGATCGTAAGTCAACAAGTGGGTACTTGTTCAAGCTAGGAGAAAGTTCTATCTCTTGGTCCAGCAGAAAACAGGTATCTGTTGTCTTATCATCTACAGAAGCAGAATATGTGTCTGCGGCCTACGCAAGTTAAGAGATCATTTGGCTAAACCAGTTGTTGAAGGATCTTGGCAAGCCGTCAACTCAGAGAACGACGATGTATGAAGATAACCAAGGATGCATTAAACTTGCAAGCAGTGAAAAGATCAATGCAAGAACCAAGCACATCAACGTTAAACATCACCACCTGCGTGATTTGATAGAACGTGGTATCATCAAATTTGTTTATTGCGAAACTGACAAGATGGTGGCTGATATTATGACAAAGCCATTGCCAAGAACCAAGTTCGAAGAGTTCAGAACCTCAATGGGACTAACTAGATAAGTAGTTGTTGAGTGGGGGTGTTGGAATAATGTTTATTATTGCCTGTATTGCAACAACTACTGTTTATATGTTTATTACTGCATAAGCTTCTGTCTCTAAGAATAGTGTTATGTTGTTAATAAAGCTCTGTTAAAAAGGTGGGGGCTAAAGTAGAAAAGCAGGAAGTTCCTCTCTCTCTGTTGTAACTGCAGCACAGAGCAGAGCACATGGAAGCTCACAGACAAGAAGCTGAGATCATAAGCTAAGAAATACTAATTGTAAAGTGTACTATCCTTGTTCCTCAATAAATATCTGTTTACTGTTGAACGCCTGGACAGTCAAAGATTAATCCACTGCCAACACTGCCTCTTCTGTGTGGCCTATGATACATGTAGCATTTCTGAAAATACCACCTTGGAGGTCCTTGCCTTCAGCTTGCGTCCTTGTGCCAATGTGCACCATGACTGCTGGATCCTCACCAGCCCCTCCAAATAATCTATCAACTCAATCCGAAATGTGTTGAATTTGAGTGCCAGAAACACAACACCCTATTCAACGATCCCAGTCTTTGTGACATATTGCCCTGTCTCCTGTATCCCTAATAATTTAACACCCCCCCCCCCCCCACACACACACACACACTACTATTCCCCTCCTTACTGGAGCAGACATTCCCTTGGCTGTCAGAGGAAGTGTTTTGCTGCAGCAGTGTTACCCCTGTATTAACATCCCCCTCATCTGCCAATTTAGCAAACTTGTTGAGGTGTGCCAGTTCAGGACTAACCTCCCTGGCACTCTTCCCTCTGCCTGCTGCTTACTAACTGTCACCTAGCTAGCTACCTCCTGTTCCTGCACCTCCATGCTTCCATCCCCTCTGCACTTACTCCAGCGAGTTCCTGCTTTGTGAGCAATATCCAAGTTATGCATATGTCTTAAGTGTATGTCTTTTTTTGTTTTTACAAAAACCTGTTTTTTAAAAAAAATAGCAAAGCACTAAAAGGGTGACCTGGTCAGTAACTATTAGACTAGAACTGTGTCAGTCAGGTTGTTTTTTTTTTGTTTTTTTTTTCGGTTACAATGGCAGTTTATATTTATATATTTATATTGGTAAAAAAAAAAAAATCCTCAACAAACATTTATAATATTTTTTTTTAGATTAGCAAGCTGCATCACACTGATTGTTGGGTGCGCAAAAGACCCCTTAAATGACATACACACGTGGACAAAATTGTTGGTACCCCTCGTTTAATGAAAGAAAAACCCACAATGGTCACAGAAATAACTTGAATCTGACAAAAGTAATAATATATTAAAATTCTATGAAAATGAACAAATGAAAGTTAGACATTGCTTTTCAACCATGCGTTAACAGAATTTTTAAAAAAAGAAAACTCATGAAACAAGCCTGGACAGAAATGAGGGATACCCTTAACTTAATATTTTGTTGCAAAACCTTTTGAGGCAATCACTGCAATCAAACGATTCCTGTAACTGTCAATGAGACTTTCAACAGGTATTTTGGCCCACTCCTCATGACCAAACTGCTCCAGTTGTCTCGGGTTTGAAGGGTGCCTTTTCCAGATGAATTGTTTCAGCTCCTTCCAAAGATGCTCAATAGGATTTAGATCAGGGCTCATAGAAGGCCACTTCAGAATAGTCCAATGTTTTCCTCTTAGCCATTCTTGGGTGTTTTTAGTTGTGTGTTTTGGGTCATTATCCTGTTGCAAGACCCATGACCTGCGACTTAGACCAAGCTTTCTGACACTGGGCAGCATATTTCTCTCTAGAATCCCTTGATAGTCTTGAGATTTCATTGTACCCTGAACAGATTCAAGACACCCTGTGCCAGATGTAGCAAAGCAGCCCCAGAACATATACAGAGCCTCCTCCATGTTTCACAGTAGGGACAGTGTTCTTTTCAAGATATACTTCATCTTTCTGTCTGTGGACATAGAACTGATGTGCCTTGCCAAAAATTTCGATTTTTGTCTCATCTGTCCATAGGACATTCTCCCAGAATCTTTGTGGCTTGTCAACATGTACAGTCATGGCCAAAAGTTTTGAGAATGATACAAATATTAATTTTTACAAAGTCTACTGCTTCAGTTTTTCTAATGGCAATTTGCATATACTCCAGAATGTTATAAAGAGTGATCAGCTTAACAGCAATTACTTGCAAAGTCAATATTTGCCTAGAAAATGAACTTTATCTCCCAAAACACATTTCAACATCATTGCAGCCCTGCCTTAAAAGGACCACCTAACATCGTTTCAGTGATTGCTCCATTAACACAGGTGTGGGTGTTGATGAGGACAGGGCTGGAGATCAATCTGTCATGATTAAGTAAGAATGACACCACTGGACACTTTAAAAGGAGACTGGTGCTTGCCATCATTGTTTCTCTTCTGTTAACCATGGTTATCTCTAAAGAAACACGTGCAGTCATCATTGCACTGCACAGAAATGGCCTAACTGGGAAGAGTATTGCAGCTACAGTCAACAATCTATCGCATCATCAAGAACTTCAAGGAGAGAGGTTCCATTGGTGCCAAAAAGGCTCCAGGGCGCCCAAGAAAGACCAGCAAGCGGCAGGACCATCTCTTAAAAGTGTTTCAGCTGCGGGATTGGGCTACCAGCAGTGCAGAACTTGCTGAGGAATGGCAGCAGGCAGGTGTGAGTGCATCTGCACGCACTGTGAGGCGGAGACTCTTGGAGCAAGGCCTGGTCTCAAGGAGGGCAGCAAAGAAGCCACTTCTCTCCAGAAAAAACATCAGGGACAGACTGATATTCTGCAAAAGGTACAGGGAGTGGACTGCTGAGGACTGGGGTAAAGTCATTTTCTCTGATGAATCCCCTTTTCGATTGTTTGGAACATCTGGAAAACAGCTTATTCGGAGAAGAAGAGGTGAGCGCTACCACCAGTCTTGTCTCATGCCAACTGTAAAGCATCCTGAAACCATTCATGTGTGGGGTTGCTTCTCAGCCAAGGGAATCGGCTCTCTCACAGTCTTGCCTAAAAACACAGCCATGAATAAAGAATGGTACCAGAATGTCCTCCAAGAGCAACTTCTCCCAACCGTCCAAGAGCAGTTTGGCGCTCAACAATGCCTTTTCCAGCATGATGGAGCACCTTGCCATAAAGCAAAGGTGATAACTAAATGGCTCAGGGAACAAAACATAGAGATTTTGGGTCCATGGCCTGGAAACTCCCCAGATCTTAATCCCCCCCAAAAAAAAAACGTGGGCAACCAACAACAAACGGGTGGACAAAAAAAAAAAACAAAAAAAAAAAAAAAAAAAAAAGGTTTGTTTCGGAAAAAGGGGCCCCCAACCGCGGGGTTTTGGCCCAGAAGTTGTTTGGGGGCGCGCCGGGGGGATTGGCGGGGGCCCGGAAGAAGAAGGGTCAACACTGCAAATATTGACTTGCTGCATTAACTCATTCTAACTGTCAATATAAGCTTCTGTTACTCATAATATGAATGCAATTATATTTCTGTATGTGATAAAAACATCTGACAAACACACATAAAAACCAGAGGGCAGCAGATCATGTGAAAATATAATATTTGTGTCATTCTCAAAACTTTTGGCCATGACTGTAGTTTGGCAAATTCCAGTTTTGTCAGATTCAAGTTATTTCTGTGACCATTGTGGGTTTTTCTTTCATTAAACGAGGGATACTATTAATTTTGTCCACGTGTGTATTTTTTTCAGATTAGCACAGGCTGCAAGACTCTTTATTGGGTGAGCAACAAAAAAACGCCTAAGAAATGGAAATTTTTTTTATTAGCAGGCTGCTCCACACTGTTTATTGGGTGAGCCAAAAAAACCAAAAACCCTTAAACATGGGCTTCACGGTGTCTCATTGGTTAGCACTAAGGCCCTGCAGCACAGATATTCTCACTCCTATCTATGATTTCTACCACTAATATTTAGCTCATGGAGAATCGGTTCACTCATCTCTACTCCTAGGTTGGTTTCACACCACTGTCTTCAGGTTCGTTGTTCTGATCCATCAGAATGCCAGATGGACAGATATAAGGGAAACAGAAACAAATACAGAATTTTCATTTGTGTCCATCATCGATTTCAATGTTAAAATAAAAATGGAAAGACTCTTATGTTGACTTTTTGTTTTCTCACTTTTGTCAGATGGCTTTAAAAGTTTCAGACTACTGGGCAATCCTCAAACAGCCCAGGGCCCATGGTAGCCTTAATCAACCCTTGACTATGTTGTGTGGTAAATTATTGCCTTAGCTAAGTCATTTAGTGATGTGGATGGGCACAGGGTTTTGCTGGTTATAATGCCACTAGGATCATAGCCTAATTGTTCATAATAAATTCCGATATTCTGAAAACAGGCAGTCCTGTGTTGCTTTAGAGCATGTGCAGTAGTTTTAAACTGAAACTTACATTTGATGGAACGAATTGAATGAAGTCTAAAGACTGTACAGTTTCTTTACAGGAAAATAAAAGATCATTGTTCAATAAAAGATTATGATGTACTAAGAAAGCCATAAACTAAAGCAATGTATTTATTATCACCATTATTATTTTGCCATCTAGGACTAACTGCAACATGACACCTCATATTTCTAACATAACACTTTCCTATTATGGAAAATTGCTGAATTTACAAGACTCCAATTTACTTCCAGATGGCTGTGCTGTTGTTCTGTGAAAATAACTGGCTGGACAAAGAGTTCAAAATACTTGTATATTATCATCATTTTGGCAGTAATGGCAGGGATTTGTTTTCCTCCATCTGCCACCCCCTATCCTTTATGTACAGGAATATACTAATCAGTAAAATATGTGCTGGCTGTTTTGGCAGTGGGGTCAAAATATTTGGATGGAATTCCAGTCTTGCCATTTTAACAATGGAAGGAAATAAGGTTGTTATAGTACTGGTGACTTGCAAGAGACAAGATTGTTCGAGCGACCCTAGATCGCAGTCTGTCTCTTTAGACCCTGCACACTAGGGGCTCTTGACTTGCTTTAAACAATAGACATTTCTAAACATAAGACAAAAAGCAAAACTATAGGAAAATATTGATTTACAAAACCACAAAGAGGTTACTTCATAATCACAATGGACTAGGATGAAGTAAATTGTGACAATTAGTGAAAACCCATACAAAATATGTTATAAATTACCACTCTCTGCAAAGTAAAATTAACACATATCAGAGAATACTAGTTAAATAAAAGCTTCCATCAGGCTTTGGGTTTCCAAAAGTTTCAGCAAAGATGCAAACGATCTAAAGGCAATAAAACTGATAGACATTAGAGGATGGTTGAATGTTTTGAACTCCATTAGATGTGTGATCTATGATACTTTTGCATAAACATGATCACCCAAATGCGTAAGTCAATGTCTATGCAAGTCAGTTGGCAGGTTATGCTAAAACAATAGTAAATCAATAAAGACTCCAACCCAATTGTTTTCTATTCCTTCTGCTCCTTATATTTAATGACTACTTGGAGTAAACACTGTGAAATCATACAGATAAGGAAACAGTTGTCAATGTGTAATGCTACTAAATCATTTGCATGTGCAGTAAAACAGAAGTTTCTCATACACACAATGAAAGGCACCTCTTTACAGTACTATATACTGTGCACAGTGAAAATGCGTGATAGAAATCATATACTGAAAAATAGAAATGTCTAATCTAGTTTTATAGTCTACAAAAACAGTTTTATCTATTGAGTATCCAAAATGTAAATCCCTATATTTTAATATATATATATATATATATATATATATATATATATATGGAGAAGGTGACTGACAGAGTGCTGTAGTCCCGCTATATCAGCCCCAGGTTTCTGACATTCTGACATATGTATGGTCCAGAGTGGGTCTGGAATAAGCTTCAGCCCTAGGTGTGGGTCCTAGGCTCATTACTGGGACATAAAAGCCTACAGAGTCTGCACTTCAGGGAGTGAGAGGAGGCGCCTGGATCTGTCCTGAAACATTCAGAGTCTGGTGAGACCAAAGTATGCTGATTTCTTTGTTGTGTGGCTGATAGTAAGTCACACATATAGTTAGTTTTTGTTACTGTTTAGTTTAGAGCTCGGACGAGCAGGGCTTTGTTTCACTGCTTTGCCTTTAGTGAAGGCTGTATTTTATTTTGCTCCTTTTGTACCTGACGTAAGGTTTATTTATTTTGCTATTTTTCAAATAAACCTGTTTGCACCAGTCATTGTGTCCCTGTTTCTGACTGGTTGGGTCCGCACCATTGCTGCTACCGAGCTACCTTCCCCACAATATATATATATATATATATATATATATATATATATATATATATGTGTGTTATAAAATATCAGTTCAGTCGCTTGTATACAAGCAATTGAGAACTGCAACATAATAGAACAAGGTTCAGATATTATTTTAGTTCCATATTTCCCTCTGTTTCTCTACACAGATTTAGATATGTCATCCAAATTAATAATCCATGTCAAGGATAGTTTTTTGAAGACAGCGCCATTCCATTGGCCCTATTAGGGCATACAAACATCA
The DNA here is from genome assembly GCA_947044405.1 of Leptodactylus fallax. NCBI lineage: Eukaryota > Metazoa > Chordata > Amphibia > Anura > Leptodactylidae > Leptodactylus > Leptodactylus fallax. The sequence goes on along the minus strand of CAMRHE010000037.1, from coordinate 4,059,914 downwards.
TAGATTGTGGTCTCCCATACAGAACCTCCTTGTATTAGTAGGAATGGATATATCATGTTGGATATATATGTCATATTAGATGGATGGCTATACATTTGAATGGCTACAAAGTAGTACTACATTTTCTTTGCGCCAATTGCCTGCAGCTTCCCTAGTTTATGACAGCTGAAGGTATCTGAATCATTTCATCAGTGAGTTTTAATCTAAAAAGTTTCTGAATAAACACCAAAATTACTCACTAGTGACCCAGCCACACTAATGGCCTTTAGCAATTTAGGTGTCTATTTAGAATTGTTCCTTTCGTCTATTTAGAATTGTTCCTTTCATGGGTTACAATCCTCACTTTCACTGCATTCCATTGTATAAATCTGATAAAGGGTTATTTATGTCACATTCTTACATTTTTATATCTACAGGTCACTAGCAAAAGCAGGGAACAAGAATATTGATGAGTATTGTGATCCATACTATAATATCCACATAAAATACAAAAGTTGAGTATATGCAATAGATAATTGTTGGCTGATCTTACTAATTTCAACAGGATAGACTAAACATCTAATGTGTATGGTGCCACCCAACTCTGCCTAGATGACAAGAATTGGGCATTTGAATTTCAACTACCCAAACCTTTTGTTTCTAGGAACATAAACAGACGTTAGAAGTGTCTGACATTGGCTTCCTCTCCCATTAGTACACATGCATTGCTTAGGTGAGCTGAACATGCATGTATATGAAAATGGGGAGGAAGGAGTTGGGAGAGAAAGTTATTACCCTTACATATCTGCCATATAAATTAAGATATGTTCTAGAACTCTGTTAGCCTGAAATGTGCAAAAAGAGTGTGAAAACTGTAGTCAATTTGTACTTTTAAGTTCAAAGGGATCCCACAAAAATGCATAGTATGTGGTATTTTTTTAATTTTTTTTCACATTGTTAGTCAATGGGTGACAAGCAACTGTATGTCATCGAGGAGTATATGTTGAGGTTATACATTTTGCATTTACAACAGGAAAATTTCCCTGGTGTATGCTCCAGCCATACTGTGCAGAATAGTGTGACATACAGTTTATATATGACATATATTTGCATGCTGTATGGTAATATAGTTAGATGCTGTATAGACATTTTCAGTAAATAAGATAATAAGCAAATAGTTGCAATGAATAGAAGTCTTCTGCAGTAACATAATCCTAAAGAAAAGCTACTATCAAATTTCAAGTATGATAACCTACACAGAGGAATACTATTAAAATATGAGCTACAAATCTTACATTCCATTTGCCAGTACTGTACAATACATCACAAACCAGCAGATGGCACTATGTCATTCTACATAATGACTGGGCTAAGACTCACTCTGCCTGCATAATAACAATGAGAGGTTAGAGAGGTCAACCATGTTTTTCTTTTACTTATAATTTGTATTGAATGTCAGGTCTGTTATATGCTATTAAATTTGACAGTTATATAATAATGTCAAGTGTCTAAACAATATAACAAAACATCCATTAGTGTTCTGTTTTCCTATGTAGATTCCAATCATTAAGGGCCAATGTAACATCTCTGCCTGTTCGGGTCTCTGCATCACCCTCCACCCGCACGCGGCGGCGAAGGAGGCATGCTCAGTTTGATTCCTTGTTTAAGATTCTTGTTGCTCAGTCTGAACACTGTCCTAGACTATGTAATTGATTTTCTGCCACACCCATCTTCTTCACCTTGGTTTTCCTCTGCTCCACTAATAGTTAATCTCAGCCTTGCCTGTGTGATTGACAGCCTATCCTCCTATCAAGTCTGGGGCAGGTCTTGACTTTCTATAAACAGATTGTCAGCCCTCACATGGTCGCTGGCTATTGATTCTGTCTTGTCACTTGTCCCTGCTAGCTCCTATTTTGTTATCTGTATTCCTATTCCTGACCTCTGGCCTGAACTTTTGAATATTCTCTTGGATTTTGATTCTGTACTGCATTGCTCGTCTGTTACCGAACCCTTCGCTAGCTGACCTCCCTTTTTGTCGTTTGTCCTGTCTGCATTCTGTGTAGTCACTTATATTAAGAAGGGACTGATCGACCGGTTGCTGGCTGTCTCCTAGAACAGATCGGGCAAGTTAGCCAGGGAAGGCGGTGGGGGGGGGGGAGTTCAGCTTTAAGGCTCACTGTCTTGTTGTGCCCCTCCCCCCCAGGGTTCTGCAGCAGCACTGGGGAATTGCTCATCCCCTACAGCCAATGCACACAACCATGTGCTAGTTCAGTGTGCTACCTGGGTTTTTCCCAGATAGTACGCTAACCCGTTCATTTCTTTTGGTCCATGCACATGACAGTGATTTCCACGGATCTATGTGTGGGTCAACAATCCATGCCGCAAAACTCAGGACAGGTCCTATCCCTGTCCAGTTTTGTGGCCGAAGCTCACTGACCTGTGTGCCACCCATGCTGTTCAATCATGGATGGTAACTCGCACATGGTTGTGCGCATGCTGCCTTATTAATTGTTACCCTGAAAGAATACTGACAACCATAAAACGTTTATAAGACATCATTTTATATGCATATCTATGTTCTCTCTCTGGCAAACAAAAATACACATGTGGCAAATCAGGATTGTTACAATTGAAATAATCTTTTGTGCTGCACTTGTACCTACATTCTAAAGAGTCGTTACAATTGTAAAACACTGCGGAATATGCTAGTCATATACAAATAAAGAATATTATAGTTATTTCATGTCAAAGGACATTTAAGAAGCACTCTCGCAAAATGTTCATTCTCTGGCCTGATGGTACATGATGTAAATTGTAGTGGAAGAGTGAAGAAATCAGGCAATACCTTTTAGAGGCTAACTGAGTATATTTGATGGTAAGCTTTCGAGAGTACTAGCTATCTTCTTCAGACATGGTGTTATATAAGAAACTGCATATTCACGGACTTTTTATACACAGAAGACATGGACCTTCAAAGGATCTTAGAATCCTTAAAAAAAATGCAATCTAAGTAGAGAAGTTATTTACAACAGGTCAAGAAATAAACAGTCTGGAAACTTATGGTGCGTGAAAGAGGGATCAGTAATTCTTGCTGCTATCTGTTTGCTATCAGGTGGTGATTTGTAACCCTCACAGTTCATACATAGTGTGACATGAAACTGGCATGAATATTAAGTCCAAATTGCAGAGTTTGAAATTTCTGCATTAATTTATATTCCCATTCCTTTCTCAGACTATATCCAGGAAGTAAACAGGCAACTGTCAAATCCCATCCATTACTCCAAACTTGGAAGTGATCCCAAAGAGGCCTACATAAAACAACTAAAGAATATGAACAAGAAGTTTCCAATCCAGGTCCAGAAGCAGGTAAAAGGGCTTATTCCAGAGGATCCCAGGCCGGGATCCTTAGCCACAACTATTTTACTTTTGGAAAGGATCTATATCTACAGCGAATGGGAATGTCAATGGGGTCCAGATGTGCACCCCAGTATTCAAATCTCTTTATGGCAGAAATGGAAGGAGCATATTTATCAACATGTACCACCAAACCTATTCTTTACCTTTGTTATATCGATGATATCCTTGTCATCTGGACTGCAGGTGAGGAGGCCCTACTTCAATTCCATAATGACTTCAATGACTTTTACCCTACCATCAACCTTAAACTTAGCTATTCAGAGAGTGAAATCCACTTTATGGATACCACAATATACATCAAAGACCACCGGCTACTCACATCGATATACCACAAACCCACAGACAGAACGGCCTACATGAGAATCACAGCTTCCACCCCAAGCACACAAGACAATCTATTACAGCCAGGCTATACGATACAATCGTATTTGCTCCGACAAAGCAGGCCTGGACAAGCACCTCCTGGATCTGAGGACGAAATTTCTCCTATTGGGATACAAACCAAAAGTGACGGACAACCAATTAAACAAAGCGGCAGCCATTAACAGAGACAGTCTTCTCACATATAAAGAGACCCAGAATGAAACCCGAGTGCCCCTTGTTGTCACATACAACCCACAGCTGGAGATCCTAAGAAGGATTGCCAAGGAGCTCCAACCTGTGCTACATAGGGACAACAGACTCAAGGACATATTTCCAGTCCCCCCTCTCCTTTCCTTTCGACAACCACCAAACCTGCAACATATTATTGTCCGGAGTGCCCTGAAGGCCCCAACTGAAAATGGCACCTCACCTTGCCTGCAAAACAGGTGCAAGACCTGCAGGCACACCCACATCACTGACAGTGTACCTGTCCCACAGTCACAACAGGTGCACAGAATTAGGGGGACATTTTCCTGCAAGTCTTCCAATATGGTGTATCTCATAATGTGTGTGCAATGTCCCACCACAGGCCTCTATGTGGGGGAATCAGGGCAAAGACTTCAGAATCAGGGGGAATCAGGGCAGATTCACCATTCACTATTAACAGCAGAACAGATCTCCCAGTGGCCACACATTTCTCCAGAGAAGACCACTCTATTGAAGATTTGCGGGTTGTGGTTTTAATGGGACATTTTAAGACACAGAGGGAGAGAAAGGAATGGGAATATAAATTAATGCAAAAATTTCAAACTCTGCAATTTGGACTTAATATTCATGCCAGTTTCATTTCACACTATGTATGAAGTGTGAGGGTCACAAATCACCACCTGGTAGCAAAGAGATAACAGCAAGAATTACTGATCCCTCCATCATGCCCCACTAGTTTCCAGATTGTTTATTTTTTGACCTGTTGTAAATAACTTTTCTACTTATATTGCATTTTGTCTTTTTTAAGGATTTTAAGATCCTTTGAAGGTTTCAGTTTCTTGTATAACACCATGTCTGAAGAAGAGAGCTAGTACTCTTGAAAGCTTACCATCAAATATACTCAGTTAGTCTCTAAAAGGTATTGCCTGATTTCTTCACTCTTCCACTACTTTCAATGGCTAATATGGTACAACATTATACTACTATCATCATGATGTAAATTGTAGTGATGGTAATCTTCTTACCAATGTCTGTGCTTGTGAGTTATGATCCTCAGCTATGTCATGTGAATGACATTTTGACTCTCCAAATGACACTGCATCTTATGTGACGGGAAGTCACCTACTGTATTACTTTCTATGAGAATTACTTCATGGCTCATTTGCGATAGAATAGAGAAACTGACTTCCAGTCCACTCATAAGATGCTGTGTCAGCTGGGGAGTCTTTTTGCTGGTCACATGATATAGCCGAGGACTAATAGATCACAAATACAACTATGGGTAAGAGTATTACCTTCACTCCAATTTACATCATGTACCTTTATAAAGGGTCAGAAAAAAAAAACTGTGGGAGTGCTTATTTAACAACCAAATTTACGTGTCCAAACTATGAAGAGAACTTTGTGCAGTAACCCATTGGGGAAGGCCAGGAGGCTGGAAGTAGTAGTACTTGCGACAGTCAGGGTAGCTAAAGACTCAACTAACTATTCCAGCTCTCTTCCTTGACTGGTGAAATGCTGAGGGGGCTTGCAGGGTACCTTATGGTACTGGTAGTCTTTCCCCAAGGGCACGTCCTAGTGGTTGTCAGCCTTACTTAGCCTGACAGAAGTTGGAGTGCCTATAATGTCCTGCAGACTTGGTGGACAAGAGGTTTGCAGAACAGGGCAACTGACAGTCTTTACTTGAGGCAAAACAAGGTTAAACATCATCCAATTTCTGGAGGTACAATTCTTATTATGTTACCATTGGAGGCTGGGGCTGATCTTGTAGATGGTACATCCTTCTCACTGTCCTAGTCTCCCTTGCTGGTACAGCCTTCACTTTAAACAGTTTGCAATACTCTCTTACAAAGTCCACAATGTTTTCACAAGTTCCCACCGTGGGATGTACTGTAGATCAGCAGGGTTGTCCTGTCCTGAGGCGCAGGAAGGGTCGTACCTCTGAGGTCTATATAACATTTATCTGCAGATTGTCATCTGGCACCCCCCTCTCTTGACCAAAAGTTGAGCAGGGATTATTCCCATCTCCCGACTGATGCGGGATTGGTCTAGCTGGAACTTTTCTAGTCTAGCTCGGGCTCTGGCTCAGTCTCTCCTCACAGCCCAGACCTCCTCGTACTTCAGACAGGAAAAGAAGACTGTCTCTACCCCATCCCAGAAATATCTATGTGTCTAGTTTGTTACAAGCATTGGCCATACTTTGTCCTGGCTACATTAGGGATAGTAAGGAGGTGTTACGCATTTTTGATGGTTTTGAATGGCAACAACATTTTATTTAGTGATATTTATTTATCTCTGTATTCATGTATTCCCTATGGCTTTGCTTTAGATTTTGTTGCACATTACTTAGATAAATATAGTGGTTATTCAGAAATCCTTTGTGACTATATCTTGGATGAGATCAACTATTTATTAATGCAATTTTTTTTTTCTTTTGATAGGGAACATTATTTACAGTCTGTAAAACTAGTGAAATGAGCACTTCATTGTTTTGCAAAAAAATGACAGGTAACACTGTACTCCATGCCACAAGCTGTTATCTCACTCATACTATCCAGTCCATTGCAGTTGGGAAATTTACAAGAATTAAGAGATCTTGTTCTGAACCAAGTGCATATAAAGTAAAATCACAGAAAGCATGTAATAGATTTAACCAACATGGTTATTCACCACAGATACTTACCTGTGCTTTGAAAAAAGTAGTAAAAAACAGTAACCACATGCTCCATAACATTTCCCACTGCTTATAGCAAAGAATATGTATCAATTGTTAACATAAGTAAAGATAATTTGCATATCCTTTATCAGGATGAGTTACTTGCTCAAATTTCCCAGCCATGGTGTTATTTTGTAGCAAAACAGGCTTGCACCTTTGTGGATAATTTATCTTCTAGTTTATTTTTGTCTTCTTCATTATCCAATACCTGGTTACATACAGTAGTTTTTTGCAAATGTAATTTACCTAGGTGTAACATGTGTAAATTTGCATCTCCTAGAAGACGTTTTTTTCTAGCAATACCTCTTTATATTACAGAATCAAAAACTTTGTGAATTGCAACAGAGTGCATCTGCAGTTTATAATAGAATAGAATTTAGGAACATATATCTAATATTTCCAGTTGCAATGTAACTAGTTTGTCTGGAGCATCTAAGCGTTTTGCTTCTTATCATGATGGCAATGTCTTGTCGCTAAGTTTCTATGCAGTTGAAAAGGTTAATAGACTACTTCTAGGTGGAAAAAATGTATTACATAGGGAAGCATTTTGGATATTCCAATTGAAAACAAGATCTCTTCTGGAACTCAAGTATAATTGAATCATTATTATTTCCTTTTTTTTTGATCCTTTATTTTTTGCTTGCTTGTATATTGTGCTTTATGGATTTTCGGTTTATGTTTATCTTTATTTTTGCTATTTTATGGTTGTATATGGCTTCCTTAATTGATATTGCTGAGTGGCTTTATCTGTATTATGTTATTACATCGGTTGTTTTCCATTGGTCATTAGTTATCACATGACCTTGTACTGGGATAGCAATACAGGGTAATACTATTAGACTGTAACCATTCTGCAGTATCACAATTCATGATGACGTCATCAGATCACGTGATTTACCACGGCATTAGCGCTTTGCATGCTTTAGATTTAGCAAGTGTATATTTATGTTCCGTGTGTTTATTGTTTATTTAGTTAATCCTATTTATTCATTTTTTTGATATTTAATTTATAAGATGTGATTTTTGTATATGGAATCATTTTTGCATATGGAATCATATTTCACAATAGCATTATTGTGATATGCATTCTTTATTCCACTAGTCCATAACTGATTGTGAAAATTGATTCATTTTATTTATACCTCTTTCAGATTACCTTTTGTGTTTATGGGTGGAATTTTCACGTTTAGAGTATCACATGATTTTTAACTTATGTCTTACTGGACCATGAGAAATTGAAATGGTTTGTGTCACTCAAATTGCGTAAGTGACATGGAGGCCGGAAAACTCTATTTTCTTGTCTTTACCCTGTGTTTGCCAGTCCTACAATCAGGTTCCATGCACACCTATGTTTCTCTCAAGACCAACAACATTGATCACTGGTGAGCTGTTTATTCTTTTTTTGCAATGTAACCCCATACCACCTGAGATGCAGACTTTTGAACTGTGCTTTGATAACAATCTTGATGCTCCCTCTCCTCTTGAGTCCACAGGACACACCGTCTGTGGTTTCCATAAAGACTTTCACATTTTGTTTCATCTGACCACAGACAGTTTTCCATCTTGCCTCAGTTCATTTTAAATGAGCTTTGGCCCTGAGAAGACGGTAGCATTTTTGGATTGTGTTGATATAGGGCTTCTTCTTTGCATGATAGTGCTCTAACTTGCATCTGTGGATTGCATGGCAAACTGTGTTCACAGGCAATGATTTCAGGAAGTATTCCTGAGCCCTTGTAGTGCTTTGGATTACTGATTCATGCTTGATTTTAAATGGTCGCTAACTTTTCAGACAACTTAGTCTCATTTCATAGAGCATGTGATTCTAGACCAAAATATAATTAACTTTAATTAAAAAAAAAGGTCCTGCTACTAGATGTATAGTTTCTAGCTAATTTACATTTCACTCTATTGCTAGGCTAGATTCGTCTCCATAGATGCAAGACGGATCAGTGTGAATGGAAGAGGAGTAGTCTCTCTCTTGACACAGTAAATGCAGATGGGAGGGGCTCATTCTCACAGCATGTCTGCAAACTGCAGCATCTCACAGCTTACAATATAAGAAAAGTTTTCTATGTACTTGTATGTACTTCTGGCTGCTTGTGTGGTTACAGATGGGATAATATTTATAGACAGCATGTAGCTTTACTTACTGTGCTCATAGATTGCTCTTTTACTGTGTCATGCCTGCATGGTAGATGCTAGAATGTACTGGGTATCTGCATATATCTGCTCTATATTTGCAGTTCAATTTTCCTGGATCTCTTATATGATGGTTACTTGGGCTTTTCTCAGCTATTTGTTTGCTCCTATGCAGTTACTCCTGACAGAATTGCATGTAAATAAACCAAACTAGGTATAATGGATTGGGGAGGGGGGCAGACTGCTCCTTATTGTACGTGCCCACAGACTCAAAGTAAATTGCAAAATGTGTGTCAGCCAGTGTATGAATGAACTATGTATGAAGGCTTATACAGTCATAGAACAGACTGCACAGCAAGACGACGCACATATTTAAACTTTTCATGAAAACTCAGGTACCCTTTAATGCAGTGCGGATATTATGTACTGTAGACAGTGGGATATTAAGTCTTTGCAATTTTACATTGAGGAACATTTTTTCTGAAATTGTCCCACAATTTTTAGACACAGTTTTCCACAGATTGGTGAACCTGTGACCATCTTTGCTTCTGAGAGAAATGCTCATTTTACACCACTTAGTTTCCAGGCTTTTGTTAACCCTGTCACAACTTTTTGAGACATAAGAGGTTCACCCTCCCCTGTAGAGAACCAGTATGGAATAGTCCATGCAATTTCATCATACAGGAAGTTCTGCCAAAAGAAGAGGCATAGCTATAGGAGGTGCAGTGGTAGCAATTGCTCCCGGGTCTTGGACCCTTGTTCCTTTATTGGGCCCCAAAGCTTACTCTGTCACATTCTAACTGGCACAAGGTAGGTAGGGGCTAGGGGTGGATTGGCCATGTATATCACTTGGAAAATTCCTAGTGGGCCGACTGGGATATGGGCTGCTGAGTCGGCAAAGCTACCTGCCCGAGGCCTGGCCCTTACTCTGACTGAGAGTTATGTTTTGGAAAATCTTGCGAGATTCAGTCCTAACCAAAACTGCCATTATACTCCTCGGTGTGTTCTGACCTCAGAGTATAATATGCTGAGGCCCAGGGGAGGTGACAAACATAATAAACAGTGTTACTCACCTGTCCTGGTCTCCGGTGCCAATCTTCTGGCCTCTTCTGGTCTTAGAGACATCACAAATGATGTTAGAGATCACTAAGATCTGTGATTGTGCGGTGACCAGATGGAAGGCAACGCTGCAGTTGGGATTGTGGGGTGCAAACAGCGCAGACTTGTCACGGTCTCTGGGCACGAGGGCGCAGCGCTGGTGCTGTCCCACGTTACCACCACTGGTACCGGTGATGAGGGGGCTGCACAAATGTTGGTGGTGATTGTTCCCCCGGGGCGCTTCCCCTATACTGTGCCGACTGGTGGTGTTTGGGGCGCCCTGATGTTGTCGGTGCAGAGTCAGACACAGAAACGGTTGTAAAGTTGAACTTTTACTTCCATGGGTGTGGAGGCACAAATGCTTAAACAGTTTCTTCAATACAAAACAACGGGGTACGCCTGGTGACACAGCAAAGTCCTGGGGTGCAGGGTAGACTTGATGAAAGGTGTTCCTAGCCCCTTATACTTCAGTGTTACAGCCCTCAGGTGCATCTGGGTTCCTATTTGGCTCATAGGAGGATGCCCACCGTGATACTAGTACATAATATTCCCCACTCACGTTATGTGGTCCTGATAGCTCAGAGTTTCGGGGTGCAATAGTCAGGGTGGCAGGATATTCCACAGGTCTGGCCTTGGCCCCTGGATCCTGTGATACTTGCTATGGAGCACGTGTTCCAGAATGTTCTCTCCACAGTCTCATGCTGACAAGATAATGATGCTTGACTTCCTTCAGGGCGATGGCTAGGCAGACAGGGGACAGGATCTTCTGAATAGCTGGAGTATGTCAGCTCTCCAACCTTCCTGGGCCTGTCTAGGACTTGAGATTCCTGCACTAAACTCACTGCTTTCTTCACAGGACATCACACTTATCTCCTCACCTCCTCCTCCTAACACTCCACACTTCTAACTCCTCACACGCAGGACCTTCCTGCAGGGGTGTTACCATGGAGACCCACTGATCAGCTGACTCCTCCCCTTTTCCCAGGCAATGTCCTCCCATTGGACATTTGGTTACTATTCAATCCTATGGGAGGTGTAATGCATGTGTGAGGCTCACTAGGTGGCGCTGTGTTGTGTGAGACTCAGGACCCCCTGCTATGTCACACAGGCTATGAAGCAACAGGAAATAATACAATGCACAGAGATCACCCTCAGCCCAGCCATAGCCAGCTCTGGGATGCCACAATTGGGCCTGAGCAGTCACATTGGCATCATGACGCAAAGTGCCGTTAGAGTGACCCATGTGACGTTACTCCGCCGTCATTCATGACGTCTCAAAGACATGAAAATGCCAGAAGACAGGTGCCAGAGCCAGGAGAGGTGAGTAACACTGTTTATTATATTTAATCACCTCCCCGGGGCCTCTGATCATTATACTTGGGGGTCAGAAGAGACCCAGAATATAATAATGATTTATGGATAGCGAACCCCCAAAAATTTTGGGTGAAAGCCCAAAAATTTTGGAACATTCATAAAGAAAATCACATGGGTCACTATAGGGCATTATAGTGTGTGGAGGGACCACTGTAGGGAATTATAGTGTGTGGAGGCGCCACCATAGAGCATTATAGTGTGTGGAGTGGCTACTACAGGGAATTATAGTGTGTGGAGGGGTCACTATAGGACATTATAGTTTTTGGAGGTGCCACTATGGGACATTTTACTGTGTGGAGAGGCCACTATGGGACATTTTACTGTGTGGAGAGGCCACTATGGGACATTTTACTGTGTGGAAGCACCACGATAGGGTATTACAGTGTGTGAGGGACAATGTGGGACATTATGCTGTGTGCACTATGGGACATTATTCTTAAAGAGGAGTAGCATTAAGAAAATAAAACATAGTCATCTGTCCCCAGTGTACCAGTGTCTGACACTGCAGCCCATTCGGTCGCACATTCCCCCTGTACCCCACGTGAACTTTGAGGCCAATTAGGCAGTCACTGGAGAGGGACCGGTGATGTCACTCATATACGTCGCCAGTCCCTCTCCAACGACTGCTGAGGCTGCTGATTGGCCTCATCGGTCATGTGGGGTGCATGGGTTCCTTGGACCGAAGCATGGAGTTTGACCAAACAGGCTGCGGCAGTGGACACCAAAGCACCAGGGAATGTGTTTTTCTATTTTTATGTTACACCTGCCAACAGCCCCTCCGGAGTTTGTCCAGATCCTTAAGGCCTCTAGATTAAGGAGTCAGTGGGCTGTGAGTGTAATGGCGGCTGCTGCTGCACCTACAGTTTAATGGCTACCCTGACCCCACTGCCTTTAACTTTACTTACATAGGACTGCTGCCTTTACATATAAAGCAGAAAGCCCTGTGTAACAGAAATGTCTTCTTTACATGGAGTGAGAGACAGCAGTCCTGTGTAAGTTACAGTTTCAGTCTGACATGGTAACTTACATAGGACTGCTGTTTCTGTCTCCATGTAAAGCAGTCCTGTACAAAATTACTTACGTACTTGTGCTGAACCTGTCTGATTGTATGGACTCCACCTACTTGCACTGACCTGGCCTATGGAGCCACGTTTACATTTTTTTCCAGGGCCACTTTCAGGTCCCAATTTGCCCCTGGTAGGGGCCCTATTACAGATTTTGGACTGGGGCACAGGAGCTTTAAGTTATGCCTCTTCTCTGGAAATGCATAAAATTCCTAGGGGGTCACAGTGATATCACATGACCAAAATGAAGACATGAATTTTTACATAGAAAGAATAAGGAAATTATGTAGTACTAGGTGAATTATAACTATATTGGGGGAGTAGGTATACAATGAAAAAAAACATCCTGGAGTGTTTCTTTAAAGGCTAAAATGGGCTGCATGCTTAAAGGGTTAAAGGATTGTCTTTGGTGCTAGATAACATTAAACACCTTCAGGGGTCATGTGGAGCCCATACCCTGATTAGCGCAAACTGATTTGGTATCATAAGGGGGAACTACACAATAATAGGCAATCGGTTTAATTGTTTAGGCTTCTATGATGGTTAAATAAAGTTATTTCTAGACTGCAAATTATGATCATTGTGATATTTTAAGGATTAATGTATAAAGAAGTGGTTTACTGGCTCTACAATATTATAGGTTTGATACAAAACATTCAGGGACGTATTGAAGTATTGTCACCTCCCTATACACTTAAGGCTAGGTTCACACTTGTGCCAGGCTCTCTGTCGTTCAGGTCCGCTATGAGACCAGAACAACGGAGAGCCCACCCACTAAGACATCGGTTACCCACGGGAAATCTGCGGACCCCATAGACTATTATGGGGTCTGTCGGGTGTCCGTCAGGTTTCCGCCATTTTTATACTGAAGCCGATTTCTGACTGAGTCTCCTATTGAGACACAGACACACATGTGAATATAGCCTTAGATAGTTAGCCAATCCTGCTGAAAATTATGAGTTTGTACCATTTTGCTCTAATGTGCATGTGCACCTTAAAGGGGTATTCCCATGAACATAACTATTTTTAAATTTGTAAATAATTAAAAGTTAAACATTTTTACAAATATAAGTAATTAAACATTTTGCAGAGTTTTAAAGATTTTTCTCTAAATATCTTGTGGTTACAAGTTGTTGTCTTGATCGGTTGCCAGTGGATACGACCATGAATGGCCGGGATATCTTCTGATACATGTAGTGTCCCTGCCTGATAACCTGGCTACAATAAGAAAATCATGGCTGGGTTCCTGACAAGTCCCAGACCATAGAAAGTTTCTGCATTTGTGGTCGTATCCACTGGCAACCGATCAAGACAGCAGACTCTCACCACTAAGATGGTTAGAGAAAATCTTTAAAACTCTGCAGAATTTTTAACTTATATTTGCAAAAATGCTTAACTTTTAATTATCTACAAATATAGATATGATTATGTCCATGGGAATACTCCTTTAAGTCTCAATCCTAATTACAGTACCTTACATCATCATTTGCTAAAATTGAAACTTTACTCTGTATGTCCTTTACAGGGGCATTATTAACTATAGTAAAAAGTAGAGGACTCAGTACTGTCCCCTGCAGTGCCCTACTAGTAATGGTGACTCAAGATGTAATATGTTGCATTAATAACAACTCTTAGTATATTCCATGCCACAATTTCTATATGCTACTATTGTGGGATACCCTACTCTCTGAGTGAATCTGTCTAAATCTGTCTATTTAAAATGTAGACTGTCTTGTATATTACAAAGTAGGAATGCAACAGGATGTCTATATAGTTACAAAAATATGCCATAATTTTATGTCCTGTTGAAACAAAATTTATCCAGATAATTACTGTAGTTTTTTTATGTATTTTAAATCACTGTAAACAACTATATGCAAATGTTTCTAGGTTTATTCATCCATATACTCATCTTTTTGCATTTCGATTGCTGATATCATTGGAAACTGCAACACAGCAGTTATTATGGTATCACCACCTAAGTGGAAATATCAAGTACAAGCTTCTCTCTTTTTCTGATTCTGATTTTCAAAAGATAAAAATATACCTAGCTTTTTCAATGGTTGTCCTTTCTTCCCTTTTAAAGTTTACAGCTATTTCAAAATATTACTTCATAGGCTCTGAGCAGGTTGCATTATTAAAATCTCATTAGGTGTGCAGTGAAGATATGCCAAGATACCAGACACTGCTTGCTGTCAAGATGCGGAGGTGTACAGGAAAAACACAAGGGAACAAAATGAAGAAGTAAGTTTTGGGTGGGCGGCTTTGTTCTCTCTGTACTGCACTTAATTCATTTTCTCAGCAGAGAAGACAAGGCAACAGGACAGTAAAATCAACTGAAAGATAGTAATTAAGCTCTAAGACTGATTTTATCTAATCTTTTTTTAACTCTCTAGTATAAAGTTATTGCTTTTGTTATATTATACATAATGATAGATTAGAAAGATAAAGTAGATAGATAGTTGTGTGCTTTTAACTTTAATAAGTACAAGTAAAGAATAATACAATTCTCATATTTCTACAGAGGTGCAAAGAGTCCATTAGTGGAGTTGACCAGAAAAAAAAAATCTATGACAGTCTAGAAAGCTTGTGAAGGTAGAAGACTGATTGATCTAAAGATACTCATGAATCTTACAGCTGTCCCTGTGTTTAAGACAACATACACACAACTGTGTGTTGCTGGGACATGATTGAACTGCAAAATGTAGCGCAGGCTCCACTTTCCACAAGCAAGCTCTTGAAAACCATTTTGTGGCACGGAACCCCGATTTGTTTCAGGTCAAACAAGTTCAGTACAAGCATCACCTTAAACTGGCTTAAACACTGTCAAGGCTCCTAGGAACCTACAGTGCCTTGCGAAAGTATTCGGCCCCCTTGAACTTTTCAACCTTTTGCCACATTTCAGGCTTCAAACATAAAGATATAAAATTTAAATTTTTTGGTGAAGAATCAACAACAAGTGGGACACAATTGTGAAGTGGAACGAAATTTATTGGTTATTTTAAACTTTTGTAAAAAATAAAAAACTGAAAAGTGGGGCGTGCAATATTATTCGGCCCCTTTACTTCCAGTGCAGCAAACTCACTCCAGAAGTTCAGTGAGGATCTCTGAATGATCCAATGTTGTCCTAAATGACTGATGATGATAAATATAATCCACCTGTGTGTAATAAAGTCTACGTATAAATGCACCTGCTCTGTGATAGTCTCAGGGTTCTGTTTAAAGCGCAGAGAGCATCATGAAGACCAAGGAACACACCAGGCAGGTCCGTGATACTATTGTGGAGAAGTTTAAAGCCGAATTTGGATACAAAAAGATTTCCCAAACTTTAAACATCCCAAGCTGCACTGTGCAAGAGATCATATTGAAATGGAAGGAGTATCAGACCACTGCAAATCTACCAAGACCCGGCCGTCCCTCTAAACTTTCATCTCAAACAAGGAGAAGACTGATCAGAGATGCAGCCAAGAAGCCCATGATGACTCTGGATGAACTACAGAGATCTACAGCTGAGGTGGGAGAGTCTGTCCATAGGACAACATTCAGTCGTACACTGCATAAATCTGGCCATTATGGAAGAGTGGCAAGAAGAAAGCCATTTCTCGACGATATCCATAAAAAGTCTCATTTAAAGTTTGCCACAAGCCACCTGGGAGACATACCAAACATGTGGAAGAAGGTGCTCTGGTCAGATGAAACCAAAATCGAACTTTTTGTCCACAACGCAAAACGATATGTTTGGCGTAAAAGCAACACAGCTCATCATCCTGAACACACCATCCCCACTGTCAAACATGGTGGTGGCAGCATCATGGTTTGGGCCTGCTTTTCTTCAGCAGGGACAGGGAAGATGGTTAAAATTGATGGGAAGATGGATGGAGCCAAATAAAGGACCATTCTGGAAGAAAACCTGTTGGAGTCTGCAAAAGACCTGAGACTGGGACGGAGATTTATCTTCCAACAAGACAATGATCCCAAACATAAAGCAAAATCTACAATGGAATGGTTCACAAATAAACGTATCCAGGTGTTAGAATGGCCAAGGCAAAGTCCAGACCTGAATCCAATCGAGACTCTGTGGAAAGAGCTGAAAACTGCTGTTCACAAATGCTCTCCATCCAACCTCACTGAGCTCGAGTTGTTTTCCAAGGAAGAATGGGCAAGAATTTCAGTCTCTCGATGTGCAAAACTGATAGAGACATACCCCAAAGTGACTTGCAGCTGTAATCGCAGCAAAAGGTGGCGCTACAAAGTACTAACTTAAGGGGGCCGAATAATTTGGCACACCCCACTTTTCAGTTTTTTTTTTTTTACAAAAGTTTAAAATATCCAATAAATTTCGTTCCACTTCACAATTGTGTCCCACTTGTTGATTCTTCACCAAAAAAATAAAAATTTTATATCCTTATGTTTGAAGCCTGAAATGTGGCAAAAGGTTGAAAAGTTCAGGGGGCCGAATACTTTCGCAAGGCACTGTACCTATCTAATTTCTAGCTCTTTAAGACAAACACAGCCAAATTTATGACAAAGTGAAAGTGACATGTGTGTCTACGGAAAAACAGATGGTAAGCAGTGGATACAACTCCGAGTTTTCCCATACACTGTGCTGTTACTCGCTTTTACACATTTTTACATTTAAAACACTCCAAAAATTACCGTTTTTTGGGGGGAAAAGGTGCTTGTCTGTGTTTTTTTAGACACGCATGGTGTTTATATTGCAAAGAGCAATGGTTTTATAGAAAAATTGGTGGTCATTTTGATGACTTGTAAGTGCTACAGGCTTGTTTGAGAGACACATTTGTGGCTGTGAGCCTAGTTGAAAAGCAATGAAGAATTGGCTTTTCAAAAGAAAAAAAAAAAAGGAAAAAATTATCCATGGGAGCAGATGTAATAAATTAAATGGCTTCATTTTTTTTTTTAAATTTTTTTTTTTTTAAAGCCAACACAGTGGCACAAAGGTTGGGAGGGCAAAATAACTCAATTTTAAAATTTCCCAGTTTAAGCGGGTTTTCCGAGCAAAAAATATTTTTTCAAAAAAGGTCTGTTAGTGCTATTAATAAGTTAATAAGTGCAACCAAATACCTTTAGCAGTGTTTTGAGTGATTTCTGGGTTTCTCTGTGAGCTCCGGGCATCTTCTGACATCAAAAGCTAAGTCACAGCAGCAACAGCTGACAGCTTCAAAAACAGCTTAAATGCATTTTCAGAGCAAAATAACATTGATGCTTATGGTAATGTATAGAATACTTATTTCTTTCAGTCATGCACTTTCCCATCCCCTGGTTGAACTTGATGGACATATGTCTTTATTCAACTGTACTATGTTGCTATTTTACTATGTTGCAAAATGGACATTCATCCCCACCCAACACTGTTTGCAACTGCTGTTTTCCAAATCTTTCGTTCCCTAGTTAGTAGTTCTGTGGAACATGACTGTGCACTAACTGATACACATGCAGGGAAAAGAAAATATTGTAGCTGCATTATATCAAGTGATGACCAATCTGTTTTTGACTAAAGGTTTTAACCAAAATAAATGTTTAACCAAATTGACCCTTAGGTAATATTTGCCTGAAAGAGGGTCTCCCACCTTGGTCCTCCATTATTATTGTTTTCTGTTAACAGGCTGTATCAGAAATCAGGCATCAGCTAATACAACTCCTAACAGCAAGACATCTTGGCTTATGGGAAGAGAAGTGACAAGGAAATGCTAAAATGCCACCCTTCAAATTGTATTCTTTGCAGGTTGCAATTGTAATTTCTCATGCTACACATGTCAGGAGCAGCTGGCTGATATACAGTCATATGAAAAGTTTGGGCACCCCTATTAATCTTAATCATTTTTAGTTCTAAATATTTGGGTGTTTGCAACAGCCATTTCAATTTGATATACTAATAACTGATGGACACAGTAATATTTCAGGATTGAAATGAGGTTTATTGTACTAACAGAAATGTGCAATATGCATTAAACCAAATTTGACCGGTGCAAAAATTTGGGTACCCTTATCATTTTATTGATTTGAATACTCCTAACTACTTTTTACTGACTTACTGAAGCACAATTGGTTTTGTAACCTCACTGAGCTTTGAACTTCATAGCCAGGTGTATCCAATCATGAGAAGGTATTTAAGGTGGCCAATTGCAGTTGTTCTCCTATTTGAATCTCCTCTGAAGAGTGGCATCATGGGCTCCTCAAACAACTCTCAAATGATCTGAACAAGATTGTTCAACATAGTTGTTCAGGGGAAGGATACAAGTTGTCTCAGAGATTTAACCTGTCAGTTTCCACTGTGAGGAACATAGTAGGAATGGAAGACCACAGGGACAGTTCTTGTTAGCCCAGGTGGCAGGCCAAGAAAAATATCAGAAAGGCAGAGAGAGATGGTGAGAACAGTCAAGGACAATCCACAGACCACCTCCAAAGAGCCGCAGCATCATCTTGCTGCAGATGGTGTCACTGTGCATCGGTCAACAATACAGCACACTTTGCACAAGGAGAGCTGTATGGGAGAGTGATGCGAAGAGCCGTTTCTGAAAGCACGCCACAAACAGAGTCGCCTGGGTATGCAAAAGCACATTTGGACAAGCCAGCTTCATTTTGGAAGAAGGTCCTGTGGACTGATGAGACAAAGATTGAGTTGTTTGGTCATACAAAAGGCGTTATGCATGGCGTCAAAAAACACAGCATTCCAAGAACACTTGCTACCCACTGTAAATTTGGTGGAGGTTCCATCATGCTTTGGGGCTGTGTGGCCAATGCCGGCACCGAGAATCTTGTTAGTTGGGGTCGCATGGATTCAACTCAGTATCAGCAGATTCTTGAGAATAATGTACAAGAATCAGTGAGGTTTGAAGTTCGCCGGGGTGGTATTTCAGCAAGACAATGATCCAAAACACAGCTCCAAATCTACTCAGGCATTCATGCAGAGGACAATTACAATGTTCTGGATGGCCACCCCAGTCCCCAGACCTGAATATCATTGACATCTGTGGGATAATTTGAGCGGGCTGTCCATGCTCGGCGACCATCAAACTTAACTGAACTGGAATTGTTTTGTAAGGGAATGGTCAAAAATACCTTCATCCAGGATCCAGGAACTGATTAAAGCTACAGGAAGCGACTAGAGGCTGTTGATTTTTGCAAAAGGAGGATCTACTAAATATTAATGTTACTTTTCTGTTGAGGTGCCCATACTTTTGCATCGGTCAAATTTTGGTTTATGCATATTGGACATTTTCTGTTAGTACAATAACCTCATTTCAATCCTAAAATATTACTGTGTCCATCAGTTATTAGATATATCAATTGAATGGCTGTTGCAAACACCCAAATATTTAGAACTAAAAATGATTAAGATTAAGGGGGTGCCCATTTTTTTTTTTTTTTTTTGTTTTTGTTTGTGGGTGGGGGGGCCGGGCGCCGGCCCCTCTTTTTTGTGGGGGGCGGCCGCCGCCCCCCCCCGGTTGACCCGGGGGGGACCCCGGGGATGGTGGTGGGCTTCCGCAAAGGCAGAAGCCCTCCTAAACCAGTGGACATCCTGGGGACGGGCATCGAGATTGTGAACACCTATAAGTACCTGGGTTTGCTCCTTAATAATAAGCTGGACTGGGCAGATCATATGGAGGCCCTGTACAGGAAGGGCCACAGCAGGCTCTACCTGCTTAGGAAGCTGAGAGCCTTTGGAATCCGGGGGGCACTTCTTAGAACTTTCTTCAACTCGGTAGTGGCATCAGCCATCTTCTTTGGAGTGGCCTGCTGGGGGAGCAGTATATCAACCAGGGACAGAAATAAACTTGACAAGCTGATTAGAAGGGCCAGCTCTGTCCTGGGGAGCCCACTGGACCCAGTGCAGGTGGTGGGTGACAGAAGGATACTGTCCGTGGTGAGCTCCATGCAGAAGAGGAAGTCCCATCCCATGCATGAGACTGTGATCGCGCTGAGCAGTACTGTCAGTGACCGACTGCTCCACCCTAGGTGTGAGAAGGAGCGCTATCGGAAGTCTTTCCTCCCCACCGCGGTTAGGCTGTACAACCAACACCGACCTAAGCGGAGATCATTACACACAGAGAACTGAAATATCTCTCTGCCTGTTAAATCCCCCCCTCCCCCCTGCTACGTCCTATCTGTCTGTCTGCTATTAATGTAATGCCTCTCACCTTAGAACATTCCTGTACATGTTGTATTTGTATTTGTATCTGCTTATCTTATCTTATCTTTGCTGCTGTAACACACTGAATTTCCCCATTGTGGGACTATTAAAGGACTATTATTATTATTATTATTATTTCTAAATGGGCAATGCAGGTTGCTGCACACCACAAACACATAAGTTTACATAGAAAGCTCAATCCCTAGCCACTTAAAGAGGTATTCCAATTTGGGAAGTTAGCTGCTCTTCCCAGCAACTGCTGGCAGCCACTTCCTTGTTTGAGCCCAAATTGGAGGGGGGGCCTCTGGCCTGAATACTCCTACACAGTCAAAGACCTGCTAAGGGCTCAGCCACTCTGTTTGCTTGGCAGCAATATTGAATGGTTCTAGGACTATTGTAAATGCCATGGAGCTTCAACAGACCTCAATAGTCCTGCAAGGGGTGGCAATGCATGTGCACTACTGATATCCCAGCCATTCTCTCCAAGACACAAGATATAGCTGTGCAGAGAGAAATACACAAACATGGTCGATGGCTGTAACTCTAGGCAACTAGGTACAAACAATGAATGTGAAGAGGGACCAATATCTGAAGAAAGGTACACTCCTGCATAATGAAGCTATCTATAGATTTAATGATGTGTTTTGTTTGAAACATATTTGTGTCAATGGGAAAAAAAGAGTTACTTTAACCACAACTTTTCACCGTCTTTCCATGCAAGAGAACTATGCTTGGTCTTTTCAAGAGTCCATTCAAGCTCCACTTACCCATTGACTAGACTGTATGTATAGTCTGCTTTCCTTTATGTTATATGAAGAAAAGATAATTATAAGTTACCTGCCTGCTGGGCTTTTATTTAGACTGTTTTCATGTTCCTTCTGCTAATGTGTATTAATGAAACTGTTCAACCAGTTTCCTATCCAGAAGCTCGGTGTCTGTGGGTGGGAAATTCATTCAGTAACAAATTCTATTTTATGCAACATGTACGACTCATCGCTAAAAATACACACTGTACATGCTTGTAAAAAAAATCAATGACATTAGAAGTTCAGAATAGACCCATGGTTTCTTGTTAGCTACTCTGTAAAGGAATTTGTATGCTTATATTATTGACCATGTCATGCTGCCACGTCTTTTTCTCTTTATTAATAGTGGTTATGGAATGCTCATCAAGGACAATGAAATTTGTCATTAGCAATGCACAATAATTAGAGTGCCACTTAATAAATTCACCAAGAATCAGGCAACTACTAGCTTTATATGAAGAACAAAGTTAATGGACATTACATTGCAGCCACTTTTGGGGCACTATCTCTCTCGTACAGGTCAAGTGGTATCAATATTCATTAGACATAATTTGGCAAAGTAAAGTTACTATGAATCTAGTTGCATGTAAAATCAAAGTGTTGGTTCTTTTCCTGCACAGTGGCGTTCCCGTCTATGCAGTGAGCAGAAAACTGCAATTGAATGGGACTATGGTGCAGTTTCCTGTTTACTGGGTGAATGGGAGTGTTTCTGTGCAGGCGACATGTAAAAAGAACCTGTCAGCAGGTTTGGGGACCACACCACCACACTATGAAGTGATGATTTAGTTCTGCAAACCTGCATATTACAAGTCTGTCTGCCCTGGGGTTCATTAATAAAAGATTAATACTTAGCAAGAGATGAGTCCTTGGTTCTCATTACACTTATCTCTGGTGCTCCCAGAGACAAAATTGCCAAAACAATGTCTGCTTTAACCCCTTAAAGGGGTTATACCAACAAGAATATTTATCCATCTCTCCATAGGGTAGAGGTGACATAGCTGATTGGTAGAGGTCTGACCATTGAGACCCCCACTCATCCTGAGAACAGGGGGGTGTTTTTCCCAGTTTTGAACTCAGCCTGACTGCAGCCAGACTACAAGTACTCATGTCCAGACAGGACGGGATGCATCTGTGTTTCCATTGACTAGAACGGAAGCAGCAAAGATAGCCAAGTGCAGTACTTCAGCTATCTCTGGCACTCTAGCAGTCAGACCCACTCCGATCAGCTATATATCCTCTATCCATAAGAGGATAAATACTTTTTGAGCCATAGCCCCTTTTACTTCATGATATCACAAGGGAAATATGGAAAGGACTCGGGCTGAACCCTCTACATACAGTACAGACCAAAAGTTTGGACACACCTTCTCATTCCAAGAGTTTTCTGTATTTTCATGACTATAAAAATTGTAGATTCACACTGAAGGCATCAAAACTATGAATTAACACATGTGGAATTATATACTTAACCAAAAAGTGTGAAACAACTGAAAATATGCCCTATATTCTAGGTTCTTCAAAGTAGCCACCTTTTGCTTTGATTACTGCTTTGCACACTCTTAGCATTCTCTTGATGAGCTTCAAGAGGTAGTCACCTGAAGTGGTTTTCACTTCACAGGTGTGCCCTGTCAGGTTTAATAAGTGGGATTTCTTGCCTTAAAAATGGGTTTGGGACCATCAGTTGTGTTGTTCAGAAGTCAGGTGGATACACAGCTGATAGTCCTACTGAATGGAGTGTTAGAATTTGTATTATGGCAAGAAAAAAATCAGCTAAGTAAAGAAAAACGAGTGGCCATCATTACTTTAAGAAATGAAGGTCAGTCAGTTCGAAAAATTGGGAAAACTTTGAAAGTGTCCCCAAGTGCAGTGGCCAAAACCATCAAGCGCTACAAAGAAACTGGCTCACATGAGGACCGCCCCAGGAAAGGAAGACCAAGATTCACCTCTGCTGCGGAGGATAAGTTCATCCAATTCACCAGCCTCAGAAATCACAGGTCAACAGCAGCTCAGATTAGAGACCAGGTCAATGCCACACAGAGTTCTAGCAGCAGACACATCTCTACAACAACTGTTAAGAGGAGACTGTGTGCAGCAGGCCTTCATGGTAAAATAGCTGCTAGGAAACCACTGCTAAGGACAGGCAACAAGCAGAAGAGACTTGTTTGGGCTAAAGAACACAAGGAATGGACATTAGACCTGTGGAAATCTGTGCTTTGGTCTGATGAGTCCAAATTTGAGATCTTTGGTTCCAACCACCGTGTGTCTGTGTCTGTGTCTTTGTGCGACGCAGAAAAGGTGAACGAATGGACTCTACAATGCCTGGTTCCCACTGTGAAGCATGGAGGAGGAGGTGTGATGGTGTGGGGGTGCTTTGCTGGTGACGCTGTTGGGGATTTATTCAAAATTGAAGGAATATTGAACCAGCATGGTTACTACAGCATCTTGCAGCGGCATGCTATTCCATCCGGTTTGCGTTTAGTTGGACCATCATTTATTTTTCAACAGGACAATGACCCCAAACACACCTCCAGACTGTGTAAGGGCTATTTGACCAAGAAGGAGAGTGATGGGGTGCTACGCCAGATGACCTGGCCTCCACAGTCAACAGACCTGAACCCAATCGAGATGCTTTGGAGTGAGCTGGACCGCAGAGTGAAGGCAAAAGGGCCAACAAGTGCTAAGCATCTCTGGGAACTCCTTCAAGACTGTTGGAAGACCATTTCAGGTGACTACCTCTTGAAGCTCATCAAGAGAATGCCAAGAGTGTGCAAAGCAGTAATCAAAGCAAAAGGTGGCTACTTTGAAGAACCTAGAATATAAGACATATTTTCAGTTGTTTCACGCTTTTTTGTTAAGTATATAATTCCACATGTGTTAATTCATAGTTTTGATGCCTTCAGTGTGAATCTACAATTGTTATAGTCAGGAAAATACAGAAAACTCTTGGAATGAGAAGGTGTGTCCAAACTTTTGGTCTGTACATGGTGGGAAACAGCTGGTTTTTCGAAGGTAGGGAGAATAAAAAATGAAACTGCAAAAAAAAAAAAAAATTGCTGCATCTTTAAGGGGTTAATATCAATCCCTTCTATTAGAGATGTGCAAACGTCTCAAGTTTTGTTTTAGGTTTGGGTGGCTCAGGACCCAGATTCGTTTCAGGTTGAACAAATTCAGTACAAGCCACAACTTAAATTGTCTTAAAGGAAATTTGTCAGGGCAATTTGGGACACTAAACCACCCACAGGTCCTTAACCACTTACGGACCGCCCATTGGGTATATACGTCTGCAGGGGCGCACCGCTAATGAGGCGAAGTGAGGCGGCCGCCTCAAGCGGCACTGTCCGTCACTATCTGGGGGGCGGCATTTTTATTTACCGTAAACCAGCCCAGGACAGGCCGCTTTAAAAAAAAAAAAACAACGCTGAGCGGGGCCTGTCCTCACGCCTCCTATGCTGAAACACAGACATCGCGGACAAAAAGAGGTGGCGGCGGCTCCATCAAGGCAGCATCGCAGGTGAGTATAACTTTTTTTATTAATATATAAATAGGCCGTAACCTACTGGAGTATCCCCAGCAGGTAACGGCCTATTTATTTACCTACCCCCGCGCCTGCTCGTGCCCGCCCCCGCTTCCCCTTCTGCTATGGGACGTATTTACCGCCATCGGTAAGTGAGGCCAAAGGCCTCAAATACTACTATTATTATACTCTGCAGTCTTTTAAGACCCCAGAGTATAATAATTGGAGACCCAGGGGAGGTGAGGGAACATAAAAAACAATGCTACTCACCTCTCCTGCGATCCGATGTTACTCCGAGCAGGCTTGGGCCTTCTGTTGACGTCATCAGTTTGCGTCGCCTTCCTGATCACGTGACGTGTGTGCGCAATTAAACAGGGCCGAAAGCTGCTGGGAGTGCACCGGTGTCCAGGATAGGTAAGGAAAACTGTTTTTTATGTTTGTATCCTCCCCTGGGTCTCCAATCATTATACTCTGGGGTCTGAGTAGCTCCCAGAGAGAAGGCAGGGAAGGTAATAAACCTTCCCTGCCTTCCCGATCGCTGTGTATACAGTGCTGAATGAGCGCTGTATACACCACTATGAGTGCCGCCATGTTGCGGCTCCCCTCTGTCAGCGGTCACTCCTACAGGACCCAGATCAGCTCTATAGTAACGGGCAGGAGGTTGTATTCCTCCTGCAACTGGGGCTAAATGTACCAGCCCCAGTTACAGGGGGGATGGGACCTGGGACGAGCTGAGAAAGGAGCTCCATGGCACAATGATAACAGGTACCGCAGGAGGGAGTGGGGGGAAGCAGAAGCACCTTGTACGTAGATCAACATAAGCATATAGCGAACAGCTGGGATGGACAGTGTAAAGAAAAAGTGTGTGCGCCACTTTTGTCCTAGCTCTCTGCTACATGCTTATATTGAACCTGTATGCACTTGCGCCTGCTTCTCCAAGCTCTTGTCTTTCTGCTCAGTGGTCTGGCCATACTCCCTGAGCAGCAGCTGTGTCACTATTGTGGGGGGGGGGGGATGGGGGTCTTACAGAAAGGAAGCAACACTGCTCACATACAGGGATGGGACAGAGAAGAGAATAGTCCAACCCTCTGGATGACGTCCCGTGCCCGACACTTCCTCCTCTCTCAAACGCTGTAACATCACCAGATGGACTGAAATTAAGCACAAGGTAGTCATGTGACCAAGATGCAGTGTGAACAACTGGCGCCACAATGGTACAGCAAGTATATTGCAAACTTGCCTGGGTGTGGATGGAGGGTGGAATATTAAAAAATGTGTTTATCCTAGACAACCCCTTTAAGGTTTAGTGTCCCAAATCGCCCTGTTATAAATTCATCTGTGCCTACAATAAAAGTAAAAAAGCTATATACTCACCCTGCAGCTGTACTCCCCGCTCCGGCACAGTTCTTCACTGAAGCCAGAGGAGTATATCTTGGCTTCAGTGAAGAACTTTGCAGGTGCTGAGTACCAGACTCATCTCTAGGTAAGTATAAAGGTTTGTTTTTTTAAATGCAGTCACGGATGGATTTAAAACAGGGTGATTTGGAACACTAAACCCACTGTCTATAAGGACTGGTGGGTGGTTTAGTGTCCCATATCAATCTGAGAGGTTGCCTTTAAAACATAGTGTATAACACTCTCAGGGCTCCTAAGAACTAATCTATCCAAATACTAACTCTCTAAGACTAACACAGCCAAAGTTATATTAAAGTGAAAGTGACATGTACAGTATGTCTATGGAAAAACAGATGATAAGCAGTGGATACAAACACTGAGTTTAATGATAAAGCCATTTGCTTTTACACATTTTAAACGCTCCAAAAATTACCCTTTTAAGGAAAGGTATTTGCTCATAGTTTTATGGACAAACATGGCAGTTATATTGCAAAAAGCAATGGTTTTCTAGAAAGATTAGTCCATTTTGATGACTTGTAAGTGCTACAGGCTTTGGGGACAAATTTGAATTGGCTTTTCAAAAATAAAAAGCCACCAAAACTTATCCCTTTATGGGAGCAGATGTGAAATCAAAATGTTTTTGTTTTTTTTGATTCCACTGTGGCACCAATAGTGTGTGTTTGTGTGGTGGTGGCTGTGACAACATGTGTGGCAGTGCAGCATGAAGTGATAAGACGGACCAGGCCGCAGAACATGTCTGATTGAGTGATGGCGGTAGCAGGCAGCATCAGCAGTACAGTAAATGGAACATGATGATTACGTAGCCTGTCCAATAATGATGTTTAGGTGTTTTTATACTGATGCACTATATGTACAGTTTGACCAAAAGCTATGATTAGTGACAACAGTGGACTGTACATTGCACAGAATGTTGAATGGTGCCATTAAAATAGAACAAACGCATTTGCGCCAATTTCTTATAGGTTTAATTTTTACAGCATTCACTATGTGGAAAAATGACATGTTACCTGTCATGGCAACCAGTCGCTGCCCTCTGATCGGGAGTGATCCTAGCCTCTCTGCCTCCTGAGGAAAAGTATAGACAGATGCCCCCCCCCCCCCCAAAAAAAAGGATACCCACCCGGCTATCTTTGGTTGCAAATCCCCTTATTTGGCCCCCACATAATAATAATAATAGTCCTTTAATAGTCCCACAATGGGGAAATTCAGTGTGTTACAGCAGCAAAGATAAGCAGATACAAATACAAATACAACATGTACAGGAATGTTCCAAGGTAAGAGGCATTACTTTGATAGCCGACAGACAGATAAGAAGTAGCGGGGGGGGGGGGGGATTTAACAGGCAGAGAGATATTTCAGTTCTCTGTGTGTAATGATCTCTGCTTAGGTCGGTGTTGGTTGTACAGCCTAACCGCGGTGGGGAGGAAAGACTTCCGATAGCGCTCCTTCTCACACCTAGGGTGGAGCAGTCGGTCACTGCAGTCTGCTCAGCGCGATCACAGTCTCATGCATGGGATGGGACTTCTTCTTCTGCATGGAGCTCACCACGGACAGTATCCTTTTGTCACCCACCACCTACACTGGGTCCAGTGGGCTCCCCAGGACAGAGCTGGCCTTTCTAATCAGCTTGTCAAGTTTATTTCTGTCCCTGGTTTATATACTGCTCCCCCAGCAGGCCACTCCAAAGAAGATGGCTGATGCCACTACCGAGTTGAAGAAAGTTCTAAGAAGTGCCCCCCAGATTCCAAAGGCTCTCAGCTTCCTAAGCAGGTAGAGCCTGCTGTGGCCCTTCCTGTACAGGGCCTCCATATGATCTGCCCAGTCCAGCTTATTATTAAGGAGCAAACCCAGGTACTTATAGGTGTTCACAATCTCGATGCCCGTCCCCAGGATGTCAACTGGTTTAGGAGGGCTTCTGCCTTTACGGAAGTCCACCACCATCTCCTTGGTCTTCCCCGCGTTAATCGTCAGGTGGTTCCGGTGGCACCAGTCCACAAAATCCTGGTTCAATTCTCTTTACTCCCTGTCATCATCGTCTGTGATGAGGCCTACTATTGCAGAGTCGTCAGAATACTTCTGTAGGTAGCAGCTGGATGAGTTGCACCTAAAATCTGCAGTGTACAGTGTGAAGAGGAAAGGGGCGAGAACCGTACCCTGAGGTGCCCCCGTATTACAGATCACGGTACCTGACACACAGTCTTGGGCTCTCACGTATTGAGGTCGATTTGTGAGGTAGTCTAGGATCCAGTTGGAGAGGTGGTGGTCCACTCCAGCAAGGCCCAGCTTGTCCCTCAATAACCTGGGCTGTATGGTGTTAAAAGCACTGGAGAAATCAAAGAACATTATTCTCACTGTGTTCCCTGGTTTCTCCAGGTGAGACAGAGCCCTGTGCAGAAGATGGATGATGGCATCATCTACCCCAATGCCCGGCCGATAAGCAAACTGGAGGGGGTCCATAGCGGGGCTCACTAGAGGGCGGAGATGTGTGAGAACCAATCTCTCTAAGATCTTCATCAGGTGGGATGTCAGTGCTACAGGTCTGTAGTCATTGAGGTCCATAGGGTGGGGTTTCTTTGGAACTGGTACCACACAAGAAGATTTCCATAATTCAGGGACTATTTCCTGCCTCAGGCTCATATTATACATATATGTAATTATACAACACAGCTGGTCCCCGAAAGTCTTAATTAGCCTTGCACTGATGTCATCTGGCCCTTCGGCTTTCCTCGCCTTGATCTTTTTCATCTCCTTCCTCACCTGGGCCCGTGTGAAGGTCAGACTGTGGTCGGATAAAGACGGATTTCTGGATTTACTGGTCTGTTGGGAAGTGGCCGCATGGGGTGAAGTCATTGTGGTGGGGGGGAGCTGAAGGACATACTGGGGTGGGAGGAGCTGGTGTGTGATCAAATCTGTTGAAGAATAGGTTTAGTTCATTAAGCCAATTAACATCTGCCTCAATCTGGCAGACAGACTGTTTATGACCCGAAATTGACTTAAACCCCCCCAGACCCCCCCCTTATGTCTTTTCTTTCCATTTGCTTTTCCATTTTTTCTTTATAACTGGCTTTTCCCTGCCTGATTTGATGCCTCAGCTCCTTTTGTACTTCCCTCAACCCCTCCTTATCTCTTGTCCTGAATGCCATCTTTTTCTCCTTAAGTATTGTTTTTATATCAGAGTTAATCCATGGTTTGTTATTGGAGAAGCACCTCACCACTTTTGTGGGTACTGTGTTGTCCACACAAAAATTAATGTAGTCCGTTATGCAGTGTGTGAGTCCTTCTATATCTTCTCCATAAGAATCCTGCAGAACTTCCCATGCGGTTGTGTCAAAACAATCCCTCAGAGCCTCATCACTCTCTTCAGACCATATCCTCACTGTGCGGGTGACAGCTGGTTCTCTACGTACAAGTGGCTTGTACACAGGTCGGAGATGTACTAGGTTGTGATCCGATCTCCCCAGGGGCGGTAGGGCTGATGAGTTATATGCCTCCCTCGCGTTGGCAAAGAACAAGTCCAGTGTTTTGTTGTCTCTTGTGTGGCAGGTTACATACTGTGTGAAACTGGGCAGTGCGGATGATGGAGAGGCATGGTTGAAATCACCCGACAGAAGAAAGAGGGCCTGGGGATGTTTTAACTGTAAAAGGCTCAGCGTGGCTTGTAGGACCTCGCAGGCAGTGTCAGCTTTTGCAGAGGGGGGGACATATGCAGCTATCACGATGACATGCGATAGTTCCCTTGGTAGGTAGAAAGGTCTCATGCTCACAGCTAATAGTTCAATGTCCTCACAGCAAGTTTGCTCCTTAATCACAATGTGCCTAGGATTACAACATCTATTATTCACAAACATTGCCAGCCCTCCTCCTTTCCTTTTACCGCTCTCCCTTGTCCTGTCTGCCCGAAGGAGTTTAAAACCATCCAAGGAGACCAGAGGGTCAGGAGTAACTTCAGTGAGCCAAGTCTCTGTAAGTAGCATCATGCTACACACCCGAAACTCCTGATGATGCCTGGTGAGCGCTGTTAGTTCATCCATCTTGTTTGCAAGAGATCTCACATTGCCCATAATGATGGAGGGAAGAGCTGGTCGGTAACGCCTCTTTTTAATCCTCTGAAGAGTACCAGCTCTGCAGCCCCTCACCCGCTTTTTCTTTCTCCAAAGCTCGCGGGGGATGTGTGGCCAGATGGTATGCAGTCCTGCTGTCTCTCTCAGCTGCAAAAGTTTCTCTCTTGTATAGACAAAGTAATTGTCTGCAGACACAAAAGTTCCCATTTAAAGCAGAACAAAAAGACAGATAAAAACAAAAAAAAAGTATCACAAGGGTCCAAGTCTTTGTGTGTTTCTTCATAGTGCAAAGTCCTTAAGTAGAGAGGTAATAAACAAGACAAAGAAAGAAAAATAAGAGAGAGAGTCTCAGAGCTACTGTGACAGGCAACCACTCCAGCGGCGCCATCTTGGAAAGAAAAAAAAAAAAAAAAAAAAAAGCATTACACCTCATTTTTTGGCCCACCACACAATACACGACCCCCTTTTTTTTGGTCAAAAACACAAAGCATGACCCCCTTTTTTTGGCCCCCCACATGGTATTTGACCTAATTTTTTGGTCCCCCACACGGTATATGACCCCCTTTCTTTAACCCCCCATAGTATATGACCCCACTTTTTGTGGCCCCCCACAGTATATTACCCCTTTTTATGCCACCCCCACAGTATATGACCCCTTCCTTATGGCCCTCCACAATACAGTGCTGGCCAAAAGTATTGGCACCCCTGCAATTCTGTCAGATAATACTCAATTTCTTCCAGAAAATGACTGCAATCACAAATGCTTTGGTAATAATATCGTCATTTAATTTGTCTTCAATGGAAAACCACAAAAAGAATTGTCAAAAAGCCAAATTGGATATAATTCCACACCAAACATAAAAAAGGGGGTGGACAAAAGTATTGGCACCCTTTGAAAAATCAGGTGATGCTTCTCTAATTTGTGTAATTAACAGCACCTGTTACTTACCTGTGGCACATAACAGGTGGTGGCAATAACTAAATCACACTTGCAGCCAGTTGAAATGGATTAAAGTTGACTCAACCTCTGTTCTGTGTCCTTGTGTGTACCACATTGAGCATGGAGAAAAGAAAGAAGACCAAAGAACTGTCTGAGGACTTGAGAAGCAAAATTGTGAGGAAGCATGAGCAATCTCAAGGCTACAAGTCCATCTCCAAAGACCTGAATGTTCCTGTGTCTACCGTGCACAGTGTCATCAAGAAGTTTAAAGCCCATGGCACTGTGGCTAACCTCCCTAGATGTGGACGGAAAAGAAAAATTGACGAGAATTTTCAACGAAAGATTGTGCAGATGGTGGCTAAAGAACCTCGACTAACATCCAAACAAGTTCTAGCTGCCCTGCAGTCCGAGGGTACAACAGTGTCAACCTGTACTATCCGTCGGAGTCTGAATGAAAAGGGACTCTATGGTAGGATACCCAGGAAGACCCCACTTCTGATCCAGAGACATAAAAAAGCCAGGCTGGAGTTTGCCAAAACTTACCTGAGAAAGCCAAAAACTTTTTGGAAGAATGTTCTCTGGTCAGATGAGACAAAAGTAGAGCTTTTTGGGAAAAGGCATCAACATAGAGTTTACAGGAAAAAAAAAGAGGCCTTCAAAGAAAAGAACACGGTCCCTACAGTCAAACATGGCGGAGGTTCCCTGATGTTTTGGGGTTGCTTTGCTGCCTCTGGCACTGGACTGATTGACCGTGTGCATGGCATTATGAAGTCTGAAGACTACCAACAAATTTTGCAGCATAATGTAGGGCCCAGTGTGAGAAAGCTGGGTCTCCCTCAGAGGTCATGGGTCTTTCAGCAGGACAATGACCCAAAACACACTTCAAAAAGCACTAGAAAATGGTTTGAGAGAAAGCACTGGAGACTTCTAAAGTGGCCAGCAATGAGTCCAGACCTGAATCCCATAGAACACCTGTGGAGAGATCTCAAAATGGCAGTTTGGAGAAGGCACCCTTCAAATCTCAGGGACCTGGAGAAATTTGCCAAAGAAGAATGGTCTAAGATTCCAGCAGAGCATTGTAAGAAACTCATTGATGGTTACCGGAAGCGGTTGTTCGCAGTTATTTTGTCTAAAGGTTGTGCTACCAAGTATTAGGCTGAGGGTGCCAATACTTTTGTCCGGCCCATTTTTTGAGTTTTGTGTAAAATGATCAATAATTTGACTTTTTTTTCATTCTCTTTTGTGTTTTTTCATTGCAAGCAAAATAAAATGAAGATGTTATTACCAAAGCATTTGTGATTGCAATCATTTTCTAGAAGAAATTGAGTATTATCTGACAGAATTGCAGGGGTGCCAATACTTTTGGCCAGCACTGTAGATGACCCCTTCTTTGTCCCCCACACAGTATCTGGCCCCTTTTTATGGCCCCCACACAGTATCTGACCCTTTTTTATGGCCACCACACAGTATATGACCCCCTTTTTTTTACCCCCCCCACACAGAATATGATGCCCCTATTTACGGACCCCACACAGTTTATGACCCCCTTTTATACCTCCCAAAAATATATGGTGGGCTTTTTTAAAGCTCACCCGCGGTATATGACCCCCTTTTTTTTACTCCCACCCCCACACAGAGTAGCGACCGATAATGTTTACTCACCTGTCCACGCTCCAGTCCTGGCTGCCCTACGCTGCCGCCTCCAGGGTGCGCTGTACACTTACATCACAATGCCGAAGAAAGCTACGCTACGTACAGCATCCCGGCATTCTTCAGCGTCGTAACATAAGTGTAGCAAAGGCACCGGAGGGCGGCCTGCACAGGAGCATGGATAAGTGAGTAAACATTGTTGGAAGCTACTTATTGCAATAATACAATAAGTAGCTGCCAATTTTAAAAAAATGCCCCCTCCAGCTTATTCCATGAAGTGCCGCCTGAGGCATTCACCTCAGGTCGCCTCATGGAAGTTGCGCCCCTGACCAAGTGACACGCCTATATATTCAACCTGGCTGTGGTCAGGCTGAATTCATAACAGGGGGATAAGAATTATGGGACATAATACTGTGTAGCGGGGCTGCTATAGGTCAGTATACTGTGTGGAGGGGCCTCTATGGAACATTATACTGTTTGGAGGGGCAGTTATGTGACATTATACTGTGTGGAGCGGCCACTATGGGACATTATACTGTGTAGAGAGGCCACTATGGAACATTATACTTTGTGGAGGGGCAGCTATAGGACATTATACTGTATGGAGGGGCCACTATGGGATATTATACTGTCTGGAGGCCACTTTGGGACATTATAGTGTGTGTAGATTTCGGCGTTATTCCATGTGGGGGCCAGGAAAGAGGGTGCCGCTGTGAGTGTGTGAATGCAGGCACAGCGCTGTCTCCACATGGCTACCCTGAGCTCCCTTCTGGCCAACCTCTCTCCATCCCCGGCCTACACTTCTAAGCCAGCCCAAGACAGGTTCCTCTCAGTGTATTTTTTAAAGCGGCCTGTCTTGGGCTGGTTTAGGTTAAAAAATTGTTCCAAATGCAACTCCCCTAGGTTGTCATAGATAGCGCCGCCTGAGATGCCCGCCTCACTTCGCCTCATTATAGGTGCGCCCCGGACTCTGATGATGGCCGGCGTTTAGGGGGGGGCAAACTGGGCAATTGCCCAGGACCCCCCGTCCCCAAAGGGGATCCCAGAGTCAGGCCCAGCCATATCAATAACAGCCGCAGAGAAGTGGAAGCCAGCGGCGGGGACAGTGGAGCAGCGCGAGGAGAGGTAAGGCAAGGTAAGTATAACTGTTAGTTATTTTCCCTTACCTCCCCTGGGCCTGCGATTATTATACACTAGGGTCTGACTCCAGAGTATAATATAATAATAGCACTGAGGGAGTCTGTGGGGCCACTGTGGAGCATTATACTTTGGGGGCCCTCTGGAGAACATGTTAGATTCTGTGGGGCCACTGTGGAGCATTATAATGGGGGGGCCCTCTTGAGAGCATGTTATATTCTGTGGGGCCAGTGTGGAGCATTATACTGGGAGGGGCCCTCTGGAGAGCATATTATACTGTGTGGGGCCACTGTGGGGCGGCGTATTATATTTGTGTGGGGCTTCTCGGGAGAATATTATACTCTGTGGGGCCACTATGGAGCATTATACTAGGGGAACCCACCATCACGGGGGGGGGAACTTCGATCAAATAATCCTGAAAAGTGAAGCTAGATGGATATTCATAATGAA
Source organism: Leptodactylus fallax (assembly GCA_947044405.1). Lineage (NCBI taxonomy): Eukaryota > Metazoa > Chordata > Amphibia > Anura > Leptodactylidae > Leptodactylus > Leptodactylus fallax. The sequence goes on along the minus strand of CAMRHE010000037.1, from coordinate 4,025,431 downwards.
AATCCTACAACCAGGGGGCTTTAAACGAATCCATATCCTACAATTGCTTTATTGATTAAAATCTGGATTTTTTAAAAATCTTTATCTATTTGGATATGGCTGGCCCTATGCAGATGTCAAGCTGGTTTAAGAGTTTGATGCCCTTTCTCTTTCATATTATATAGGCCAACATGATCAGAGACATTTATGTATCTGCTACATCTAAGTACTATCTTATTCATTTGATATATGACAGTAGTTACACATTTCTTTTAACGAACAGCTGGAATAACACTACTCTTATTTTAAAACACCTGGATTATTATTCATAGGGTTGCTATATCCAGTCATTAGGGCACATCTCCCCATATGTATTGGTATATATATTTTCTGTTACAAGTTATACTCACTGCCCGATATATCACTTTCCTTTAAAAATGTCTTACTGTCAGATCCATACCTTCAGTTTTGACAGTGCAGGCAACGGCGTGAAATTTCCCCAACACAATCAGACAGTAGTACCAATGTACACTGTTAGGAGGCGGGGTCAGATGATATCCCAGGAACACCCACATAGTAGCATTACATGAATGATGCAGTTGGATTGGTGGCACTCTCGGGGCATCCCGCCTCCATGGGAGGAGTTTCTCCTTTATAGATCCAGAGAGTAGTGACTCGCGTTTGCAGCCATACACCAGTGCCATCTGAGTACTTGTAGAGATGAGACATAAGACCAAACGCTGTTGTTACAGCGATTCTACCTAAGGTTGATGAATTACATATACAAACAAGTTTTCAATCATTGAACCCTAGTTTTGTGCTGTACTTGTGTCTCCAACCAACAAAGGAGACAGGAGGCATAGTCACTCTATTGTAAATATCTAAGAACTATGTTCTAACAGTATAGTGTGGCCAGCTTTTGATCCATATGCATCAATAGGATTAAAAGGTTGCCTTTTTGTCCAGTTATAACACAACATCCAGTGTGGTAACTCATCGGTGTTGTCAATTCGTGACATACAACACTCACATCATGTGTGGGTAGAGTTAATACCACTACCTAATATTTTTTGTATTCACCAGCATGGTATCAGGTTAGCTAACATAGTTAGTGCAAATGTCAAAACATTTAGCACCCATTTATTAATATATTGCATTAACTCTTTACATACAGTACTATATCTGGAGAGAGTGCAGTCTATGGTATGAACCTACAAATATTGAATTCACTCTTGGTATTTCTTCTCCAACCATAGAATCCACAGGGTTCGTTCTTCAGCTAGCCTGAGTAACCACCAGTGTAGTCCTATTTGGTTGGTTAGGGTCATATGTTTTTATATTTGTCATAATAAAGATTGCAATTTTTAAAAGTGTTATTTCAGGCAAACCCTATATTATTATTATTTTAGAATACAAACTTTTCTGTACCACTTGTTTGTCAAGTTTGTATTTATATTGGGAAACCCTCTGGGGAGTATATTATACTGTGTGGAGGTCATTGTGGAGCATTATACTGAGGGGACATCTGGAAAGCATATTATATTGTGTGGGGCCACTGTGGAGCATTATTTGGGGGGGCACTAAGGAGCATTATACTAGGGGGCCCTCTGGGGAGCATATTATACTGCGTGAGGCCCACTGTGGAGCATTATACTGCTGGGGACACTCTGGGGAGCATATTATATTGTGTGGGGCCACTGTGGAGCAATATACTGGGGGCACTGTGGAGCATTATACTAGGGGGCCCGCTGAGGAGCATATTATACTGTGGGCCACTGTGGAGTATTATATATCATGTGGGGAAACTGTGGATGGCTCAGTAGAGCATTTTATACTGTGGAGGGCACTGTGGAGCATTATATACCATGTGGAGCATTATACTGTGGGGGAGGGGCTCAAAATTCCTGCTGGCAGCCCTGTGTGCTATGTCTGCATCACAGCTCCCTCACTCTAATCTTGCACATATGTGTAGTGCTCCATGGCCATGTCATTCCCCATACAGTACTGTGCATGAAATGGCCATGGAGTATTTGGGGCTGCACAGTACTATAGGGGCTGACTATACTGGGAACATACTCATTAACACCAGATAGTCAGCACATATTTAAAACTCCAGTGAAGGAGCCATGGTGTAGGCTATTAGCAGGAAGCTGTTGGGTGCAGCCCCAGAACAAGTTCCTCTGGTAGACCTAAGGCCCTTCAGTCCAACACTGTAAAAGGGAGAACTATTATGTATAAGGGGGCTTATTTATAAGGGAGGAACTATTATATATAAGGGTGGGTTACTATATATAATGTGGAAACTGTTAACTATGAGGAGCTATTATAAGGGTGAACTATTATTTATAAGATGGGCTATTATTTATAAGGGAGGAACTATTTATAGAAGGCTTATATAAAGGTGGAAACTATTATATTTAAGGCATCTATTATAAGGGGGGAGCAATTATATAAGAGGGGAACTATATATAAGGGGGTATAATTGTTAAGTGGGCTTATTTATAAAGAGGGCTATTATTTATAAGAGGACTATAAGTGATAATGGGGACTATTATTTATAAGGGTAACGATTATTTATGAGAGGGCTATTATTAATAAGGGGGAACTATTTATAAGGGAGCAGTATTATTTTTACGGGGTGACTGTTACTGATAAGGGGGAACTATTACAGATAAGGGGAAATATTACTGCTACAGGGCACTATTTATCATTTATAAGGGAGCTATTACTGATAAAGGTGTAATATTATTTATAAGCAGGGACTATTATTTATAATGAGGCACTATAATAACTGATAACTTTGTGCAAAAATCTATTAGGCGGCACAAAGGTGCTCATTTGAATTGTGTGTGGGAAAATGGGGGTTGTTATTACTGTTTTGGGTGCAGAAAGGAGGCATTATTAAAGGAGTTGCCACTGAAAGACGATGGTGTTGTTTGCATATCAGCATTTATGGCCCCGCTTTTAATTTTGCCCAGGGCCACACTTTGTCTAAAACCGGCCCTGATGGCACCTGCACACTTTAGATGCCGCGGTCACTTTTTACTGTGGCATCTAGACAGTTAATAGCGCCAAGTGCTGGCTGTATTATACAGCTGGCATCTCCCATGTATGGAGAGGGCTCAGCTAATGAGCACTTTCCATATAGCCCCTCACACCTATTGATGTACATGTATGTCATTTTGCAGGAAGAGGTTAAATAGCAAGATGTTTTTTTCAGATTAGTGCAGGCTGTTAGACTGTATATTGTGTAAAAAAAAAATCACTTAAATAATGTATATATTTTTTTTAGATTTGTGCAGACAGAATCAGCACTTTGCTGGAAGAACAGCAGTTTGTATTTATTTAATGCTAAAAATTTAAACTCTTGCCCAAAAAACCCTTGGCAAAAGATTTTTCACTAGCAGGAGCTGCAGGACTGAATGTCAATAAAAAGTACAGGTGCATCTCAATAAAGTAGAATATTTTTGAAACGTTCATTCATTTCAGTAATTCAATTCATAATCAGCGTCTTTCATGATTGTGTGTCCTACTGAACCAGACTGAGGGACCATTTAAAGCCTTAGGAATCCTTGGCAGGTGACACACTGAATTTACAATACTGAACTTTTTACAATATTCTAATTTTCTTAGATTTTGGTTTTCATTACCTGTAATCCATAATCAACATTTACAGAAATAAAACACTTGAAATAGAACATTCTGTGTGTAAAGAAAATATAGGACGTCACTTTTTTAATTCAATTACTGAAAGAAATAAACATTTATTGAGATGTACCTGTATGTTTAAACACTTGTATACAGCAGCGCAGATATTCTCCCTCATTTCTATGATTTCTAACACTAATCTGCCTGTAATTGCTTAATTCTACTAAATTCTCCGGCTATTCTTAACTATTGCTTATGTAACCCCTCCAAGGAGCACTTTGCATACTGCAGATGCTGCAGTTAATGCCAAGCCAGGACCCATTGCAGCAGACATCAGCCATTTTATACTGAGGGACAGTGGATTACTTTTCCCTACACCCCTTACTCCAGGGGGAGGAGTATCAGAGAAAGGGACAGATTGGCTGAGCAGGGAATTATGGGAAAGGTCTGCACAGGAAAGAGGGAGCAAAGCCACATGGGCTGCAGAAGAGGCTTCTTCCAGCAACTGCCAGGGAGCACATAACTTGGCACTGGGTAACTCAGGACATACAGTCCTGCCAGCCCACCAACTCACTCTGAGGGAAGAAGCAGCATCCCTGCAGCAGTACCACCTGTCCAGATTGACCAGACTCCCAAAAAGTATCCAGGGCTGCATCCAAGAAGACTCCTGCCTCATACTCCATTAGTATCCTGTCATCTGAAAGCTGCAGCACCCAGTGAGACTCCAGGCTGGCACCAGATTCCCTGCAAGAGTTAGTGAGTAGACTTTGCTGGAATTTGCTGTACTGCTCTTAGAAGGTTTATGAGAACTGTGGTAGAAAAGATCTGATGTGTCTATAGTGCACCAACATTTCCTGAATGTGCACCATCGTCCGCGGTAACTGGGCCCCAATGGATGGACTGTTCTGTTTATTGCTGCAGCCATTAGTAATTCTGCATTGTGTGCTGTTATTTAGGAATGCAAGCTGTTACCTGCAGTATGAGTGCATGTGTGTGATAACTATCATCTGTGGGTCACTATCTTAACCCTGTGCTATTCCCTATAGTTTATTATACCCGCCAGGCCTGGCACATAGTCCATAGTCCATTCCTACCACCTGTGCATTGTCATGTGAATTACTGAAACATATCTCTGTTCACATTTTATTTAGTTTGCCCTTGTTTACCCTTCCCATAATAAACCGGTTAAGTAGTTTTTCCCTCAACATTTGTGAGTGTGTACTGAGCTTAGATGGGGGTTTCCCGAGTCGACCCCTAGCAGAAGAGGAAGACTCTCCTGAATTCCTATCGAGCTCCTAGCAAGATTCGGGTGGAGGCACTGCGCCATAGTGAAGTGAGAACTACAACACACCCAGCCTACAGAGGTCGGCCCAAAGGGGTGTTACACTTACAATTGTAGACTTTTCAGAACTGAGTGCTCTGTATGATGCAGGGAGATGAAACACAGAGACCCTTCCTTATCAACACCATTACTGCAAATGTGCAAATGTCTCGTGATCATGTTTACAGCACCTTATATACTGTATATGACATCTGCACTGTAAGGTGTCCACCTACTACTCTCTATTGGCTGAGAGGCTGCCAGCTGATGTCTTGTGGTGCTAGAACATCACAGGGAGGAGTCTCACAGATACTGTATGTGTGTCTTTTGTATTTACTGCTCATCAGATCGCGACGGTTGTATTTGTTCATCCGAGACTCTGCATTTGCTTGGTTTCGTTAAAAACCAAACAATTTGGAATATTCAGGTCGAAGCCTGTTCATGTTGAAGCGGATCACCCATCTCTACCTTCTATGCAGCTTTTGACTGAAGCTGTACCTCACAGCATTCCTGATCTGCCCACCCCCTGCATGTACTCTATATACAATACTGGTAAAACTAAGAGCTCTGGTAAATGTCATTGCCTTCTGGTTTAAATGCAGTAGAAAGCAGTTTCATTGGAAAAGAGAACTCTTAGTATTACTAGTACAGGTGCATCTCAATAAATTAGAATATCTATGAAACGCTCATTCATTTCAGTAATACAATTCATAATCAGCGTCTTCCATGATTGTGTGTCCTTCTGAACCAGACTGATGGACCATTTAAAGGCTTAGGAAACCTTAGCAGGTGACACACTGAATTTACAATACTGAACTTTTTTACAATATTCTAATTTTCTTAGATTTGGGTTTTCATTACCTGTAATCTATAATCAACATTTACAGAAATAAAACACTTGAAATAGAACACTCTGTGTGTAAAGAATCTAGAAAATATAGGAGGTCACTTTTTTAATTCAATTACTGAAAGAAATAAACGTTTCAAAGATATTCTAATTTATTGAGATGCACCTGTATTATGCACAGAGTGAATTCAGGGGAAGGCAGAGCAGAAAGTATCTGAATTTCAGCTTCAGCTAAAAGTAGCAGAGAAGGAGTTAATGTTAGAGATTTAGGTGTCATTTTGGCAAATTTTTCTGTACAGTTCCAGAACAAGAAGCCATTGTTATTTTGTGATTTAAAATTCAATGTCTATTGTATAACCTTATGTACTTTCCACGTGTTCAGTTCTTAGAAGGCTACATGCACAACTGTAATGGTTTTTACTGTCCACAAATAATAATCCACAAAAAATATGTCAGTATGTCATCCACAATTACGGTTCCACATAAAGACTTGTATGATCCTCTATGCTTGTCTGTGCTGCAAATGCGGCCAAAAATAGGGCATGTTTCAAAATTTGCAGTCCTTTTTTATGGCCTCGGCACAGTCATAAAAACTGCGACGTGTGTATGGGGCCATAGAAATGAATGGGTCCATACTTTTATACACAATTGCAGATAAAAACTATGATCATGTGCATGGATCCTTACCCTGCATTCACATGACCGAGTTTCTGCCGTGAAACTTAGTCCATGTGTTGGCCAGATTTACAGGACTGAACAGTATGCCTGAAGAGGGACTCCTAGCAGTAAAGTTATCTGTGATGCTAGGAATCCCTGCCTCCCAGAAACTTACTGTTCCATACCGATTACAGTACAGGAGAGTAGTCTCATAGATAACTATACTGCTAGTAGCCTTTCTCCTGGCATATTGTTCAGGGCTGTAGAGGTGCATCTCAATAAATTAGAATATTTTTGAAACGTTTATTTATTTCAGTAATTGAATTAAAAAAGTGACCTCCTATATTTTCTAGATTCTTTACACACAGAGTGTTCTATTTCAAGTGTATTATTTCTGTAAATGTTGATTATGGATTACAGGTAATGAAAACCCAAATCTAAGAAAATTAGAATATTGTAAAAAAGTTCAGTATTGTAAATTCAGTGTGTCCCCTGCAAGGTTTCCTAAGCCTTTAAATGGTCCCTCAGTCTGGTTCAGTAGGACACAAAATAATGGAAGACGCTGATTATGAATTGTATTACTGAATTACTGAAATGAGTGAACGTTTCAAAGATATTCTAATTTATTGAGATGCACCTGTAAATCTAGGCAACACAAGGACCAAGTTTCACAGCTGAAACTTGATCGTTTGAAAGTGGGCTTAGACATGAATTTAACCCTTCTCTACTTACTTTTGGCACTTAATTACCACTTAACTCTTGCTTCAGACAACTTAGCAGAATCATAATGGATATATTTGAAAATACATCACTTTGAAATCCTTTATCGATTTAAAAAAATTGTTCTAGCACAAGATGTGCACAAATGTGCTCTAACACAAGATTTTAAATGTAGTTTATATACGATTAACTGGTGATCTAGTATGATCCTAACTCTGCATCCTAAGTAAATATTTCCTCTGGTAAGATGGCTGGAGCCACATATGAAAATTTCCTTAGCTAAGTACATTTGTAAATGAGAATAATTTCACAAAGCACAATATATAGTAGTTTTCTATGGATGAAAGTTTATGCTTTGACTGTTTCTTTGTTCTTTAATAGACCAATTTTACATGCTGTCAGTTATGACTGATCGCTACTGAACTATACATTACAGAAAAGGGATATTTTAACAGGACCATTCTCTTCTCTCCCTGAAGGGTTCGACTCATGAGGGAAGGTTACATTTTCACTTTCTTGTTTTGTATTTCACCTGCTAAGATGAGAAGAAAAAAAAAAAGATACTATTAATGTACATCTGTAGAATGACTTCAGCATCCCTCCCACTACACTCTAATCTAAGGATGACAAGGACTAAGTAACAAACCCACTGCTGACATTATTTGTAAGAAATGGGTCAAAAACTCTGTGCTGAATAAATTTTTGATATATCTTTATAGCAATCTGACCCTGTTTTTTTACATTATGAAGTTTAAAATCCTCTGTATTTACATATTAGATATAAGCCCATATAGTGTTGAAGCAAATTAGGGTATACTAGTTAAGTGGCCAGCAAAACTGTATGACATACAGCATACAGAGAATCCACACCCAGAGAAACTACAGTTTTGCTGCCCACTTGGCTAATAAACCCTAATTTGGATAAATACTAAAAGGGCCTTAAACTTTAGAATGGCTTAATGAATCTGGTTAAATAAAACACCAAATTGTTTAGGGTGAGAGTTGAACACTCACGGCACATGGAGCCATAGTAGTGTGATATACACGTGACCATAGGTCCTTGCACTACTTTAGTCCATGTTGTGAATGACCCAAACTGGAAGATCATGGGAGATTATTGTCTCCAACAACCTCTTGGTCCATCTTGTCAATGGAGATACAGACCCAACACAAACATATAAAAATGTTGTGACGCAACTCTAAAATGCTGAATAAAATAGCTCAGCATGCTGCACTATTTTGTCTGGCAACATGACGGACAGCATGGGGGAAACCTACTATAGTTAATCAGGTCTGCTGGGCTCTACTGGATTAATGTGGGATTTTATGTTTTATTATAATAATGGATTAACTTTGTTTTAACAAATCAAATCTAGATTTTTGATGTGGGATTTTCTGTTTCTTATGGAAAAGAAAAATGGAAATGGCAGCAAACAAAGCCTAAGAATGTCAGCTGCCCCACAGGGTTGCTGTTGGATTAGCCTTCACATCATAGAATTATAGTGGTTACAGTATTTACACCAGTTTAAAATCTATGACAAGGAATTACGCTCTACAAATAAACATTCATTTAGTGTATTTTAAAAAAGTTTACAAAAAAATGCTGGAGATTTCAAAACATTTACAAGTCCCCCGTGGCACAGATGAGAAAAAAGAGAGTTAAGAATATGTTGATATAATGCTGTATAAACACTGCCAGACAAACTTATGAACAAACAAGAATCTAATGTTACTTGTGCGTTCTCATCCAGTGTCTTATTTATTTGTGTCAATCAATTTCCATTAACCAGACATAACAGCTTTTAAACATAATTCACATTGAAAGCTCTCGTTCAAATTCTGGTGGTTTCCTTTTTCTGTTTAGGTTAATTGGACTTCTTCTCTGAGTATCATTACAGGAAGGCAAAATATTTTATCAGCTCACACAGTCTTGTAGTTAAATGAAAAAATGTTGGCTTCCTTGAAGCCCTCCCCCCATCTCACCAAGGACCAATGGAAAGGATGAGATTAAGGGAAAAACAGCTGGGATAATTTTTGTCCATTTTCTTCATCTATTGTACCTTTGATCTGCACATGGTATGCGCTAACTTTGGGTGTCTATTTCATACAGAGGCTCCATTTTGTATTTAGCAAAACAATATTTCTATGTACTGTAGACTGTTTTTTGGGTAATCGGAACTTATACTTATAACAGCTGTACACAATCGACACATTCTTTCTACAATTGTATTCAGATATTGTTCAGAAATTTCTTCCCAAGATTGTTGTAGAAGTTCCCACATATGTGATATACTTGTAGGTTGTTTGCTTTAAACCTTCTGTCCAGCTCATCCCAAACAAGCTCAATTGGGTTTAAGTAGATTGTGCGGGTTATTCCATTCTTTGAAGTCTACCAGCTACTTCTTGTCTTAGATAGTTTTGACACAACCTAGAAGTATATTTTGGGGCATTGTCTTGATGTAATATAAATCCATAAACAACTACGCATCAAAATACTGCAGTAGCCCTTTTTGTACATTGTGCCAGTTACCCTGTGCCAACTATGGATAAAGAAAAAGAGCCCCAGATCATCACGATTCCTCCTCCAAGTTTGCAGTTGGTGTTACACACTGAAGAACCATACATTCATCTACTTGATAATGTACAAAACAACTTTGTCACTTACCAACAATGTCAAATTTTGATTCATCAGTCCATACAACCTTTTTACACTCTTCTGTAATTTTTTTTATTTTTAAATGTTAGCAATGGCTTTCTTACTAATACTCAACCTGTCAAACCTGCAAATAGAAGTCTTCTCTTCACAGTTGAAATGGAAACTTGTTTTGCTGCATTAAACTGTGCTTAAAGATTTTGTGCTTTCAGGCGCCAATCACGCAAACTTGTCATCTGATTTTGTATCGGCCTGTGGTGTGCCAGAGCTCTTCCTGTCAGTTTCTTTCAGTTTCCAAGTGCCTTTTGATATCAAACTGTGGTGACTGACACCTTGGCTTTCTTGCAATTTTTCTGTAGGACAGACATATATGTCTAAGGGTAAAAATTGTCTGTCTGTCTGTCTTTTACTAATAGCCTTTTTCATGCCATCATGATGGCAACGTGCTCTGTCTTGGAGCACAAAACTGACAAAGCCAGCTCTAGAGGATGTTGTATGACATTCTATTCCAACACCAGTTATATAGACTCAGTGGGTTTGAAAGTAATCTCCAAAAATTGACATACCAGTAGGAACAGTTAACATTCCATTTCAAAACATTATTTGCTTTCTGTGCTACAGAGCGGTGGTTCTTAATGTATTCCCTTTGTAATTTAAGACCTTTGGTTAAAATCAGAAAATTAGACTATTGTGGTGTTTGAGATTAAAAATTCATATTTTTAAGTTTTTAACTTACTTTTGAACCTTTGACCCATTTTATATTATTTGCTGTACTAGAATTGTCTTTATGTAAAAAATAACTGGAAAAGTCAAGGTGTTCTAAAACGTTTGACCAGTAATGTAATATACTCCAGCTTTGACGCAAAAAGAAGTTTATAAATCATTTTAATGATTTTTTTTTCCATAGGCCTCAACTGAGCAGACTTTCAAAAATTATTTTACAGTTGTCATGATAAAAAGTCATGTGTGACCCAAACACCTCTCAGGTTAAACCATAGAAATGGTTACTGTAACCGTTTAATGCTAGTTTACTGCTTACCGTGAATGACACACTTCATTCATTGGAATGAGAACAGTGTCTTTTCATTATTTAATAAAACTTACCCCATACTAGATAGTTGAGTGTTTCTCCAACAATATAGACAGAGGCTGCCAATATGTGACTGCTTAATAAAAATATTAGAAATCCAAAAGGGGAAAGCAATCCAAGAAACGGATAAACCCAGTTTCCATCAGCAAAGTAAATCCACATTACCCTGAAAGATATTAAATCAATGTATTAGTTACTGCTGAAAGAAACATAAGTGTAAAATATGCTCAAATATGATGCCAAAATGGGAACATACTGTATACATATTGGGGAAAATGTACTAATAATATTAAAAAGTAAGTTTTTGACAATGCAAACTAAGACTAGACACTCTGTTAAATTTTGTGTATCTCTAGACTGTATTGTCTAACCTTACACTTATTAGTTAGCTTTCTGTCAGACATAAAATTTCTCCCACCCCACTTGTTGGACAGAAACTGCCAGAAAGTGTCTAAAACACTTAAAGGGGTTATCCATTTTCTAATACTGATAGCTATATAAGAAGCACGGTATCCCCACAGAACATATGTCAGAAGGGTACTTAACCCCTTTCCGCAGGAGGCATTCTTTGATGTTCAATTTTCATTTTTGACTCCCCTCCTTCCAAACTCCATAACTTTTTTTAATTTTCTGTTCAAAGAGCCATATGAGGGCTTAATTTTTGCGGGACAAATTGTTCTTCATAATGGTACCATTTATTATTCTGTACAATATACTGGGAAGCTGGAAAAAAATTCAGAATGGGGTCGAATTGGAGAAAAAGTGCATTTGTGCAACTTTCTTCCTGGCTTCGTTTTTACGGCGTTCGCTGTGCAGCCAAAATGACAGGTTTTTGTACAATTCTGGGGATACTAAACTTATATAGTTTTATTTCCATTTTAACCTATTAACGAAAATCCAAAACTTTAAACTCGCCATATTCTGACACCTGTAACTTTTTTATATTTCCGCGTACGGGGATTCATAGGGCGTCTTTTTTTGCAGGGCCAGGTATACATTTTAGTTATATCATTTTGGGGAATATCTATTGCGTTGATCACTTTTTATTCACTTTTTGGATATTTTAATTTTTTTTTTCCCGCTATGGCGTTCACCATACGGGAAAAATATTTTTATAAGTTTGTAGACTGGGAATTTTCAGACACAGGAATTCCTAATATGTATGTGTTTCACAGTATTTAAGTACTTTAATATGTGTTCTAGGGAAAGGGGGAGTTTTTTTGCATAAAGTAGCCTGTCATACCAATGAATGCCAGACAAGACTGGGAGCCTTCAATAGGCTCCCATATGTTATGGCAACAGAACGCTGGCCCTGGACCTCGTTTAGGGTGTCGGTGATCCTAGCCAATATGGTGGCACCCATGCGCTGCTGGAAAAATGGTACCTCAGTCAGCTTTGGCAGAGGCTGACCAAGGCACCAGGAGCACTGATCACGGGCATTAGTGTTGGATCTCTGCTGTATAATACAGCAGAGAACCGGTGGCTAAGGAAGCCGCCATATTTAAATACCCAACATCTGCCGTAATTGTTGTGAAGGGGTTAAAGAGTACATGAATTTTCATGAAAAGTTGAAATATGTGTAGGGTCTTGCTGGGCAGCCTGTTCTCTGGCCAGGGGCGTAACTAGCAAAGCCTGGGCCCCATAGCAAACTTTTGACTTGGGCCCCCCACACGGCATAGTGCCCCCTTTCCTGGTTTCCCCTTTACTGGCCTCACATGGTATGAGTCCCCATTTACACACAAAACAAACCGTGCTCTAGATAAAAAAAAGGAAACGGTCTTACCCGGACCTACTGAGAGACGTTGGGGACTCAACGGGACTTACAGATGAAGGGCTGGTATAATTATACCCTATCTCTTACCTATGTAAGGAGATACAGGGAGAGTTTTGGGACTGTCCTTGTTAGGACAGGAGTCATTGTGGGACATAGGTAAGAGATAGGGTATAATTATACCAGCCCTTCATCTGTAAGTCCCGTTGAGTCCCCAACGTCTCTCAGTAGGTCCAGGTAAGACCGTTCCCTTTTTTATCTAGAGCACGGTTTGTTTTGTGCACATTAATTGGTGATATTCTCTGACCGTCTTAAATATTTATTATTATAATTAATATTAAAGGTTAAGTTTTATGGTTTATTGGACCCTGTGCTTGTGACAATTGATTGTTGGATCATCAAGTTTGTTTGATAACGTAATTGTATGCTTTGGCGAGCCCATTTACACACAGTATAATCTCACATAGTGGCCTCTATACAGTATAATATCCCACATGGCCTCCATACAGTATGGCCTCCGTACAGGTCCTACAAGCCACGCTGATCCAGTTACAGTCTCAGCACCCCCAGGCCCTCCTTCTTGTGTCTGGCGATTTCAACCACGCCTCTCCATCATCCACACTTCCCAGTTTCACACAGTATGTAACCTGCCACACAAGAGACAACAAAACACTGGACTTGTTCTTTGCCAACGTGAGGGAGGCATATAACTCATCAGCCCTACCGCCCCTGGGAAGATCGGATCACAACCTAGTACATCTCCGACCTGTGTACAAGCCACTTGTACGTAGAGAACCAGCTGTCACCCGCACAGTGAGGATATGGTCCGAGGAGAGTGATGAAGCTCTGAGGGATTGTTTTGACACAACCGCATGGGAAGTCTTGCAGGATTCGTATGGAGAAGATATAGAAGGACTCACACACTGCATAACGGACTACATTAATTTTTGTGTGGACAACACAGTACCCACAAAAGTGGTGAGGTGCTTCTCCAATAACAAACCATGGATTAACTCTGATATAAAAACACTGCTTAAGGAGAAAAAGATGGCATTCAGGACAAGAGATAAGGAGGGGTTGAGGGAAGTACAAAAGGAGCTGAGGCATCTAATCAGGCAGGGAAAAGCCAGTTATAAGGAAAAAATGGAAAAGCAAATGGAAAGAAAAGACATAAGGGGGGGGTCTGGGAGGGGTTTAAGTCAATTTCGGGTCATAAACAGTCTGTCTGCCAGATTGAGGCAGATGTTAATTGGCTTAATGAACTAAACCTATTCTTCAACAGATTTGATCACACACCAGCTCCTCCCACCCCAGCATGTCCTTCAGCTCCCCTCACCACAATGACTTCACCCCATTCACCCCATGTGGCTACTTCCCAACAGACCAGTAAATCCAGAAATCCGTCTTTATCTGACCACAGTCTGACCTTCACACGGGCCCAGGTGAGGAAGGAGATGAAAAAGATCAAGGCGAGGAAAGCCGAAGGGCCAGATGACATCAGTGCAAGGCTAATTAAGACTTGTGGGGACCAGCTGTGTGGTATAATTACATATATGTATAATATGAGCCTGAGGCAGGAAATAGTCCCTGAATTATGGAAATCTTCTTGTGTGGTACCAGTTCCAAAGAAACCTCACCCTATGGACCTCAACGACTACAGACCTGTAGCACTGACATCCCACTTGATGAAGATCTTAGATAGATTGGTTCTCACACATCTTCGCCCTCTAGTGAGCCCCGCTATGGACCCTCTCCAGTTTGCTTATCGACCGGGCATTGGGGTAGATGATGCCATCATCCACCTTCTGCACAGGGCTCTGTCTCACCTGGAAAAACCAGGGAACACGGTGAGAATAATATTCTTTGATTTCTCCAGTGCTTTTAACACCATACAGCCCAGGTTACTGAGAGACAAGCTGGGCCTTGCTGGAGTGGACCACCACCTCTCCAACTAGATCCTAGACTACCTCACAAATCGACCTCAATACGTGAGAGCCCAAGACTGTGTGTCAGGTACCGTTATCTGTAATACGGGGGCACCTCAGGGTACGGTTCTTGCCCCTTTCCTCTTCACACTGTACACTGCAGATTTTAGGTGCAACTCATCCAGCTGCTACCTACAGAAGTATTCTGACGACTCTGCAATAGTAGGCCTCATCACAGACGATGATGACAGGGAGTACAGAGAACTGAACCGTTTTTTTGTGGATTGGTGCCACCAGAACCACCTGAAGATTAACGCGGGGAAGACCAAGGAGATGGTGGTGGACTTCCGTAAAGGCAGATGCCCTCCAAAACCAGTGGACATCCTGGGGACGGGCATCGAGATTGTGAACACATATAAGTACCTGGGTTTGCTCCTTAATAATAAGCTGGACTGGGCAGATCATATGGAGGCCCTGTACAGGAAGTGCCACAGCAGGCTCTACCTGCTTAGGAAGCTGAGAGCCTTTGGAATCCGGGGGGCACGTCTTAGGACTTTCTTCAACTCTGTAGTGGCATCAGCCATCTTCTTTGGAGTGGCCTGCTGGGGGAGCAGTATATCAACCAGGGACAGAAATAAACTTGACAAGCTGATTAGAAGGGCCAGCTCTGTCCTGGGGAGCCCACTGTACCCTGTGCAGGTGGTGGGTGACAGAAGGATACTGTCCGTGGTTAGCTCCATGCGGGAGAATAACTCCCATCCCATGCATGAGACTGTGATTGCGCTGGGCAGTACTGTCAGTGACCGACTGCTCCACCCTAGGTGTGAGAAGGAGCGCTATCGGAAGTCTTTCCTCCCCACCGCGGTTAGGCTGTACAACCAACACCGACCTAAGCGGAGATCATTACATACAGAGAACTGAAATATCTCTCTGCCTGTTAAATCCCCCCCCCCCTCTGCTACGTCCTATCTGTCTGTCTGCTATTAATGTAATGCCTCTCACCTTGGAACATTCCTGTACATGTTGTATTTGTATCTGCTTATCTTATCTTATCTTTGCTGCTGTAACACACTGAATTTCCCTATTGTGGGACTATTAAAGGACTATTATTATTATTATTATTATTATTATTATATGTCCCATAGTGGCCCTTCCACACAGTATAATGTCCCAGAGTAGCCCATCCACACAATTATAGTATCCCATAGTGGTCCTTCACACAGTATAATGTCCCCAGGTGGCCCTTACAGTGTTCGTTACAAATATTGCAATAATTTCAGGTTTGGCTCAAACCATAATTTTTTAATTCACCACCCATAAACTATTATTATACTCTTCAGACCCCAGAGTACAATGAGTGGAGGCCTAGGAAAGGTGATCAAACATAAAAAAACAGTGTTATCCACCTCTCCTGGGTGTGGGTCTTCGGGCCTCTTCAATGACGCCACAGATGTCATGTGGTTTACACTGGCATCATTATGCATCGTGATGACTAAATGACCCATGTGACCGCCGAGGCCCGATTACAGGCCTCAGCAGTCTGTGATGTCATTGAAGAGATCCAAAGACCAGCACCAGAGCCCAGGATAGGTCAGTAACACTGTTTTTTAATGCTTTCTCACTTCCCATGGACCTCCAGTCATTATACTCTGTGGGTCTGAAGAGCAGTTTCAATTCAGAAGTGTTCGGTCAGAACAAAACCACCAGGTGAACCTTGCGAAACGAATCTTGCGAGGTTCGCCCAACAAATATTTTAAGTGCTGAGGCCTTACTTACATGCCCACAGCTGCCTCTGCCTCCCTTTCTCCTTTGTACCGTGCTGAATAGTGTCCGTGACATGATATGGGATACACAGGACCTCCTGGAGGACTGAAGGGGAAGTGGAGGTGGCCGTGGGCAGTGACGGGGACCAGTATGTAAATAGTAATCTAACAGGTAACGGCCCATTAAAAAACAAACAAACCAAAAAAAGCATTGGGGCCCAGCCTGTAGTTCTGCCATTGTCTCTGGCTGTATAAACCTTCATACATGAAGTCCTATCTGATGGGAATAGAAACAACTGTACAGTAGCAAACAAATAGCTGAGAAAAGCCCAAGTAACCATAATATTGGAGATCCAGGAATATTGGATTGCAAATACAGGTAGTCAAGTAGGTAAAACAGGAAACAGGATGTCATTCCTACATCCAACAGGAAAAAAAAAAACAATCTATGTGCACAGTCAGAAAAGCTGTTTGCTGTCTATGAATAATGTCCCATCTGTAATCACACAGGCAGCCAAAAGTAGATACAAGTACATAGAAGACTTTTTTCGTATATTTTAAACTGTGAGATTTGCAGAATTTTCAGTCCTTTGCACAGAACAACAGTTCGCAGACATGTGAGTGGAGACTAAGGAGAATCAACCCCTCCCCTCGCATTCACTACGTGAAGACAGAAAAGAACCTCCCCCTTCACTCACTGTGATTCCATCTTGCTTATCTAATGTATCTATGGAGGAACCTTGCTTAACAACAGGGAGTGAAATGTAAATTAGCTAGAAGGGAAACACCCAGTGGCAGGAACTTTAAAAAGGTTTTCAGGCAGAAAGCTGCCACATTTTCTAATTAAATTGCATTACATTTTGGTCCAGAATCACATGCTCTATTGATTTAGACTAAGTTATCTAAAACATTAGTGACTATTTAAGTCAGGTTAATGAGAAATACACTGTATTTGAAGAATGTATAACCAATTTGTGTGAATTTAGACTAACCTCATAGTCTTCAACATGCAGTTTATACACATTCAATCATTAAAGGCATTTCCCAGGATTAGAAAATATTGCTACTTTCTTCTAAAAACAGCACAACACCTCTCCACAACTATTTTACTTATTTTTTTCTGGATGAAGATTTGGTAGAACTTTTACTGTAGCAAATGATTTTTCTTATTTGGGTCAGGTAGAGCCGCAATTCTTGTTTTTTTATTTTGACATAGTTGATTGTTACAGGTGTAACAGTAACAGCCACAGGTATATCCCTCACAGTTAGCATGTTTTTACAAGACAGTTATTAAGGTAGACAACTCTATAACTCCTTAGCGACACAGGGCGTAATAGTATGTCCTGCGTCGCATGGGGATGTATGGAGAGAGCTCAGGGGCTGAGCTCTCTCCATACAGGGCGGATGCCGGCTGTGTAATACAGCCAGGATCCGCCGCTGTTAACCCTTTAGACATCGTGGTCAAACGGGACCGCAGTGTCTAAATTGCGCAGGCGTCACCAGCACCACCATTTTTCACCGATTGCTGCCCTCCTGAACGCTAGAGGCAGCATTTAATAGAGAAGTAGGCATTCTGCTATTCACTGCAATACAGTAGTATTGCAGTGAATAGTATGAGTGATCAAACCCCCTAGGTTTCAAGGTTCCTAGGGGGTCTGATCATAAAAGTAAACGAAGAAAAAAAAAAATTTTTTAAAGTATAAAAAAATAAAAAAACATAAAAGTTCAAATCACCCCCCCTTTCCCTAGATCAAATATAAAAGTAAATAAACAAAAGTAAACGTAAACATATTAGGTATCCCGCGCTCCAAAATGCTCAAACTATTAAAATACTAAAATATTTTATTCCATACGGTGAACAGCGTAGCGGAGAAAAAAAATCAAAATTGCCAAATAGCGTTTTTTTTCAACACTTTGCCTCCTATAAAAAATTTAATAAACAGCGATCAAACCATCAGATCTTTCCCCAAATAGTATCAGTAAAAATGTAATCTTTTCCTGCATAAAAAGACGCCATACTCAGCTCCATACATGTAAATATGAAAAAGTTACAGGTGTCACAATATGGTGACACAAATTTTTTTCTATTTTGCAAAGTTTTTCATATTTTAAAAGGTATCAAACATTACAAATACTATATAAATTTGATATCGCCGTGTTCATACTGACCCGCAGAATACAGGTACCATGTCATTTTTACCACACATTGAATGTTAAAAATTAAACCCATATGAAGTTGGCGCAAATGCTTTTTTTCTCCAATTGCACCTTATTCTGAATTTTTTTCCAGCTTCCCAGTACATAGCACAGCATATTGAATGGTGCCATTACAAACTACAATTTGTTTCGCAAACAATAAGCCATTATGTGACTCTGTGAACTGAAAAATGAAAACGTTATGTCTTTTGGTATGTGGGGAGGGATAAACGAAAATGAAAAACAAAAATTGGCCCGGTCCTTAAGGGGTTAAGCACTGTTTTCTCTGATTTTAATTGGTGAAACAGTTATGTTACTTGTTCTATACATTTGTGTTCAAATTCAGAATTCATAAATAAAATAGTAACAGGAATATATTTCTATAACTTTGTTTATTAGGAATTACCTAACAGGTTATTTCTTCTTGTGAAATCTAACAGTTTTGTGCAGACAACAAAAGCTAGATTATCAGACTTTATGGACTGCTCAAAACTGGATTTCACTGTATACTGCGTCCTCAATTGTTCAGATGTGACATAAGGTCACAGTATACACCTCTCTAATGGTAATTATATGGTAAATGGTTTTGACTCTGAATTGCTGTCTTTAGATAATTTTGGTCAGTTTTGGGAATACATAAAAAGCAGAGAAACAACTTCAATTCCATGACCAAAATGGGAAAGTTTAGTCTCTCCAGAACACAAAATTACAGCTATCATGTGTACTAGGAAATTGATCTGACACATAGAGAACTGATAGCAAAATAATGACTTTGTATAATCGGTCAGCGTAAGCATGAAATAGTAGCTGCTGTGTTTCAGATTGTAAGATATTATTTTTGCCATTTAGAAGTATATGAACTGTCAGAAGTTTAAAAAGATGAAAAACACTCCTTTTGTGCACATGGATTTCTACCTCTAAGCAAACAGGACAACATAAAACATATTGAAAAATATTTCCTTTAGCTTTCAGGATAACTCCCTTAAATGATCTTACTACAGTTTATTAGAAACTAAGTTTGATTATATAAAGACACAAATGTGCAAATGGAGCAGCACTGTAAATTCAAGGTCAAGTGCAAAGCCTCTGAAGGAGCAACCTCTCCTCATCAAGTTAACAAAAAACTAAAAAAAGTTGCATTCCAAAAAAAATTAAAAAGTTCAGCCAATGGACAAGCAATATTTTAATCTCCACAATGGAGACATTTTCAGATCACTAGAAGCTATGTTTTATCATATAGCATGTGCTATACCACAGTATTGTAGTCTCTAGTCATTCCTATATCCATCAAGACTTGTGAGGACTATTTGAGGACAAAAACTTAAAATATCCCATTCCAGGCATCCTTCAGGGACTACTTTTCAAATTGCAAACTGTCCAGGACAACAAACTTAGAAGATATGCAGATAATAATAGCAATACCAGTACGGGTTTCCATGATGTGATTCAATTTGCTATCCCACACCCAGCATGGTCTATTGCAACTGCAGCTTAACACCATCTACTTTAGGACTGAATGCAAAACTAACTAATAACTATAGTCACCAGAAAGCAACAGTGCCCAGAGGATCCAGCCATAATATATGCACTGGCACTCGCCACCTCACCCCTTATTCACAGACCTTGTGCTTTGTAAGCACTGATGAGTACCTCCCCCTTTCCTCCTGACTAGTAGACCACATACTATTGTCGACCATAAAATGTCCATACAAAGTAATGATTTCCCACTACACTGCTGTCATATGGTTAGTATATGCTATCACTTCCTTTTTAGTAGAGACCCTACTGTCAGGAACCCTAAAATCATCAGAAAGAAAGAGCTATAGCATTCTGACTCTTTTACTAATTTCTCTGCACATGGCCACCCACAGTGCAAGAAATTACAAGACAGCCCCCTCACGTGAATGTAGCAGTGTTGCAATTCTTTGCACAGCAGGTGGCCTACAGCACTACGCTTCCAGAGGACTGCCTAATGGGCCAATGAGACGTTGAAACCCCCTAATCCACAGATCCAAATACCATGTCATATCATTCTTAGGCTCACATTTGTGCCGAGCTCTCCATCATTCGGGTCCACAGAATGGCTGAACAGTTAAAACAGCAGTTATTGTCCATCTGGACTGTGAAGCGCCGTCCAATCAACCTTGCTGCATTTGGTTGAATCTGAGCAGAAAGTATATCCCTGTACACTTCAGAATTTATCCAGCTGCTTCTGTCTTCTGTGACATCCTCAATAAACATTCACTAGTGACCCGATGTCATTGGAAGCCATGCATGCCCATGCATCACACTGCCTCTACCATGTTTTACAGAGGATGTGGTATGCTTTGGATGATGAGCCATTCAAGCCTTCTCAATACTTTCTTCTTCCCATCATTTGGTAAAGGTTGATCTTAATTTCATCTGTCCAAAGAATGCTGTTCCAGAACTGGGCTGGCTTCTTTGGATGATTTTTGGCTATGTGGTATGTGGTCTACTAGTCAGGAGGAAAGGGGGAGGTACTCATCAGTGCTTACAAAGCACAAGGTCTGTGAATAAGGGGTGAGGTGGCGAGTGCCAGTGCATATATTATGGCTGGATCGTCTAGGCACTGTTGCTTTCTGGTGACTATGTATTCGCTCTCATGAAGCCTTCGCTTTATGGTAGACTTACATACTGATACACCTATTTCCTGGAGAGTGTTCTTCACTTGGGGGGATGTTGTGAATAGGTTGTTCTTCACCATGGTATGGATTATACGATCATGCACCACTATTGACATGCAGCCCTTTTTTAGTTTCAAAGCTCACCAGTGAAAACTATTTTTAACAGAATGTTATAAACTGTTGATTTGGCCACTTGTAACATTTCCGCTATCTCTGGATGGATTTCTTCTTTTTTTTCACCCTAATGATGGTCTGTTTCAATTCCATTGAGAGCTCCTTTGACTGCATTTTGTGGATTCACAGCAACAGCTTCCAAATGCAAATGTCATACCTGGAATCAACTGGAATTCCTAAACCCTTCCTCCTATCAGGATGTGAATACCCTCAAATTAAAGCTAAGAATCTGCACTTTAAGTCCATATTGATTATATAACTGTATCTTGAATTTGTTTTGGTAAACAGCTAAAATGCCAAAATTTGTGTCACTGTCCGATTATTTCTGGACCTAACTGTATCTACCAGATTTTCATAGAAAATCTCAATTTTTAGACAGCAATTTTAAGCTAAAGGAATATGGAGCATGCTACAATAATTTAATAACTCACATGCTGTTTCTCAGTATTAGTATATCTTCCCACTGTATGTGTATCTTAGCTTATTAAATACAGAAATCAGAACTGCCCTTCATTTCATGACAGATTCTTTCATAAATATGGTACACACCATGTGCCAATATTGTAAATGTATTACACTGTCTGTTTTCTTTACAAAATCTCCCACCATACCTTTCTTTTGTGTGTACATAGCCCATTTTACAATATGGATATGCATGACTAATCACAGTAATGTGAATGTGCAAGAAATCAGCCTGAATTTACAATGAAAATGCCTCTAAAGTCAAGAAAACTTGCTAAACTGGTGATACAAGAGGTAGCTATTTACACAGGTAACACAGTGTACCAAGATGTAACACTCAAGAAACAAGGTAGACAGACAACATGCAAGAATGGGGAAATATCAGTGTGAGTGACACAAATACATTAATCATAATGTCAGGGTCACTCAATAACTTTGCTTGTGCTATATTCTGTTGGGGACAACCAAGCATGTTGCCATTTAACAGTTGTTGAGGATTAGCATCTGTACAGGTTACATAACTTTGAATAATTTCAATGTTGTCAGTTATCATATACAAAGCTAAATTTACACCATGAATTATGTAAGCTATTATGTTGTAAACGTGTTGTTTCATTCTACAACAGATGTGTGGTACAGAAAACCTAGCAACTCCGTAGCACAAACTTGTTTCAATGCCATAGCTCCTTGCAAGTAAAAAATTTGGTACAAAACCTGCATGCATAATACTTTGACTATTTATTGTTATTCCCACAAGCTGTTCCTGTTTACTTACCAGCTTATATATGATACTGAACAAGTTCCCAAGAGGATGAGTCCCTTTCTCTTTGGAGGATAGCGATGTGGAGATGTTACAACTTCTAAGACTGCGATAGGAAACACAGCTGTGTGCTGAAAAACAAACAAGCTCACATTTATGTTGCATCAGATAAAGTGATACTTTTTTATCTATTGCAGCATATACAGTGATGTACAACATAATTTATTATTTGTGTTGTTTTAAAATAATTAAACAATACAAAATGATGGCACTTGAAATAAAGAAAGTATATTCTATATATATTCTTGTAATCTGAGATTGTTTTAGGAGAAATTCAGTTGCATTAAAAAGGTTGTCTCCTAAAGACAAGGCCTTCTCTAATAGCAACCAACCTAGCAATTAGTAGCCATGTGCTTGCTTCTGAAACCCCAAGGGATCAACTGTTATCACCAAGGGAGGAGTAGTATTATGTGCCTGCTATACAATTTTATTATGTGTATGAGCGGTAGTTACATTCCTGAGTGTCTCTTAGTTTAGTACAGAACCCCATCTATGATGCTCATATGCCCACTGGTGGAAATACTACAATAACAGCCTTAGCAGCTGCTATGGGGCCTGTGACTTTAGAGGGCCCAGACGACACCCTGCTGCTTTTTTTTTCTAATAGGCCATGGCCGCTATTTACTTACCAATCCCTGCTCCTGCCCACCTGCTCACAGCCACCTTTGCCTCCACTTTCCTTTCAGCCTCCAAGAGGTCCCGTGCTCCACTGTTCAGCATCAGCGACTTTATACCAAGGGGGCTTAATACCATGCGGGGTCCATGAAAAGGGTGTTATACAATCTGGGGGCAAGGAAGGGGGCACCCTGGAAGGCTGAAGGCTGATGGGGAAGTGGAGGCGACCAAAATCTGCCCCATTTAAAGGCAGCTTAACAATTCTCATGCATCATCACTACCAATTGGAAAGTATATGTACTTTTGAAAACATAAAAAGACATAGCTGAGCTGGATGGATAACTGCATGGGTACATGCCAAACTTTAACTGGGATTTTCAGTTTTGTGTAAACTGAAAAGTTTTCAACAAAAAACACCATAATTATCACACATTTTTTGGTGCACAGTCCAACCAATAAGCACTAGTTGTACTATAGAAAGCAACTACCTGGTGTATATCATGGAGATTCAACATGGACACCAAGCCCATTGCTAGTTACGCTAGGTTCATACTAGTGTTCGGCTGTCTGTTGTTAGGTTCTGCATGGGGACCCAAAAGACGGAGAGCCTGTCCGCTTAAAAAGTGGTTACCCGAGGACACCTGTGGACCCCATAGACTACAATTATTATACGAATGGCTTGGCACTGCTTTTATACACTATATGCACTTTATACATCCATTCATTTTGTCCATTAGCTGCTGTATATGCTTATTTTCATTATTAGCCACTCTTATACCCAGCGCATATAGATTATTTTGTGTTATGCTCTATCTAGAAATGCGCATGTCCGCATTTCTTACTACCCATACCCAGCTAGTCCGCAATATCGCGGGACATGGACGCGACTTTGTATCATGATGTCATTACATTTTGTCTCGCACTCACGTCATCACATGTGGACGTAACCATGGGTTTCTGTATAGGCTGCGTGAACATGCGCCATGATACCCAGAGTTTTGTACGAGCGTTTATTAAACAACAGCGGTGGGTATCTGCAGCATCACACTGGTATTTAATTTCAAATTAGATTATGTTTGCGTATATTAGGCTATTTCCTGCCCCACTGACACCACCCCCGGATGAAAGCATTAGTGTGGAAACGCGCGTTGGGTGGTGTCAGCAAGCAGAGGCATTCGTTTATTCTACTGCATTGCAGATATCGGTATGTAGTGATCAATAACGATGCACTTCATTTGTCATTCCAATGTGATAACTTTTGTATTATGATAGGGGTTCCATTGCCTATACTCTTGTTTATGCTATGTAATTACTTCTACGCATGTATGTGATTTATGTAGACTATCCCCTGTGTAATTATACTTTTTTCCCCCTTTGGAATGCAAAATATCATGATTTATGAATTTTTGTACTATCAGCTTTATATTTAGCCTCTGTCTTTTATTCGCTGACACCAAAGTCTGTACTGTTGTTTCTGTCTTGACTCTGTACATGTTGTATGTTTTTTAACCATGTCATTAATAAATTTTGCTATTTTTATTATTTTGAGTGTCTCCTTACCTTTCTTTTCTGCTTTCTTGCTATTTGTGTATGGTAATGAACACACAATATACACTGCCTTATCTATATATGTGGAGACAACACGTGTTATTTTAAGAACTCTTTTGAGTCCTTTCTCCTTTATATGTACTATGTATTTTCTTTTGCTACAATGGGGTTCACCAGGTGTCCGTCGGGTTTCCGCCAGTTATATACTGCAGGACTTTTCTCTTCGCCAATTTTAGGCAGAATCTGAGGCAGAGTCTCCTACGGAGACTCCAACGCAGATGTGTACTAGCCTTAGTCTACTAAAACATTTTTACAAGTGTTTTAAATATTATTGGAGCACATTTATTAAGCTACTTGCTCCTTTTTTTGGTGTAAATTGAGTCTTTTTGAGGTCTTTTTCTGCCCTGCCCTTTATTTATGATGCATTTGCCTTTTATTCCAGATGCTATGCTGCCCTCGCCACTTTTGCTTTTTGTCGAAAAAAATGGGCTGGGCCTAAATGGACATCCTTTTCATGCTGTATTTATGACTTGTGCCTTTTTAAAAAGGAGCAAAAAAAAAGCGCAAATGCACTCCAGTACATAGGCAGCACAAAAGAGCCTGTCAGGTCAAAAAGCATTAAAAAGGGGCAATTGGGAATTTTTTTTAGCAAAAAAGGGGCAGTGCACATGGCTTATAAAGGAGCATCTAAATTAACTAAGGGTCGGATCACATCTGTGTTTGGTTTCCGATCGGGGAGTCCGCTTGGGGACCCCCCGAACGGAAACCGAACGCAGATGTGAACACGTGCACAACATTTAACAAGCACCAACATTTAACAAGCACTCATTTCCCCTGACAAAGCCAAGGTGGTGAAACGTGCGTTAGGGCACGAGCACAATGTATGTTCGATAATAAGTTTTTGATTTGATTTATTCTTTGTTTATTTAACATGGTGTTGTTTGTCTCTACTAGTCTTTATGATTGTGGTATATATTCAGTTGCAAGCCTGTGTGGACGGCCATAGAGAAGCCATTACTTATGTGACTGGACTGTGACTTTGCTTGCCTTGTATTGTTTGTTTATTTGTACTACACTGGCTGACCTTACATGATGCTGTTTATTTGTGGTTATGTCCTTGCAAATTCCTCTTCTTATTCATTCTCACATGTGTTTTAATTTTTTATAATAGACAAAAGGAATTGACTAAGCCTATATTGACAAAGGATCTGAGGTCAGTCCTGCAAGATGTTTGGAACAACCTCCCTGCCAAGTTTCTTCAAAAATTGTATGCAGGTGTATGTAGAAGAACTGGTACTGTTTTAAAGGCAAAGGGTGGTCACACCAAATATTGATGTGACTTAGATTTATCTTTTGTTCATTAACATTGCATTTTGTTAACTGACAAAGATAAACAATTAAAGTGTAACAAAAATTTTGGACAACTTTTGATTTTCTGGCAGTATTTGTGACATTAATAAATTTTGTAAGATAACATATTAACAATTTTTGGATCCTTTCTGTGCAGTGTCAGACTGGGATGTCTAGGGCCCACCAGTGGAATTGCTTCTAGGGGCCCACCGCCAGGACCCCTGCAGGTCAGCGGTACCGAGACAGGGCGGCTAAAGGAAATAACATGTATAACATGTCGGGTGCCATGCTGCTCACCCGCCATACGATGTGCAACACTGCACTACCTAAACTACAACTAAACTAAACTAAGCTACACTCTGTATGGCAAGTGAACAGCGTTGCTCCTAGAATTGATACCATTACCTGTAGCCGCATTGTCCTGGAATAGCTGATCTAAAGAGGTCCTGGCTGTTGTAACCCCGCAGATGTAATATTGATGGCCTATTCTAATGACAATCAATATTAGAAAGATGGATAAATCATTTAAATAGGTTGTCCACGAATTGGAGCAACCCATGTGGCAAGCAGGAGGTGTAAAATAAAAAAAAAATAAAAAAAATAGATAAACAAAAAAAAACATACTCCGTTGTCCGCTGCCAGTGTCCATTCAGTCTTGTGGAGAGTGAATGCAGAGTTGCATCCAAAGAACACCATACCTACTGTGAAGCATGGGGGTGGCAACATTGTGCTTTGGGGCTGTTTCTCTGCAAAGGGACCAGGAGGACTGATCCGTGTACATGAAAGAATGAATGGGGCCATGTATCGTGAGATTTTGAGTGCAAACCTCCTTCTATCAGCAAGGTCATTGAAGATGAAACGTCTCTGTGTCTTTAAGCATGACAATGATCCCAAGCACACCGCCAGGGCAACGAAGGAGTGGCTTCGTAAGAAGCATTTCAAGGTCCTGGAGTGGCCTAGCCAGTCTCCAGATCTCAACCCCATAGAAAACCTTTGGAGGGAGTTGAAAGTCCGTGTTGGCCAGCGACCTCTGTCATTGACAATGTTTGACCTCTGCCATTGACAACAAAGGATATATAACAAAGTATTGAGATTAAATTTTGTTATTGACCAAATACTTATTTTCCACAATAATTTGCAAATAAATTCTTTAAAAATCAGACAATGTGATTTTCTGGATTTGTTTTCTCATTTTGTCTCTCATAGTTGAGGTCTGCCTATGATGACAATTACAGGCCTCTCTCATCTTTTTAAGTGGGAGAACTTGCACAATTGGTGGCTGACTAAATACTTTTTTTTCCCCACTGTATCTTGTTAGCATGTAATTATATTACATGTATTAAATTGGTTTCATGAGAAATTGGAGTCCTTAAAGGGGTTGTCTGGGATAAAAGCTAATCCCTAAACTAATCTAAACACCCTCCCCCTCGCCTACTTTCTAAATAACAAAATTTATGAAAAATGTATATTTACCAAGGGACATTTGCTGGTTATACGGTGACGATCCGTTTCCCCATTTCCGGAAACGGAACGTCACTACTACCCCCCCCCCTGCACTCCATTATACTTACCTCTCTTCCTTGAAGGCTTCCTCCTGCAGGATGGCTCCTCCCTCTTTTCTGACTGCCGGCGGGTGCAATAGCCCCAGCGCTGCTCTGTGCTCTGCAGTCAATAATCCACCTCTACTGCGCAGGCGTGCAAGCATCTCCCATGCCTGCACAGTAGAGGTGGATCGTTGGCTGCAGAGCACAGAGCAATGCTGGGACTATTGCGTGCACTGGCAGAATCAGAAAAGAGGGAGGGGCCGTCCCTCAGGAGGAAGACTGGAAGGAAGTCACGTAAATATAATGGGGTTGGCAGTGGGCGGGATAGCTAGAGAGACAGGGAGAGGGTTATGGGAGGGAGAGAGAGAAGAGGGAGGGAGAGGGGGAAGGGGGAGTGAGGTGAGAGGGAACTAATGTGGAAACTACATAGCAGGAAGCAGAACCATGTAAACAAATGCAGAAGATCCCAGGAGCTCCCCGAGACACCCAGAAGTCACTCAAAACACTGCTAAAGGTATATGGGTGCATTTATTAACCCATTAATATAGCACTAACAGACCTTTTTTTAAAAGAAAAACATTTTTGCCTGGAAAACCCCTTTAAACAAATTCAAACTCAGGTAAGGATGGACAGATCTGTATGTTGATAGCAAATTCCTATGTTGGACTGTGATGGAGATTTATATGTGGTTTATTAACACTTTCTTGCAACTATTTCTACTATATGGAAGGCTATTTAAATACAGAATCCCAGGGATCTTTGCTCTTTCACTTGCTGATTATTCACATCCCTCAATAACTGTACTTTATGTACAGCTTACACAGTAGCACTTATTCACTTGAATAGATTTCTCTAAATGTCACAATATAGAGATATAGCTGTAGAAAATGTACTCTAATTTGTCTTAGTAATAGATATTTATTTTAAAGACAGACAAAAGCACTCTCCATTAAAATGTAAAATCCAGGATTTGTGGCAGTGTTTATCTGGTGTGGAGGAATTAAAGAGATGGAAGTTAAAATTACATGTGCATTTAGATGTAACTTCTAGTTTCAGTTCACCACTCTAATTTAAAGAACATCCATTTTTTACAATGCATCCTACAATATCTGCACTTTAGTTAAATTATGAACCACAAAATCAGTACACCCTCAATGATTCTATGTACTGTATATAAGTATGTCGTATGTCGTATAAAAATGGACCGTCAAAGACTGTCGTGTGAATGTAGGCTACCTCATTAAATCCACCCCATCCCCATTTATTCAAATGCGAATAACAATTTGATATGACCATATATGGGATATATTGCCATTTTATCAGATTCCCCATATCAAAGAGTTGTCCAGGATTTAAAAAAAGAAACAGTAACGCTTTTATCCTCGGAATGTGTTTGGTCTTGCAGCTCTGCTTTAGGCTATATTCATGCTATCGAGTCCATTTCGAATATGTTGTATCTGTTCTGAGTCTGTTTGTCTATTTTTGATGTCCGAGCATCATCCATTTTGCATCAGTTTTTAATGGACTTTATTTCATTGATATTTTTTTTACCAACTAACTGATCCATTTTTAACCCCTTCTCACTCCCATACTATTACATCACGGATATAAGTCTGCACTATCCAAAAATAAATATATTTATGTCATACGGCGAATGGCGTAAAAAAAAATATAGCACAATGTGCAAATTTACTTATTTTGGTCACCTAGTTTCCCTCCAAAAATAGCAATAAATTAAAATAAAAGCAATAAAAGTGAGCAAAAAGTCATACACACCAAAAATTGGTACTGATAAAAACTACAACTTGCCCCAAAAATAAACAGCCCTTACGTATCTCCATCAACTAAACAGTAATAAAGTTATAGGCATCAGAGTACGGTGACTCCAAGAAAATAGTTTTTGAAAAATGACATTTTATTAGTAAATGCAGTAATACATAATAAAACCATGTCATTTTTAATGCAAAGTAAATGGCACAGGAACAAAATGCAAAAAATATTGATTGACTATGTACCTTAAAATGGTGCCAACTAAAAGAATGACTTGCCTAACATGGCCTTTTTTCACAGTCATGTGAAAAAGGCTTACTCACTTGAGTACAAATGAGCTGCAATACCACACAAAACCCATGGTAGAGATATTTTGGGAAATAAAGCAGATATATTTTTAAAATCTGTACAGTCTCTTAAATGGGCACATTAACACGTTAACTTTTATCAAAGTTCAACACTTGTAGAACCCAAATTATAAATCCAACCCTGGTGTTATGAATCTACATCATGAACTGCATTTTGAATTTTAGTTAGTAAAAAGCGTAACATTTTCTGAATTTTTATGACTTACCACAGCATGATTAAGCCATTGTGGAATGACCTTATCCAGGCCCTCAGGGTACACCAATTGTCTGTCATAAGAATACAAAGCCCAGAAGGACAGAAACACAAACTGTAAACATAAGAGAAATATTGAATGAGTTTACAACAGTAATATTTCAACCTATTCATTTATAATACATCACGAAAAAAAAAACCATATATTTATATAACACAAAATACACAAAAAATATACAAAATATATAATCTATTTACCATAGAGCAGTGGTTGCCAACTGGAGGCTATCTAGCTGATGCAAAACTACAAGCTCCTGCAAGAACTGACACAGGATGCTGAGAATTGTAGTTGAAGAATATTGTGTGTAGATCCCTAACTTGTAGTGTTTTGTTTATATAATATTCATAGCACAAACAGTGTGCCATGTAAATATTGAAGAGGTTATATCGCACAAGCACCAATGTCCATTCGAACAGCTGATCAGCTTATTATTAAGACAAGTCATCAATTTTAGAATCTGACTGGACTGTCAAGATTACCCACAGATCAGCTGTTTCCTAGACTGTGTACCTCCCCTACTGGGCGCTGCTTACTCACCCTTTGCTTGAGTGGCGGTTGTGGATACTAAAGCTGTATCACTCTCAAGTCTATAGGACACCGCTGCAGTACCCATAACTGCCGCTATCAAGAGTACGCTGTAGGGATGTGGTAGGGGTCCCTGTTGAAAGTTTGCATCAGGGCCCACAGGACTTTTGTTACACCACTGCTCTTAAATATTAACACAATTATATTCACATTAGAGCAAAGCCATGTATGGCCTGCTTAAAGGGGTTTTGCCATCTCAAGGATCATATTCAGACTTATATCTTAAAGGGGTTGTCTAGACAAAAATGGACTAGAGGTTTTCAAATCAGCCAAGGGCCGTGAAAAAAGTGTTAAAAAATCATACTCACCTTTCCAGAGTGCTCCGGAGCCTCCCAGCGCGGTTCGGTCCTCTCGGTCCATTGTTATCTTCTGGCGGAAATCCCTGCCACACGTGACCGCTGAGGCAAATCAGCGGCCTCAGTGAAGGGCATGTGATGTCACTGCCTGTGACATCCCGGGTCTCTTTCTGAGGCTGCTGATTGGCCTCAGCGGTCACGTGGTTACAGACCTGCTCTTAGGTCAGAATGAGGACTCAGTCCCTGCTCCCAGGAGCACATATTCTCTTCTCTCCCTCCCTCTGCATTCTGCTTTCAGTTTGTAGGCCTTGATAAGGGCTACTAAAGCTTCTTGAGCAGCTTCTGTTATCTGTGTATTTAACAAGAGATAACCGTGCTGGTACAACATGCAGGAGCTCCATGCTGGAATGAGTTTAATACCAGGAAATGGCCGGCAAAGGTGACAGGGCGGGAGTTGAAATCCTGAGATGAGTAAACCCCTTTAACCATGCTCTGAAATAGATGTCATTTTTGATGTCATATTTCACAACATGGCATTTTTGTAAAACTATTTAAATCTAAAATTTAGTCCAGTGTTGTACCTTGTTACTCATCTATAAAGACAAAAGTTGTAGCTCTATGATACCGAAAAAAGAGAAATCAGACAACTACAATATCATATCCTAAACAGATATTTGTATTATTGTACTATATTGTTGTCAGATATTTGTATTATTGTACTATATTGTTGTCACCTAGGAGCCTACTTAGTGATGTCATACTCCATCTATACACATCTGCACTACCTGAATGAGCTTGGCACTGGATTGCCATATTGCACAATAAATATATTCTAGCTTTACACAATGCTTGCATTTTCTCGCTCCTTTTCTGTTGTGCTACTAGAAAACTTCAGCAGTAATCCATTATCTTTAAGGTCTCAAACAAGAACTTCCCAGTGACAAATTAAGATATCAATGTGGAAGCACTACTACATTATGACTGACACTGATGGTAATCCCAAGAGGAGATCATTTTACATTTTATAGGAATGAACTTACAGTTGCTGCTGGAAAAGCCAGAACGGAGAAGAGAAGGTCTCTGCAATAGATAATACACTTTACTAACTTAATCTCTCTGATTGGAAGAAGCAGATCCGTCAGAAAAGTGACAGCATAGAATAAAGTCTGCAAAACCTATAAAAAATGAATATTTTACAAACACAACTAGTGTATTTGATAAACCATTATGGAAATTTTTACACAATTGGAAGTACTTTATATCTTAAAACACCATTATGTTTGTGTATACACATTATTAGACAGTTTGGTATTTTCACAAATGAGTTGCAGTACTATATGGGTGAGCTACTGTGTGGATGCTACCCTTTAGGGGTCTGTCTGTACTTTTAATTTCTTAACCCTTTCACAAAGTAGGGTCGTTTAGGAATAAATGCTCGGTGACTTTTTTCATAATTTCCATCTCGGCCTTCCAAAAAGCATAACTAATTTTTATGTCGACATAGTTATGTGAGTGCTTATTCTTTTCGTGACGAGTTTTACTTTCATTTTGCATTTTTCATTTCATTTTGGGTAAATATAATGTTTTGATTAGCTTTTATTAACTTTTTTGTGGGGTCTCTGTGGAAAAACCTACAACTCTCATTATGTTTTGCATTTTGTTTTTACGGCCTTCACTCTGCATTAAAAACTACATGGAATTACAGCAATACCATATTTATGTTGGTTTTATTATGTTTTAACGTCATTTTTCGAAAATGAACAATTTGCCTGGGTCACCGTATTCTGATGTCTATAACTTTTTTATTGTTTTATTGACAGAGCTACAGTGGGGAAAAAAAGTATTTAGTCAGCCACCAATTGTGCAAGTTCTCCCACTTAAAAAGATGAGAGAGGCCTGTAATTGTCATCATAGGTAGACCTCAACTATGAGAGACAAAATGAGAAAACAAATCCAGTAAATCACATTGTCTGATTTTTAAAGAATTTATTTGTAAATTATGGTGGAAAATAAGTATTTGGTCAATAACAAAAGTTCATCTCAATACTTTGTTATATATTCTTTGTTGGCAATGACAGAGGTCAAACGTTTTCTGTAAGTCTTCACAAGGTTGGCACACACTGTTGCTGGTATGTTGGCCCATTCCTCCATGCAGATCTACTCTAGAGCAGTGATGTTTTGGGGCTGTCGCTGGGCAACACGAACTTTCAACTCCCTCTAAAGGTTTTCTATGGGGTTGAGATCTGGAGACTGGCTAGGCCACTCCAAGACCTTGAAATGCTTCTTAAGAAGCCACTCCTTCGTTGCCCTGGCAGTGTGCTTGGAATCATTGTCATGCTTAACGACCCAGCCACGTTTCAACTTCAATGCCCTTGCAGATGGAAGGAGGTTTGCACTCAAAATCTCATGATACATGGCCCCGTTCATTCTTTCATGTACACAGATCAGTCGTCCTGGTCCCTTTGCAGAGAAACAGCCCCAAAGCATGATGTTGCCACCCCCATGCTTCACAGTAGGTATGGTGTTCTTTGGATGCAACTCAGAATTCATTTGTGTTTCTACCAAACAGTTCTACTTTGGTTTCATCTGACCATATGACATTCTCCCAATACTCTTCTGGAACATCCAAATGCTCTCTAGCAAACTTCAGACGGGTCCGAATATGTACTGACTTAAGCAGGGGGGCACGTCTGGCACTGCAGGATCTGAGTCCCTGGTGGTGGAGTGTGTTGACGGTAGCCTTTGTTACATTAGTCCCAGCTTTCTGCAGGTCATTCATAGGTCCCCTCGTGTGGTTCTGGGATTTTTGCTCACCGTTCTTGTGATCATTTTGACCCCATGGATTGAGATCTTGCGTGGAGCCCCTGATCGAGGGAGATTATTAGTGGTCTTGTATGTCTTCCATTTTCTAATTATTGCTCCCACACTTGATTTCTTCACACCAAGCTGCTTGCCTATTGCAGATTCAGTCTTCCCAGCCTGGTGCAGGTCTACAATTTTGTTTGTGGTGTCCTTCCACAGCTCTTTGGTCTTCACCATAGTGGAGTTTGGAGTGTGACTGTTTGAGGTTGTGGACAGGTGTCTTTTATACTGATAACAATTTCAAACAGGTGCCATTACTACAGGTAATGAGTGGAGGACAGAGGAGCCTCTTAAAGAAGAAGTTACAGGTCTGTGAGAGCCAGAAATCTTGCTTGTTTGTAGGTGACCAAATACTTATTTTCCACTATAGTTTGCAAATAAATTGTTAAAAAAATCAGACTGTGATATTCTAGATATATTTTCTCATTTTGTCTCTCATAGTTGAGGTCTACCTATGATGTTAATTACAGGCCTCTCTCATCTTTTTAAGTGGGAGAACTTGCAGAATTGGTGGCTGACTAAATACTTTTTTTTCCCCACTGTACGTGGGGGCTCTTTATTTGCTGGGTAAGTTGCAGTTTTTATTGGTACAAACTTTTGGAATGTTATATGCACATGGGGATATCTAACATGTTTGTTTGCTTTATTTTGTTCACATTACACATTTTTATTATGTTTATTATGCACTTTTTAAAACATTATAATTTTTTTCCTGTCCCACAAGGGGACTTGAATCTGTGATCTCCAGTGCACATAGTATCCTTGTTTGCAATAGGGATAGGCACCCTCTTGGACCCTGCAATCTCATCACAAGGGATCTGAAAAGTGGAAGGGGGGGTTGATTTTGCACATGATCAACCCAGATGCCCTGATCGCTCTTGATCACGGCATCTGAGGGGTTAAACTGCCAGAGATGGAATAGCTAGTCCTGGGTCCTAAGAGTGTGATGAGAGATGGAGACAAAACAGCAATTTTTACACTTTTTTTTTAAATGATATATTTTACTCTGCTCACCACACAGCATAAATAACATATTCTTATTCAGCAGGTCAGTACAATTATAGCAATATGAAACTACATAGGTATTTTTGGTGTTTTACTTATTTTGTACAATGTGAACTTGTGTTTTTTTAATCATTTGGGTCACCATGTTCTAAGGGCCATCAATTTTTATTTTTCCATCATTGGAGCAACTTGAAGGCTTGCGTTTTGCAAGCTAGGCTGTACTTTTTATTGATGCCACTTTCTTGTACATACGACTTTTTGATCACTTTTTATTCTATTTTTTATATAGTGAGATGACCATAAAACAACATATCTGATGTCCTTTTTAGCTTTTTTTTTTTTTAATTAATATATTATTTATCTAACACAGCGAACATACTCTTATAGTATGGGTCATTCTGAACACAACAAAACTAAGCAAGTATTGTTTTTATTGTTTACATAATAAAAATGCACATATGTTTTAAGTGTACATTGTGTTTAATTGTATATTTATTCATTTTTGAATATTTGATTTTACCTTTTTTTAGTACCAATTGGCAACTAAACCATGTCATATTCTAATCCCTGATAGAATATATATTAATGCACCGCTGTATATTCTGGCTGCACATGGCTGATGCCAATCAGGTACTGCAATAGACAAGTAAAGGTGGTGGACCCAGGAATCCTGATCAGGCCCTGGGTTGTAATAGCAGCACATTGGCTACCCCAGGCATAGCACGAGTGAGGTAACAAGGGGGCCATAACAGAACATGAGGGGGTAAAATACTAATGATTGGCATTCTCTCCATTCACGGTTGCTGCAGCTAGATCTTATCTATAAGTTATAGATGAGACCCACTGCTCATGGTGCCAGCTCATGTGCCTTATCTACACATACATGATAGCTGTGACCATCAGTGTACTGACTAGTGCAGCAAAGAAATCTCCTATAGAAAACAGTAAGTATTAGCATATTATATGGCCTAGTGGACTGTGTCAAAACTGCGGGATTTTTATGATTTTTTTAAATATAGATAACACCAATTTTAAAAACAAAAATTTCTTTAAAAATATGTTTACTATAAAATTTGATTAAAAAATAAGTCATTTTCTGGTGATACACTACATATTTTATCATATCAAATTATTGTTAACTACAGAAGCCATTATGGTTTATGAGAGTGTATGTGTCGTTTTGCCAGTGCAGGCTTAATGAAAAGTGAAGGGGTTTTCAAGGATTTAGCATTGATGGTCTATCCTTAGCACCACAGCTTCTTTACTGCAATAGTAGAACGAGTGCAATTTTTGGCTGTATAATACAGTATCTGTTTCTGTACTACAGAGCACTCCTAGTTTAATTTTATCCACAAGTTAGGCGGTTTCATTGCATTTTTTCATCGTATTTCTTCCCTTATTAAATCTATAGGGAAGCGCTTGCATTTCTGCAGGTAAAATTGACATGCTGTGTTTTTCAAAAATGCATTTGTAAAAAAGCAGCTTTTCAGCAGTTCTTTTTTTCTCCAATGTGTGGCTGAGATTTGCTGGCACTGCAAAAACACAGTGTTTTCCTGCTGTGTTTCCACAACGTGGAGTTTTAGCCTTAAACTTGGTTTATAAATGAAAAGATATATGCAATCAAAAGATAATATATAAGGTACTATATTATCAGCAATTTCCTGATATAACGCACTCTTATTATACGAGTCACTCCCTTTACAGAAGCAATTTTTCAGGTTATAGGGGAGAGCAGTGGCAGGATATGTATTCTCTTGTATTTTGTTTATTAAGATCGCAGGGGACATAACTATGGTAGCCCCTGTTCTGTCTCCATTTATTGAATATTGTAGTGTACGTTGATGCTATATTTTAAGAAGTATATTTTATGTAGGAACCTATAATGCAATAGGTTTACTAGAATCCATGTAAGGCTAGAAACACACATGCAGGCTTAATGCTGTTACTTGAGCCATACAATGAAGTAGCCTTAACACTCCTGTTTTTGGCTGAAAAAATGCACAAAAAATGCATATGTGATTACAGCTTGAAAAAGACACAAGTGGTACATTTATGTTGGAGATACAAGCATTTTACATGTAATGTAATACTTACCACATTAAGGACTGTTAAATATTTCCACTGCCCACCATACAAGAAAACTCCAGCTGGCTGTTCTGTTGTACTGACTGTTAAAAGAGAGTATGCAAGGAAAAAAATACCAGATAAAAACAGAACAGTGGTACAAAAGGAGAGCAGCAGTGGCCATGATCCAGTAACCTAATAAAGAGGTCTAGTGACTACTCTTCAGCTGTCCCTTGAGCTCCTGATGCTATACTTGTCTCATGGAAATCGCAGAGGGGTACTGAGCTTCTGATTAAGAATTCGTCTTTAGAACAAATTGTTTCGCCTATGCTGCACCAAAGAAAGTTTACTTCAATCTGAGCATTTTAAAGCTTCATGGAAGATTAGAAAAGATTAAAGTTACATAAATCATCTGAAACAAATGAGATCTTTGTTTGGATTCTGTTACTTAAAAGGAGCAAAGATTAGAATTTCTCTTAGAGATTTTGCATTTTGTTGAATAAGTTGTTTTTTAAAACAGTTCATTTATTTTACAGTTTCACAATCTTCCTCCTCCATGCTCCATGTAGAGTAAGTGAATGTTCACACTGTAGACTGCCATTTAAAAAAGAATTATAAAAAAACTGTACAAAATGAATAGTGAAAAATAACCATGGTGACATTGGTTTAAATTGATTTATCAGTGTTTTAGATGCATTCAGCCACGTAATTTAAATTAAAAATCTTATAAAATAATAACAACATTAATACTCTCCTTACAGATCCCTTGCAGCAGTGCCTTCAGTGGTGCTGCCAGGTTACTGCTGTGGACAATGACTTGTGGTAGTGGTCACATATCAGTATCAGGGCAACAACATTAGGGTACCTAGACTGGCAGGGAATTGGAGAGCATCAGAACCGAAGCAACGAAAAACACTCAGGTGAGTAATACTTCTTTTATTACTTTAAAACCTCCTAAGCTTTTCTTAAGCTAAATGGCTAAATTTTCACCAGTTTTCCTCTTTATTTACCAGTTAAGGATTCACTACATTCTTAATTTTGCATCTTGTCTTGGAAGAGAGGCCTATCCGCAGAGGTCTCAAGGTTTCTAACAGTTATTAATGATGTTGTGCCTTGATACTTTTCTTTTTACCTTTCAACTCTGATGTACTGCTATTGTATGTTTTATACATG
Organism: Leptodactylus fallax; assembly: GCA_947044405.1. Classification (NCBI taxonomy): domain Eukaryota; kingdom Metazoa; phylum Chordata; class Amphibia; order Anura; family Leptodactylidae; genus Leptodactylus; species Leptodactylus fallax. The sequence goes on along the minus strand of CAMRHE010000037.1, from coordinate 3,987,326 downwards.
GCTGTGGAGTTGCTAGGCAAAATCATGGACTCCGACTCCTCTATTTTTCCACAGCCCAACTCCAACTCAGACTTCTGCTCCATTGCCTTAATAAATGGCTGACAGCCATGGTCAAACAGAAGCTGCTTCTCTATATCACATAAAAAACTAATGATTGAATTCCTATAAAATTAAATATACAACAAATTAAGCATCTAATTAATTATACAATTCCTACTGTATAAATGTATAGTAGAATTAAAAATAACTAATCATTTTATTAGTCGGGGTTGTAGTCAATACGTTATTTCCGACTCCAAGACACTAAAAACTGTCCCTCACTCAGACTTCACAGCCTTGGTTTTATGGATAACTAGGTGAATTTAAAATATTTATACATTTGATACTGATTCACATACGTAATACAATAAAGTGATTAAATTAATCATGTTGCAAAAAAAAATCAATAAAATTTTAAAATTAAATAAAAAAATATTTAGCAAAAACTAAACGTAATAGGTTTCACTGTATCCATAATAGTCTCAACTATACAATAACTATATTGGGGTAAATAACTACTATGTATGTATCCAAATGATGGAGGGCTTTAATAAAAAAAAGCAGCATTGATATTTTTTTTATATATCTCATTTTCCCATAAAACTCTTTCTGTCTCTCACACAGCTATGTCGATGGAAAAATAAAAATGATACAGGCTAAGGCCCCACATAGCGAAACACAGCAAAAATATACTGCGGAAAAGAGCACAACGGAAACACATCACGTTTTTTCCACAGTGTTTTTCATTGCATTTTCGCAGTTTTTCTCTTTCTTTCTTTCTGCCCTTTCTATACCTAAACGCCAGCATCTCCACAGGTATAATTGACATGCTGTGATTTTCAAGTAGGTGGGCGTTTTTGAAACTTTTCCACTGAAGATTTTTTTCTGCAATGTGTGGATGGGATTAGCCAGAATCTCTTTCACTTTGCAGGTACTGTAAAACGCAGTGTTTTTGCAACGTGGGGCTTCAGCCACAAACAGGCTTTTTGTGTGTTTTTTTAAGTGTTCTTATTTGTAAAACAGGTCCCTGTTGTATTGCCATAATAGTACCATGGATGCCAGGTCTTTAAAGATGGCAACCACAATAGCGACCAGGTCCCTGCTGTAGTAGAATTTACATTGTTTTCAGATGTGCAACTAATAAAATAGTTTAAAAAAAAAAGTTTTTAAAATTATTAAAATAAACCTAAAGATTCAAATCACCCCCTTTTCCCTAGATTTGAAATAAAAATAAACAAAAACAAACATAATCAAATGATACATCCCCATGTGTACAAAATTTAAAAATATTTTTCCCATACGTATGTAGGGGGAAAAAAAAATTAAAAGAAGGGAGAAGAATAAGAGCTTCCTACTGTATTTCCCATTCCTTCTGTAGCCACTACTAAGTTTGGTGCAAAAACACACAGCTAAATCTGCAACATAAAAGCAGTTTTTCTCCAGTTCTACCCCATTCTGAATTTTTTCCAGGTTCCCAGTACATTTTATGGAATATTAAATGCTACTATTACAAAGTATAATTTGTCCTGCAAACATCAAGTCATGAAATGGCTCTGTGAACAGAAAAATAAAAAAAAGTTATGGGGTTCGGAACATGGGGAATCAAAAATGAAAACTGAAAAATGCCTGCGGCAGAAAGAGGTTAATGACATGTGCTTTTTCTAAAAAGTACAAAATAGGGGCAACTTCATTCCAGTACATGGGCAGCATAAAAAACCTGAAATATCTGACAGCACTGGGTCTCAATTTCCCTGAGCTGAATTTGCACAAGATTTATTATACACCTTTCGCTTTTGTAGTAAATTAGGAAATTCAATTTAGAAAAAAGGTGCAGCTACAAAAGGGCAAAAATTATACAAATAACAAATTCCCCCAGTACATATACCAAAATGGTGCCATTAAAAATACAACTTGACCTGAAAAAAACAGCCCTCAGCTGGCTATGTTCACAGAAAATTACGGAAGTTATGGCTCTTGGAATGACAAAAAAACCCCTAAAAATATTGCTTCAAAGAAGGCTGGTACCTAATGTCCCCCATTGTCTGCTGTTGAAAAAAACAAGAAAAGTCCATAATAAACAATTTGATAAATGAGCTGCAAAGTTTTAGGCTAAGGCCCCACATAGCGGACTGCAGCAATAAAGCACTGTGGGAAAAAACTGTGGTGTCAACGCATCTCGGTTTTTCCTGCAGCGCTTTTCACAGAAAATCTGCAGAGGTTTTCTGCTTCTATTATACTTATAGGTAAACTGCCAGCGTTGCAGTGACTGTAAAACGCCGCAGCCAAACCTCGGCATTTACACCACGTGGGGCCCCAGCCTTAAGGCATAAATTTGCCCTGTATTTAACTACAACTGCACTGGTCGCAGATATTGTTGATCTCCCCCTGTACCCAACCATTTAGTTATTCTGTTGATCAGTGCAGGCAGAAGTGGTGTTTCTTACATATTCTTCAAAGCTGAATAATAACCTCTAATGTCACATATTAAAACTTTTATATTGTTATACACTAGACACGCTTTAAATCTTTTGAATTCTTGCTTTTGGGACAATGGCTAGAGGGATACCCTTTGGCAATAGCTCTTTTTGCTTTCCTTAAGTCACAATCTAACCCTGCTCTCTTAAACTGATACAACGCTATATAATAATAAACCAAGACATAAATTGTGGTAAGAAATTATACACAAGAAAGTATTTTGCTTTAGGGTTTCAGATATTCATGGAATATTAAATCAAAACTGTTTTTCACCTGTGCGCTGACTTCAAATAGTGCATAAATATTACATGTTATGAAGAATCATTCAATGCTAACAACAATGATTAGAAACATTTTGAATACAGCTAAGAAAGAATATCAGAGTTCAACAATCTTTTCTGTTGCTCTTCAGCTTTGGAGAAACTACATTTTCCACCTGCTGTCAGGGTAACCTCTCAAGAGCTTGAGACCCATGGGTTGGAGACCACTATATTGAATATATATGATATTTAGAATGTAGAACATTATTGTTGACCCTGACGGTCAACATGAAAGCTGTTGATAGACAATTCATTATTTGGTCTCAAGTACCCTCTAGCTATACATCCTCATAGTAGGTATTAATAAAACTTAAGATGTACTAATCACTTTGGGGTCACATCTTTGCTTGATCCGTGAAAAAAGTTGTGGTGTTTACTATAATATAGGGTATTATAAGCTTTTGTTTATTAATTCATTGATTAACTGACATGGAGAAACTTTTTATTTTTGTGAGGCCTTATTCAGACAAGACATGATCCAGTCAGTTTTTTTTTACACGGACTGCTGGTCCCTGGAAAAGAAGCACAGACTTTTTCTATCTTAAGCAATGAAAAAAAATCAAACACTTGAAAAATCGTAAATAAAATTAAAACACTTGGTGTTTGTATTTGGTTTTACTGCCAGTATCATCCTGTGATTTTCATGCTATGATTAAGAGGCTTATACCTCAAATCGCGGAAGCAGAGTTGTATGCATGGATTTTCCACAAATGCAGTTTCTCTTTATGAATTATCAGTTATGTTTTCATTTTATTTCTGATTTTACTGGAGCTGTATTTTCTAATTTTTCAAATTGCTGTGTATGTTTCCTACCCAAGGGATATTTTTCCTTGCACCAGCAAAAAAGTGCTGCGAAAAAAACGCAGCAGCAACGCATCGCATTTTTTTACGCAGCGCTTTTCACAGTAAGTCCACAGAGGTTTCCTTTGCCGATTTTCTGCATCCATTATACCTACAGGGAAAAAGCGTTTCTGTAGGTATAATTGACATGCTGCGATTTCCAAAACCATCACGGTTTTGGAAATCACAGTGTTTGGATGTGTGGATGAGATTCGCTAGGGGGCCCCAGCCTTATATAGACAAAAGGTTGATCCATTTTTGATGATTTTGAAAAATGGATCAAGCAAAGGCAGTACACAAAGATTAAATCCAAAGAATTGTGTTTTGTCTATGATCAACAAGTTGATAGTAGTATAATGTTGTACCGTGTTAGCCATTGAAAGTAGTGGAAGAGTGAAGAAATCAGGAGATACCTTTTAGAGGCTAACTGAGTATATTTATAAGTAAGCTTTCAGGAGTACTCGCTCCCTTCATCAGACATGGTGTGATACAAGAACTGAAAATTAACAGATTTTTATACACATGGTTTTCAAAGCATTTTAGAGTCCTTAAAAAAAATTGCAATCTAAGTAGAGAAGTTATTTACAACAGGTCAAAAAAACAGTCTGGAAACTTGTGGTGCGTGACGGAGGGATCAGTAATTCTTGCTGTTATCTGTTTGCTATCAGGAGGTGATTTGTGTCCCTCACAGGTCATACATAGTGTGATTTGAAGCTGGCATGAATATTGAGTTCAGTTCATGGTTCAAACATAGTGTGACATGAAGCTGGCATGAATATTAAGTCCAAATTGCAGAGTTTGAAATTTTTGCATAAATTTGTACTCCATTTCTTTCCTTTTCTCCTGTGTCTTAAAATGTCCCATTAAAACCACAACCCGCAAATCTTCAATAGAGTGGTTTTCTCCGGAGAAATGTGCGGCCACTGGGAGATCTGTTCTGCTGTTATTAATGGTGGATCTGTGTGAGTTCATTCGTTGACTGAGTCTCTGCCCTGTTTCCCTCACATAGAGGCCTGTGGTGGGACATTGCACACACATTATGAGGTACACCACATTGGAAGACCTGCAGGAAAATGTCCCCCTAATTCTGTGCACCTGTTGTGACTGTGGGATAGGTACACTGTCAGCGATGTGGATGTGCTTGCAGGTCATGCACCTTTTATGTAGGCAAGGTGAGGTGCCATTTTCAGTTGGGGCCTTCAGGGCACTCCGGACGATAATGCTATTCAGGGAGTGAAATTCACTTTCTGGATACCACAATATACATTAAAGACCACCGGCTACTCACATCAATATACCACAAACCAACAGACAGAACGGCCTACCTGAGAAACGACAGCTTCCACCCCAAGCACACAAGACAATCTATAATCTACAGCCAGGCTATACGATACAATCGTATTTGCTCCGACAAAACAGACCTGGACAAGCACCTCCTGGATCTGAGGATGAAATTTCTCAGATTGGGATACAAACCAAAAGTGACAGACAACCAATTAAACAAAGCAGCAGCCATTAACAGAGACAGTCTGCTCACATATAGAGAGACCCAGAAAGATGCCCGAGTGCCCCTAGTTGTCACCTACAACCCACAGCTGGAGATCCTACGAAGGATTGCCAAGGAGCTCCAACCTGTGCTACATAGGGACAACAGACTCAAGGACATATTTCCAGTCCCCCCTCTCCTCTCCTTTCGACAACCACCAAACCTGAGGCGCATTATCGTCCGGAGTGCCCTGAAGGCCCCAACTGAAAATGGCACCTCACCTTGCCTACATAAAAGGTGCATGACCTGCAAGCACATCCACACCGCTGACAGTGTACCTATCCCACAGTCACAACAGGTGCACAGAATTAGGGGGACATTTTCCTGCAGGTCTTCCAATGTGGTGCACCTCATAATGTGTGTGCAATGTCCCACCACAGGCCTCTATGTGGGGGAAACAGGGCAGAGACTCAGTCAACGAATGAACTCACACAGATCCACCATTAATAACAGCAGAACAGATCTCCCAGTGGCCGCACATTTCTCCGGAGAAAACTACTCTATTGAAGATTTGCGGGTTGTGGTTTTAATGGGACATTTTAAGATACAGGAGAAAAGGAAAGAAATGGAGTACAAATTTATGCAAAAATTTCAAACTCTGCAATTTGGACTTAATATTCATGCCAGCTTCATGTCACACTATGTTTGAACCATGAACTGAACTCAATATTCATGCCAGCTTCAAATCACACTATGTATGACCTGTGAGGGACACAAATCACCTCCTGATAGCAAACAGATAACAGCAAGAATTACTGATCCCTCCGTCACGCACCACAAGTTTCCAGACTGTTTTTTTGACCTGTTGTAAATAACTTCTCTACTTAGATTGCAATTTTTTTTAAGGACTCTAAAATGCTTTGAAAACCATGTGTATAAAAATCTGTTAATTTTCAGTTCTTGTATCACACCATGTCTGATGAAGGGAGCGAGTACTCCTGAAAGCTTACTTATAAATATACTCAGTTAGCCTCTAAAAGGTATCGCCTGATTTCTTCACTCTTCCACTATGATCAACAAGGACAGCATACATTGCTTAGGCCCCAGTAACACTTCAGTATTTGATTTACATTTTCCACCTGTGTTCTTTAAGACAAGATCATGTGTGAATCCAAGAAAGAGAATTTAATAACTGTTTCCATGACATTTTTCAGTATTTAGGATCTACTCTTGGTTTTAAAAAATACTGATTTAGGCTAGGCATAAACAGGATAGATCTGTTTTGGGATATCTGTAGTGGACATCCTGTAGCTAACCCTGATATAGTAAAATCAGGCAAAATCTGCTAGTCTTCGCCATGGCTTTCAAACTTGATTTCCAGGCAGCTGGCACAGCTTTCAGCCTTTGCATTGCAAAGGTTAAAAACCACGTTTGAACTTGCAGCAATACTTAACATGCAGTAAGTTTAAAACCAACAGCACAAGACATTTTGTGCTGCAGGTTTAATTCTTAAATCCACTACACTGCTGTTTTACGTGACAGGAAGTTAGACCCTAGAAACTGCAGCATGATCTGGGTCTAAGTCATGTTTTTTTTCCAGGAGTTTTCCTATTCATTTCATTATAGGAAAAAAAAAGTCACAAAAAAACCCCTAAAAAAAGGTGTATGCTCAAAAAACACAGATAAAAAATGGCTAAAAAAAGGCCAAACAAATGTTTAGCAATACATGTGTTTTGTGTGGCTTTTTTAAGGAAAAAACACCAGAATAAAATTATGTTTGATGCCATAATACTTAAGATTACAGGATCTTGGCCCAGAGACAGTTATCACTCGAGAATGGCTGTTAAGCCAGACAGTCGAACCAGGCTCGGACTGGCCCACCAAGGTACCGATGAATCTCCCAGTGGGCCCCATGCCTTTAGGGGGCCCTACTGCATCCCCACTGCTTTTTTCAATAAGCAGTGGAGGCCCAGTAAAGGCCCCTATTAACTTACCTATCCCCGCTCCTGCATGCAGCCTCTCTTCCCTCTTCAGCCTCCAGGGGGCCCCCGTGTGCCACACATTACATCATTGCAACATGATGTGCAGCACACAGGGACCATTGAAGGCTGAAGAGGGAAGAGGAGACTGCGATACAACTGGATTGCAGAACTGGGGAGAATTGGTGCCCAACCCGGTTCTGCTACTGGTAGAGCAGGAAGCCACAGGCTTCCTGCTTTACTACTCCCCGACTTGTAGGCCACAGGCCTACTGTGTGGAATAAGGGGTGAGTATCAATACTTACCTGGCATCTCTCCAGCCCCTCATGCTTCTTCCTGCTTCGGGCACACATGACGTTGTAAGTGATGAGCAAGAAGGAGCGGGAGAGATAAGTAATGACACAATACTGCTATAAAGTAGACCAGTGAAGGGGCCACTCTATTTCCCCCCACTACAGTAGCCACTTCACTTGTCCCCTCCCATACAGTGCCCACTTCACTGACCCCCATATTGTAGGGGGACCAGTGATGGAGCCACAATATTGTGTGGGGGCAGTGATGGGTGCTAATATCCTGTGGGGGTGACATCAAAGTGTGTTGGGTATTAGGGGGGAATATTAAAGGCGTTGTCTAGGCTTAATTTTTTTATGGTCTATCCTCAGTATAGACCATAAATACCTGATCGGTAGGGGGCCAACACCCAGCCCTAGACCAGTCAGCTGTATGGAGCTGCTTCCAGACACCTTCACTGCATCTCAGCACTTACTGTAGTCAGTGGGAACAGAGCTGCAGTGACGATGCCCGGCTGCTATACAGTTAACAGAGCTTTCTGCTTCCAGCTTCGTATTGTGTACCGGATGGGTGCCGGAAGTGGCTCGATTCGTCTGATGTGGCCAGGTGTCAGCCCCTACCAATTAGGTATTTACATCCTATCCTGAGGACAGAACATATAAAAATTAAGCCTGACAACCCCTTTGATATTGCCCCCTAATGCCTCACACACTTTAATGTCTACCCCACAGGATATTAGCCCTCATCACCACACAATATAATTGCCTCATCAGTGGTCCCCATTACAGTATGGGAGACTAGTAAAGGGGCCACTGTATGGAGGGGACCAGTGAAGAGGTTATCCATAAATTGGAGTGACTCCTGTGGCAGACAGAGTGGTGTAAAATAAAAAAATAAAAAAGTATACTCACCTGTCCCCAGTACTCCTTTGTCTTCTGCCAGTGTCTATTTGGTCCCATGTTGGCACCTTATTTCTGGAAATCCTGTACTTCCTGTACCCAATTGGTCTTAACAATCACATGAGGCACAGGACTCTCAGCACAAGACTGAATGGACACTGGCGGCGGACAACGGACGGCTGGGGACAGGTGAACATGCTTTTTATGTTTTACACCTCCCGCCCACCACATGGGTTCTTCCAATTCCTGGACAACCTCTTTAAAGGGTTTATCTATCTTTCTAATATTGATGACCTGTCCTTAGGATACGCCATCAATATTACATCTGCAGTAGTCCAACAGCCAGGACCTCTGCAGATCAGCTTTTCCAGGACAGTACAGCTACAGGTAATGTTAACAATTCCAGGAGCTCACTTGCCATACAGAGTGTAGCAGTGGATTTAGGTAGTGCTGTTGCTCAAATTGACGCTCCAACACATGAAGAAATGCCACTTAGTGTGCCCTTCACTTTACAACCATGAAATGAGAAAGCGGAAGTGTAAACAATGGCTCGCCCTGGTGAAGTTGGGGATAGGAAATAGTCCTGTGTGTAGGAACTGGAGGAAGTGGATGGGTCCCGCCTGGTGTTGAAACTGTGCCTGCCCTGTACCTGTGAGGTTATGTCAATACTAGAAAGCACCAGGCCTTGCTGCATTTCTAGACTGTAGCCTCTAACACTGAAAATATTGACCCAGTGCGCCATGACAACTAATGTATTGTACTGAGGATTTTTTTTTTCTAGGGGTTCCCTGAGTCTGAAAAGGTTGGGAAACACTGCTCTACTTTTCAAAAGGTTGGCCACTTCTATTTTATTTCACCAAAGGTGTGGAAACAACATCAACACTAATATATAGTTATTACCAGTTCAATGTCAATGTCCTCCTCCGAATAGTACTACTTCCTTGTTAGTACAGTCTTTTCCACTGTTTACATGACAATCCCATTGTGAACAGGGCCACTGATCAAGGGACATGTAACCAGACCAGACCACCATCACTTTCCCTCTATATTAACTTTTTTGCCATGCACCGCACTTTCTAACAGAGGAGGTCTTCTCTTTCTGCTCTGTGTGACCAATGACACAAGGCCATGTTGGCCCCTAATCTCCTATGAAGGCCAGTGAAAGTCTCCCTGATCTGTTCCAGTGTCAGCAGGGCCCTTTTGGTAAATCCATCACTAACGTGTGGATGTTTAAGTGAACTTCAAGTCATCTCCATGTGCACATGACCTGAAGAAACTTTTAACCAATCAGACAGCTAATGTTTGTTGCATTTCCAGTGGATTTCTTCACCCTTTTTATGTATTTAGTAATCTGTAACACGCTATACAATTTTATTATTTAAAAGTAAAACCCAGTAATTTATTCGCTAATGCAAAATGTGATCTGTATGGGAACAAACTGTTTATGTATGATATGCTTGCTTTAATAATTCATTCCACCCACTACCACCCACATGGAATGTACAGGTTATTTTATCATCCGAAAACAGCTGCTCTAGAGGAGCCAGTGGAAAGACAATTTATTATAAAGGAAAATAATGCGTGTTACTGTAGCAAAGAATCTCTACACGTGAGACATGATCTGCCCTCTAACCATCTGAACAAGATCCGCATATAAGATTGGATATACAGTATATAAATTCTATACCATGAACCAGGAAGTAGAAACTGGACAAGTATTGGTGCAGCCTTGTTTTCGGAATATATCTGGAGTATATCTTATCTAAATTTTCCATATTTTCTTTGTGATAAAACATTTTTCAGTTTAACCATGTGTTTTATTTATTTACGAGTAGTCATCATGAGCTCAAACCAGGCACATATTATAGAATAATTTACCTAAGAAACAAAAATGTTCCACATATGCAGTAACAAACACTTCCTATATTTTGCATTTATGACATTTCTATTATTTGGCACTATCACCAACATTTTTTAATAAGAACATATTTTGCACCACAGAAATTGGACAGGATAGTTGATAGGTGAATAAAGCATCTAATTTATTCAAAGGTACATCATTTTTGAAAAATTTGGAGCATTTGGAATTGTCTGACTGAATGACTTTTTATCCCTGTGTGAAGGATCTCACTTTGCCAAGCTGCCTGGCACACCTGAGAACACCCTTCTTACCTTCCCACTCACAACACGTGAGTGGACCGGGTTCATAGGATAATATGAAACGAGCTTTATAAATTTTATGTATTTATTACCCCGAGTGTGTCGGTACTAGGCACTAACATATACAGAAATATACATCAATGAACTGTCAAGCAAATAAGGTAAAAGCAAAATACAGTACAGAAAATGGGAAATAAAAAGATAGAAAGATACCAGAACAAGGTTGTAGTCTGTTTTCGCTAGGCCTCCGCAGATTTTGGGCATAGGGCACTTCCTTAAGCAAGTTACAGAGCATGTGTCTCCTAGATGCTGTCCAGAACAAAGGAAAAGGCTTCAGGCCTCATTTCTAGGTCTCATGGCCCATGGTTCAGTCCACAGCATGACATGCCCTCACATCTTTTCCAGGAACAAGAGAGAACCTTCCCCTGGTCTGAGACCTTTTCTTATCCTGGACTCCTCCCTAAGTGATGTCACCAAAAAGGAGAAGTTCCGCCCCCCCAACCTAGCATCCCAGAACTAGGATTCGTCATATCTCCTTGCTGGATGACCATATTGTAAAGTAAGAGGTCTGATAGGGCTCGTGGCTGGCTCCCCATAGTGCAGACAACAAGAATGAAACCCCAATCCCCTTTGGGTAAGGAGATCAGTTTCTGGACCTTTTACGGGCTTTGAACAGTACCTTGTGTGGGCTTGAAACGTGCGCCTTGGCCGGGCACACCGGAGGAATTTATCGGGGTGAGTGTAAGAGGCTCCCCAGGAAAGATACTGTCATAAAACCATATCCCTTTTGTTCTGTGGCCTGGAGACACAAAGTATCTCCTGTGTTTGCTCAAAAGCCTTTCAGTCCCCTCTGGGCAGGAAACCCCTGCGGAGATAATGAGTTGTAACAAGGGTATGCTAATTGAGCCAGGGATAGAACAACAAAGGGACTTGGTTACAGAGTAGCCATACCACATCCCTGTGGCCAGAAGTGTTATTATGACCAAGTGATAAGACATGAAACAAATATATAACTGGAAAATACATCTTGGGGACCTCTCATCATCACACCCTGCCACTAATTTGTGTCCCACGTTGTAGAAAAGCTACTTTTTTTTTTTTGTCGGAAAAAAACAGCACCATTTATACCTTAAGGCTAAGGCCCCACATAGCGGGCCGCAGCCAAAAAGCGCTGTGGGAAAAACCGCAGCGTTTTTCACAGAAAGTCCACAGCGTTTCCATAGGTATAACTGAAATGCTGTGATTTCCAAAAACACAACGGATTTGGAAATCACAGCGTTTTCGCTGCGGGTATTTTTCTGCAATGTGTGGATAAGACTCACCTTCCACTTTGTAGAGAATGTAAAACACCGCGTTTTTTGCTGTTTCGTTTCCGCTGAGGTCAAACCGTGGCGTTTACATTACGTGGGGCTTCAGCCTAAGACCTGTTGGTAAATTACATTTTTTATAAATAAATATTAAAGAGGACCTTTCATCACCTCCACCAAGTTCCTCTCTTGGCATCAATTAATAGTCGCTGCTCCACTGATTCCAGCGCAGTTGGAATTTTTTCTCTAGCTTCCACTATTCCTGAGCAAAAAATGCTGTTAGTTTTGGTACCTCATATGCTATTTAGTCTTTCTACTGTTAGAAGGGTGGTGTCAGGTAGGAGCTGAAAAGGGGTGTGATTCTAAGCTTTGACAATGTCTACCTCTGATTGAAGCTCTGAATCATGCCCCCTTGCCTGATCCTGTATGACACTGCCCACCTGACAATAGAGGGACTAATTAGCAAATCAGGCACCAAAAATAATTGTTCTGATTGATCAGGAACAGCGGTGATTAGAGAAAAAACTCCAACTGCACTGTAATCAGTGGAGTAGCACCCATTAACAGAAGTTAAGAACTGGAGTTGGAGGAGGTGGTGAAAGGTCCTCTTTAAAGAAGTCCAGCAAAAACTCTTTTTCCATTCCTGTACCTCTCACTAGATTCTCTGTCACTCTTCAAGGTTCTTTAATGTATGCTGCCTTCATATGCCTGCTTCTCCTCAGCTCCTGCTCAGACTCCATCTTGTCTTTTATATTTCTCTTTCTTTTTCATCTGTTATCAATTCTATGACACATCAGCACAGCGTAACATGAGCAGCTCTAGACAGTACCTATTGGCAGTGTAATAATCCTTCTCTCTATATTCTCCTTTATAGAGAGTCACAGGGGCAGATTTATTGAACTAAAGAAAAAACTGTATTAGTTGCCCATAAACACCAATTACAGCACAGTTTTTTCTTTTTTAAGAGCAGAATACAAAATGAAAGCTGCAGTGTGATTGGTTGCTATTTGCAAGTAAGTTTTGCTTTTAGACAGTTTTAATAAATCTGTCCCAATAAGCATATAGTCAGGGAGGCTGAGCTGTGAGCTCCTTCATTATATCTGTGTGACAGGAACTGTCTGCTCTTCAGTAGTTAGTGACAGAAGTTTCTGTCCCTCTGTGTGGAACAGTCCATCACTTTAGCTCTATTTTTTTCTAAAAACACTGATTGTGACATCTCCCTTATGATTGGTTGTCAATCAGTTATACATCATAAAAGGTTGCCAGAATTAGTGGTCTCCACCCATAGAAGAAGTCTACAAAAGTCAATTCACGAAACAATTGTTGCTCAACCTTTAGACAGGCAAGGTCAGAACAATGACACCTTCTGACGTGTTATTACTGGCTCATGGCCATGCTAAACACTGTGCTCTGAATATACATGCCCTAATAGCACCAATGTTCAATTAAAGAGGTTGCCTAGGATGAAATTTTTTTATATATATATTAGGCTGGGGAAGGTGAAAAAAATCAAAAAAACATTCTTACCTGTCCCCGATGCTCCGGTGTTTCCAGCATGGTCTGGTCTTGCTACTCTAGTGTTTTCTTCCAGCAGAAGTCCCCGCCACGCTGTGACGTCCCAAGCCCCTTTCCTTAGACCGCTGTAAGCCTCAGATTGGGACTTCCATCGGAAGAAAACACCACAGCAGCAGGAACAGACTGCACTGGAAGACACTGGACAACCCCTTTAAGTTACCTTTCCATGCAGCATTATTGCATCTGCTCGGAGCAAACTACCCGTGCACCCAGTATATTTCCTTGGGAATTCCCAGTTACACAGCAATGCTCTATGTGGTATGCTCCAGCATGCACTGTGCAGTGGAACACTGTAGCTAGCACTCTCACTCTTGCGTTCATTCAGCAAGTCTAGTACCAGGGACCTCTTTTTCCTATATAGTACATCTACATATCATATTCTACTGCACACAGAGTTGAATACAATTTAAGCCGGTGTATGTATAGGCACATTACTTACCGTATTTTTCGGACTGTAAGATGCACTTTTTTTCCCCCAAATTAGGGAGGAAAATGGGGGTGCGTCTTATGGTCCAAATGTAGGTGTTGGGGGGGTGGAGGAGCGGGGTCACAGCATCACCTCACTCCTGCCGCCACTGGCTTCCTGCAGCGGGAGTAATGGGGTGATGCTGCGGGCCCTGGGCTGAGAGGGTGTCCCGGCGGTGTGAACTTCCCGGCATCTGAAGGTCTCAGCAGACAGACATTCAAAACACCCCCCTACCCAACATACCCCCCATCATCAATCTGGTATTTATCCTCTATCCTATGGATAGGGGATAAATACTTTGAAAAGCAATTTCATTAATATAAAACACTTACTTCAGCTACTTCTGCTGAAGAAGCAGGCCAGCAGTAGAGCTTCTGAGAGCAGGGAAAGGAGACCGCGCAGGAGCCACACTGCGTATCCTATACCATCAGAGCAACCTGACCTGACGTGATGCATGCAGCCCAGCGTGGGTGGGGGCGGAGGCGGAGATCAAGGAGCAGGCCAAGTGAACGTCTGGAGCAGTGCTGCTGCTAATAGGTGAGTGCTGACGCAGCGCTGTCTCCACACGTCCTCCCCGAGCTACCTCTCTCCTCCCCTGCCTACAGCTCTAAGCCAGCCCAGGACAGGTCCCCGCTCAGAATGTTTTTTAAAGAGGCCTGTCTTGGGCTGGTTTGGGTCAGTCAAAATGCTGCCCCCCTAAGTGACACAGATAGCTCCACCTGAGGCGGCCACCTCACTTCACCTCATTAGAGGTGTGCCCCTGCATCCAGTCCATGCATGCTTTCACATTGGGGTAAGTGAAACACTGATTCATTTTAGCTGCATTTAATTTCTCGTCTTGTGGTTTTGCTGTTACCACATGGCCTGTAAATAAATGCATCTGAAATGAATTGGTGGTTCACCGATGCTATAGCTACATCGGGATACATAGTGTGTCACTCACCACACTAAGGGTGCTGCCACACGATGCTCCCGGACGCATACCTTTACCCTTAATTACAGGCTACACATGTACTCTCATTGCTTCTAATCTAATTATATAATTATATATCAGGTTAGAGTGAGTCACATGACATTACTTAAGAGAATTATTCAGGTAGAATGGTATAGCTAAATAAGATAATAAATATACAGTGGGGAAAAAAAAATATTTAGTCAGCCACCAATTGTGTAAGTTTTCCCACTTAAAAAGATGAGAGAGGCCTGTGATTGACATCATAGGTAGACCTCAACTATGAGAGACAAAATGAGAAAACAAATCCAGAAAAATCACATTATCTGATTTTTAAAGAATTTATTTGCAAATGATGGTGTAAAATAAGTATTTGGTCAATAACAAAAGTTCATCTCAATACTTTGTTATATATCCTTTGTTGGCAATGACAGAGGTCAAACGTTTTCTGTAAGTCTTCACAAGGTTGGCACACAGTGTTGCTGGTATGTTGGCCCATTCCTCCATGCAGATCTCCTCTAGAGCAGTGATGTTTTGGGGCTATCGCTGGGCAACACGGACTTTCAACTCCCTCCAAAGGTTTTCTATGGGGTTGAGATCTGGAGACTGGCTAGGCCACTCCAGGACCTTGAAATGCTTCTTATGAAGTCACTCCTTCGTTGCCCTGGCGGTGGGCTTGGGATCATTGTCATGCTGAAAGACCCAGCCATGTTTCATCTTCAATGCCCTTGCTGATGGAAGGAGGTTTGCACTCAAAATCTCACGATACATGGCCCCATTCATTCTTTCATGTACACGGATCAGTCGTCCTGGTCCTTTTGCAGAGAAACAGCCCCAAAGCATGATGTTGCCACCCCCATGCTTCACAGTAGGTAAGGTGTTCTTTGGATGCAATTCAGCATTCACTGTCCTCCAAACACGACGAGTTGTGTTTCTACCAAACAGTTCTACTTTGGTTTCATCTCACCATATGACATTCTCCCAATACTCTTCTGGAAAATCCAAATGCTCTCTAGCAAACTTTGTACTGGCTTAAGCAGGGGGACACGTCTAGCACTGCAGGATCTGAGTCCCTGGCGGCGTAGTGTGTTACTGATGGTAGCCTTTGTTACGTTAGTCCCAGCTTTCTGCAGGTCATTCACTAGGTCTCCCCATGTGGTTCTGGGATTTTTGCTCACCGCTCTTGTGATCATTTTCACCCCACGGAGTGAGACCTTGCGTGGAGCCCCTGATCGAGGGAGATTATCAGTGGTCTTGTATGTCTTCCATTTTCTAATTATTGTTCCCACAGTTGATTTCTTCACACCAAGCTGCTTGCCTATTGCAGATTCAGTCTTCCCAGCCTGGTGCAGGTCTACAATTTTGTTTGTGGTGTCCTTCCACAGCTCTTTGGTCTTCACCATAGTGGAGTTTAGAGTGTGACTGTTTGAGGTTGTAGACTGGTGTCTTTTATACTGATAACAATTTCAAACAGGTGCCATTACTACAGGTAATGTGTGGAGGACAGAGGAGCCTCTTAAAGAAGTAGTTACAGGTCTGTGAGAGCCAGAAATCTTGCTTGTTTGTAGGTGACCAAATACTTATTTTCCACCATAATTTGCAAATAAATTCTTAAAAAAATCAGACAATGTGATTTTCTAGATATGTTTTCTCATTTTGTCTCTCATAGTTGAGGTCTACCTATGATGTCAATTACAGGCCTCTCTCATCTTTTTAAGTGGGAGAACTTGCAGAATTGGTGGCTGACTAAATACTTTTTTCCCCACTGTATATTGGGAAGAATGGTACATAATAATTGAACAAAAATCACCAGAGTGCCTCTTTAAATGAAATCTACACCAGCTAGGATTTGAATTTCTTTCACATGGAGAGCCAGATATGTGCCTATTATTATTATTTTATTTATTTCTCTTGCTTTTATTATTTATTAATAGACAGATGCTCATATTAAATTAAGAGCACCGCACTGGAGATCAAGACTGACATATGAAACGTCTGTATTGAAAAAAAAACACAGAAGAACAGTACAGAAGAAGTTTACAAGGGTCATAAATCTTCTCTAGCCATTGTTGATTTGTTTCAAATATCTATTTTGCATCCATCACCAAAGATTTAAGAATGGAGGAAAGAGCTAAATTTCCCAGCACATTTGGAATTTCTATTTTTGCCTCTGGTTAGAAAGATCCATTCATAGACTCGGTACAGAAGATATGAATGATTAATGGGTACATCTCCCAGAGGTGTATCCAAATGAAAATAGTTCATGAATTCTTCCAAGCCAACTCTGTTTACTGCACACATATATCATATTTTAGGCTTCCTCAAACTTTTTCTGAATGTCTATGTGAATCAGCAATGGCGTTAAATAAAAAGCTACGCATATAGAACACTAAAGCTAGATATAAACACAAATAGATAAAAAATATTTACAGTCTAAATCTGCATTGTGATGTCAGTCAAGGTATTGCTTAGCAAATGTATAGATTTATTGCTATAGAGTTGTTGTTGCAATACTGTACAGGATTGTAAAGCTATGTTCACATCTGCGTTGGAGTCTCCATAGGAAAATTCATCACAGTGTCCACCTGACATCGGTGGACAAAAGAGTCCTGCACACACAGTTTTTTCATCCGCTGCTTTCAGTTTAAAAACAACAGACATCCCAAAGACTCTATTATTATCAATGGGGTTTGTCGAGTTCCGCATGTAACTGCTATTTTAGCGGTCCACCTGTTATTCTGGTCCTCCAACAGACCAAAACAACGGACAATCTGACACATACAGTATGTGAACTGACCCTTGAATGGTACTATTATGAAAGCACTACATGCAGTGACAAATTTAGGGCACACCAGTGATCACCTATAGCCAGAAAGTGTAGAGGGGCTTATTTATGAAAGCCAGTATATTTAACACGGTAATGTAGAATCCCTGCCCCACCTAGGTTTGCACCTATTTAGCAGAATCCTCTAAGGCTGGTTGCAGACGATTGTGTGTATTTTGCAGTCCTTTTTTGTGGACAGTGTGTCTTCAGCATCAGTGCTGTATGTCCGCAAAAAAGGATAGTGTGTCCTAGTTTGCGGATCCACCAAAAAAAAACCACAGGGCACATCTAATGATGTCCCTAGCTTTTCCGCAAAAATGGACAGCACACTGATGACACACGGAGTACATCAGTGTGCCGTCCTTGGTTTTTAGCTTCTCATAGGCTTCTATGGACGATTCTGTTCCGTAAACACTGAACAGAATAGGACCGGTTCTATATTTTGTGTGCATGTGCCCATAGAAATGAATGGGTCAGTGTGCTATCCGGGAAAAACACGGATAGCACACTGATGTCGCCCACGGTTGTCTGCAAGAGTCCATAGTCTGTGCACCTAAACAGTAAGCTCCTTGATGATGTAAAACTGATGTAAATTATTAGAAATCTGGCCAAGATTATGGCCTTGCCCCTACCTTACCCCTGTCATGGCCCCTTTGGAAAAAGGGGTATACACTTGTGTGCAAGAGTTCCAGTCTCCTGTTTGCACTTAATTACCATAAATGGGAATAAAAAATAAGAATCAGTCTGCCCCCTCCCCTATCCATTGCTGATAATGTTCTGCCATTCTGTTAGGAGTAAATATGCAGTTGCAAACAAATACTTGAGAAAAGACCAAGTGACCACAATATAGGAGATTCAGAAACAATGGACTGTAAATACAGGGTGAATACATTGCAAATACAAGCAACCAAGCAGATGAAACACAAGAAAAGAAAACAATCTATGACCACAGTCAGTAAAGCTGCTGCTGTCTGTGAATAATATCCCATCTGTAACCATACAAGCAGCCAGAAGTAGATGCATGTACATAGAAGACTTTTCTTACATTGTAAGCTGTGAGATTTGCAAGATCCTCAGTCTGTGCAGGCTGTGATGAGAATCAACCCTTCCCCTCTTCATTGACTGTGTGAATAGAGAAAAGGACCGCCCCCTATACTCAGTGAGATAGGAAAGATGGAATGGAATGTATGTAGAGACGTGCTTCCCTGGTAAAGCAGTCAACTGTAAATTATCAAGAAGGGAGACACTTAGTGGCAGGAACTTTAGAGAGATTTTTAAGGCAGAAAGCGGTCACATTTTTAATTAAAGTGCATACATTTTGGCCCAGAATCACATGCTCTATGAAATGAGACTAATTTGTCTGAAAAGTAAGTGACCATTTAACTATCCTGCAACCTAAGTACATACACAAAGGCTCAGATTTACTAAAAGTTAGACAGTGTAAACTCTGCTAAATTTATCACAGCAGCTGATGCTGGTTGGTAAATCTGAAATATCTTTCTGACTATCTAAGTTTATACCAACCTTTAGTTGGCTTGCTTTGAGCCAGAATATTTTGTCGTTTCTATGCATTGGTTAATAGCCGCTTTCCTAAAAGCTCTGATATTGTATCATCCTCCAGTTCTGACTTCATATAAATTAGATACATTGTTTCCTCCTTAGAAATAAATATCTATAATTTACATACAGCACTATTTACTTAGCTATAACAATTTTTATAATGATAACCCTGCATAAATCTCTCCGATTAGCAAAGGTGTAACATGAAGTTCCTGTGCCCCAATGTAAAATCTGTACCTGGCCCCCCAGCTGTCAGCAATGTATTGTTTATAGTATTGGTGTCCTCATATTGGAAAGAAACACCTTATGGGCCCCCTAAGACTACTGGACCCAAATGTGATTGCCCCTCTGCACCCACTCAAGTTATGTCTCTGCCTATCATAAATGTTTCAGAAATTGAATTGTCAGTTGCCAGCAGTCTACAAAGAAAGCAAGTAAGTATGCATATGTGAATGAAATATGGCAGTGTTTGGAGTGATACAGTATTGTCCAAAATATTAGCCAAGTATGCAAAAATGCTGCAAAATAGAAATGCTTTCAACAACAGACATGTTAATGGCAAAGCATTGTGGTTTTTCCTGTAGCGCTTTTCACAGAAAGTCTACTTTCTGCTTCCATTATACCTATAGGGAAACCACCGGCGTTTCCTTAGGTATAACTGACATGCTGCGATTTCCAAAACCGCAACAGTTTTGGAAATCGCAGCGTGTACGCTGAGCATATTTTTCCGCAATGTGTGGATGGGATTCATAGTATTCACTTTGTAGGGACTGTAAAATGCCACGTTTTTTTTCGCAGCGTTGACGCCACATGGGGCCCCGACCTAACTTTGGATAATTTTTCCACACCTGCTTAAAATGTTTGCACACTACTCTAGGTGTAATATTAATAGTATTGACCCACTGCATGAGTAAAATATGCAGTTTGCATAAGCTATGAGTATGGCTGTCATACTGTAGGTCTAATATTGTCTAATATTGTCTAGTGTTGTCAGGGTAGCATATAAAAGCATATAAAGTATGTTTATTGCTTACATCAAATAGTCTTGCTGTCTGAGGTATGAGCAGGGACTATTCCCCAAGTATGCCTCCAACTTAAGATTCTCATGCATACCTTTGACAGCAAACAGTGCCATACATTGGCTTGGCTGAAGGGGGTAAACTAGCCAACAAAAGCACCCAGGCAGTAAAGGGCACCACCTGCACCATTCACACCAGATGATCGAATGATGATAATATGTATAAGCAGGAGACCAAACCACTGCTTGTGGTGTGTCTCATCTGGTGCCAGTCATAAACTAGAAATTCAATTACCCAGCATGTCTAGTAGCCTAGTCAGTGTGCTAAGTGACTCTGGGAAGGGGATGGGGGCTGCTGGAGAACATGTTGAAGTGCTATGAGATGGAAGGAAGGAGGAATCTAGAAATGAATGGACGGGGATCTGGGCTGGGAGATACCACCCCAATTCAGACACATGGCACTGCTTTTTACTAGCAGAAAATTCTGCAACAAATCCGTCCCTTTAAGACCCCACGTGGTATAAATATAGCGAATCCCATCCACACATTGCAAAAAAATACGCAGAGCAGAAATGCTACGATTTCCAAAACCGCTGCGTTTTTGGAAATCGTAGCATATTAATTATACCTACAGAAACGCTGGCGGTTTCCCTATTGGTATAATAGAAGCAGAAAGTCTACAGCTTTTTCGCTGCGGCCCACTATGTGGGGCCTTAGCCTAAGGGTCTATTGACGTTTCATTTTTACTTCACATTTTCCATATGGACCAAGAAAGCCCTTTCCACACATGTCAAATGTATCCACAATTCCCTATGTACATAGCATATTTAAATAGTGTTCTTTTCAAATAGGCCAGAATGGTTGAACTACCTACAATCCTCAACCTTGAAATAGCAACACCAAGAAGGACAAGCCATAAGGTTGTGCAAATGGAGAAAGTAGAAGGTATCGCTAAGGTCTGCAAAATAGCAATTTTTTTAAAGCAGCTAGTTCCAATCTGTGGTATGTGAGAGTGTCATAATAGCCAGATTGAGGCTAAGGCCCCACGTAGCAAAACACAGCAAAAAAAAAAAAAAAAAGAAAACTGCAGTGTTTTTCATTGCATTTTCGCAGAACTTTCCTCTGCAAATTATCTGCCCCTATTAAACCTAAACGGAAAAACGCCACTATTCCCGCAGGTATAATTGACATGCTGTATTTCATCCTTCATTTCAGGTACACTAACTTCTCGGCATTACATTGATTTGGACATGGAACCAGTGGTACTTTCATTTATCCAGGAGCTGTTTTTCAAAAGGACAATGTCAGGCCGCATGTTGCTCGTGCTAGTGTGAACAGCCTTTGTGTCCTAAACATGGTACCATGGCTTGCAGCATCACTGTCGGCAATTGCAAAGGGAACTGCCAGCCATCTTGATGATTTCCATGCCGAAGTGCATTCAGTGTGACATAACATTCATCAACCATTAAAGAGGACCTTACACCACCTCCACCAACTCCAGTTCTTAGCATCTGTTAATAGGCGCAGCTTCAATGATTCTGGCGCAGTTGGAATTTTTGCTTTAGCCTCCACCTTTCCCTACCAATCAATGCAGTTATTTTTGGTGCTTGATTTGCTATTTAGGCTCTGTACTGTAAGGAGGGCAGTGTCAGGCAGGAGCAGACAAAGGATGTGATTCTGAGCTCTGACACTGGCTGCCTCTGATTGGAGCTCTGAATCATACCCTTTGCCTGACACTGCCCTTCTGACAGTACAGAGCTTAAATAGCACGGGCACCTTAAGTAACAGCGCTTATTGCAGAGAAAGTTCCAACTGCACTGGAATCTGATGCTAAGAACTTGAATTGGTGGAGGTGGTGAAGGGTCCTCTTTAATAATCTCACTGATAGCATGTCAAGGTGTATAACTGCATGTATTTCACTGCATGATGCTCATACTCAATACTGAACAAACTGAGATGTTTTGAATATTTTTGTTCATATTTTTTATTGTTTGCTTATCATTACCATGTCTATTGATCCTGTGATTTGAGGTTGTAATTTCAATGTTGAGGAGTGTATTTTTTTATTGTATAGGAAAAGTAGTCTGCTACACTTTCTTATAGAGAGGGATACAGTTTTTAAAAAACATATACCACATAGGCTACGTTCACACTAGTGTTGTGTGACAGTTCGGGGACTCCCACCCCCATTCCAATTAAAATATGCAAGCAGGACTTTTCTCTCCACCGATTTTGGGTGGAAACCTGTTATAGTCTATAGTCTAGCCATTATAGTTCATTACAGTCTATGGGGTCCACAGGTTTCCATGGATAATCGCTTTTTAAGAAGATAGGGTTTCCGTTTTTTGGGTCCCCAAGCGGACCCAAAGAGCAGAAACTCAAAAGCTAGTGTGAACTTAATAATAGTAAGGTACCTGAGGTACCAAGGTCCTCCATTGCTTCTTTTTTAAGACTACATTCATTATGTATTTTGTGATCATCTTTAAGTAATAGAAACCAGTAAATGTGTTTTTTATGTAATAAGGAACATTTAAATACTGTGAATTCCCTTGACTGCATTTGCTGAACACTTTGCTAGCACATTAATACTAATAATACACTGCTGAGGGATTATTTTTATAAGAGTCCTCCTCACACTTGGGAAATTGTATAGTGAAACAGGTATTACATGCTTTTTTAAACTACTGAGAGTACAGAAAAGAGAAAAATTTGTGAAGCAGAAATAAAGATCATTGAAGTGGACTGACACATAGCAGCTAGTCAAGGGTCACAGCACCACATAGTGAAGGATATGCCTATGTTTCATCTTCCTTAATCAATTCTCCTATTCTTGGAAAGCCGTGTAAAGGGATTATCTTAGTCATCAATCTAGTCACTTTAAACAGCTTGTGTGGGTGGTGAATGTGAATTGTACAACAGATCCTCAGTTCTTCCATTTTTTTTTACTGCTGTGAAAATGTACAGTTTCTATAAATTCTTTTATATTGTTTAGGAAACCATACTTAGCTACCAGTATCTATTGAAGCAGTATGATTTTAAATTAAAGGATTTTAAGGATTATCTGGTCCAATATTCAATCCAGAATTAACTTTTTCTTGGATGAAATACAGCGATCCCAACTGTCCATCACCCAATAACTCTATTTTTTTTAAGTTTTAAGCAGACCCAGTAGCAATCTGCTCATTCTCATAAGAATAAAAAGCAGTTTTTCAGCAAAATGAAGCAGCCATTCTACAAACAAATTATAACACTGTGCTTAAGAATCTAAGCACTATAAGGTACTATGGCTGGTTTAATAATGCTTTTGATGCTGACAGACTCCCTTCAATAATGTGTATGATGTACCGGGAAGCTGGAAAAAAAAATTATAATGGAGCGGAATTAGAAAAAAAAAAAACTACACTTGTGCCATTTTAGGCTAAGGCCCCATGTAGCAAGACGCAGCAAAAAAAAAACACTGCGGAAAAAAAACGTGGCGGAAATGCATTGCGTTTTTTTCCACAGCATTTTTCACAGAAAGTCTGCAGAGTTTTTCTCTGCAGACTTTCTGACCCCTATTATACCTATACGTAAAATGGCAGTGTTTCCGCAGGTATAATTGACATGCTGCAGTTTTCAAAAACGTGAGAGTTTTTGAAAACACAGTGTTACCACTGCAGATTTCGCAATGTGTAGATGGGATTAGCCAGAATCCCATCCACGTTGCCGGTAATGTAAAACGCTGCGTTTTCGCTACATGGGGTTTAGGCTTTAGGGTGTTTTTTAAGGCATTCACTGTTCAGCCTAAGTGACAAGTTAACTATATTCTGCGGGTTGGTATGATCATGTCACTACCAAATGTACATAGTTTTGCTGTGTTTTTATACCTTTACAAGAATCCAAAACTTTAAAACTAAAAAACATTTTTTGAGTCACCATATTTTGACACTCATACTTTTTTATATTTCTATGTACTGAGCCATGTAAGACATCTCTTTTTGCGAGGTAAATTGTAGTTTTTATGTTTAAGTTGGGATTATCTAACGCTTTGATTTCATTTTATTCAATTTGTTTAGGAGACAAAAGGGGGCAGTTCAGCTATTTGGATTTCTTTTTCCTGCTATGCTGTTCACCTTAAGGGATAAATATTTTGAAGTTTATAGTTTGGGCATTTTCGGAAGTGGGGATATCTAATGTGTTTATGCTTGTTTATGTTTTTTATTTTTATGTTTTTAACCTTTTTTAATTTTTTTTATTTACTTTGCTTTTAACACCCACTTTGGAAACTTAGGTATCTGAGGTGTTCCCTGCATTTCCTGAATAGTGGTTGGAAAATAGGACTAGGTCCCAGGGGTTGTTCCAGATCACCACTGTGAAAAGGTTCAGAGATCTGAAGTGAAGCACCATAACCATTCCTGTCCATGTGTTTAAAGTGCCATATGTATGGAATCTGTTGCTGTAAATGAACTATGACTCCATGTTGCCATGTAACTTGATGATTCTTTCTATATAAACTAAGCTGCAAGTTGTGCCTGTTGCCACCCTGTCTCCTGTGCCTTCATTCATACTTATCGAGGGCACCCCGAAGCACGATCACATGGGAGACCAGTAGCAGGCAGTGCACCAGGAGACCCAACACCATTATCTTAGTGCCCCATCATCTCTGTGCCAGCCTTGGTCATGTAAGAGAATTTAATACCAAAACCAACATTACCAGAAAGGCAGCCATCTTGGTTCTACTCCTTCCCAAGCCATCTCCATTCCGCCACTGCTGGGTTAATGCATTTATACTGTATATGTTAAGGCATGCCTGTAGTGCACTATGTTGAGATGTATTTTCAGTAACTAAGGATTGCCTACCGCTGTATGGAGTTGTTAAAGGAAACCTTCCAAAATATAAATGCTGTGTAATCTGCAGGCAGCATATTGATGTTGATGAGCAGATTGATGTATCGGTTCGCAGGAAAAGATTCAGTATAACTTGCCATAACTTTATCCATTTATTTCTCTGGTGTTTGTATGCTTAACCCTGCATTCACACAAGGGGGTGAATGTGTGTACCGGATTTATCGGCTTGAACATCATGATACTACAGGGACTCCTAGCAGCATGGTTGCTAGGAGTCCCTGCCTCCCAGCAACATACTATTCTGTGGTGATTATAGTACAGGACAGCCCCTCTCCCAGCATGATGTTCAGGCTGGTAAATCCATGTGAATGCAGCCTGAATCCAGTGGGCAGTTCTAACAGTAATTGACAGCTATGCACATTCATAGAGGGGAGACTTTCATTCACTGTTAGGACTACACACTGAAGTCAATTACTCCTAAGCATAGAAAGAACAGAACAATAAATGAATAAGTGACAAGTTCTACTGAATCTTTCCCCATAAAACTATATACCAATCTGCTCAGCTCCTCCTACTCTAAATCATGATGCCTGAAGATTAGACTGCATTTTCATGGTGACTGGTTCCCTTTAACACCTTCCAGACATCCGCCGTAATAGTACAGCGGATGTCGGGTATTTAAATATGGCGGTCGCTCGGTGACTGAGCCGCCATAGCTGCGGGGTTTCTGCTGTATTATACAGCAGACACCTGGCGCTTATGCCCACAATCAGTGCCCGCACTGATTGTGGGCATTACCCCCCAGCGCTTCGGTCAAACTCCATTTTTCCGGGGAAGGCTCCCGGACTTGTCTGCCATTAACTTCTATTGGAGGCTGCATAGAGCAGCCTTCAATAGAAGTATCACCATTTTGCAATGCAATGCAATGCCCCTAGAGGGTCTAATAAATGTAAAAAAAGTAAAAAAAAAATAAAAAAACTATTAAAAATTCAAATCACCCCCTTTTCCCTAGAACACATATAAAAGTACTTAAATACTGTGGAACACATACACATTAGTGTCTGAAAATGCCTAGACTACAAAGCTATAAAAATATTTTTCCTGTACGGTAAACGCCGTAGCAGGAAAAAGTTCAAAAGTGTCAAACCGCCGTTTTTTCACTGTTTCACCTCTGATAAAAATTTGAATAAAAAATGATCAAAGCAATAGCAATTCCCCAAAATGGTATAACTAAAAAGTACACTGGGCCCTGCAAAAAAAGATGCCCCATGCATTCCCATACATGAAAGTATAAAGAAATTACGGGTGTCAGAATATGGCAACTTTTAGAAAAAAAAATTTTTTGCACAGTTTTGGATTTTTGTTAAGGGGTTAAAATGTAAATAAAACCATATAAATTTGATATCCCTGGAATTGTACCGAAACATAGAATACAGATGACATGTCACTTTGGCTGCAGAGTGTACGCTATAAAAACGAAGCCCATATGAAAGTTGCACAAATGCACTTTTTCTTCAAATCCACCCCATTCTGAATTTTTATCAGCTTCCCAGTACAGTGTACACAATAATAAATGGTAGCATCATAAAGAAAAATTTGTCCCACAAACATTAAGACCTCATATAGCTCTGAGAATGGAAAAAAACGAAAAACGAAAATGGAAAAATTCCTCCAGTGGGAAGGGGTTAAATTGGATGATGTGTTTGAATGATGTTGAGCAGTGGATCCTATTGTTTATATGTTTTATCTGAAGGGAGTTATTGAGCCTGATTTCTAGCTATTCCACTTGCTTCATCGCTTGAACTTGAAGACTGTGTGAACATTATTTGCTTTGACAGTAAGTGGAACAGAGGTACATTTTAAAGGTGTTATTCCCTAACGTCCCACCAGCAGCACAATATTGGGGTATTTCTGTCCCTGTGTGCTGGCAGGACAGAATGGAATTTTTAATGAACAACAAATAGTTAACCGTAACCCCTCCCCCTTCTCAATATAAGGAAAGAAGTACCAACCCCCCAGCCTGTTTTTTTTCTGTTCTGTGTTGGTGGGACAGTTGGAGGGAAGGTTATACCTTCCCTATAGTGAGGTTATTCAGATTTCTGGATGACTTTCCCCGCCTCTCTCCTGTTTGAGCTTGTTTTGTCTATCCTCCTGTGAGGACTCTTTTCTGCCTTTGGTTCCTGCTGGAACAAAATTCAAAGGTTAAAACTCCCTGTCTGTCTTTCCTGCCTCTGCTGCTTAGTCTGCTTAGCTGAAGTGAAAGGCCTTTTTTTTCAGCTGTTGCTTATAATGGGTGAGTGTCCACGCTGAACCCTTTGTGGCTATGTAAGCCTTGCATTCCTTGTTTTATTGCGATGCAGGGTGTTTCCTGCTACTTCTCTCCAGCTCCCATGTGTGGGGGCGCCGGAGTCCAGAGTACGCTGGCTTGCGTGCGTGATGACATCTTTGAAACTCCTTCAGGTGAGCTACTAGGTAATGTTTTTTTATCTTAACTTCCGGAATTTATTTTATAAAATCTGTGCGGGGTAGCTTGTTTTCTTCCAAAAAAAAGAAAAAAGAGAAAAAAAAAGCTGAAGAGAAATAAAGGACTTTTATTTTCTGTGTAACCTGTCTCAGGTTTTGGGAGAGTCTTTGCTCTCCATTTCTTCTATATACAGTAAGTCTGCTGCTTCCTTTCCTCTGCCTCTTTGTTGTTTGGCAGAGAGTGTGCATGCTGGGCATTCTAGTTGAACAGACTTGTACTGTTGCGGTTTTTTTCTGGCTTTCTTGCTGTTTACTCTTACACTTGCAGTAAGATATCTTCCTCTGTGTCTGGTGGTAATGAATCCTCCAGGTAAGTCTGTGTCTAGGCACAAACATCTAAACTGTCGCTCCTGTGAAATTCCCTTGCCTGATGGTTGCAATTTCAATACATGCCACCACTGCTGCTTAGGCAGCTCAGTGGCTCAGTGGTTGACACTACAGCCTCATAGCGCTGGAGTCCTGGGCTTGAATCCTGCCAGGGGCGACATCTGTGGGGAGTTAGTGGTTCTCCCTATGTTTGCGTGGGTGTACTCCAGTTTTCCTCCCGCACTCAAAGGCTTGCTGGTGGGGGATATGGATTGTGAACCCTATATGGGACAGTGACTGTCTGTGTCTGTGGAGCGCTGTGGAATATGATGGCGCTTCTGTCATACGATCTGATGAGGTATTCAGGATCATAGAGGAAGCTAATTCTTCATCTGAGGATTCAGATACGAATATAGAAAAACTGCTTTTTCCTCTGGAGAAAATTCAGAAATTACGGAAGTCCATCGGGTCCATGATGTTGACCTTGGGGAAGCCTCTAGTTCCACCTCTAGGGGTCCTAGGGCCTTCAATGTGGACGACATGCTTAAAAGAGCTATGTCCACCGAGTGAAAACACCCAGAAAAGACTTGCGTGTTATCCAAGAGGTTTAAGACGCTCTTCCCAATAGCTGAGGACCAGTTGGGTCCACCACCTAAGCTTGTCATGGCAGTCGCCAAATTGTCCAGGCGAACACTTGTACCCTCTGAGGACGGGTATAGCCTTCAGGACCCCATGGACCACCGGGCAGAGTGCTCCCTAAGGAAAGCATATACGGCTTTCTCTGCACAGTTTGATTGGTATCGCTACTAGTGAGGTAGCTAAGAAGCTGTGCTCCGGCCACTCTTCATTAAAAGAGATATTGATTTGGGGGTCTCCAGGGACAAATTGTTGTCCTCTTTTAAGGGTATAGCCCTTGAGGCGGATTACCTCAATGAAACCTCTTCTCCAAGTGAAGTTAGCTGTCAAGTCTAGGGCCTTGACTTCTGCTGCCCGTCACCCCCTATGGTTAAAACCTTGGAGGGCGGATTATGCCTCAAAATTTAATACAGTGGGGAAAAAAAGTATTTAGTCAGCCAGCAATTGTGCAAGTTCTCCCACTTAAAAAGATGAGAGGCCTGTAATTGACATCATAGGTAGACCTCAACTATGAGATACAAAATGAGAAAACAAATCCAGAAAATCACATTGTCTGATTTTTAAAGAATTTATTTGCAAATGATGGTGGAAAATAAGTATTTGGTCACCTACAAACAAGAAAGATTTCTGGCTTGCACAGACCTGTAACTTCTTCTTTAAGAGGCTCCTCTGTTCTCTACTCATTACCTGTAGTAATGGCACCTCAAACAGTCACACTCCAAACTCCACTATGGTGAAGACCAAAGAGCTGTGGAAGGACACCAGAAACAAAATTGTAGACCTCCACCAAGCTGGGAAGACTGAATCTGCAATAGGCAAGCAGCTTGGTGTGAAGAAATCAACTGTGGGAGCAATAATTAGAAAATGGAAGACATACAAGACCACTGATAATCTCCCTTGATCAGGGGCTCCACGCAAGATCTCACCCCGTGGGGTCAAAATGATCACAAGAACGGTGAGCAGAAATTCCAGAACCACACGGGGGCACCTAGTGAATGACCTGCAGAAAGCTGGGACTAACATAACAAAGGCTACCGTCAGTAACACACTACGCCACCAGGGACTCAGATCCTGCAGTGCCAGATGTGTCCCCCTGCTTAAGCCAGTACATATCCGGGCCCGTCTGTAGTTTGCTAGAGAGCATTTGGATGTTCCAGAAGAGTATTGGGAGAATGTCATATGATCAGCTGAAGTCAAAGTAGAACTGTTTGGTAGAAACACAACTCATCGTGTTTGGAGGACAGTGAATGCTGAGTTGCATTCAAAGAACACCATACCTACTGTGAAGCATAGGGGTGGCAACATCATGCTTTGGGGCTGTTTCTCTGCAAAGGGACCAGGACGACTGATCCGTGTACATGAAAGAATGAATGGGGCCATGTATCGTGAGATTTTGAGTGCAAACCTCCTTCCATCAGCAAGGGCATTGGAGATGAAACGTGGCTGGGTCTTTCAGCATGACAAGATCCCAAGCACACCACCAGGGCAATGAAGGAGTGGCTTCGTAAGAAGCATTTCAAGGTCTTGGAGTGGCCTAGCCAGTCTCCAGATCTCAACCGCATAGAAAACCTTTGGAGGGAGTTGAAAGTCTGTGTTGCCCAGCGACAGCTCCAAAACATCACTGCTCTAGAGGAGATCTGCATGGAGGAATGGGCCAACATACCAGCAACAGTGTGTGCCAACCTTGTGAAGACTTACAGAAAACGTTTGACCTCTGTCATTGCCAACAAAGGATATATAACAAAGTATTGAGATGAACTTTTGTTATTGACCAAATACTTATTTTCCACCATAATTTGCAAATAAATTCTTTAAAAATCAGACAATGTGATTTTCTGGATTTGTTTTCTCATTTTGCCTCTCATAGTTGAGGTCTACCTATGATGTCAATTACAGGCCTCTCTCATCTTTTTAAGTGCGAGAACTTGCACAATTGGTGGCTGACTACTTTTTTCCCCACTGTATTTGCAGGCAGAACACGATACAAGGACTAGTGGGAAAGGAAGGAAAGTCCTTCCACAGTCCTTCTGTGGACAGGGCAGACAGCATCGTAGAGGACAGTTTCCTCTAAGACCGCCACCTGCAAGAGGTCACATGTGGACGTTCTAGGTTCCTGAGAGGGAACTCCAACCGTCTTTTTTTCCGTGAGGACAGGAAAATCAGAAAGCCAAATTTCTGACACTTACCTTCTCCCTCCCTCCAAGACATAAGTTCCTGTGGGGATAACAGATCATGGGTCTTTGGTTTTTTTTTTTTTCTGTGCCTCCCCAGGACAGTATTATACAGACCTCTCACCTCCCTGCTGTTCATCACAACGTTAAGGGTCTGGAATTTATTCCTCAGTATTTCTGGTTCCAAAACCTTCACGAGACTGGTTGATGAGAATAGACTCATGATACCTCAGCAGAGCTATCTTGGGAAAAATTTCCGTATGGTAAAGTCTGTGATATCCATTCTCCAGCAAGGAGATTTCATGGCTACTGTGAACCTAAAGGACATGCACCTCCATGTCGCTATTCTTCCTGCTCATAGGAATACCTAAGAATTGCAGTGGTTGTAGAGGGTCGGCTTAAGACACCTCCAATTCACCGCACTTCCAGTCGAGATAACCTCAGCACCCTACGTATTCACCAAGGTGGTATCCACAGAAGCTGAGTCATAATCCAGAGGTTCATGTGTGTTCCTTATCTGGAAGACTGGCTGTTAAGTGTCTCTCAAGAGAAGGCCTACTACAGCATCTATTCATCACGATGAATTTCCTCCAACAATTGGGGTGAATTATAAATTGGGGAAAGTCCCAAATATTACCAGCAACCCAGAAAACATTTCTAGGGTTCATACTTGATTCAGGCCTAATGAAAATATCTCTTCCTCCCTCCAGAAGGGAAAGAATCATCAAGGCCGCAAAATTCCTGCTGGCTTCTCGGACAATCACCATCAGGACAGGCATAAAGTTTTGGGATTGATGTTATCAGCTGCAGAAGCAGTCCCTTGGGAAGTCCTGTCAGCCGGGAATCGCAAAAACCAGTGGTCTAGACAGTTATTTCCTGTCTCAGGAAGCCTGCTCGTCCCTCAAGTGGGGGATTCAGCTAAAAAAGCGGAAAGTCCACGGTCCAGCC
The DNA here is from genome assembly GCA_947044405.1 of Leptodactylus fallax. Lineage (NCBI taxonomy): Eukaryota > Metazoa > Chordata > Amphibia > Anura > Leptodactylidae > Leptodactylus > Leptodactylus fallax. Next base: position 3,955,724 of record CAMRHE010000037.1, on the reverse strand, counting down.
TCGCTGGACCCTGTTGACTACAGATGCATCACTCACAGGTTGGGGAGCCCACCTGAATGATTTTCCAGCCCAAGGGCATTGGAATTCCCTTGAGAAGATGATGTCATCCAATTGGAGAGAACTCCGAGCAGTACGACAGGCACTGCTTCACTTTGCCGACCAGTTGAAGGACAAGGCAGTCTATAATACGACAATATGATGACCATCCTTTATTTAATAATAATAATAATAATAATAATAGTCCTTTAATAGTCCCACAATGGGGAAATTCAGTGTGTTACAGCAGCAAAGATAAGCAGATACAAATACAAATACAACATGTACAGGAATGTTCCAAGGTAAGAGGCATTACATTGATAGGAAGTAGCAGAGGAGGGGGGGTGGGATTTAACAGGCAGAAAGATATTTCAGTTCTCTGTGTGTATTGATCTCCGCTTAGGTCGGTGTTGGTTGTACAGCCTAACCACGGTGGGGAGGAAAGACTTCCGATAGCGCTCCTTCTCACACTTAGGGTGGAGCAGTCGGTCACTGACAGTACTGCCCAGCGCTATCACAGTCTCATGCATGGGATGGGACTTCTTCTTCCGCATGGAGCTCACCACGGACAGTGTCCTTCTATCGCCCACCACCTGCACTGGGTTCAGTGGGCTCCCCAGGACAGAGCTGGCCCTTCTAATCAGCTTGTCAAGTTTATTTCTGTCCCTGGTTGATATACTGCTTCCCCAGCAGGCCACTCCAAAGAAGATGGCTGATGCCACTACCGAGTTGAAGAAAGTCCTAAGAAGTGCCCCCCGGATTCCAAAGGCTCTCAGCCTCCTAAGAAGGTAGGGCCTGCTGTGGCCCTTCCTGTACAGGACCTCCATGTGATCTGCCCAGTCCAGCTTATTATTAAGGAGCAAACCCAGGTACTTATAGGTCTTCACAATCTCGATGCCTGTTCCCAGGATGTCCACTCTTTTAGGAGGGCATCTGCATTTACGGAAGTCCACCACCATCTCCTTGGTCTTCCCCGCAATAATCCTCAGGTGGTTCCGCTGGCACCAGTCCACAAAATCCCGGTTCAGTTCTTTGTATTCCCTGTCATCATCGTCTGTGATGAGACCTACTATTGCAGAGTCATCAGAATACTTCTGTAGGTAGCAGCTAGATGAGCTGCACCTAAAATCTGCAGTGTACAGTGTGAAGAGGAAAGGGGCGAGAACCGTACCCTGAGGTGCACCCGTATTACAGATCACGTTATCTGACACACAGTCTCGGGCTCTCATGTATTGAGGTCGATTTGTGAGGTAGTCTAGGATCCAGTTGGAGAGGTGGTGGTCCACTCCAGCAAGGCCCAGCTTGTCCCTCAGTAACCCGGGCTGTATGGTGTTAAAAGCACTGGAGAAATCAAAGAACATTATTCTCACCGGGTTCCCTGGTTTCTCCAGGTGAGACAGAGCCCTGTGCAGAAGGTGGATGATGGCATCATCTACCCCAATGCCCGGCCAATAAGCAAACTGGAGAGGGTCCATAGCGGGGCTCACTAGAGGGCGGAGATGTGTGAGAACCAATCTCTCTAAGATCTTCATCAAGTGGGATGTCAGTGCTACAGGTCTGTAGTCATTGAGGTCCATAGGGTAAGGTTTCTTTGGGACTGGTACCACACAAGAAGATTTCCATAATTCAGGGACTATTTCCTGCCTCAGGCTCATATTACACATATATGTAATTATACCACACAGCTGGTCCCCACAAGTCTTAATTAGCCTTGCACTGATGTCATCTGGCCCTGCGGCTTTCATCGCCTTGATCTTTTTCATCTCCTTCCTCACCTGGGCCCGTGTGAAGGTCAGACTGTGGTCAGATAAAGACGGATTTCAGGATTTACTGGTCTGTTGGGAAGTAGCCGCATGGGGTGAAGTCAATGTGGTGGGGGGAAATGAAGGACATGCTGGGGTGGGAGGAGATGGTGTGTGATCAAATCTGTTGAAGAATAGGTTTAGCTCATTAAGCCAATTAACATCTGCCTCAATCTGGCAGACAGACTGTTTATGACCCGAAATTGACTTAAGCCACTCCCAGACCCCCCTTATGTCTTTTCTTTCCATTTGCTTTTCCATTTTTTCCTTATAACTGGCTTTTCCCTGCCTGATTTGATGCCTCAGCTCCTTTTGTACTTCCATCAGCCCCTCCTTATCTCTTGTCCTGAATGCCATCTTTTTCTCCTTAAGTAGTGTTTTTATATCAGAGTTAATCCATGGTTTGTTGTTGGAAAAGCACCTCAGTCCGTTAAACAACAAATTTAAATTAAACAAACAATTAAATTTAAACAAACAGGGAGGAACTCAGTCACAACCTCTTCTAAGTGAAGTGGGGAAGATCTTGAGTTGGGCAGAGAAGAACTTAACCTATCTTTCTGCTGTACATATCTGAGGGTCACTCAGTGTAGTGATGGATCAATTGAGTCGTGGCATCACTGTTCCAGGGGAATAGTCTCTCCATCCATAACTCTTTCAAGCAATCACCCAGAAATGAGGTCAGTCAGAGATAGACCTGATGGCAAGCAGACTCAATGCCAAGGTAGAGAAATTCTGCTGTATACAAGGAGGACAATCCCTTGGCTGTGGATGCCCTGTCCATCCCTTGGAGGTTCAGGCTGGCATACATATTCCCTCCAGTCTCCATGATACCAAGGGGTACTGATGAGAATCGGACAGGACCAAGTCTCTGTAATCGGCCTCATTCCAGTCTGGCCAAAGAGAGCTTGGTTTTTCCCATCTCATTCAGATGAGTTCCTGAGCAATCAATACTGTTAGTTTTGGTCTCTGATATGCTATTTAGGCTCTGTACTGTTAGAGGGGTGGTGTCAGGCAGGAGCAGACTAGGGGTGTGATCCTGAGTTCTGACACTGGCTGCCTCTGATTTGAGATCTGAAACACACACCCCTGCCTGACACTGCCCTTCTGAAATTACAGAGCTGAAATAGCATAACAGGCATCAAAACTAACTCTGCTTGTTGATCGGGAACTTTGGAGGCCAATGAAAAAAATTCCAACAGTGCTGGAATCAGTGGAGCAGCGCCTATTAACAGATGCTAAGAACCAGAATTGGTTCCTTAAAAGACTTAAGGAAATGAGCAGAGGTTTGACTATATGATTATGCTGAGTTTTCAGAGATTCATCAGCAATTAAATCAATTTATCGTCTGTGTTTTCAGACTGGGTGCAATATTAGCAATTGTGAATGGTCTCATCTAAAATACTGAATGTAATAAAATACCCATTACATTATTTATAAAGCTGCTACAGTTGCTTTAATAAATAGTTGTGTAGAAATGAAGCCTATGGTTCAAAGATATTTTTTACTAAAGCACTGTTTTCCTGCATTTAATAGGATGAAATTAATCTTTTCATGGTGCGTCAGAATGACAACAATCTCTAGTCTCAATAAGTTAAAGATATAATTAATATTTCAAACCTTTTAGAATATTAAAACATGCTGAGCTATTACTCCAATTATGCAAAGGAAAACAAACTCTGTTTATAAATAGTGCCCCACCATGTTCCGTCTGACACCCGCTGTTGATGGTGCTATCTTAGATGAGCCTGTGCTATCACTGCGCCGAAGATTTATGGAGGTTCATGAGAGAGGCTTACGTCTTTCCAGTCACACACTTGTGATTAGTGGGGGTCCCAGTAGTCACACTCACACCAATCTACAATGTGTGCCTTATCCTGTGATAGGGAATAAGTTGCTGTGGTCGGAAAATCCCTTTAGGCTAAAGCCCCACGTGGCATAAACTCCGCGATTCGTGGCGTTTTACAGTCAGAGCAAAGCGGATGGGATTCTAGTGAATACCATGCCCACTTTGCGGGAAAAACCGCGCTGCAGACATGCGGCGATTTCCAAAACCGGCACGGTTTTGGAAATCGCAGCATGTCAATTATACCTACGGAAACGCCGGCGGTTTCCCCATAGGTATAATTGAAACAAAAACTCTGCAGAGGAAAACTCTGCAAACTTTCTATCTAAAGCTCTGCAGTAAGAACCGCGATGCGATCCCACCGCAGTTTGTCCCGCAGCGCTTTTTTGCTGCAGGACGCCACGTGGGGCCTTAGCCTTAAAGTCTGTCACCAGAACATCATATGAATTATACAGTCTTTCTGGCTGGCTGCCTCTTTTGTTGGGATGTTTGCTTTTTTCCTGATGAGCTGTTAGGTGCAACAAGGACATTACTATTACACTCATCACAAGAGCTATGTTTTCCAGGGCTCAGTCCCGCCATCCCACTATGCTTTGATTGACATGTATGCTGCCTGTCCCTGTCAATCAAAGCAGCAAAGTAGTTCATTTGTGCAATGAAAGCAACGATGACATCCTTATTGCATCACACAGCTCATTAGCATATTGGGAACAAATCGGGAAAAAACTTGCAACAATTAAAATACCATACTGGGGGCATGAACACATGTACACATGCAGTATCTGTGTGTTAAAAATAAATCTGATCATGGTAGGATCAGAACTAGGGACTGAAAAGCCGACAAAATGACTGATGCAGAGGGAGCTCCCTCCCTCTGCATCAGTCTCCATTCACTGTAATGTTAAAGGGGTTGACCAGGAATTGGATATTTATGGTCTATGCCTAGGATAGTCCCTAAATATGTGGACTGTGGTGGGTGACAGGTCCTGTACTATACACAACACAGGGCTGGAAGCAGTTGGCTTTGTGCCTTGTGTAGTGGATTGGGAACCAGTACTGTAGCTTTTTAGTCTGTTGTTCTGATCCTATGATGGATCAGAACAATGGGCTTCAATCATGACAGTGTGAACGTACCCTTCGAGTATCTTGGTAGGAACATGAGTAAAACATCACAGTTATATTATTGTTGGTAAAATACAGAATTGGTGGGTAAGGAAACTATTAAAGAAATTTATTCCCTGTGGGGTGAGTTAGAACCCTGGAAGTGTCACCAAGTTATGTCTTTGTACCACACTTTACAAAATACCATGCCTATCGCAAAATTATCACAACTTCAATTTTTGAAAATTTTGAATTATCAGAATTCTTGATACATGATGTAAAACCAGTGGCCCTAAGGGCTGTTCAAACAAATAACCGTCTTACAGATATGACTCATGCAGTAGTTTGATTTCACAGCTATTCCAGTTTATTGTAACATTATTTCCTTCACACTCAGAAAGACAAACATCCCCTAGACCTCTTTCTTTAAGGAGGTTACATACAGGTAATATCTGATGCTTCCTACATCATCATTATCACCTTAGTTTCTATAAAAATAAAAATTGCTGTATTTTGTTTCATTTCCTGACAATCTGCCTTGAAATCTTGAAAAACATCAACTCTTTCAGCACCTTTTATGTACAGCTTTTGTTTTGATATTATCTCTAAATTACAGTTACAATTCTTTCCTACACTTTGAATATTTTACTGTTTTCATATATATGGGCATAACATAGCTGACCACAATTTTTTTCAAAGAAATGAGCAACAAGAGGCAGTGGGGGGGGAATTTTTTCCACTGCTCTACACCCGTTTTCTGGTGTAGATGGGTGATAATGTTCACACATTTGGGACAAGGCCGTTTCTTGTGCCAAATATAATAATAATAATACATTTTATTTATATAGCGCCAACATATTCCGTAGCACTGTCCAATTTTTAGTGTTAAAGTACAGACAAAAAAGATACATTACAAAGAAATGGTCAATTCACACATTGGGACTGAGGGCCCTGCTCGAGCTTACAATCTATGAGGTAGAAGGGGTGACACAGGAGGTAGCAGGGGCGGCATCAGAGGTAGCATTGCTTATACAATGGTCAGACAATTTTGTAATAATAATATTACATTTTATTTATATAGCGAATATAGCAAATCTGTACCACATTCCCAGTTCTGCATGTTGCTTACAACTTTCAGTGAATGTGGATGGAAAGTCGGGTGGGCTGGGAATGCCTTGGCCCGATAAATATACAGTGGGGTAAAAAAGTATTTAGTCAGCCACCAATTCTGCAAGTTCTCCCACTTAAAAAGATGAGAGAGGCCTGTAATTAACATCATAGGTAGACCTCAACTATGAGAGACAAAATGAGAAAATATATCTAGAAAATCACATTGTCTGATTTTTTTAACAATTTATTTGCAAACTATAGTGGAAAATAAGTATTTGGTCACCTACAAACAAGCAAGATTTCTGGCTCTCACAGACCTGTAACTTCTTCTTTAAGAGGCTCCTCTGTCCTCCACTCATTACCTGTAGTAATGGCACCTGTTTGAAATTGTTATCAGTATAAAAGACACCTGTCCACAACCTCAAAGTCACACTCCAAACTCGACTATGGTGAAGACCAAAGAGCTGTGGAAGGACACCAGAAACAAAATTGTAGACCTGCATCGGTCTGGGAAGACTGAATCTGCAATAAGCAAGTATCTTGGTGTGAAGAAATCAACTGTGGGAGCAATAATTAAAAAATGGAAGACATACAAGACCACTGATAATCTCCCTCGATCAGGGGCTCCTCGCAAGATCTCACCCCGTGGGGTCAAAATGATCACAAGAACGGTAAGCAAAAATCCCAGAACCACACGGGGGGACCAAGTGAATGACCTGCAGAAAGCTGGGACTAACATAACAAAGGCTACCTTCAGTAACACACTATGCCACCAGGGACTCAGATCCTGCAGTGCCAGATGTGTCCCCCTGCTTAAGCCAGTACATATCCGGGCCCATCTGAAGTTTGCTAGAGAGCATTTGGATGTTCCAGAAGAGTATTGGGAGAATGTCATATGGTCAGATGAACCCAAAGTAGAACTGTTTGGTAGAAACACAACTCATCGTGTTTGGAGGAGAGTGAATGCTGAGTTGCATCCAAAGAACATCATACCTACTGTGAAGCATGGGGGTGCAACATCATGCTTTGGGGCTGTTTCTCTGCAAAGGGACCAGGACGACTGATCTGTGTACATGAAAGAATGACAATGATCCCAAGCACACCGCAAGGGCAACGAAGGAGTGGCTTCGTAAGAGGCATTTCAAGGTCCTGGAGTGGCCTAGCCAGTCTCTAGATCTCAACCCCATAGAAAACCTTTGGAGGGAGTTGAAAGTTCGTGTTACACAGCGACAGCCCCAAAACATCACTGCTTTAGAGGAGATCTGCATGGAGGAGTGGGCCAACATACCAGCAACAGTGTGTGCCAACCTCATGAAGACTTACAGAAAATGTTTGACCTCTGTCATTGCCAACAAAGGATATATAACAAAGTATTGAGATGAACTTTTGTTATTGACCAAATACTTATTTTCCACCATAATTTGCAAATAAATTCTTTAAAAAATTAGACAATGTGATTTTCTAGATATGTTTTCTCATTTTGTATCTCATAGTTGAGGTCTACCTATGATGTCAATTACAGGCCGGCCTCATCTTTTTAAGTGGGAGAACTTGCACAATTGGTGGCTGACTAAATATTTTTTTTTCCCCACTGTATATATTTATTATAACTCTGGTTATAATTCTGGTGCACAGGCATGTGCCTGATTTATCAAGAGGTCCGAGTTTGTTGATAAACTAGATGTGCCTTGTGCCTGTTGGTCCCTTTATTAAGACAGGCGTACGAAACACCAGTCTTAGTAAATCTGCCAGTGTGTTAACATTTTAATATTTTGTGGTTTTTTTAGTTACTAGTTGACAATAACCTGTATTATGCATGGTTTGTAGTATGGGCAACCGTTATAAAAAAAAAAAATATTTTCTGTTGCTGTTCCTGCTCCATGAAGTCTCTGACAATACTTTATGCATGTCTCTGACTATGTTGACCTAAGGTTAGTCACTTCAAATTTCATGTCTATGGGAATGACTAGTTTTCATGCATTTTGTAGCCATCAAAGAGTATCTTCACATAAAATTTTCTACCTATATCTTTGAAGCATTCAGATAATGAAACTGGGCCACAGAGGAAAAATCAATATACTCACTAAATGCACAAGAGAAAACAATCTTTTAAGGATTAGAAAACAAATGGTAGTTGGAAATGGTTCTCGTTGCTGGCCTAAGTTGGGCACTGGAGTAACACAATAATGTGTATTAAACTTGCCATACATGTTAGATTTTAGGAGGCTGTGATGCGGCCGTCTGATTGATGATGGCATCATTTGTATGAACAATTAAACCATCAATATTAACAACTAAAAGGCCTGATCAGGAGGTAGTTTAGTGATTAAAAAAATACAAAGCACAGTGATTTTCCCCGCAAAGTGGCTAATGTTTTGTCACTTTTGGCCAATCATTTTAAACAGTGATATTTTTGGATGACCGCAAGCTGAAAACATCTAACACAGCTGATATTTTTTGGGAGGGAAAAGTCTGCTGTCAGCATTCACAGTATATTCCAAATTGGCCATTTTAGAAAAGAAAAGTGTGATGTGTATGGCCAACATTAGGCTCTGTTTATCTGTAATATCTTTGTTAGTGACCTTGTCAATGGAATAGGAATATATGAACTAGATTTGGATAAATTGGTTAATACAATTGTAAAAATACATAAGATTGCCAACAACAGTAGGTGTATAGGGACAGAAGGATAAGGCGAGTTGGATCTCAATATACTCAGTCCCACGGAAGATAAGATGCTTCCAAAGTGTATATCCAGCTCTACATTTGGTAGGTAAATTGCAATTATACATGTGTTTCTCATACATAAGTGACTAATATTTCTGTATTTTACAAGCTGAATTCTGTGCCATTTATTGCATAGGTTGTTTTTGTTTTCTTTAATGAACATATCCAATGTTTTTCCACACAGGCATTCTTTGACTCCAAAGCAAAAGCAAGCAATGTGGTTACAGCAGTTGGCTGACTGACATGTTTCCTCTCACTATGGGACTTCTTCCAGTGTGTCATACTGAGAAACTGGGATAAAGCCCACACACAGGAATATTTCATTAGAGCAGGGAATTACTGTGGCTGAATTAATGATTATAAGCAACCACCTTTATGTTCCAGATAGTAATATTAAAGGGTGGATTGCATTTAATCTATTAGTACCAATTCTCCTACCCTCCAAAATAACTAAATCAGCCTCTGGAAGATCATAAAGAGTGTAAATGTGATCTTTTAATAACATTTCTTTCTCCTGTATTTATAACGTCTCATGCACACACTTAGGCTAAGGTTCCACATTGCGGAAACACAGAGTTTCTGGCTAGTTCAGAAACCCAGTGGAAAAAACGCTGTATTTTACAGTACCAGCATAATAAATGAGATTCTGGCTAATCCCATCAACACATTGCAGGAAAAAAATGGTAAGTCCCTACAGCAAATAGCAGAAAATAGCAGGATCTGGCTGATGATAGAAAGCAATAGAAGTAGCTGAGAGATAGGTCTCAGACACCCAACCACCTTTACCAGTACCAGCCATGAAGCCATATGGACTTTGCTGAATTTGGGGTCCAAGTTATCACCACAGAAACCGTACGAGAAATAAACGCTCTACAATCAGAAATCAAACCAGAACCCATGATAAACTTACAAGGTCAATCAGAATCAGGAGGACAAATCAGGAGAATGGTTTTTTTCATACCTACATGGCAGTTGTTTTGGAAAAAGTTATGGATTTTTACAAAAAAATAGTCCATTTGGAGGACTTGTAAGTGCAATAGGTTTGTTATTTTGAAGAAATCTTTGTGGCAGTGTGCCTAGTTGAAAAGTGTTTGTGAAATATATTTAACAAAAACTCCTTTTAATCTTTTTAAAAACCTCCTTTTAAACCCTGAAAAAAAATTATCCCTTCATGAAATGATTCTGCAGATACAGCACCAACAAGGAGTTGGAAGAGTACATGATTCACAGAAAAATTTTCAGTAGACTGTCAGTGTGCCTGGCAGTTGAAAAGGGAAAAAAACAATAAAAATTATTCCTTTATGGGAGCAGATACTGTACCAACATGTCTGTTAGGGTCTTGCCAGATGTAGCAATACCCTACACTACTGCAGCGGTCTGGGAGGAAGGACAGAGACAAGTGAGCCCTAATCTCACCCCAGCCACTGTTCCTTCCTATTGCCTCAGTTATCCTAAATGGTAAAAGGACAACCTGAAGACGAGCCCTGTACTGAGTAAGTGACCACACAGAACACAGACAAAACAAACGACAAAAAGAGAGGTCAGGAAGACAAGGGTTCAGTAACAGACGAGCAATGCAGTACAGAATCAAAATCCAAGAGAATAGCCACAAGGCAAGCCAAAGGTCAGAGAAACAAGTAACAAAGCAGCAAGAGATATAACAAAGAGAGCAGGCAAAGACAGTGCAATAACCGGCGACCATGTGAGGGCTGACAACCTGTTTATAGAAAGTCTGGGCAAGCCCCAGACTGGATTGGTAGACAGGCTGTCAATCACACAGGCAAGACTGAGATTAACTATTAGTGGAACAGAGAAAACCAAGGTGAAGGAAAAGGGTGTGACAGAAAATCAATTACATTGTCTAGGACCGTGTTCAGACTGAGCAACAAGAAACCTACGCAAGGAACCAAACTGAACCCGCCTCCTTCACCGCAGCGTGAGAGTGGAGGGTGGCGCAGAGACCCGAACAGTCAGAGACGTTACAATGTCATTGGAGGAGTGACAACTACAAAATTTGAAGAAAAATTTGTGACAGACTGTCAGTGTGCATGGCTTGCGAGCTAAAAATGTTTTTTTTTTTCAAAAAAATAAAGAGCCACCAAAAATTATCCCTTTAAGGGAGTAGATGCCGTACCAACATAGTATTTGTATTGGAAGACGCAATGGCATGGGTTTTTCAGGGAAGAGTGTAATTTCAATCTAATTATTTGCTTTATTATGTCAACATTGTGGCATCAACAGTATGGAATAATAGAACATGATGAACCAGGCTGCAGTAGATGTTTGGCTGAGTGGTAGTGGTGTCAGTAGCTGTGGCAACACCAGTGGCAGCACAGCATGGAATAGAATGTGATAGAGTAGGCTGCGGAAGATCTCTAGCAGAGTGGTGGCTGTGGCAACATTAGCGGTAGTACAATATGAAATCGAACATGACAGACCAGGCTGCAGGAGATGATGCCCGACTGTATAGGGGTAGCAGGCAGCATGAGAAGTACAGTAAATGGAACATGATACAGGGAGAGAATTATTCATTAAAAGAAAGCTTAGTCATTCACATCAGCTGTAGGTGTGTAAAAATCCTCACAGATCCATGTCTGATTGATTTTAAGAAAATTCTTTTCACACTTGTGTTGGACAGTTAGGTCTATATAGGTGTTACAACGCTAACTGCAGCACTAAACAAAACTGCTGGACAAAACAAAACACCCATGCTAGACTGGGCCAACTCCTGTCGCTGGCCTAATCTCTTGGCCCAGCATTCCATAGGATCAATCAACACTTTAGTTACAACTTTGTGGTTCATCATGTTCCAGATACTGGACTGGCTGCTGCTGATATTCTTCCTGCCACTTGTAGATGTGTCAAAGGCGGTGGAGCACTGGAAGAGGAGGACTGGGAGTGGGCAGAGGCCTCCTGGGCACACATGTGGCTGGAACTGGCAGTGCTCTCCCTAAAGCAGTGACAGCCTACCTTGATAATGCGCTAATTATACCTACCATTGGGAGGCAGTGGAAAATTTCCCTGTTTTGGTTTTATAGTGAGAACGTAAAAGCAGGGAGATCCTGTAGTTATTTGCTTCATGCTAATAATACACTTCTCACTATGTAAGCAACGAAGCATGCAGCCTACTGTGCTTGCAAATGTGTTCATGGACTTAAGGAGCTAAGGTTGGTCTTGGCCAGTGTGATGGTTGACTTCATCATCTCAAAACAAATAAGGGTCAGCCTGGTTCACTGACCGTGAAATACCAACACCCCTTCTACATCCAAAGGAAACTCTTCATCCTTCTCCTCCAGCAACTTGGCCAGGTACAAGTTGAGTTGCCGAAATGCCAGCAACATACATTCCTTTATGGATGCCGATAATGGAATGGAGAAGGAGGAGAAACAGATGGTGATGATGGTGATAACAATGACTATGTGCTAGGTGTGAATGTGGCTAGAAGGAATATACTGTTGGAAGAAATAGGGCAGTGTCGCTCACTTCGCCTGCCATTGACAATTTTATTTTGCCAAATGAGCTGGTGATGCATATTAATGTCAGTACAGAGATAAGTAATTCCTAAATTTGTGCCTGCATGGCCACACCTTATTTTCTACTTGCAAATCTTACACAGTGACATGGATTTGTTATTTGTAATGTAGAAAAAACATGGGAGATGACTGCATATAGCAGCTGCCACCACAACCAACAGTGTTGGAAACGTGTCTGCCAGTGGCATCACCACCACAACCACTTGAGTTTGTCTTAGGTCTTCCCCTGGCATTTTTTTTTTATATGTTGTGGCTGCGCATCAGCTCAAATCGTTACTGCACTGCTGTTAGCACCCTCTTCCTCTGATGTTACCTTGTCATCCTGACCTGGTTTCCAGGTCTTATCCACAACAGAAGCATCATCAGCAATGTCATTGTTTTCCCCACCAGTTTTTATAACTCATCATGGCCACAGAATTCTGGCACACCCTAATAATTCCCACATCTATCTTTCCCCAAAGTTCCCCAACCAGCACAACTACCTGTAACCAAGCCCCTGCCACTAATAACTCTCAACTCTGTCTCCTTCACCTCCAAAAAATGCTGACTGTTCTCATCCAGTTTGTTAAGAAAAGGAAGACTCAGACTAATAGGAGTATCTTTCCTCAGCAGGAGCCACATCACTACTAAGGATAAGTGTCAGTGAAGATGAAGAAAAGATATCTGACAGAGCAGAAAGACCATGCTGTAAAGTTAGTGATACAGCAGAGGAGAAGGAGGAACACAGAGAACCCTGACTCAATGTGATTGCATCACTGCTGTCATATGTAATATCCTACTGTGACTGAGATGAGCAAGCCAAGTAATAATTTAATCTATATTTTTAGGAACTACAATAACCTTGAAGCTACTGAAAGCGATGCCAAACCTGGAAGTAGTATTGTTGTTGCCAGTGCCACCCAGATTCTTATTGTTGCTTGCAGTGGTGAGTGACATGACAGTATGTCATGCCTTCAGCAATATGCCATGAGTTAATTGTAATAGCTCCATCTAATGACTGTTTGTGCAAGTAGCAAAACATCATACTATTCCCTATATGTCCCACTAGAGCTAATGTAGTTCCCATCTATGACCTAATGACATCATCAAGTCAGCACATCAATGGCCATTTTACTTGGAACTTGCTGTTCAGCTAGCAGCATCCATTCCCATCCTCCTCGTCTAGGCCTACAGTAGCATCACTGGTATGTTCTAGTTGTAATCCAGCACTACAGTTTACTGTATGTGTTTATGCATATTATTATGTTTGCATGTCTCCTGGTTTAATTTCCCAGTCCATAGTTACTCTAGCTGGAGACCATGCTTGTTATAGTTAGGACAGCACCATTCAGGAGCACATGTACAGGGCTGGCGTTTGATTGGGGGGGGGGGAAACTGGGCAATTGCTCAGGGCCCCCACACCCATAGGGGCCCCTTCTATTAGGACTAATACTGGGGAGTAGATGAAAGCATCGGCAGATGCACGGTCTTCTGATCGCTGCTTATGAAATTTGCCGGCACTTAGAAGCAGCTACGGACCTAACTTCCCCCCCTCCCCCTCCTCCTGACAAGCAGCGAGTCATCCAGCAGATTGTAGTGTGAAGGAGAAAGTCTGCTGCAATGTAAGAGCTTTCACTACTGCAAGGTAGAGCTACACATGAGCTTCCTCCATGTCCACTGCACCCAGCAATTCAGCCAAATGTAATTGTATTTTTTGGGTATAATATGTATATTTAATATGTATAGATGTGTATATTTGTTTAGCGTATATGTCTTATATACTGTTTGAATACTGTATGTTTGTAGACAGATATGTGTGTGTGTTGTGGTAAAGTGTACGATAAAGTCCTGGACAGGGTGTATATCTCGCCTGGTTTCCTCAGCCAGGTGAGATAAAGGAAATCCAGGATTTAAGTTGCTTTAGCAGATCATAGTCTGCTAGCGTTTTTTCATTATAATATATGGGCTGGTTTTTTCTGGACTGGAGGGCAGGATTGGTAGTGGGTACTCTCCAGTCCACACCCCAGTCCACTTCGGGATTTGCCTCCCCTAATCCCAGGTGCTCCCAGGTGAGGTTTCCTGAGTGTTATTGATTGAGGAAGGAAGCCTAACAGAAAAGGGAGCTCTGGTATACTGCAGAGGAGAGAGAGACCAAACGCTCCTGGAGGTGAGCATTTACACTGGACCGCTGCGCTCACTACTTTATGTTTACCTGCATGAGGACAGTGAGGTACGCTGTTGTTAGCTAGCGCCGGACAGGTCTAGACATTTGTTTTGTTTGGACACTTTTGTTTTGTGCTGGAATTGCCACAATAAAGCACTAACACAGTTTTAACCCCTTAACGACCTTGGACGTACTATTACGTCTTGGGCGCTAGGTACTCGCGCACCAGGGCATAATACTACGCCCGAGGCTGGCCGCCCGCTCACTATCTGAGCGGGCGGTATCGGAACCGGGTGTTAGCTGTATCTGACAGCTAACACCCTGCTCCATAACCCCCGGTCGGAACTGAGTTCCAATTGGCGGTTTTAACCCCTTGGATGCTGCGGTCAAACATGACCGCGGCATCCAAGGGGTTCCGCCATCTTGCCGCCCCCCGGCACCCCCCGCGGTGAGATCGGGGGGGTGCCAATATCTCTAATCTGCAGCCCGGGGTCTGCTGAGTGACCCCAGGCTGCCTGGAGCCCCCACTACCTGGTTGATCCTGCCGAGACCTCAGGAAGTCAGCGCTATGGAAACATAGCGCTGACTTCCTGTATAGGCTGCAAGACACGTGTATGCTCGTGTCTTGCAGTCTATAGTACTGAGCCAGAGATCAAAGCATCTCTGGCTCAGGTGTCCTAATGGGACACAAGAAAAAGTAAAAAAAAGTGAAAAAAAAAATAATAAAGTATGTGAAAAAAATTAATAAAAGAATAAAGCCCCAAAAATTCCCTTTTCCTATATAAAATGAATTATATAAAAAATAAACCTAAAAATTAATAAAAACAATACATATTTGGTATTGTTGCGTCCATAACAACCTGTACAATAAAACTGAAACCATATTTAATGTACAGGGTGAATGTCGTGAAAAAAAAAACGGAAAAAACCCGCCAAAAGTAACGCTTTTTCGCCATCTCACCTTACAAAATATGCCATAAAAAGTGATCAAAAAGTCATATGTACCCCAAAACAGTACCAATAAAAAGCACAGGTTGTGCCGCAAAAAATAAGCCCTAAACCAACTCTCTAAACTGAAAAATAAAAATGCTACGCATCTTAGAAGATGGCAATGCAAAAAAAAATTGATTTATGTCCCCAAATGGGTTTTTGTTCTGCAAAATTGGTATTGCATAAAAAAAACAGTATAAATGAGGTATCGCCGTAATCGTACTGACCCGCAGAATAAAGGTAACATGTTACTTACGCTCTACGCTGCATGGTGAAAAATTTAAAAGATAAAACGCAGTGCCAGAATTGATGGGGTTGTTTTTTAATCCACCAAGAAAGAGTTAATAAAATTTATTTAATAAGTTGTAAGCACCTAAAAATGATGTCATTAAAAAATACATCTCACCCCGCAAACAACAAGCCCTCATATGGCTACATCACCAGAGAAATAAAGAAAATATAGCTCATACAATGTGAAGACAAAAACCCCAAAAATCGCCAAATCATTAGAACATAACTGGCTGCGGCAGGAAGGGAATGTATAAGCTGTGCAAGCGTATATTAGGGGACACCCCAGATTTAGAGCTTACGAGGGATAATAAACCAGAAATGACCCCCAGAGTGACCCCTCCAATAATAGGAACTACTGGGGAAATAGTAGGGAATTTAGTGTACCCAATGTACTACGCACAGCTTACATATTCATTCACTTTTCCCCATCCGCTGTGCAGTCACGTCTGGGATACTAATGCTCACTACACCCCTTGATAAATTCTTTGAGGGGTGCACTTTTCAAAATGGGGACATTCCCTAGGGGATTCCACTTTACTGGTACTTTAGAGGCTCTGCAAACATGACATGGCATCCAGATCCCAAACATCTGAATCTGCGCTCCAAAAGCCACATAGCGCTCCTTCCCTTCTGCGCCCTACTGTGTGCCCAAACCGCAGTTTATACCCACATGTATGACACTGGTGTACCCAGGATAAGGTACATAATGTCATATATGGGTATAAACTCCTGTTTGGGCACAGCCGGGCACAGAAGGGAAGGAGCACTATTTGGTTTTTGGAGCACAGACTTGGACGGTTTGGTTTTTGGACGCCATTGCACTTTTGCAGAGCTGAAATGCCAGTACAGTGGAATCCCCTGACATGTCACCCCATTTTGGAAACTGCACCCCTGAAGGAATTTATCCAGGGGTACAGTGAGCATTTTTAACCCCCAAGTGTTGCTATAATTTATTATCCGTAAATGAATACGCAGCTGATGATGAAAGGTGAAAATGACAATTATTCCAGGAATACATCATTTCAGTGCGTAATATGTTGTGCCCGGCTTGTATCAGAGATGAACGCTCCAAAAGCTGTTGTGCCCGGGATCCCCGCTCACCAGTTTTTGGAGTGTGTGTCTGTGCAGACATAAACTGGGCACAACATATTGGGCACTGAAATGGCGGATCTATAGAAAAATTTCATTTTTAACTTTTCATTATCAGCTGCGCATTCATTTTTGGAAATTAAAAGAATGAAACACTTAAGGGTTAATAATGCTCGATACCCCACTTGATAAATCCCTTGAAGGGTATAGTTTCCAAAATGGGGTGACATGTCTGCGGATTCCACTTTACTGACAATTCATGAGCTCTGCAAAAGTGGCATGGTGTCCAAAAAGCAAACTGTGCTCTAAAAACAAAATAGCGCTCCTTCCCTTCTGTGCCCAGCTGTGCCCAAACAGCAGTTTATACCCACATATGACATTAAGTACGTTATCCTGGGTACACCAGTGTCATACATGTGGGCATAAACTGTCATTTGGGCACACAGCAGGGCGCAAATGTGAAGGAGCGCTATGTGCTTTTGGAGTGCATATTTAGATTGTTGTTTTTTTGGACGCCGTGTCACATTTGCAGAGACCCTAAAATTGCCCCTACAAAATGGGGGTCACTTCTTGGGGAATTCCAATTTACTGGCACCTCAAGGGCTCTGCAAAAATAACATGGCGACCAGAAAGTCCCTCTAAATCTGTACTCCAAAAGCTAAAAAAAACCACAGTGCTCCTTCCCTTCTGAGCCCTGCTGCGTGCCCAAGCAGCAGTTTATACCCACATATAGAATTTTTTTATCCCCGGGATAGCCCACTTAATAGTTTTAGGAGTTCATGTCTCTGATGCCACAAAGTGGCCGCAACGTATTAGGCACTGAAATTGGATATTTCTTTAAAAACTTTAATTTTCACTTTGTACATTAATTTTTGGGAAGCATTTTTAGGCTCTAAATGATAATACCCCTTGATACATTCCTTGAGGGGTGTAGTTTCTAAAATGGGGTCACTTTTGAGAGGTTTCCATTATATTGGTACTTTAGGGGTTCTGCAAATGCGACATAGCACCAGAAAACTATTCCAGCAAAATCTGCCCTCCAAAAGCTAAATAGCGCTCTTTCCATTTTGAGCCCTGCCATTTACCCATGCAGCAGATTACAACCACATATGGGGCATTTCTGTGTTCAGGAGAAATTGTGTAACGAACTTTGGGGTGCTTTTTCTCCTTTGTCCTCTTGTGAAAATGAAAAATTTGGGGCTAAATTGATGGTTTATTGGAAAAAAAGTAATTTTTCATTTTAATGTCCCAATGTTAATAAAATCTGTGAAACAGCTGTGAGGTCAAAATGTTCACCATACCCCTAGATAAATTCTATAAGGGGTGTAGTTTCCAAAATGGGGTCACTTTTTGGTGGTTTGTATTATATTGGTACTTTAGGGGCTCTGCAAATGCGACATGGCATCCGAAAACTATTCCAGCAAAATCTGCCCTCCAAAAGCTAAATAGCACTCTTTCCATTTTGAGCCCTGCCATTTACCCATGCAGTAGATTACAACCACATATGGGGCATTTCTGTGTTCAGGAGAAATTGTGTAACGAACTTTGGGGTGCTTTTTCTCCTTTGTCCTCTTGTGAAAATGAAAAATTTGGGGCTAAATTGACGGTTTATTGGAAAAAAGTAATTTTTCATTTTAATGTCCCAATGTTAATAAAATCTGTGAAACAGCTGTAGGGTCAAAATGCTCACTATACCCCTTGATATGTTCTGTGAGGGGTGTAGTTTCCAAAATGGGGTCACTTTTAGGGGGTTTCCACTGTATTGGTACTTTGGGGGCTCTGCAAATGCGACATGGTACCTGAAAACTATTCCAGCAAAATCTGCTCTCCAAAAGCTAAATAGCGCTCTTTCCATTCTGAGCCCTGCCATGTACCCATACAGCAGATTACGACCACATATGGGGTATTGCTGTGTTTAGGAGCAATTATTTTGCAAACTGTGGGGTGCTTTTTCTCCTTTAACCCATTGTGAAAATGAAAACTTTGGGGATAAAGTGACATTTTAGTAATGTTTCATTTATACATCCCAGTGTTAGCAAAATCTGTGAAACGACTGTAAGGTCAAAATGCTCACTATACCCCTATATGAATTCTGTGAGGGGTGTAGTTTCCAAAATGGGGTCACTTTTTGGGGTTTTCCTTTGTATTGGTACTCTAGGGGCTTTGCAAATGAGACATGGCACCTGAAAACTATTCCAGCAAAATCTGCTTTTCAGATGCCTAGTGTCGCTCCTTCCCTTCCGTGCGCTGTCATTCGCCCAAACATCAGTTTACACCCACTTGTGGGGTATTTCCGTGCTCGGGAGAAATTGCATAACAAACTGTGAGATGCATTTTCTCTTTTAACCCTTTGTGAATGTGTTAATTTTAGGGCTAAATTAAGGAATTAGTGGGAAAAAATTAAATGTCTAAATTTCACCTCCATATTGTTTTAATTCCAGTGAAATGCTTAAAGGGTTAACAAATTCCCAAATATTATTTTGAATTATTTGAGGGGTGCAGTTTTGAAAATGGGGTGATTTATGGTTTTTAATATATAGGCCATTATAATCCTCTTCAGAAGTGAAGTGGTCCCTAAAAAATTAGTTTGGGAAATTTTCTTGTAAATATGCAAAATCGCTGTTACACTTGTAAGCCTTCTAACATCCAAAATAAATTACAGGACGATTAAAAGATGATGCCGATATAAAGCAGAGATATGGTAGATAATATGTATTAATGTATTTGGGTGGTATGACTATCTGTCTGAAAAGCAGAGCATTTCACATTTTGAAAATTGCAATTTTTTTTCCAAATTTCCATCAAATTTCCTATTTTTTTATAAATAAATGCAAAAATATTCATTAGTGTTTACCACTAACATGAAGTACAATGTGTCACGAAAAAACAATCTCAAAATCACTTGTGTAAGTTAAGACGTCTCAAAGTTGTTGCCATATAAAGTGACACATGTCAGTTTTCAAAAACGAGGCCTGGTCCTTAACGCACTTTTGGGCTGGGTCCTTAAGGGGTTAAGTAACCTGCTGTGTGTGAACGTGGTCATTGCCGCCCCACCGTGCTTGCTGATCCCTACAATTGGTGGAGGACGCGGTCAGTGTGTTGCTAGGGGCAACGGCATGACAAACCAAGTGAGAGCTGAATATTTCAGACTTTAAAAGGCCAGAAGTGTATGTCTTGGGTGAAAGCTGCTGCTGCTTTGCAAGGCCCATCCAGCACAATGGAGGAAGTAATAAAGCAGCTGGTGCAGGCTAACCTGAGACATGAAAAGTCCATGGAGCAGCAACAGAAGTTCCATGCCGAGGCCTTACAAGCCCAGCAACAAGCACAGCTGCAGTTCAATATGCAGCAACAACAGGCCATGGCTCAGCAACAGGAAACCAATCGCCTGCTGATGGAACAGATTGCTGCGCTCAGAGAGACTGTCGTGTCTCAGCCCCAACGGGTGGAGGTAAGCCCACCTGAGACTACTAATGTAAGAAGGGCTGTACAGCGGGCCATACAAAAGATGACACCTGATGATGACGTAGAGGCCTATCTTACCGTATTTGAGAGAGTAATGGATTGGTAGGAGAATCTCCCAAAAAATGAGGTGTGGGGACCGCGCTTCACCAAAGATGCTTTATTATACTCAAATAACACAACGCGTTTCGGGGAAATCAGATCCCCTTTATCAAGTGTACAAGAGACTAAACATAAAAACAATAAAAGAATACACATGTAAAGAGTCAGTAATTGGAATTTAGAACCAGTGAAATTAATGATACCATTCTATGGGTTAAAAGAAAAGTATTCCACCAGATAGTATTGTCATGGATAGATAAATAATTAAATAAATAAATAAATAGTGGTAATGAATGTACTCAAAAAAATAAATAAATAAGTAAAGCTAAAAGGCTAATAAATGCAATATAAAATCAAAATGCACATAAGAGTAAAAACTAAACATAAAAAGGTATAAACCAATGTTTTTTGGTACTTACCAGCCTGAGGAGGTAGGCTGTGAGATCTGAAGTGAATGAGAAGTAAAAGTGGAGACCACTTTCAGAAAGGCTTATATAGGTATGGTGAAATGGGACCACCCTTAGGGGGAGGGGTTCAAACTTGAGGGTAAAGTTTAATTAGAGAGAAAAAAAAAAAAAAAAATTTGATTGAAAGATAAAGTTTAAATTGATAAAAAAAAAAAAAAAAAAGTTTTAACTGAGAAGAGGAAAAAAAAAAAATAAATAAAAAAATAAATAAAATTATCAATTGGTAATGCTAAAGGTTTCATTCGCGTCCGGAGATCGCTACTGTGCATGTGTGTAGCGATGTCCTGCTCTGAGTCATATGTTTCTGTGTAGGGCGCAGGACTGATCTGAACTATGGTTGTTATGAAATATAGCACTAAAAAGAAGAAATAATGTTAATGAGTAATGAGAGGGCGGACATCATGCTCATATGACTGGGGCTAGAGAATGTATCATAATACATGAATAAATGAAAAATGAAAATGGGTAATAAACATATGATTATGGCTAAGAAATATATTTCACTATATACAAATATATACATAATAATTATATGTGATAGGCATAGAACAAAAATGATGACAATACATATGCATATGGGTTGAAACGAATGTACTGGAGGGGAGAAGATAATGCCGGCGATGTGTACATATGCAAATATATACACACGCCTTAGAATACCTAGTCATATACAGACTCAAGTGCTTCATTAAGCCCAGCTGGTGTTTAGAGAGTTAAATTTAAAAATCCAATACATTTCCTTTCTCTTGAGCTTTTCAAATCTGTTGTTGGTATGGGCAGGAATGTGGTCTATTGGTGTGATTTTGAATGCATCGAAACAAGATTTATGAGACACCAAGGCATGTTTTGATACACTGTGTTTGAGGTAGCCATTAGTTACATTAGATCTGTGCTTATTTAGCCTCTCCCTTAATGGTCTGATGGTCCTTCCTACATACTGGAGGCCACAAGGGCACTCCAGGACATATATGACAAAGGAGGATGAACAGTTCAGGAAAATGATTGATCTGAAAAATATCGCCTGTTGAAAAGCTCGTAATGGTTTTGGCTGAATGGTTAATTGTGTGACAACATTTACATTTTTTGTGTTCGCATTTATAAACACCATTTGGTTGTGGATATGACATATTCCGGTCTACAGGTTTAGTAAGAGACCTCAGTTTGCTAGGGGCCAATAGATTTTTCAGGGTTTTTGCTCTTCTAAAAGTGATTGATGGGTTATGGGGGATATTCTTATTAAGTAGAGGATCATTCAGGAGTATCGTCCAGTGTTTGTCCAGGATCATCCTGATCCTGTTATGTGCATTACTGTAAGTGGTTATGAAATTATGTCTGAATTCTTTACTAGTATTTTTCCGAATGGGGACAAGGCATTCAGATTGAGTGAGAAACTGTGCTTTAGATTCTGCTGCTTGAATAATCCGTTTAGGATAGTTTTTTTCCTGGAACCGTTGGGTTAGAATTTTAATCTGGATTTTAAAGTCTGAGTCCTTCGTACAGTTTCGCCGGATACGTTTGACTTGCCCGAATGGTACATTATCCTTCCATTTTCTGTAATGGGAGCTACGGTAATCAAGTAGACTGTTGCAGTCTACCTTTTTGAAGAAAGTTTTTGTACTGATGCCCTCAAGGCTACCATTGAGTTCTAAATCCAGGAAATCAATTGTGTTCTTTTTAGGTTGGCCACTAAGGGTGATTCCCCAGTTGTTGTTATTGAGATAGTTTGTGAACTCACAGAAGGAATGCTCCGAACCTTCCCATATGAAAAGGAGGTCGTCAATGTATCTTTTGTAGAACACAATACTAGCAGACCAAGGGTGTTTATTCTGAATGTAGGTTTCCTCAAATCGTCCCATAAAAATGTTGGCGTAGCTGGGAGCGAAACGGGTCCCCATAGCAGTACCACGTTTCTGCAAATAGAGTTTTGACTCAAAGGTGAACACATTATGTTCAAGAATGAACTGAATACTATCTATGATAAAAGTTTTTTGTTCGGTTAGCATTGTGGGATCCAGAGATAATGTTCTAGATATCATGTCAAGGCCTTTAGAATGTGGTATATTACTATAGAGTGCGGACACATCTAGGGTTGCCCAAATGTAGTTAGGTTTCCATTGTATAGTTAAAAGTTCAGTAATAAGATGTGTAGAATCTTTCAAATAAGATGGAAACCTGATAACATATTTTTGTAATTGTAAATCTATATATTGGGAAAGATTTCTAGTTAGTGCTTTGACTCCAGAGATAATAGGTCTTCCAGGTGGATTCTTTAGATTTTTGTGAATCTTGGGTAAATGATAAAATTGGGAGGTCGAGAAATCATTGATAAGTAGAAACCCTTTCTCCTTATCAGTCAGGACCCTGTTAGTATGGGCATTGATGATGAGTTCTCGGTATTTAATGTAGTGTGCATCGGAGGGATCACTATGCAAGATCTGATAATAATTGGGGTCTGATAAAATCTGGTGGGCTTCCTTGATGTAATCAACTCTATCTTGTATGACCACACCTCCACCTTTATCAGCATTTCTGATGACAATAGATTTATTTTCAATCAGAGATTTAATAGCCGATTTCTCAGATGGACAAAGATTGGATCTAGTTTTCACGTCTTGATGTTTATGTAACTTCCTGAAATCATTGGCCACTAAAGAATAAAACGTCTCAATGAAGTGGCCCTTATGTTGGACTGGGTAAAAATTAGATCTTGGTTTTAATGTAGTAGTATGGGGGGTGGGGTTTAACACTGGGGTAGTGCTGGACTCGGAGGGGGTCTCAGAATGAGTAGTGATAGATTGATTTCTGGTACTCAAGGCAAAATGGCGAGTTAATGTTAATTACCTAATAAATGTGTGAAGATCAATGAAAAGATCAAGATCGTCTGGTTTTTGGTCAGGGCAAAAAGAAAGGCCCTTAGATAATAGACTGGTTTCATCTGTGGTTAATGAATGACTGGAGAGGTTAAAAATGTTATTGGTAAATTTTTGTTTCGTTTGGCCTCCGGACTTGGATGTGTTAGTTCTATGTTTCTTGCCTCCTCTACAACCCCTGGATCTTTTGGTACGATTTCCTGGATGGGAGAATGTTTTAATTTTCGTTTGAGACTCACTGGACTGTAATAGTCTGAAATTTTGTTGTATGTTAGGTTCTCCTTTGTATGGAACGAGTGCAGAGGTGTAAGCTTTGGGGGGAGCCCTAAAAAAGACTCGTAAGTATTAAAAAGAGAGGGTTTACTGGTATTGATGGTATCAATGGTACAAGTTATCAGGTACTGCAAGAGCTTTCTGAATTTGTGAGGCAGATAAAGGAGTGTTGTAGATAGTGATAAGGGAGTCATCTAAAATTTCTTCTATGGATGAGTTACTGGGAGGTCGGTGGGAATTAGGTTTTGATTCAGTAAGGGATGGATCTGAGTGTACTTGATTGGTTGGGATGCTCTGGGTTGTGATCTGGGAGATTTGATGTCTGTGTACGGGTTGGACAGATGTAAACTGAGTAGGAGGGAGTGATAGGGAAGTTGGCGCTTGTATATCAGGAAGCATGTTAATAAGTGGAGGTGAATGAGAAGATTTATTGGAGGGACCAGGTTGAGTTCTGGTGTTTTTTGTCGGTGGGAACTTGTTAGGAATAAATGTTTTGTGTTGAAGGTGTTTTGATTTGACAATCACAGGAGTTCTGGGTTTGGCTGTGGTCTTAGGATTTATAGGTTTGATACTGAGAAGTGATGGAATGGGGTCTTTTGGAGTAGAGTTATTGTTAGTATTTACCCTTGTTTTATTAGAATTTTTAAGCCAAAATTTAATATTGCCTTTTGAATAATCTAATCGATCTCTGTTTACCATCAGACCCAGCCAGTTGAACACTCACTATAATACAGACCAGTGCTTTTGTGTTACTTAGTGGCTTTCTACCATACTTTCAGTGGATGATCCTTGTTGTTTCTCCAATCATTTGACTACCTCCTGTTCTCAACACAATTATCTATGTAGAACCTATTTTTCAAGCAATATTACGCTATGTGCCGCTCGGCGTTGTTGTTTTTATTTTTGTTTTGAAGTATTTGAGAGAGTGGCAGAGAGAGAGAGGCTGCCAGTTACAGAGTGGGCAGAGGTGGTTGCCCACTCTGCCCACTCTGTCAGGAGAACCGCAAAAGGCCTACTATGACCTCAGGGAACAGGATGTCCGGGACTATGCTAAGTTAAAAATGGAGATCCTTGCTCGCCTGGGTGTTACGCCAGATGTTCGTGCCAGGAGAGTGCATAATTGGAGCTACACCATGGACAAACCTGCCCGGTCTCAGATGCATGACCTGGTGAGAAAGTGGCTGGAACCGGAGTCCTCTACACCAGCTCAAATCGTGGAGAGGGTGGTGGTCGACCATTTCTTCAGGACCCTCCTGGCAGAGCTACAATGCTGGGTTGGACATGGAGACCCCAAGACCGCAGAACAGCTTGTTAACCTGGTGGAAAGATACCTGGCAACCGAGGATTACCTCCATGACACCCCTGCAGCACCGACACCTCCCAGGATGGCCAGACCCGTGACATCTGTGGGTAAGAGAGTTCCATCTGGAGGTGGGTGGACAAAAGCAAGAGGTAGCAGGGCTCTGGAGCATGGCAGAGGACAAAAAACTGAACCTGAACCCCAGAGGCCCTCTGGTCTTAAAAAGGAGCCTCTTCCGAGGAGGCCCGGGACTCCCCAGTGCTGGAGGTGCCATGAGTGGGGACATATAGCTGTCTATTGCCCTATTACCTCAGAACCCATGGAGTGTGACGCTAGTCGGCGACAGTCACTGTTTGCAGAGTCGGTTTGTGCAGCCCTTCCAGGGTCAGGGACTGAGCCCCATGTTTGCCTGACAAAGGTAAATAACCGCTCTGTGAAGGCCCTTCTGGACTCAGGTAGCCTGGTGACTTTAGTTCGGGCCAGCCTTGTGGCTAGGGACTATGTGCCAGGCAAACAAGTGAAAGTACTGTGCATTCATGGGGATATTATTGCTTACCCTGTAGCCTCGATCTGTTTGGAAACCCCATCTGGAGCTGTGACCTATGAAGTCGTGGGTTGTAAAAAGGCTAATGTATGAAGTTATACTAGGCCGTGATTTCCCGTTATTTTGGGAGTTGTGGAAAACGGGTTACATTTCTGCTGCCAGTGAAAAAACTCCAGCAGAATATGTACCTTCCCTTGTAAATAGTGGTACTGATAAGGGGCAAAGTGAAAATGTGAGTGTACCTGAAGTGCAGGATGACGATTACTTTCCCTTGCAGGTGTTAGCCGGGGAAGAAGAAGAAACTTCCCCATCGGGACAACAAGTGTTAGACTTAGAGGTGTCCCAAGGTAACTTTGGGACCGAGCAAGTGAGAGATCTTACTCTGACTACTGCTCGGCCAATGTTACCGTAATAAATGGTGTACCACAGGAACCTGAGGCTGATAAAAAAATTTCCACACTTTGCCATGAATGGGGATCTGGTGTACCAGGTCACCAAGATAAACAATGAAGTTGTGGAACAACTTCAGGTGCCAAAATCGTACCGCCACAGGGTGCTTGACATGGCTCATAGCCATGTGCTTGGGGGTCATTTGGGGACCAGAAAAACCCAAGAGAGAGTCCTTCAGAGGTTCTTTTGGCCTGAGGTATATGAAGAAGTGAAAAGGTATTGTGAGTCATGTCCCACATGCCAGATAAATGCCCCAACGTCACACTTCCGTAGCCCCTTGGTGCCCCTTCCCGTCATCGAGGTACCATTTGAGAGGATTGCAATGGACCTGGTGGGGCCCATTGTCAAATCTGCTAGGGGACACCAGTATATTCTCGTTGTGGTGGACTATGCCACTCGGTACCCAGAGGCAGTAACCTTAAGGAACATGGCTTCTAAAAATATTGCCCGAGAGTAATTTAACATGTTCTCTCGCACCGGGCTCCCTAAAGAAATCCTTACTGACCAGGGTACGCCCTTTATGTCAAAGGTCATGAAGGAGCTGTGCAAATTATTTAAACTCAGGCACATTCATACATCAGTGTACCACCCACAAACGGATGGGTTAGTGGAGAGGTTTAACAAAACCCTAAAACATATGCTAAAAAAGGTTGTAGAACGGGATGGTCGGAACTGGGACTGTCTGTTACCCTACCTCATGTTCTCCATAAGAGAGGTACCCCAGGCGTCTACAGGGTTTTCACCCTTTAAGCTAGTTTATGGCCGACATCCAAGGGGTTTGTTGGACATCGCCAAGGAAACCTGGGAGACCGAGGCAACCCCTTATAAAAGTGTTGTTGAACACGTCGCCCAGATGAAGCATAGAATAGCGACAGTGATGCCAATTGTCAAGGAACATATGCAAAGAGCTCAGGAGGCCCAAAACAGAATTTATAATAGATCTGCTAGGCTGAGGGTCTTTAATCCTGGGGACAGGGTCCTGGTTCTAGTACCTACTGTCGAAAGTAAATTTCTGGCAAAGTGGCAGGGTCCCTATGAGATTGTAGAAAGAATAAGTGAGGTGAACTACAAGGTACATCAACCAGACAGGAGAAAACCCTTCCAGGTCTACCACCTAAACCTGATCAAGCCGTGGAAAGATCGGGAGTCGTTAGTGGCCACCCTGGCTGAGGATAAAGAGGTGGTACAGCCAGTTCCCCCAGTAAGGATAGGTGAGGCACTGTCAGGGCACCAGAAGCAGGAGGCAAGAGAATTTCTACAGGGAAACAGGCGCAAGTTTTCTGACTTACCAGGCCATACTCACCTGATAAAACACCATATTAAGACTGAGCCTAACCATAGAGTGAACCTGAAGCCGTACCGCATACCAGAAGCCCGCAGGCAGGCGGTATCCTCTGAGGTCAAACATATACTTGAGCTGGGTGTTATTGAGGAATCTGTCAGTGAGTGGTCAAGTCCCATTGTACTAATCCCAAAGCCTAATGGGACATGGAGGTTCTGTAATGACTTGAGAAAGTTAAATGAAGTATCAAAGTTTGATGCATACCCCATGCCCCGAGTAGATGAACTAATTGAGAGGCTTGGGAGGGAAAGGTATATTACAACACTTGACCTTACAAAAGGTTATTGGCAAATTCCACTATCTGATGAGGCTAAAGAAAAGACTGCATTCTCCACACCAGAAGGCCTGTCCCAGTACAGTGATGCGATTCGGGTTACATGGGGCCCCTGCTACATTTCAGAGACTGATGGATCTGATCTTGAGACCACATTGTAATTATGCTGCTGCTTACCTGGACGATGTGGTCATTTTTTCTTCTGACTGGAGAAGTCATCTCTGTAAGGTACAGGCAGTATTGGACTCCATCAGTGATGCGGGCCTAACTATCAACCCTGAGAAGTGTGCAGTGGGTCTAGAGGAAGCGAAATATCTGGGGTACATCATTGGTAAAGGCTTAGTTAAACCCCAGATCAATAAGATTGAGGCGATACAGAACTGGCCTAGACCCAGGGGCGTAACTACCGGGGTAGCAGTGGTAGCAGCTGCCACAGGGCCCGGGACATTACGGGGCCCCGCGGGCCCCCAATGCGTTTTTTTTTTTTTTTTTTAATAGTCCGTTATCTGCTGGAGTAACCCCAGCAGGTAACGGGCCCTATATACTTACCGTTCCCCGAGGTCCCGCTCACGGCCGCCTGCGCTTCCGATTCTGCGGAGATGGCTGTGAGCAGGAGCGGGGTTCGGTATGTGAGGCCGCGGGCCGAACACCTGCTATCATTATACTTCGCGGTCCTTTCAGACCCCGGAGTATAATAATCGGAGGACCAGAGTTGGTGAGGGAACATAAAAAACAATATACACTTACCGCTCCTGCGCCTCGGGCCTGTTTGCTGACGTCCCAGACGTCAGCCGACGTCATTTTGCGTCGCGACGCCGGTCCCGCATCACGTGACGCCGGCCTGATCCGCACAAGAAGAAGGCCGGAGTAGCGCACGGGCATGCACCGGAGCGAGGAACAGGTAAGCAACGTTGTTTTTTTATGTTTCTATCCTCCCCTAGGTCTCCGATTATTATACTCTGGGGTCTGAAAAGACCCCAGAGTATAATAATTGTTCATGGGTGGTCCACAATGGGATATATAATAGTGTGTGCAGGGGCCACTATGGGGAATACTACTGTGTGCAGGGGCCACTATGGGGAATAATACTGTGTGCAGGGGCCACTATGGGGAATAATACTGTGTGCAGGGGCCCCTATGGGACATGATACTGTGTGCAGGGGCCCCTATGGGACATGATACTGTGTGCAGGGGACCCTATGGGACATGATACTGTGTGCAGGGGCCCCTATGGGACATGATACTGTGTGCAGGGGCCACTATGGCACATAATAGTGTGCGCAGGAATGCGTTTTTGTTTTTTTTGGGGGGGGGGGTTGGAGGGGGCGTTCCGGGGGGAGGGGGTCGGGGGCGGCGGTTCGGGGGGGGGGGCCCCATGTCAAATGTTCGCCTTGGGGCCCAGCCATTCCTAGTTACGCCACTGCCTAGACCATTAACAAAAAAACAGGTCAAAGCCTTCCTTGGCATAACCGGGTATTACCGTCGGTTTGTGCCCAATTTTGCCTCAATTGCTTCACCATTGACAGACTTCACAAAGGACGGTAAGTCAGTGATGGTGGAGTGGACTCCAGACTCAGAAAAGGCTTTTCAGAGCCTAAAGTCTGCCCTGTGTGAACAACCAGTGCTCGTGTCCCCGGATTTCAAAAAACAGTTTCTGGTCCAGACAGATGCGTCTGATACAGGCTTAGGAGCAGTTCTGTCACAGGTGGTAAATGGGAAAGAACACGCAGTGATGTACCTGAGCAGGAAACTGACCCCAGCAGAGAGAAATTATGCCATAGTAGAAAGAGAGTGCCTGGCTATCAAGTGGGCGTTGGAGTCCTTGAAGTATTATCTGCTCGGTAGACAGTTTGTTTTAGTGACAGACCATGCTCCTCTGGCCTGGATGAAACAGAATAAGGAGAGAAATGCAAGAGTGACCAGATGGTTCCTCTCCTTACAAAATTTCAGTTTTAAGGTGGAGCATAGACCTGGTAAATTACAAGGGAATGCAGATGCGTTGTCCAGGGTGTACTGTATGTTCAGTAAAAGTGCCCAGACCTCTGGTCTGGAGAAGAGGGGGGAGATATGTGGTAAAGTGTACGGCAAAGTCCTGGACGGGGTGTATATCTCGCCTGGTTTCCTCAGCCAGGTGAGATAAAGGAAATCCAGGATTTAGGTTGCTTTAGCAGATCATAGTCTGCTAGCGTTTTTTCATTATAATATATGGGCTGTTTTTTTCTGGACTGGAGGGCAGGATTGGTAGTGGGTACTCTCCAGTCCACACCCCAGTCCACTTCGGGATTTGCCTCCCCTAATCCCAGGTGAGGTTTCCTGTGTGTTATTGATTGAGGAAGGAAGCCTAACAGAAAAGGGAGCTCTGGTACACTGCAAGGGAGTGAGAGACCAAACACTCCTGGAGGTGAGCGTTTACACTGGACCACTGCGCTCACTACTTTATGTTTACCTGCATGAGGACAGTGAGGTACGCTGATGTTAGCTAGCGCCGGACAGGCCTAGACATTTGTTTTGTTTGGACACTTTTGTTTTGTGCTGGAATTGCCACAATAAAGCGCTAACACAGTTTTAAGTAACCTGCTGTGTGTGAACTTGGTCATTGCCGCCCACAGTGCGTGCTGATCCCTACAGTGTATATATTGTATATGAATGTATGTGTGTGAATAGATGGGTATATGTGTAAGTATATACAGAATATCAATATCTATCTATCTATCTATCTATCTATCTATCTATCTATCTATCTATCTATCCATCTGTGTTTTTCTTTTGTACATGTGTACCATTATACATACTAGAATTGTATTGTATAGTGTGATGCTCAATATATAGAGATGTTAAAGGGGTTGTCCAGGAATTTTAGTTTTCTGCAAGGAGGTCAGGGAAAGTGAAAAATAAGAAAAAGAAAACCCATATTCACCTGTCCCCAGTGCTCCGGTGTCTCCCACAGCTGTCCAGTCCAGCCAGGGGCTTGTTCTAGCAGAAGTCCTCACCACACGTGACTGCTGAGACCAATCAGCGGCCTAAGGAAAGGAATCTGGGCATCATGTGGGTGATATCCCAGTTTAGGCTGCTGAGTTGGATGATTGGCCTCAGCGGTTAAGTGTGGCGAGGACTGCCGCTGGAACAAGCGCCGGGGTGCCGCTGACAGGGGTGAGAGAACCAGGGCAGGTGAGTGTGGGTTTTATTTTTCACCCTGCACAGCGAAATGCAGTTAAAAAATACTGGAGAAAAAAAAAAGCAGTGAAAACACATTGTTTTTTTCCGCTGTATTTCACGTTACAGGAAAGCAGATTTTTTTGTTGCAGATTTTGATGCTCTTTTTTGAGCCAAAGCTAGGAGTGGATTGAACAGAAGGGAGCTTCCTATATATTTCACAATCCTTTTGTAGACATTCTTGGTTTTGGCTCAAAAAAATTAAGCAAAATCTGCATTAGCATTGTAATACATTGCATTAGTGATCAGACACCCTGGGGTTAAAGACCCCAGGGAGTCTAATAAATGCAAAATAAAAAATAAAAAAGTACAATAAAATAAAAAAAAAAATATTATTAAAAGTTCAAATCACCCCCTTTCCCTAGAACACATATAAAAGTAGTTAAATACTGAGAAACACATGCACATTAGGTATCCCTGTGTCCAAAAATGCCCGGTCTACAAATCTATAAAAATATTTTTCCCGTACAGTAAATGCCGTAGCGGGAAAAAAAAATCAAAAGTGCCAAACTGCCGTTTTTTCACTGTTTTGCCTCTGATAAAAATTTTAAAAAAGTGATCAAAGCAATAGACATTCCCCAAAATGGTATAACTAAAAATTACACTTGGCCCCGCAAAAAAGACGCCCTATGCATCCCCGTACATGGAAGTATAAAAAAGTTAAAAAATATATATATTTTTGCACAGTTTTGGATTTTTGTTAAGTATTTAAAATCTAAATAAAACCATATAAATTTGGTATCCCCGGAATCATACCGAAACATAGAATACAGATGACATGTCATTTTGGCTGTAGAGTGAACGCCGTAAAAACGAAGCCCGTAAGAAAGTCACACAAATGCACTTTTTCTTTAAATCCACCCCATTCTGAATTTTTTTCCAGCTTTCCAGTACATTGTACAGAATAATAAATGGTAGCATCATTAAAAAAAAATTTGTCCCGCAAACATTAAGACCTCATATGGCTCTGAGAACGGAAAAAAAACAAATAACAAAAATCGAAAAATGTCACCAGCGGGAAGGGGATTAAAAAGGCTATCCTACTCCTACCTTCCATTCTCTTCTTCTCCCCGCCGTTTCTGTAAAAATCTGTTTATTGCGATATGCAAATTATGCTCAGGGGGCATCCGACGCTGCGCTATACGCCAAATGTGCATGCTCCGCCGCCATTTTGCGGTGGTCTGTTACATGGCAGCAGCCTGTTACACGAGTGTGTAACAGACCACCGCAAAATGGCGATGGAGCATGCGCAGTCGGCATATAGCGCAGCGTTGGATGCCTATGCAAGGCAGAAAATCAGGAGAACATGAAGAGGGGCGTGAACAGAATTAACTAAGGGGCGGCAAGAGGTTATGACGCGGGGAACGCCCCCTGTGCTCCGTGAGTGTAATTTGCATATCACAATAAACGGATTTTTACAGAAACGGCGGGAAGAAGAAGAAAATGGAAGGCTATTCTAACGTGCCATTAGTTCAAAAGCTGATTTTCTAATGATAGACTCCCTTTAACAAAATAAGATTTGGCACTGTATGTAAGACAGTGGACAGCCACAGTACATTTCAGAGCTTTTCCCCCATGCCTAGGATCTTTCTGCCTCTATCTACCTGTCTAAATTCATTAATTCTGTAGTAGAACAGCAATTTTGATGTGTTTTTTACTCTCACTGTGCTGGCAACAGTAGCTGAGTTTTCTCCCTGATGCTGTCTTTTCACAAAATGGCTCCTCTCTGTGCATTATCTTATATAGTGCATATGTCATCATCACTGTGACCTCTCCACC
Organism: Leptodactylus fallax; assembly: GCA_947044405.1. Classification (NCBI taxonomy): domain Eukaryota; kingdom Metazoa; phylum Chordata; class Amphibia; order Anura; family Leptodactylidae; genus Leptodactylus; species Leptodactylus fallax. The sequence continues at coordinate 3,922,986 of CAMRHE010000037.1, read as the reverse complement.
CACCATTCATAATAAGATATTTGATGAGATATGATGCCAGAGGCCTATCTAGGTGGGACAGACCATGTAACCCTCCTCCTTTATGCAGTCCTACCTCATTTTACAAGTTCATCAAAACCACTTCAGAATGAGTGCTGAGTTGATGGTATGACCCAAACATAGGGAATTCTGGGAGGAAAAGTAGACAGTGAGTGAGGGCCCTCAGCAGCAGGGCAGGTTTGTGTGGGCCCCTGGGCGATAGAACCTCAGTGGGCTTCTTTGTAGCACAATTCATGCAGCAGGTGTTTTCCATGGCACCAAAACAACAAAAACACCTGAAATTGGGTAGTTTTTGCCATGGAGAACAGATCAAAAACCATGGGTAAAATGTGCAGCTATAACTGCCATCCCCCACATGTATAATGGCCCCGCAAAGTATAATGTCCCCCTTATACCATAGTACTGTGGCCTCCATATAATGCCCCCACACAGTACAATGGCCCTTTTATATCACCATATAATGGCCTGTTGTGCCCCCATACAGTAAAATGCACCCTTATGCCCCATATAATTAGCGATTATGCCCTATACAGTAAAATGAACCCCTAATGCCCCATATAATGGTCCCTTATACCCCCATACAGTAACCCCTTACCCCCTATATTGGCCCCTTGTCCCCATACAGTACAATGCCACTTAATACCCTGATATAATGGTCACTTATGTCCCCACACAGTACAATACCCCAATATAATGCTCCCTTATGCCCCCATACAGTACCCATTTATACCCCTATATAATAGAGTTCCCCTTTATTCCCCATATAATGGTCCCTTATGTTCCCATATTGTATAGTGCCTCCTAATGCACTCATATAACATCCCCTAATTCCCTATACAGTACAGTGCCCCTTATGCTTTACTCCCTCCCGCTGATTTATGGTGAGTGAGCAGTATTGCATTTCTGGGGAGTGAGCAGCAGTGCAAATTTCACTTTCACTTATCTTTTGTAGCTCCTCAGACCACGCTCCTTCCCTGCATTAGGAACCTTGTCAGCACTGAAGAAGGGAAGGGGCGGGGTCCGAGGATCCTAGAGTTTCGCAGTGTCCACACTTCAACAAGGTCAGTTCAGTATCTATGGGGTAAAATCTCTGAAGTGTCTCTACAGGTGATAGTCCAGCAGGAGTAATATGTAATCAGGATGAGACTGTTGGCTGAAAGTAAAACTCAGGGTCTACCAAGAAGAGGTTGATGTTGTACCAGGAGGCGGTTGATGTTGTAACAGAAAAATAATGCAGCATCCTCATTATTACAGATGGTGACCTTTACAGTATATGCAGGCATATTTTAAGATTCTGCTTAAATTCGAAATGGAGTATACAATGAACTGGAGCAACAGTTGCCCAATGGATATATATTGCAAAAGTCATCTTGTGTAATCTGAAAATATGCTTCTCCACTGCTCCATCCTTCTCTTCCGGTTAATCCCATCCACACATTGCAGCATCGGAAATGCTGCAATTTAAAAAACGCTTGTGTTTTTGTAAATTGCAGCATGTCAATTATAAATGCCATTTTCCGTATAGGTACAATAGAGGCAGAACGTTTTCCTCTGCGGACTTTCTGTGAAAAATGCTGCGGAAAAAGACGTGATGCGTTTCCGTATTTTTCGTCTGCAGCTCGCTACATGGAGCCTTAGCCTAAAGGGTTTTCTAGGATTATGATGGTGATCATTTGTTCTCAAGATAGATCATTAGTATCAGCCCAGTTGGGATTCGACATCTCGAACCCCAACAAATCAACCAATTGAAAGGGCCTTACTGCTTACTAAGCACAACACTGTATATTGTTTATTGGTTGTAAATGGTATTGCAGCTCAGTCCCATCTATTTAAATGAGACTGAGCTGCAGCAAGGTCATATGACCATTGGATGTGATGTCATTGGCCTGAGAAAAGTGGAGGTAAACCAAGTGCAGAACGATCTTCAAACAGCTGATCAGTGGGGTGTTCTAGGTGGCTCACTACATGCGGCTTTAGCCTTCGAAAGTTTCTCAACCCTTTCAGCATTTCATTTAAAGGAGAAAATGCATTCCACAATCTATTATGCAATTTCTCTCGAGGATGAAATTATCCCACACGAGGATGTAAACTAATGTATTGACACACATTAGGGCAAGGGTCTCCAACCACCAGTCCACGGTCCAGGACTGGGCCGTTGGGGTTTTTTTGCCGGTTGGCGGGGTGGGGCGGCGGGCTGGCCTCAGTAGATGTGGCTCCCGGCACAGCATATTATGTGGGGCGCGATGGGGCAGGTCGGTGATCTGGCCACAGTGTCGTGGCTCCTGACATAGCTCCTGGCAGGGACCTGGTGTATAGCGCTGAGAACTAGCAGTGCTGTACACTGAGGGTCAATGCACAGTGCTACTACTCTACTTGCAGAATTTGCTCAGACAGGAGCAGGGACAAGAATGTCATATGTGTCCAGCCCTCTTTCCCATCCTGCTAGCTGTATGATCTGCGAGTAGGAGGGGGAGGAACTCTGGATGCTAGTGGGCATCTTCTTTGTGAAGCTGGGTTTTCTGCAATGACAACCACAAAAACGAGATTACGGAGTACACTGGACATAAGGAATACACTTCGGGTGTCAATGTCTCCCATCACCCCTAGATGGGACCGTCTTGTTGCAGGAAAACAAGCCCAGTGCTCACACTGATCCAGGGAAACAAGTCCGGTGCTACTACTCATTCTGAACCTATGGTGAGTTGAGTCACTTTCACATTATAAATGTCATAATTAAATAAGTATGCACTAAAATCCAACCCCCTCCATAACCCCGCCCCCATATGACCAAAGCCCCACCTCCACCCCCGCCCTGTTGGGCCATGGAAAAATGGTCTTGCTTGAAGCCGGTCCCTGGTGCAAAAAAGGTTGGGGACCACTGCAGTAGGGTAAAGAAAGGAAGGAGCACTATTGGGATTTTGGAGGGCAGATTTTGCTGGAATTTGTTTCAGGCACTATGTTGCATTTGCAGAGTTCCTGAAGTGCCAGAACAGTCGAAACCTCCCCCAAAATGACCCCTTTTTGGAAACTATACCCCTCAAGGAATCTATTCAGGAGTATAGTGAGCACTTTGACTCTACAGGTGTTTCATAGATTTTTTTTTTTTTTTTTTTACCATTAAGATGTGAAAATGAGAAATTACTTTTTTACAATAAAATGTCACTTTAACCCCAAATTTTTAATTTTCACAAAGGGGTTAAAGGAGAAATTGCACCCCACATTTTTTGCACAATTTCTCCTGAACACGACAATACCCCATATGTGCTAAGAAAACTGAGGCACATGCACATGGCAGCGCTCGAAAGGGAAAGAGTGCTAATTGGCTTCTGGAGGCCAGATTTTGCTGCAATAGTTTTCAGTCAGCATGTCCCATTTGCAGTACCCCCAAGGGGCCAAAACAGTGGAAACCCCTAAAATTTGACCCCATTTTGTAAACTAGACCCCTCGAGGAAATTATCAAGGGGTACAGTAAGTACTTTGACCTTTCATGTCTTATGCAGAATTGGGCCAGAAAAATAGAAAGCGACATTTTTTTCTATAAAATATTGCTTTAACCCCAATTTTTGCATTTCTACAAGTGTTTAAAAGAGAAAATGCATCCCACAATTTGTTAAGCAATTTCTTCCAACTACAGAAATACCCCACATGTGGATGTAAAATGATATATGGGCACACAGTGGGACAGAACAGTTTTTGGAGGGCAGAATTTGTTGCAATAGTTTTCAGGAACCATGTCTCATTTGCAGAGCCCCCAAGGTGTCAGAACAATAAAAACTACCAATATATGACCCTATTTTGTAAACTAGACCCTTCAAGAAATTTATCAAGGGGGCATTTTGACCCCACAGATTAACAGAATAGAGTAGTAAATTTGGAAGATGACATATTTTCCAATAAAATGCTGCTTTAACCCTTTTTTTTCAAATCCATAAGGGGATAAAGTAGAAAACGCACTCACAATTTGTTAATTAATTTCCCTTGATTACGGAATATCCCACATGTGGATGTAAACTGATGTATGGGCAAACAGCGGGACTCATAAGGGATAGAATGCTATTTGTAGGGCAGAATTCCCATAAATAGTTTTCAGGCATCATGTCCCATTTGCAGGGCCCCTAAAGAACCAGAACAGTGAAAACCCCCCAAATATGATCTCAGTTAGAAATTTATCAAGGGGTATAATGAGCATTTGGACCCCACAGGTATTATATTAATTTAATTTCCAGAAATTGATGGACAACAGAGGTTGAAAGGTAAATCTGTGCAGAGAGTACATCATGATATAAGGAGATATACCATAGAAAATAAATTAAAAAATGAATAACCCATGGATGTGTGGTACAGTCTGAAGAATTCCTTCGTGCACAGGCCAGGTTTTCGTGGCAGCTGTCACAATGATAAATTGTTTATTTCCTTCTTACCCTTTTGGAACAGACACTGCACTTTTTTGGGTCTTCCCTTTCTTTGCAGTTTGTGGGACTTCACTGGGAAAGTGTTGCCCTGGTACAATACGGGCAACTTCAATTCCAAAAGTCCTGGGGCTTGGGACTTCTTGGTCCCCAAATATAAGGGTCTTGATAACTTCCTACTCAAATTGAAGGAATGTTTCTGTCTTGCCTGCACATCGTGATATGACAAAAGCATTATACAGTACCATCTGTAGTGTGCACGGAAAGCTTTTTGTTTTTCTCATGGCATTATACAGCCTTAGGACTTGATCAGATAGATCAACCCCTCCCATGTACTTATTGTATGCCAGGATGCAGTCTGGCTTAGGGGTAAGGGTATTGGTACCACATAGAGGGACAAGGGTGCTGCCGTTACCATGAATTGTGGTCAGTACAAGGACATCCCTCTAGTCCAGGGGTAGGCAACCTTTTTTGTTCAGCGTGCTGATTTCAATTAAAAAAATCAAAGATGAAGTACTCGGAGTGCCGGTCAATAATTGTAAGTCTGACGACTCCTGCACACGGTATTATGTCCCATAGCGGCCCCTGCACACGGTATTATGTCCCATAGCGGCCCCTGCACATGGTATTATGCCTCATAGCGGCCCCTGCATGCAGTATTATCTTCCATAGCAGCCCCTGCACACAGTATTATCCTCCATAGTGGCCCCTGCACACGGTATTATGCTCCATAGCGGCCCCTGCACACGGTATTATGCTCCATAGCGGCCCCTGCACACGGTATTATGCTCCATAGCGGCCCCTGCACACGGTATTATGCTCCATAGCGGCCCCTGCACACGGTATTATGCTCCATAGCGGCCCCTGCACACGGTATTATCCTCCATAGTGGCCCCTGCACACAGTATTATCCTCCATAGTGGCCCCTGCACACAGTATTCTCCTCCATAGTGGCCCCTGCACACAGCACTATCCTCCATAGTGGCCCCTGCACACGGTCTTATGTCCCATAGTGGCCCCTGCACACGGTATAATATTCTAACTTTTATAATCCAATTGTTGCCACTCACTAGCTATTATTATACTGTGGGGTCTCTTCAGACCACAGAGTATAATAAGTGGAGGGCCAAGAGAGATGACAGACATAAAAAACAATATTACTCACTTTTCCCTGCACTTCGCAGCCACTGTGTTCTCTTTGGGCACTTCTGCTTGTAGTCAGAGACTGCTGATTGGGTCTCAGGGGTCATTATGTGTAATGACGTCGGACGTGACCCCTGAGGCCTTGTCAGCGGTCTCTTATGTCAGGCAGAAGCGCTCGAAGAGCACAGAGTCGCTGCAGATCCAGGTAAGGTGAGTAACATTATTTTTTATGTTTGATCATCTCCCCGGGGGCTCCGCTTATTATACTCAGGGGTCTGAAGAGACCCCACAGTATAATAATAGCAGTTTTGTTTCGGCCGTGTTTGGTCCGAAACTGCTGGGTGAGGACTCCACTGCCGTGCCAGGGAAATAAGCCTCGCGTGCCAAGAGTGGCACGCTTGCCGGAGGTTGCCGACCCCTGCTCTAGTCCTTATACTTGACCAACAGCATATTCTTATTTCAGACCACCCTATTTTCACCCCTTCTGAGGTGCTGTGCAATCTGTACCCTAGGGAGGCCTCTCTGATTTCTGTGCACTGTCCCACAAGCTACAATTCCTCTGGAATGGAGGTACCTAACAAGTAGGATGCTGGTGTAAAAGTGATAACCCTGGTCCAGCAGTGGGTGCAGCAAATCCCACACTATTTTCTAACTAATTCCTAGGATGGGGGGGGGGGCATTCTGGGGCTCAACTCTTGTGTCCCTTCCTTCATAAACCCTAAATTTGTAGGTGTACCCTGAGCTGCTCTCGCGCAGTTTGTACATTTTAATGTCGTACCGTGCCCTCTTACTGGGTAGGTATTGGTGAAATTTCAACCTCCCTTTGAAACTGATCAGAGACTCATCTATAGAAATGTTCTGATCAGAGATGTATGACACTGCAAATTTGACGCAAAAGTGGTCAATGACTGGCCTGATTTTGAATAGGCGGTCAAAGTTGGGGAATAATTACAATGCAGAAATTTTAGGATCGCTTCAAAGCGTGTTCAGGTTATGGCCATTCTAAATATTGGAGTAGTGTTGTATAAAGTGTCTGTACTCCAATACTGTCTATTTTATTTTTTTACTATGCCCATATGCAGAACAAGACTCCAGAAAATCTTTATCTCTGCTGCATTTACGGGGGTCCACCTCTGGGGCCTGGCATATGAAGAGGTGGCATTTTGTTCTATAAATTGCTGGGCATACAAATTTGTTTGAGCCACCATAAAATCTATAAACCTATCAGAGAAAAAGATTTTGAAAAAGTCAATTTCTCTAAAGCCAGTCTCAATTTGGATTCCTGACCTGCCCACAAAGTCAGGAAGCTGAGGCTCATAATTTTCTGGGGATGGGGTCCACAGTTTCGGAAGCTGTCTCAGCAGTTGTTCAGGGGGCGCCTCCTTTGGGGTTGCTCATCACTGGATGATGATGAAGAGCAGGAAAAATAGAGGAATGGGTCATTTTCCTCTTCTCCCTCAGTGTCAGAGGCCAGTAAGATTATTACAAAAAGAAAACTGCAGCTAAAAATTGAGCAGGTCAGAAATGTATATCACTGACCATCGCTCTTGGGTTGCAGGATACACACAAGAACGGCTTGTGTGTGTACTACAGTAAAAAAGACCCTGTCCTAAAAGCTATCAAAAATTTTTCTATAGATAGAGACTTTTATTGATTTTTATAGCAATTCGAACTAAATCTAACTAAAATTTAGATTACAAAAAAAATAAAAACAAAAACTGCTGCTAAAATTGAACAGGTGCCGGTCAGAAATGTATCTCATGTACACATGAAGAGGCAAACACAAAGACGGCTTGTGTGTGTATTACAGTAAAAAAAGGCCCTGTCAGAAAAATAAAATTTTTTTAGATATTTTGCTGGCACAGCTCATTGGATCTGTGCCAGCAAGCTGCTATTGGCTGATCAGATTTAATTGGCCAATAGCAGCGATCGCCATGGCTGGGGGGGAAAGATTCATAGACAGCAGAAATCCTTTACTGGTCCCCGTGTCTTGGGACACAGTTACCTGCGATCGTTGCACTGTACTATTATGGCACATTGCTATAATATCCGGGCAGCTACGCCATAATAGTATGGCGCATGTCGCCTAGGGGTTAATAACATAGCTCTTTAAAAACGTTGCAATTCATAACTTTAGCCAACACACTAACTCCACCCAGGCCACTTTACAATGCCTGGCAAAATGCAGAAATGTCAGTCTTGGTGCAAATGAGACCAAAAACAAATGCTTGATAAAACTAACTTGCATTTATGAATTTGTTTCACTTTGTAATTTATGTACTGTATATATTTTCTTAATTTATTAATTGGTGTATATTTATTAGGGATTTGGTACTTATTATACACATTATTTATGAATTTCATTATATTTAATATCCTGTGGGCAATACATTTTCAATTTATTATCTTATTTCATGAATTTGGATTACAGTGATATTATATATTTATTAAAATTTTGTGTAACCTGGGGTTAGCACGACCTTTTCCCCCTTTTGTGTTTCTCATGCTACATTTAAGTGTTTTAATAAAGTAATTATTTTTGCTATATTTTATTGTTGTGTTATTTGTAAAATATTCAATATAGGCTATTATTACACTCTTTTTGAGTATCTTATGTTACTTTCTTAGTGGATAGAATATTGTAGGATCTTTATTCAATTACAGCTTGTGCTGCAAGAACACCAAGCAGAGCAGGAATTTTCTGAGCAGCAAACTGAGAGATAGTACCAACTGGAGTTGGTCCGACTCCAAATACAGTCATGGCCAAAAGTTTTGAGAATGACACAAATATTATATTTTCACATGATCTGCTGCCCTCTGGTTTTTATGTGTGTTTGTCAGATGTTTTTATCACATACAGAAATATAATTGCATTCATATTATGAGTAACAGAAGCTTATATTGACAGTTAGAATGAGTTAATGCAGCAAGTCAATATTTGCAGTGTTGACCCTTCTTCTTCAGGACCTCTGCAATTCTCCCTGGCATGCTCTCAATCAACTTCTGGACCAAATCCTGACTGACAGCAGTCCATTCTTGCAGAATCAATGCTTTAATTTTGTCTGAATTTGTTGGTTTTTGTTTGTCCACCCGTCTGTTGATGATTGACCACAAGTTCTCAATGGGATTAAGATCTGGGGAGTTTCCAGGCCATGGACCCCAAATCTCTATGTTTTGTTCCCTGAGCCATTTAGTTATCACCTTTGCTTTATGGCAAGGTGCTCCATCATGCTGGAAAAGGCATTGTTGAGCGCCAAACTGCTCTTGGACGGTTGGGAGAAGTTGCTCTTGGAGGACATTCTGGTACCATTCTTTATTCATGGCTGTGTTTTTAGGCAAGACTGTGAGAGAGCCGATTCCCTTGGCTGAGAAGCAACCCCACACATGAATGGTTTCAGGATGCTTTACAGTTAGCATGAGACAAGACTGGTGGTAGCGCTCACCTCTTCTTCTCCGAATAAGCTGTTTTCCAGATGTTCCAAACAATCGAAAAGGGGATTCATCAGAGAAAATGACTTTACCCCAGTCCTCAGCAGTCCACTCCCTGTACCTTTTGCAGAATATCAGTCTGTCCCTGATGTTTTTTCTGGAGAGAAGTGGCTTCTTTGCTGCCCTCCTTGAGACCAGGCCTTGCTCCAAGAGTCTCCGCCTCACAGTGCGTGCAGATGCACTCACACCTGCCTGCTGCCATTCCTCAGCAAGCTCTGCACTACTGGTAGCCCGATCCCGCAGCTGAAACACTTTTAAGAGACGGTCCTGCCGCTTGCTGGTCTTTCTTGGGCGCCCTGGAGCCTTTTTGGCACCAATGGAACCTCTCTCCTTGAAGTTCTTGATGATGCGATAGATTGTTGACTGAGGTGCAATCTTTCTAGCTGCAATACTCTTCCCAGTTAGGCCATTTTTGTGCAGTGCAATGATGACTGCACGTGTTTCTTTAGAGATAACCATGGTTAACAGAAGAGAAACAATGATGGCAAGCACTAGCCTCCTTTTAAAGTGTCCAGTGGTGTCATGCTTACTTAATCATGACAGATTGATCTCCAGCCCTGTCCTCATCAACACCCACACCTGTGTTAATGGAGCAATCACTGAAACGATGTTAGGTGGTCCTTTTAAGGCAGGGCTGCAATGATGTTGAAATGTGTTTTGGGGGATAAAGTTCATTTTCTAGGCAAATATTGACTTTACAAGTAATTGCTGTTAAGCTGATCACTCTTTATAACATTCTGGAGTATATGCAAATTGCCATTAGAAAAACTGAAGCAGTAGACTTTGTAAAAATTAATATTTGTATCATTCTCAAAACTTTTGGCCATGACTGTACATAGTTCTACAACATAGAACCATAAGTCCAGAGAGGTAACAACGTTTAAGCCCCGTCCGGCGCATTTTCCTCTCATGGATAAAGATGGGGACTTGGACAATTTCTTAAGAGGGTTTGAATTGACTTGCAGACAGTACCAGCTACCCAGGGAGGAATGGGCTCAATGCTTGAGGCAAAGCCCTGGAAGTGTTTGCAGTTCTTCCCCTAGACCAGTATAGGGATTCTGATGCCCTACAACAAGCATTAATCTGGAAATATAACTCACTCCAGTGGTATATCACAAAAGATTCCAAAGTCAACAACATGGACCTACTGACAGCTACTCAGATGCAGTGGATGGCCTCAGGTCCCTTCTACAACAGTGGATTATCTATTGCTAACTATGAGAATTTGGAAGACCTGATAGTCAAGGAGCAGTTTTTGCAAGTCTGGAAGTGCACCAGTTTGTAATGGATTGGGAGCCCAAGGAGGCAGCCCAAGCAGTGCAAATTGCGGATGCCTGTGAAGCCAACCAGAAACCAACAGTGAGGAAGCCTGCTATGGCCAGCTGGAAGGTGGTAAGACAACTACCAGCACTGCTTTCCCTGACAATTGTCCCTCTAGAGGATCTCCCCTTTTCCCAGTCAAAAAGTCTGCCCATGATTATTGCAGATCTTTTGTGTGTAACAAACCATTCCCATGTGTTTAATCCGCTTGTTTCCACCCTAGTTGTTTTCTAGGTGGGTGGGAGGGGACACCTAATGACAATATAGAGTCTGTGATAGTGGACAATACGGTCACTTTGGGGAATAATGACAATTTACAGTCTGTGACAGTGGGCAATACTGTCACTTTGGAGCTTAGAGATATATAGAGATGGTGCTTAGGTGACCCTGGTCTGTCTTGAACTTGTGACTTCTAAGGAAATAATTCCAGGAAAAACCTTGACAGTCAGGGGGAGGGGGGCAAACCTGCTTTGCCCATGGCCTGGGTGTATCTGGATTGGAGTTTGGTCTGAAAAAAGTGGGAGTATCAGAGAATATACCCACTAATGACATATTGGGGACTGATTTGGCACATACAGTATAGAGTCCCAATATGTGGCTGATAAGTTGTTAGATTGTGGTATATTGCATTTATAGTATTTTTGCTACTTTGTTACTGCTTACTATGCTTTATCTGTAGTATACTGATAGCTTATATTGGTGGTTCTTGGTGCATATTAACAATTACATTATAGTTCATATATTGCATTACTGCACTATATAATAATTATATTGCACTATTTGCACTACATTATTATTGATTAAATTATTTTGTTCAATTATCATCACTATTTTGTTCACACCACATTTATGTATTTATATATGAATTTATTACTGTACCTTTTTGATACTATTTTGTAATAATGTTATAGTTGTTATTGATGTTCATGAATATGCTGCAACCTCTACCTTGTGTTTGTTTTAAGTGTTTTTTTTGTAAATACAAATTTTATTTATTTTAAGTCTTTTCAATTGGATAAAATTTTTGTGCTGTAATAAAATTATTTATGATTCATAGTTTATAGGTATTGTTTGTTGTAATGCGTAATCATTCTATGTAGGTTATTTCATAATGTGAAATTACCTGTTGATGTGAATGTAACCTACTGTGATGATTCAAATAGGGCAGATGGCCAGGGAGACTCACCAAACCTAAGGGGACAGAGGTTAACGTCCATATCAGGTGTGACCCGTAGCCAGGTTGTCCATAATGCAGATGACTTTCTGCATTCTGAACACTCATTCCCATCATTGGATAAGTATAGGGGGTCGGCCCACAATCCAGACAATGTTACTGGGAAGTCCAGTGTGACTGTCCCTGTAACTTTTCCTTTAGCTATGCAAAGCCAGGAGTCCCAGGCTGCTTTACAAGGTGACACCAGCTTAACGGAACTAAGGGACTGTGCTGAGAAACCACTCAGTGAGTTTGACAAATAAAAAATTTTCTGGGATCAAGGGAGGCTATACCAGCAAACTATTTCCTGTGACCCCCGACAGGTTTGGGGTCAATTACTGAGAGTAGGCCACAAGATCTCTTCAGCTGGCCATTTAGTGGTTCTTAAAACCAAGGCCCGGTTAGCTCAGAACTTTTATTGGCCTAAAATGGGTACAGACATAATGAATTCCTGCCGTTCTTGTGTTACTTGCCAACGGGTGGGGAAGTCAGGACATATCACAAAAGCCTCATCAGTTCCTTGGCCAATCATTGATGAACCCTTTCAGAGAATTTCACTGACTCTTATATGACATCTGGCTATCTGCAGCAGTTCTGGAAAACAATTCATCCTAATAGTAGTGGATTATGCTATTCTGTACCTAGAGGTGGAAGAATTGTCCTCCACTCAAGCTGACAAGGTGGCTGATGCCCTCCTTAGTATATTCTTCCAAGTAGGATTTCCCAGGGAGATGCTTACTGATCAGTGGATCCAGTTCATGACCAACTTGATGCAGTGCCTCTATAAAAAAAAAAAATGCAGGAGCAACATCTTGTAGCTCGTCCCTATTACCCCAGACTAATGGTCTGTGTAAACTTTTTAATGGGACATTAAAAGAGATTCTCAAAATGTTAGTGGAGTCCCAGGGACTTGAGTGGGAGCTTTATCTCCCACACCTGTTATTTGCTTACCAAGAGGTACCTCAGGCCTCAATAGTGTTTTACCCTTTTGAGCTCCTGTATGGAAGGGATGTGTAGGGGCCCCTACATCTGATAAGTGAATATTGGGAAGGGAAATTAGTCATCCCTGAGTTCTGTCCTTGATTATGTCATGAGGTTCTGTGACCAAATGCAGACTCTGACAGGGCTGGTGCACGAGAATATAGTGCAGGCCCATGCTAGCCAGAAGTGGTATGACAGCCATGTGATGGAGAGGGTCTATGAAGTGGGCCAAAAGGTGTAAGTGTTCATCCCCATGGTACAAAACAAGCTTCAGGCTGCTTGGGAAGGCCCCTATACCGTCCACCAATGCCTCAGTAATGTTAATTATATTCTCACCATCAACCCTGTGAGGAAGAAGCAGAAAATTTTCTATGTGAACATGATGAAGGCCGATCATGAAAAAAAAAGCATGTGCCCTACCAGTGTGCAGTTTGCCGGAGGAAAAGGAGAAAGATGCTCTTGTAGATCTGGTGGCAGCAGCGCACGAGAGTTGGTCTGTTGCGGATACCCAAATTAACCCTTATCTCTCAGAAGGCCAGAACCACCACTTCCTCCCCTTCTTGACTAGTTTCACTAGGTAAACAGGGAAGACCCAGCTAGACATCCACCATGTGGACACTGGGAACCAACCTCCTACTCTGTCATGATTTGGCAAACACTGTGGATGATTTATTGTTTGCAAAAGACCTCACCAACCAGTCTCCACTGTTATATTTGTTCCACTGGAAGGCAGATCCTGATCTTTAACAACACTCAGAGAAGGCGAGTGTTAATACTAGCTCATAAATCCTCCATCAGCTCATGGTTTCAGGAAACAGGATACCAATTGCTCTTCAGATGGTATAACAAGCTTCAAACTAAGTGCCTGATGCCTGATATTTACTCTACATGTTAGAGGTGCAGTGAGGAGAAAGGTATCATGCTCCAAACATTTTGGTCCTGCCCTCCTCTTTCTACTTTTCAGACCAAAGTGATTGAAGGTTTCAAAGTGTACATTTTAGTTATACCATTTTGTTGAATGTCTATTCTTTTTATAAAATTTTTTATCAGAGGCGAAAAAGCGAAAAAAAGGCGGTTCAGCACTTTTTATTTTTTTTTCCCACTACAACGTTCACTTTGAAAAATATTTGTATAAGTTTTTGTACACCGGGTGTTTTCAGACACAGGGATACCTAATGAGTATGTGCTTCACAGTAATATTTAACTTTTATATGTATTTTAGGTAAGGGGGGGTGATTTGAACTTTTAGTTCTTCTTCCTTTTTTTTTTTTTTTTTTTTTTTTTATGAATTTATTAGCCCCCCTAGGAGTCTTAAACCCAAGCGGGTCTGATTACTAATGCAAGGCTAAGGCACTGCAATGCATTGCATAATATTGGCATTTGCACGATAATATTGGCATCTGCACTGATCGAGGGCATTAGCACTGAGTCTCTGCTGTATAATACAGAAAAATGACCCACTCTTCAATCTGTCTGTGGATGACAGAACTGAAAGATGCACTTGAAAATTCTGAACTCTTCCTTGATATAAACGCACAACAATTTTATAATAATAATAATATATTTTATTTACATAGCACCAACATGTTCTGCAGCACTTTACAAATTGTAGGGTTCAAGTACAGACAAAAAGAAACTTAAAGGGGTTGTCCGGGATAAATGGAAATCCCTACATTAATCTAAAGACCCTCCCCGTCCTACTTTCTAAATAACATAATTAATCAAAAATGTATAGTTACCCATATCCCTGGGGCGGTCATTTTCTCATTATCTGGTGACTATCCGTTTCCCCATTTCCAGAAACGGATCGTCACTACTACTCCCCCCCCCCCCATCCACTCCATTATACTTACCTTCCAGGCTTCTTTCTGCGGGACGGCTCCTCCTTCTTTTGTGACTGCTGCCGCTTCTCCCAGCGCTTCTCTGCTGTCGATAATCCACCTCTACTGCGCAGCTCCCACGCATATGCAGTAGAGGTGGATCGTCGTGCAGAGAACAGAGCAGCGCTGGGAGAAGAGCGCGCGCCTGCAGAATCAGTAAAGGAGGGGCCGACCCGCAAGAAGAAGCCATGGAAGGAAGAGAGGTAAGTATATAATGGGGTCGGGGGTTGGGCTGAGTAGGTAGGGAAGGGCTAATAGTGGGCGGAATAGCTAGAGAGACAGGGAGGGGGTGTATGGGAGAGGGAGAGAGAGATAGGAGGGAGGGAGGGAGAGAGGAAGGTGGGGGGAGTGGGGTGAGAGACAGTTAGTGTGGAAGTTACATAGCAGGAAGCTGAACCATGTAAACAAATGCAGAAGATACCAGGAGTTCCCAGAAATCACTCAAAACATGGCTGAAGGTATATGGGTGCATTTATTAACCCATTAATAGCACTAACAGACATTTAAAAAAAAACAAAAAACATTTTTGCCCGGAAAACCCCTTTAACAGAGTAATAAGTCAATTCACACAATGGGATTGAGGGACCTGCTCACAAGACTCAGAGAAAGCTGTGACTAACGTAACAAAGACTACCGTCAGTAACCCACTACGCCGCCAGGGACTCAGATCATGCAGTGCCAGACGTGTCCCCCTACTTAAGCCAGTATATATCCGGGCCCGTCTGAAGTTTGGTAGAGAGCATTTGGATGTTCCAGAAGAGTATTGGGAGAATGTTATATGGTCAAATGAAACCAAAGTAGAACTGTTTGGTAGAAACACAACTCGTCGTGTTTGGAGGAGAGTGAATGCTGAGTTGTATCCAAAGAACACCATACCTACTGTGAAGCATGGGGGTGGCAACATCATGCTTTGGGGCTGTTTCTCTGCAAAGGGACCAGGACAACTGATCTGTGTACATGAAAGAATGAATGGGGCCATGTATCGTGAGATTTTGAGTGCAAACCTCCTTCCATCAGCAAGGGCATTGAAGATGAAACGTGGCTGGGTCTTTCAGCATGACAATGATCCCAAGCACACCGCCAGGGCAATGGAGTGGCTTCGTAAGAAGCATTTCAAGGTCCTGGAGTGGCCTAGCCAGACTCTAGATCTCAACCCCATAGAAAACCTTTGGAGGGAGTTGAAAGTCCGTGTTGCCCAGCGACAGCCCCAAAACATCACTGCTCTAGAGGAGATCTGCATGGAGGAATGGGCCAACATACCAGCAACAGTGTGTGCCAACCTTGTGAAGACTTACAGAAAACGTTTGACCTCTGTCATTGCCAACAAAGGATATATAACAAAGTATTGAGATGAACTTTTGTTATTGACCAAATACTTATTTTCCACCATAATTTGTAAATAAATTCTTTAAAAATCAGACGTGATTTTCTGGATTTGTTTTCTCATTTTGTCTCTCATAGTTGAGGTCTACCTATGATGTCAATTAGAGGCCTCTCTCATCTTAAGTGGGAAAACTTGCACAATTGGTGGCTGACTAAATACTTTTTTTCCCCACTGTATGTTTCCTCCGCTGTGAGATTATTTCTCTACTTGTTTCAAAACATTTGCAATGTTTTTCCATTTTTCATTTGTACTTTACTGTTGAGCTTGATTTATTTGTTTTAATGTTTGGAGTGCTGTAGGGCCTGTGTGCCCACCTTACAGTTGCTCTTTTTCTTCTGTTAAATAAAGAATTTTTAAAAATGTAAATAGTTCCTGGAAAATGTGTCAATTAAGTAAATAAACCTCTCACCATTCATTGGTCTTCTGTTCTAGAACTAACATCCTGGTCTCTGCCATTTTGGTCCTTGCAGGAACAGAAGTGATCAATCCACAAACGGCACCTGATCGACTGGTCTCAGATGTAAGGAAAGTGCTAGCCCGTTTTTTTTTTTTTTTATACACACATGGTGGATCTATTGCAAAAAGCAATGGTTTTATTTAAAAATTAGCCTGTTTTGGGAACTTGTAAGTGCAACATGCTTGTTATTTTGGAGAAAAATTTGTGGCTGTGTGCCAAAATGGCGCTGGTACTGAAAGAAGCAATGGCATGTTTTGTTTTGTTTTTTTGACATAGGGACCATTTTTAATATAATAATTTTTTTTATGCCAACACTGGCACCAACAGTGTGGAATAGTCAAATGTGACAGATACTTGATGGACACAGGACTGGCTGAGTGACGGCAGTGGTAGCAGCTGAGGCAATATGAGTTATGGTAGCTGCAGCAAAATGAGTGGCAGTACAGTATAGAATAATGTAATTGACTGGGCCACAGGAGATGACATCTGGCTGTTCAAGAATACCAGACAGCATCAGAAGTACAGTAAATGGAACATGACACAAGGAGACAGTGGCAGATCTTAATTGGTGCCTGACTGATTTTAGCCAAAGTAATTTTTTCCATACTTGTGGTGGACAGTTTAGTCCACCTAGGTATTACAAAGCCACCAGCAGCACAGAAAACCCTCTCAGCCATTACGCTTGAGGCTAAAGAAGATAAAACTCCCATGACAAACTGGGCCAGCTACTTCCAGTGCTATTATCTATTGTCCCACAATTCCATGTGGTCAAAGTCATCTCTTGGACTATAGGAGCACTCTAGGTATGACTGTACCCACGGCCGGCTCCAGGTTTTTGTGGGCCCTTGGGTGACAGAACCTCAGTGGGCCCCTTTTGAAGCAACCCATGCGCACTGCAGCAAAAAAAACAACCGAAATTGGGTGGTTTTTTTTTTTGCTGAGGCGGACCTACTGTAATGGACTGTAATACAGTCCATTCCATACAAGTAGATACAACCTGTTTAGACATCAGAAAGTAAAGAGGAATTTTAGGCAGACATCTGCCCCGGATTCCTCTTTATTTTCTGTCCCCCAGCACACGGTGGTGGATACAGAGCAACAGCATGCCCTTGCAGCTTTTCACTTCTGATTAGGCTCAAATAAATGGGTCTAATCAGTGGGGAGTCTCAAGCCACAGCCTCCGAATCAGCTGCAGAATTCACTTTTTTTTTTCAGCGTCCTGCACTAATTGTTTTCAATGGGAGGCAGAATGAGGGAATAATCTGCCGCTGATTTGGGGGGCGAAATCCGCTGCAAAATCAGCGCCAGATTCCACCATGTGAACAGGGCCGGATTCTATTAACAGTGCACTGAACGCTTTCATCTGTATTAATGGAAGTGCTCAATGCAAAAACTGAGTTGGCCCCCACAGATACATATATAAAAATATACACAGACAGGGTATAATAAATATATATAGGGACTTAACAAGCAAAGACTGGGCCCCATAGCATACTTTTGACTTGTCCCCCCATGGCATAGCGCCCCCTTTCCTGGCCTCCACACAGTATAATTCCCCATTTGAACATACTATAATGTCCCACAGTGGCCCCTTAACACAGTATAATGTCCCGTAGCGGCCCCTTCACGCAGCATAATGTCCCATAGCAGCCCCTTCACAAGGTATAATGTCCCATAGCGGCCCTTCCACATGGCATAAAGTCCCATAGCGTCCCCTCCACACGGCATAATGTTCTATAGCGGCCACTCCAAACAGCATAATGTGCCATAGCAGCCCCTCCACATAGTATAATGTCCCATAGCGGCCCCTGCACACGGCATTATGTCCCATAGCGGCCCCTCCACATGGCATAATGTCCCATACCGGACCCTCCACACGGTATAATGTCCCATAGTGTCTCCTCCACACAGCATAATGTCCCATAGCGAACCCTCTACATGGCATAATGTCCCATAGCGGGACATAATACGGCCAAGTTCATAAATAACTGCCCCCTCAGCAGTAAATGCTCCCTTTTTCCTTAAAAAGAAAGTAAATAAATAAATAAATCTTATACTCACCTTACTGTGATCCTGTGGAACAGCTAACTCCTTCTCCTGGTGTTGTACTCTGGTGCAGGCCCAGCGCACGTGACGCGATGCAGTGACGTCATCACCTGCACCGTAACGTCCTGCACATAACTGTAAGTCTTCTACGGCAGAGCAAGGACTTTACAGCTCCCTGCCCTGTGATGGACTTTAACTGTAAAGGTATGCATAGCACGCCGATACAGTTGTAAGAAAGTGTGTTGCTTGGATCAGGGGCCCCTGCAACCATAGGGCCGGTGCAAGTGCACTGTTTGTCCTATGGTTAAAGTGGCCCTGCCCTAGACCTCCGATCAACATACTCTGGGTTCTGAAGAGACCAGGGAGTATGATAATAGAAGTTTCGGTTCGGACCTATTTGGTCTGAACCAAACCGCCTGGCGATCCTGGCTCCTATAGCGGGGATCGGTAAGTAAATAGTGCCCGTTACCTGCTGTGGTTACTTCAGCAGGTACCAGCCTATTTATAAAAAAGAAAAAAAAAACACAGTCAGCACTCGGCAGCCCAGTGGGCCCCCTCAGGAGCTTGGGGCCCCAGCACTTGCCCAGGTTAGCTGGGTGCTGACTGTACCTGCTGTGCGTTTGGTTGACACTGCAAGGCAAAAAAACGAGGTATATAGCCTGCGCTGATAGTATGCCAATTTTGCCTTCCTTTGGGAGGCAGGGAAGAATTCCCCCATATTGGCTTTATAGCAAGGGTCTAAAAGCACAGTGATCTAATATTCATCCCTTTGCTTCATGCTAATGATACGTTTGTCACTGTTTAAGCAGCAAAGCATACAGCCTGCCATACTTGCAAGTGTATGTATGGAGCCAGGGTTCTGCCATGGTTGGTCTTCATGTCCAGTGTGGTCATCATCATTACCATCATCGTGAAAAAAATAAGGATCAGAATTCACTCCCGACTGTGACATATCAAGGGCCCTCTCTGTATCCAAAGGAGAGTCTTCCTCCTCCTCTTCCAGTCTAGGAGTTTCAGATCCTCTACCATTATGACCCTGACCAAGTTCTTCATCCTCCTCTAGTTCACCTTGCTTCAACCCAAGGCAATGACAGTGATCCAAGAGGTGGAAGCTGTTCTTCTTCTTCCATCCCTTGTTGAATGAGTGTGTTTCCTGTAAGAGATATATAATAAAGGGATGACATCACTGATGCTGCAGTTGTCACTACTGACAAATTTGGTGGCCTCCAGAAGATGGCACAGTTCCCTCATGAGCCTCCAATGGCAGATCTGATCTCAAAATAACTAACCCAGAGGTGTCCTGCATGCAGTAATCATTCATTGCCTTCTCCTGCTCACACAGATGCTCCAGCATGTGCAAGGTGGAATTCCATTGAGTTGGAACGTTGCAAGGGCAGAACGTTTTTTCGCTGCAAGTCCAGCAGGGTGCTTTTAGCCGCATAAAAATGGCTGAAACGTGCAGACACTTTTCTGGCTATGAGCAGAACCTCCTTTAAGCCACTGTATATGTTAATAAAGTGGCCCACCACCAAATTTAGCACATGCACCATGCATGGACATTGTGTTATTTTACCCAACTACATAGTAAGAACAATATTGGTGCCATTGTTTCTGGCAACACTGCCCAGTTGGAGTTGGTGAGGAGCTGCAGGAAAGGGAGTGGGAGTGGAAACAATGCCTTGCCCTGATGAAGATGGGGGTTGAAATGGTCCAGAGAGGATTCAAAGGAGGTGGATGGGTCCTGCATGGTGTGGGAACCAGCCCTGCTCATGCAGGATGAAACTAGTTCCGGGTCTTGATGTGTTTCTGAACTGTGGCTGCTGCTGCTGCTCAGAATATTGACCCCAGTGGGCCATGAAAGTCATGTATTGTCCTTATCCATAATTGCTGCTCCACGTGGTGGCCTGCACCTTTTACCACACTGGCATATCCAAGGAAAGGCCCACATTCTCCAACACATGGTGATATAGAGCAGGCACTGCTTTCCCAACAAATAATGGTGGCTAGATATCTTTCATTGAGGTTGAGCACATGCCATCCATTGGAGAAACACAATGGAATCCATTAAGTGGTATGGCAGCAACTGCACCACCAGCAAATTGGCCAGGTGCGAGTTAAGTTGCAGAACTGCTGGATGACTGGGCCCATATGGATGACTAACATTGGCATAGAGGATGAGAAGGAGAAACAGTTGGTGATGATGATAACAACGACGATGTGCTAGTTGTGGATGTGGCCTGCTTATAAGAAAGATCATGGGGAGAAGGGGTAGGACAGTCTTGCTCACTTCAACTGCCACTGCCAATTCTATTTTGCCAAATAAGCCAGTGATGCCTTTTCATGTGAATACTGAGAAATGTTTTTACATTTGTTCCTGCAAAGCCACGGCTATGTTTCTGATTGACAATCTTGAAGATTACCATGGATTTGTCATTTGGCAATGTACAAAAAAATTCCCACACGGGAGATGACCACATGTAGTTGCTGCTGCCAATACCAGAAACACATTGCGTTTTTTCCCGCATTGCTTTTCACAGAAAGGCCGCAGAGTTTTCCTCTGCGGACTTTCTGCTTCAATTATACCTATTTGGAAACCGCCAGCGCTTCCGTAGGTATAATTGACATGTAGAGATTTAAAAAAACACAACAGTTTTGGAAATCGCAGCATTTCCGCTGTGTGTATTTGTCTGCAAAGTGTGGATGGGATTGGCACGGTGTTTCCGCTGCAGCCAAACCACAGCGTTTACGCCACATGAGGCCCTGGCCAAAAATGCATTCTGTTAACTTTTTCCTGATCAGAACCATAGAGGAGGCAACCCCTTAGATTATGTCTAGGCTATTTATAAACTGTGGCATGCTAGTTCACTGGAGAGTAATACTTCCATTTCACTTCCTCTGTTAAAGTCTCATCCCCTGTGAGCGGACACGGTTACATAATATTGCAGCTTGGAAATGCATAGAATTCAGATACATGGAATAACTGGGATTTTCCAAATCCAAGTTAACCAGCTGCCTAGAGTTTTATTACTGTCACTTGAAAACCTACTTTCCGCTACCAGAATAGAACACAGAGTGGATCTGAGTATAAGTAATGCAGAAGAGCTGCACGCCTTGCTGAATGCAATGTTTTATAGGATAAGTAAATGGATTGTAATTTTATAGAGAGTACACATTACTTCTATGATCCATTCAATCTTGTTTCTGTTGCTTTTTGGTGTCTACAATAGCATAATCTTATTATCTTTCTTTTCTTTCAAAAAGAAAAATAAATGATAGACCCATTACATGTCAGTGGGATCCATCAGAGTCCATTATACAACAGATCTATTGTAAATGAGAAGGCCCTAATAATAATGAAAAGTGATGATTAAAGTGTGAAAAAGCCTTATGGCTTCCTAAGGAGCCTAAGGAGCAGGTGCAACTGGCCCACAATGCTTAACTTTAGAAATAAAAATGCCCCAAAACACTTTACTACCATTTATATAAACTCCCCTGGAAGATGAAAACAGACTACATTATATGCATAATAGAAATATATAGTACATCAGTAGCAGCGCATTGCACTCTCTGGTTTTTATTTCATACTAAACATTTGTCAATAACTAAGGACACTTAATTCAATATGTAGATGTCTCTCCGATAATTATACTAGAAAGACAAAGACATTTCAGATTCCCCAGAATTAAAGCTTTCTCTGACTCTACCATTACTCACCAGGTCTACTAAAAATAGCTAAAATAATGGCAGTGCTCTTTACACTCTTTGCTAATGTCTTAGGTCTCAGTTGGAGTTAGACTGCTGGGTGTACTTAGTCATCCTTGAATTTAGTTTACACTGTGGCGACCAAAGAAGCATCATGTTTTTCAGCAGTATTGAAATTAGTATACATGCAGACAAAAAAAAAAAAATAGAGAAATAATATATTACAGAATAGTGATTTTTTTTTTTCTTAATACACTAAAGGGGTTGAAAAGTTATAACATAGCCAAAAAGCATTGGTTTCTAAAGTTAATCTGCTTTCCATTCGTCCTAACAGTGGCACAATTTGGTGTATCTCTGCCCCCATGTACTGGTAGGACAGATGACATTTTTACTAATGAAATCAATTCTAATTAATTGTATCCACCCTCTTTAAGCCTATAAGTAGAGACTAAACCTTACCCACTATATGTTTTTATAAACTATAACTCACTATATATCAATGATGGAGTTAGACTTGTGCTGCTGTTAGGACTAAGGGAAAACAGATTAACATTAGAAATCAATGTTTCCCTTATGGGCAACTAGCAAGAAGTAACCCTATTGGGAGGGTACTTTTGAGTTACAGATTTCAAGATCAATTGTCAAAAGTGTGCTCCAAGAAGCTGCATTGCAAATTTGATTTAGTGGAACCAGACTTCTCATTGCCCATGAAGTAAAGACTGATCTAGTTGAGAGGGTTTTAACAAACTCCAAATCTTGGGGCAAAAATTAAATACTGATAGCCTAGTGTTACGTCCGCACCTGTTCGAACTTCTGCACCATCCAACCGCATGCTGCGGCCCAGTAGGTGGGTCCAGCTGTGATTCCTTCCTTTGGGTTCTTCTTGTATTGTCTGAACAGTGTCCTATTCCCTCACCTGTGTAATTGATTTTCCACCACACCCATCTCTTTCACCTTGGTTTCCCTCTGCTCCACTAATAGTTAATTTTAGCCTTACCTTGTGATTGACATGCTATCTTTCTATCAAGTCTGGTGTGGGTTCTTCCTTCCTATTTATTGTTTGCTCACATTCACATTGGTGCTTGCTATTGACTCGTGCGTGCAGGCTATTTACTCTTGCTGTTTGTTACCTGTATTCATATTCCTGACCTCTGGCTTTACCTTTGACTATTCTCTCGGATTTCGATTCTGTACTGCGTTTCTCAACTGTTACCGACCCCTTGGCTAGCTGACCTCCCTTTTGTTGTTGTTGTTTGTCTTGTCTGCATTCTGTGTCATCATTTATATCTTAAGAAGAGATCGCCGCCCAGTTGCCGTCTGTCACCTAGGACAGTTCAGGCAAGTAGGCAGGGACAGGGGAGGGTTCAGCTTAGGGCTCACTGTCTTGTCGTGCCCCTCCCCCCAGGGTTCACCAGCAGCTACTAGGGAATTGCTCCTCTAGCAATTCCCTTACATATAGAAGTTCCTCTTCTGAACCTGGATTTGGATAAAAAAAAACTGGCAGAGAAATTATCTGGCTAATATTAGTAAAGGTCAGGACCTCTGGGATGAAGTTTTGCAAAAATCTCAAAAGAACTTATGTATGGAACCATAGAAGACAGGGTCTGAAGTACCCTTATTCTCTTGGCAGATGTTATGGTCAACAAGAACGAGATATTGAGAGAGAGATGTTTCAAGGAGAGATGGGTAACCTCTCAGGTTTAGTTTCGAGTGGCTTGGGTCTAAGATTTGTTTTGGGTCAAACAAGTTCGGTATGAACCACACCTTAAAATGGCTTAAAACAATGTAGAAGACTCTTAGGGCTACTAGAAACATATCTATCCAATTTCAATTTTCACTTTCATACTCACCTTCCATTACCTCTTTTGGACCTCACAGCCTTTTTTGTCACCTCCCCTGGGCCTTCACCTATTATATTCTGGGGTATGAAGAGACCCCAAGGTATAATGCAGCAGACATTTCAGTTCACACAAGACAAATCTGCATTTGTTCGGTTTCGTAAAAAAATTTACAATTTGGAATATTCGGGTCGAACCGAACTCGGTACGGTTGGCTCGCCCATCTCTAATTATAGGTCAACCTCTTGCAGGGGCTAAACTGGAAGGGGGACAAAACCCCTTTAGGACTACAGACAGGTCCCACTGGGGGATACGTTTACAACTGTGGGCCTTAGTCTGGATGAGCCCTTAAGAAATATCCAGATTAGAGGTTCCTGGTATAATTGCCTCTCTAAAAAAGAGGACATAGCTGAGGTTTGGAGTTGCAATGTATAGACACTAAGACCTTTTTCCAAGCCATCCTGAAGAAACTCCAGAATATTATTAAGAAGGATTATTACTATCAACACACTTCTTAGAGCACCAGTTCTCAAAGATCTTTTTCATTTTGGCATAAGCTGTCTTGCTGAGTGGGAAAGATTATTCAGTACAGTGTCAGAGAGTCTTCTAAATTGTAGTAGGGATTGATCAACCTCCATTTCACGGACAGTGGATCATGGTCACACTGTGTCACTTAAAGATTTGGATTTGGGCCACGCCCAAGGGCATTATTCTTAGTAAAATCTGAACTTTGAGTTTCAAAATGACAGCCTGCACTAATTGTCGTGCTCTCTCTCCTAGCAAATGCAGCCATCAGCTTGGCTCTGGCTCATACTATGTAGTTTCTGACTCTCCATGTTGCTATGTGTTTCCATCTGTTGCTGAACCTGGTCCAGCCCATCTTCACTGCGACCTGGAGGCTTAATGAATGCACTTGTGAGATCTCCTGAGCCAATCCATGGCTGCCTGCGCCTATTTCAGTCTGCTTTGTCCTCTGCTCAGTGCCCAAGCAATATTGAATCTTGTGCTTCAGATTCTGCCAGGGTTTCATGTTACTACACTTGCATTTGATTATCATTTATTGACCTTACTCTTTATTTCTGAAAACAAGGGGAAAAAACAGAGAGTAAACTCCTGACTCCAGCTCGGAGAATGGAAACTTCTGCAGAACTTTTTATTACTGAAGTTACTTTATAGATAACTCCAGAATGTACTTCTTTGTGGGAAAAAGTCATCTGGTTTGGACCATTTTGTCTGTGGGAAGGTTTAGGAAGTCTATGGAGTGATATTCGGAACCCAAGGGTCTGGAATGAAGTGTAGCAAGTCTAAAATAGAAGAAAGGCAACCTCACACTGGAATATTTTCAGCCAAAGGAGGCAGCTGGAACCCTGTAATGTCAGAACTCTTGCTTCTGCCCTCTGGAGGACTCATTGGCACCCTCCTTGGGTATATTGCCTCTGGGAAAACCAGAGTGCCTCTCATAGCAAGAACTGGTCTGCTGGGAGGAATGAGATAAACTGCCTCCTGTAGAGCACATGCTTTTGCCACGAAAGGACAGCAGGGGAGATTTCCCTTTTTTTATCAGCCAGCGCTTCAATAATCTTATCCATCTCCTGGCCTAACAGTTTCCCTGGCTTGTAAGGCAGGCCACAGGTGTTGTATTTGGAGGCATTATTAGCCACCCAAGTTTGAGCCACAAAGGCCACCTAGCTGCTGTAGAAAGAGCCATAGACTAAACCTGCCGGGTAGAGGCATCATAGAGATCTTTCGCCAGGTCAATATTTTTATAAGAATAGAGCAGGTCAGAACCTGGAATCACCAGAATCGATGTCCGCTTGAAGCTGCTAAAGATCTCTGCACAGCTTTTTTTGCTACATTGCTAGAAGCAACAGCCACAGAGCAGTGTGCAGATGCAGGAGAATAGCCAAGTCTAAGCGAGCATTCCACATGAATATCCATATAATCCTGCAGATTAGATGCATCTGCAGCTGGGATGGTGTGTTTGGACAATTTGGGTATGGCCATATCCACTTTAAGTGGAGGACTCCACCTATCAACCTGTTTTTAAATCTCTTTGAAAGCACATAGGGCTTTTCCAGGTGCTCACATTCAACCATCATTGCTTTTTCTAAAGCACTGTCTCATTGACGGCCCTAGTCTCCCATGAGGTGGATGCTGGAGCTTCCCCTTTCTCTAAATCCTGATCGCCTGACGGGTTGGATTCAAACAATTTTTGGATATTTTCAATGGGAAAATAAGATTCTCCCTGGATCTTCTTCTTTGAGATTTCATCCAGAATCTAGTATTCCATAACATCGAGACCGCTTTTTGGTCTGCTGACTGTATCTGCAGGATAACAAGGCTATAGACACCTTTAGTTCCTTCATGGAATCTTAAATGTATTCTTTTACCTAGACTACAACATCCCTAATAGACGGTTCCTCGTTAGGTCTAGGGCAACATTGATGGCATTGATTAAATTCATATCCATATGTAAGGGGAATCTCACAATCAACACAAACAATATGCCTGCACTTGGACGCAGACTTCCTCCCACCAGTCGAGGACATCTGTTAAAAGATAAAACTAAAAAAAAGGAACACCAGAAAATTCAAGTTATAAACCTTAGATAGAAGCAATAAAGCTTAGCAAAAATAGCAATAATCAAAAATATAGATATATATAAATAATAAATATATAAATATATATGACAAGGGTTCCTAAAAGAGGAAATTCCCACAAAAAGGAAACCAATTCCTCTGCCTAAGGAAGGGAGGAAATAGGATGTAGAGTTTGAAGAGTGAGGGCAGAAATGGTGAATGAGTCATGGAGGAAGCATGACAAGGTGGCCCAGGAGACCGAGAGGAGTGAAGTCAGAACACCTCCACCCCACCAGAAAAGCCGAATCTCCAACCAAGTCAGAGCAGAGACATGTCACAGACTCCAAGGATATAGGGTGGAAGTGATGTAAAACCACTTCCATCCTGTCAAAGACGCTTCCCAGGAGAATGGATAAAGAAACTCCCTCTCAAAGAACTTACATTCAGGCTAGGAAAAAAATGGAGGTGACATGAAAATAAAACATCACCCATCGAACGCCCAATCCAACAATATCCCATCTGTCCCGAAACACAGGTCAGAATAAAACACATAATCGGTGGAGTTTAGTCACTAATTAGAGGCTTAAAGGGGGCGTTTTTTTTTTTCCCCCAAGATGGCGCCGCTGGAGTGGCAGCCTGTTACAGCATTATCTGCTCACCTTGAGCTTTCTCTTCTTTTCCTTTCTTTTCTTTGTCTTATTACTCTACTTAAGGGACATTGCACTATGAAATAACCATATGAGGACTTGGACTTGGACCTTTGCAGTACTTTTTATTGTGTTTTTCACTGGGATCTATGATGTCTGGAGATCCTGTATTTAGCCAGGATTCTATTGTCTACTCCAGGATTCTATTGTCTACTCCAGGGAGGAACTGCTGCAGCTTAGGGACACAGCAGGGCGGCATGCTACTAGACCAGACATCCCTCAGGAAATAAGGAAGAAAAAGAGAAGAGGTTGTAGAGCTGGAGCCCTTCAGAGGGCTAGGAGGAGATTTTATAGACTTGTTCTCCCCTCCATCATTATGGGCAATGTGAGATCTCTTGCGAATAAGATGGATGAACTGACGGTGCTGACCAGGCATCATCAGGAGTTTCAGGAGCGTAGTTTGATGCTGTTTACAGAGACTTGGCTTACCGAAGTTACTCCGGACACTCTTGTCTCCTTGGATGGCTTTAAACTCCTTTGGACAGACAGGACAAGGAAGAGCGGAAAGAGAAAAGGAGGAGGGATGGCTATATTGGTGAATGATAGATGGTGTAACTCTAGGCACATTGTGATTAAGGAGCAAACTTGCTGTAAGGATATTGAACTATTAACTGTGAGCATGAGACCTTTCTATTTAGCAAGGGAACTACCGCATGTCATCGTGATAGCTGCATATGTCCCCCCTCTGCGAAAGCTGAAGCTGCCTGTGAGGCCCTACAAGCCGCGGTGAGCTAGTTGCAGTCGCTACACTCCGAGGCCCTCCTTCTTGTGTCTGGAGATTTCAACCATGTCTCTCCATCATCCCCACTGCCCAGTTTCACACGGTATGTAACCTGCCACACAAGAGACAACAAAACATTGGACTTGTTTTTTGCTAATGCGAGGGAGGCATATAACTCCTCAGCCCTACCGCCCCTGGGAAGATCGGATCACAACCTGGTACATCTTCGACCTGTGTACAAGCCACTTGTACGTAGAGAACCAGCTGTCACCCGCACAGTGAGTATATGGTCCGAGGAGGGTGATGAGGCTCTGAGAGATTGTTTTGACACAACTGCATGGAAAGAGCTGCAGGATTCCTATGGGGAGGGCATGGAAGGTCTCACAAACTGCATAACGGACTACATTAATTTTTATGTGGACAACACAGTACCCACAAAAGTGGTGAGGTGCTTTTCTAACAATAAACCATGGATTAACCCTGATATAAAAGCTCTTCTCAAGGAGAAAAAGATGGTATTTAGGTCAGGAGACAAGGAAAGGCTGGGGGATGTGCAAAAGGAGCTAAGGCGTCAAATCCGGGAGGGAAAAGCCAATTATAAGAGAAAGATGGAAGAGCAGATGGGATACAAAAACATTAGTATAGTCTGGAAAGGTCTTAAATCAATATCTGGACACAGACAGCCTGTCTCCCAGGTAGGAGGAGATACAAAGTGGCTTAACAAACTAAATCTATTCTTCAATAGATTTGAGCACACCAGCTCCTCCCACCCCAGCATGTCATTCAATCTTCTCTCCCACACTGACTTCACCTCCTGCTGTTAGTTCTCACCTCCAGATCAATAAATCTAGCAATCAGTCATCTGGCTACATTCTGATCTTCACACTTTCCCAGGTGAGAAAGGAACTCAGAAGGATCAAGACAGGGAAACCTGCAGGGCCAAATGGCATCAGTGCCAGGCTACTAAAGACTTGTGTGAACCAGCTGTGTGGTATTATTACATATATGTTCAATATGAGCCTGAAGCTGGGTATAGTACCACAACTGTGGAAATCATCTTGTGTGATACCAGTTCCAAAGACACCTCATCCGATGGACCTTAACGACTACAGACCTGTAGCATTGACATCCTACTTGATGAAGGTCTTAGAGAGATTGGTTATCACACATCTCCGCCATTTAGTGAGCTCAGCTCTGGACCCCCTCCAGTTTGCTTATCGAGCGGGCATTGGGGTGGATGATGCCATCATCTACCTTCTACACAGAGCTCTTTCTCACCTGGAAAAATCAGGGAACACTGTGAGAATAATGTTCTTTGATTTCTCCAGTGCTTTTAACACCATACAGCCAGGGCTACTGAAAGACAAGCTGGCCTTTGTTGGAGTGGACCACCACCTCTCCAACTGGATCCTAGACTACCTCACAAACCAACCTCAGTATGTGAGAGCCCGGGACTGTGTGTCAGACACTGTGATCTGTAATACAGGGGCACCTCAAGGTACAGTTCTTGCCCCTTTCCTCTTCACACTGTACACTGCAGATTGTAGGTGCAACTCATCTAGCTGCTACTTACAGAAGTATTCTGATGACTTTGCAATAGTAGGTCTCATCACAGACGAAGATGACAGGGAATACAGAGAATTAAACCGGGATTTTGTGGATTGGTGCCAGTGGAACCACCTTAAGATTAATGCTGGGAAGACCAAGATGATGGTAGTGGACTTTCGCAAGCACAGATATCCTCCAAAACCAGTGGACATCCAGGGGATGGGACGGGCACTGAGATAGTCAACACCTATAAATACCTTGGTTTACGCCTCAATAATAAGCTGGACTGGGCAGATCACTTGGATGCATTGTACAGAAAGGGCCACAGCAGGCTCTACCTGCTTAGGAGGTTGAGAGCCTTTGGAGTCCAGGGGGCACTTCTTAGGGCCTTTTTCAACTCTGTAGTGGCATCAGCCATCTTCTTCGGTGTGGCCTGCTGGGGGAGTAGCATATCAACCAGGGAAAGGAATAGACTCGACAAGCTGATTAGGTGCCAGCTCTGTCCTGGGGAGACCCCTGGACCCACTGCAGGTGGTGGGTGACAGAAGGATACTGTCTGTGGTGAGCTCCATCCTGGAGAATAACTTCCGTCCCATGCATGAGACCGTGATAGCACTGGGCAGTAAAGTCAGTGAATGACTGCTTCACCCTGTGTGAGAAGGAGCGCTACGGAAGTCTTTCCTCCCCGCTGCTGTTAGGCTGTACAACCAACACCGACCTAAGCGGAGATAATTCCATACAGAGAACTGAAAGATCTTAAGTTGTGATATCCCTTTTACTACTTTTTTTTAACTTTACCTTTTTTATCTGTACCTACTGTCACTGCAATGTCTCTACCTTGGAGCTTTTGTATTTGTATTTGTATTATCTATGCTGCTGTAAGACACTGAATTTCCCCATGGTGGGACTATTAGAGGATTATCTTATTTTACAATTAATTAGAATTGATTTAATTAGCAAAAATTCCATTTGCCCCCTACATCTGGGGTTCCATAGTGCTGTGAGAGAGGGTTTTCCCACGTTTAACATGTCTGTGGGTAAGCTGATATTACTTTGTAATTGATCTTTATTACTAATAGAGCTGTTACCTCTGCAGACATATTTATATTTGTATTATCTGCCATCTTACTTTAATACTTATCATCTGCTTTGTGTTATATATTTTTTCAGTTTGTCTGTTATAACTGTTATGACTCACTGGATTAAAGTTTAATGTTATTTCATGTAAATGTGGTAGATAATCACCTCATCACCGTTTGTTTTCTACCTGTAGTGTGGAGACAGGTTATATTTAATGCCTTTTTCCTATCTATATATTTGCACTGATGTGTATTGCTCAATTTTGATAACTATATATATTTTGTTATATCTAATAAAGATTTGTAATTTTATGCATATACGTCTTTTGCTCTTGGTCTTTGGTCTTTTTTGTCTGGTTGCACTTCCAATGAGCTTTATGTGCAGTTCATTTTAGGATATGTGGAGATAGTTGTTGTACTGACCACTGAACTAAAGGACAGGTAAATACTAGAGACAAGCAAACCTGAACAAGTTCAGTGCGAACCACAACTTAAATTTTTTGGGGAAATGGTGCTTGCCTGTGGCTGTTATATTGCAAAGAGCAATGGTTTCATAGACAAATTTGCCTGTTTTGATGACTTGTAAGTGCTACAGGCTTGTTGTTATTTGGGAAACAAATTTGTGGCTGGGAGCCTAGTTGAAAAGTGATGAATTGGCTTTTCAAAAAAAAAAAAAAAAAAAAAGCTGCCAAAAATTATTCTTTTATGGGAGCAGAATGCCACACCAACATTGTGTTAGTATTGGAAGATGCAATGGTGAGATTGTCACTTTGTCACTGCCTATCTGCTACTTGAAAAGTGAAGTGATAAAGTATTGACTTCATAAAAAAGCCATCAGAAATTGTCCATTTATGGGAGCAGATGCAACACCAATGACAATTACAAGATTTGAAGAAAAATTTGTGGCACACTATCAGCATGCCTGACCTGCTAGCTGAAAAAGCTAAAATATAGCGATATCAAGCAGGGACAGCTGTGCTAAAGAAATAATGATGGCTAGGTATTCTCCATCAAGACTATGCGCTGCTATCAGTTGGCGAAACACAGTGTATTCCAATAAGTGGCATGGCAGCAACTGCACCGCCTATAACTTGGCCAGGTGCGAGTTAAAGTTGCAGACCAGCTGGATGACTGGCTGCAGTTTGCTGTTTACTGGACACATTCCTTTATGGATGATGACTCACGATGGTTTGCAAGATGAGGAGGAGTTGAAGCAGATGAAGATGATAATGATAATGGCAATGACCATGTGCTAGGTGTGGAAGTGGCCTGCCTACAAAAAACAATCATGGGGAGAAGGAATAAAGAAGTCTTGCTCATTTGGTGGCACTGCCAATTCCATTTTGCCAAATGAGCTGGTGATGCCATTTCATGTGAAGGAGAGACCTAGTACCTACACGTGTGTCTTCACACCCATGGCTAATTATCTTCTTGCAGATCTTGCATTTTGCCATCAATTTGTCATTTGGTATTGTACAAAAAAATCCCATATGGGAGATGACCACAGGTAGCTGCTGCCACCAAAACCAGCAGCAGTGGAAACATCTCTGCTAGTGGCACCACCACCCAAGCTTGCCTTAGATCTACTCCAGGCAGGTCTTTTGGATGTTAGGGCTGAATAATGGGTGGAATTCTTACTATTGCAGCTGCCACTACCTTCTTCCTCTGATGTCACCCTGACCTGGTTTCCAGGTCTTATCAGTAATGTCATCGTCTTCCCCACTTTATTTTTGACTCATGTGACAATGGGATTCTTCTATGACCTCACAATTCCACACTGATTTCCCCCTAGTGCCCCTACCAGCATGACTACCAATAGCACACCTCCTGCCACTACTACCTCCACCAACACTCAGTCTTCCACCTCTACCTTTTCTACATCCAAAAAACACAGATAGATTATTGGGCTAATATGAATATCTTTCTCTCAGTAGATGCTATATTACTACTAGAGAATGGGATCTGTGACAATGAAGAAGACATGGTTGACTGTAAAGTAAGACAACATGGTAAATTATGTGTTAAAACAGAGGAGGAAGAACACAAAAAACCCTGGCTCAACATTTGTGGTTCACCGTCTTTATTCACAGGAAGTACAACAACACTGCAGCTACTGGCAGGCTGTCAAGACCAGAAGTGTTGCTTTTGACATCCACATTCTTATTGTTAGTACTTGCACAATTGTTTCTTCCTCCCCTGCAAATTCCTGGACTCAATGCTGATAGCATTGAATACAGTGCTACTTGCAACAGTTGCTTGCTGTTTAAGCAGGTGATGTGCAAACAATGGGGTAGATTTCTTATGCTTTTTATGCCAGTTTTCATAAATCTCCACCAATGTTACAACTGTTTTCCAACAGCATACAATTACTGCAAATAATCACGAAACTCAGGCCAATTACTACTGAGTCCTATGATTAGCAGCCACAGTTGTATGTTGTTATTAACCCCTTAACAACCAAGGACGTAATAGTACATCCTGGCTGACTGGGCCTTAATGCAAATGGACGTACTATTATGTCCCTGGCCGGCATCGGGAGAGGGTGTTAGCTGTAACTAACAGCTAACACCAGCTCCATTAACTCCTGGTCGAAGCTCAGCTTCGGTCAGGGGTTTTAACCCCTTGGATGCCGTGGTCAAACATATTTGCTATGCCACGTGATAAATCCCTTCAGCGGTGTAGTTTCCAAAATGGGGTCACACGTCTGTGGATTCCACTTTACTGGCAATTCAGGGGCTCTGCAAAAGTGGCATGACGTCCAAAAATTAAACTGTACTCCAAAAAGCAAAACAGCGCTGCTTCCCTTTTGTGCCCAAACAGCAGTTTATACCCACATATGGCATTGTTAAGTATGTTGTCCTGGATACAACAGTGTCATAAATGTGGGCCTAAACTGCAAGGTGCAGATGTGAAGGAGCACTATGTGCTTTTGAAGCGCAGATTTAGATACCCTAAAATTGTCCCTACAAAATGGGGTCACTTCTTGGGGAATTCCAATTTACTGGCACCTTCAGGGCTCTGCAAAAACATGGTATCCAGAAAATCCCTCTAAATCAATACTCCAAAAGCTAAAACGTGCAGTGCTCCTTCCCTTCTGAGCCCTGCTGTGCGCCCAAGCAGCAGTTTATACCCACAAATATAACTTTTTTATATCCTTGAAAAATTCCTTGAGGGTGTAGTTTCTGAAATGGGGTCATTTTTGAGGGGATTTCCAGGGGCTCTGCAAAAGCGACATGACACCTGAAAACTATTTGTGGGGAAAATTCTAAATCCTTATCAAATCATGACATCACCGATCATCTAAAACAAAACAAGATTAGTTTATTTGTTAACAAATAGGAACACACACACATAGCATACAAGCTATAGTGTGTCTGCTCACAGACTTCCAATAGACACAGATTTTTATACCTTACTGGTCACATGATTTTATGGGTTGGCTTTTTCACAATTTACAAAAACATATGCTGACATATATAAAACATGTAATACAATTGGTCAAAAATAAGTGGGTGTTCTGCATGGCTAGCACGTGCACTTTCCGGTTTCCGCCATCTTAGATGTTTAATTAAGCATCTGGCCAGATGAGCTCATCTGGTCATAAAACCATGAATGTCCCATAAAATATTTTTAATGAGATCTAACTCTTATCTTTTATACACAATAACTATGTGTATGAGGGGAGTTTTCCATCCCCTGTCAGACTGATTAATTACTGTCTCATTCTAATCCTTAATATCAATTACTACAAAATACTTATATGATATAATGTAAAACAAAACATTCCTAACACTATTCCAGCAAAATCTGCCCTCCAAAAGCCAAATAGCGTTCTTTCCATTCTGAGCCCTGCCATGTACCCATACAGCCAGATATGGGGCATTTCTGTGTTCAAGAGAAATTCTGTAACAAACTGAGGTGTGTTTTTTCTTCATTATCCCCTTGTAAAAATGAAAAATATGCTGCTAAATGGACAGTTTATTTGAAAAAAAAAGTAATTTTTTATTTTTACGTCCCAGTGCTAATAAAATCTGTGAAATAGCTGTGACGTCAAAATGCTGACCATACCCCTTGATAAATTCTATGAGGGGCATAGTTTACAAAATGGGGTAACTTTTTGGGGATTTTGATTGTATTGGTACTTTAGGGGCAATAGATTCTATTCTCCTGTCGAACATATAAAATGCTCACTGTTGTCCAGTTGTCCTATGTGACCTATATAATGCAATGTGTTGATGAGGTGCACTCAGTATTTGCAGAAATACAGACCACGGACAAGGGGGGTGCCCTAGTAATAATGGACAAAGTGGACTATGTTTCTGAAATACATAGTCAGCTACAGGACCGTAATGTCTATGATGTTTTACCACACAATCTGGTATATTCAATTTCACGTAGAATCCAATCCAACCTACAACTCCATTTACAGCTGGTTTCCACAGATAGTGAGACGGTAAGTTATTTAACTAAACAATAACCCATCACACCGGTTTTCTACACTCTCTCCAAAATCCACAAACGACTCCATAAACCCCCGGGCCATCCCATAGTCACAGCTACGGATTCTATATTATCTCCCTTGTCTGTTTTTGTTGAAAAAATACTCACCCCCCTGGTCAAAAAAAACAAAATCGTTTATTTTGGATACAGCTATATTCCTCACTCTAATTCATGAAATCAATTCTGTCCCCATAGATTCGATTTTGGTCACACTTGATGTAGTCAGTCTATATACATGTATACACCATCAGAATGGTATTGGAGTGGTAGAAAACCTATTAACTAATTTCAACATTGACCACAAAATTGTCAGACTCTGACTTATTGAGGATTGTCTTAGAGGAAAACTATTTCCTCTTTGAGGACACATATTACGTTCAGAAATGGGGTACTGCGATGGGCTCCAATGTGGCGCCACCTTACGCCAATTGCTATATGGTGCGCTTCAAGAAACATTTCATATATACTAACAGTACCTTCCAGACACACGTTTTAATGTGAAGAAGATACATTGACGATATCTTCTGTATATGGACGGGTAGCGTAATGTCACTCCTAGATTTCCTAATATCTGGCCTGAACACTTTATTCTGATTTGTACATCAAAGAGACTGACAGGAACAGCCTATTGCACTACAACAGCTTCCATCCACCAGCAACAATGCTCCCAGCGCGTCCCGGTTCTTCTGCTCCGGCGGCTTCTCCCGGGTCTCTTCCTGAGTTCCGCTGTTACCGCTGATTGGTAGTGACATCGCATGCCCCTTGCTGATTGGCCTCAGCGGTCATGTGACCGCTGAGTCCAATCAGCGGCTTCAGTGGAACTTCAGAAGAGACCCGTTGAGCAAAAGGACTGGAATGCACTGGGAGGACACCGGAGCATCGGGGACAGGTGAGTATGAATGTTTTTTTATTTTTTTCACTGCCCTCGGCTGATTTAAAAGTTAAAGGGGTTGTCCATTTTTGCCTGGACAACCCCTTCAAGGAGTCTGAAGTAAAATAAAACCAAGAAAAGGCTGCAAAAGGAAACAGAGTATTTAGCACTGTTGTGTATGTATTTGCAGATAATTTATGGAAGCTGTATAACCCCTTTTAATAATATTTTTAATCAAGAGGCGCATTTCATGCCTCTTTATCTTTATGCATGGTTCTGGTTCTCCAGGGTCCCCAGAGGTTCTTTAGGCCTGAGAGGTTCTTGGTAAAGGTCTGGGTAGATGTAGGGTGGAGTTTTCTATGCCTGTTTCAGATTCTAAGTTCCTTTTTTCAAATGGAAAAAAATCTCCTTAAAATTCCTGAAGCAGAAATTTTCTGCCTAGCAAATTCCACCATGTGAACATACACTAAGGGCCCATTCAGTCATCAGAAAATGAAGAGACATTTAGATAGTCTTCTGCCTCAGATTCCTCTTCTTCATTTTCACTTTCAGTCATTGATCATCCCCAGATGAATGGAACTGATCAGAAGGCTGCCTTGAGCTCCCAATTCTGCGACTGATTAGCTGCAAAATGCATAGCAAGATTAAGCAGGATGCTTATTTTTTTCAGCACCCTGCTCCAATCTCTGCTTCCCATTGAAAACAATGGGAGGCAGAACCAGGGTGGAATCTGCTGCTGATTTTATGATGAAATCCGTGTCAAAATGAGAGCCAGATTCCACCATGTGAACAGGTCCTAACAGGGGGTTCACACTACCATTGGATGTCAGTTATAGGATCCGTTAAAAAAAAACCTGCCACCTATCATAATGGACACTAACCGGTGTTAATGTTAGCATCAGTTAGTGTCCGTTAATGTCCGTATTTATACCCTCCATTTTTTGGTTTATTTTCTTGCTCAGCTTTCTGAGCATTCACAGATGAAAACGGACAGAAATAATGGGCAGTATAACTGACAACCATCCATTACCATCCGTCATATGTCCGTTAGCCATAGACATTAATGTTAAAAAATAACGGACACTTTACATCTGTTGTAAGGCTGGTATTTTCAACGGACCCAAAAGCACCCTGCATTATTATGTTTGTGAAAATAAAAGACCTTTGGTGAAAACGGACACTAACGGACAACAAATCAAATTCCATTGAAACCAATGGTATTTTTAACGGATTTTTGACGGATCGGTTAGTGTCTGTTGTTAACATTTCCTGATGGATGCTGACAAAGGACACTAAGGATACGTTCACAAGCAGGAATCTGCGGCAGATTCTGCCTTGAATCTGCCTCCCATTGTTTTCAATGGGAGGCAGAGATCGCAGCAGGATGCTGAAAAAATCAGCGTCCTGCTTGATCTTGCTGCAGATTCCGTTGCTAAGTATCGTGGCTGGGGACTACCTGTCAATTAGGCCCATTCACCCGGGCCTAATTAACAGAGGAAAGTCGCGACAGAATGCCGATGCCCTGCATCGAAATGTTGCACTTCAGTTCACAAACCTTTGTCACTATCAGGCTATCTTCACATCTGTACTGGGCGTCCATCCACCGCAGATCCCTCAGAAATTGCCAGATGAAAAACTGCTGCAAGTGGCGATTTCAGTTAAAAACACAGACATCTGATAGACCCTTTTATGCTAGGTTCACACTTGCGTTGGGGTTTCCGTTCTTCAGGTCTGCTTGGGGACCCGAAAAATGGAAACCCAATCTGCTTAAAAAGAGGTTACCCATGGACCCCATAGGCTATAATGGGATCTGTTTGCAGGATTTTTCTCTTTGCATTTTTCAAGTGGAATGGGGTACAGAATCCACGAACGGTCACCCAATGCAGGTGTGACCATAGCCATACACTCATTGTGGTCCCTTGAGATCTCTTTGGGTCCATCATTTCACTTCTATCTGTTCTTCTGGACCAGAAGAACAACTGGGACACTGCAAATGTGAACAATGTCAGTTTTTCTTCCTGAACATTGATGAAACAATAACATTTATATGAAGCAGACCAAGTTTCGCCATAAACACCAGACCATCCGTCCATCTTTCTGAGAAAGCAGCTTTGATCACCATTGGCATACAAAGTATATATTAGTTGTGAATAGGGTAAGTGAGGGCTATGTATATGTCATCTTCCACTGGCGCTTAACAGTCGGCAATTTTTGGGCAGTGCTGTGTACATGTGTGACCTCAATTAAAAGATGTCACATTTGGTGTGAGCAGTGAGGACGTGCAGCAGTGAGGGGATTCCTCAGCCGGCCATGCACATTGTCACTGAGGGCCTGCCCCTGGCTCCACCCATGCTATCCCTCCTCAGTGGAGACGAGTAGGGATCCCTCCTCTCACAATAAATGACAAAGCATAGAAAACTAATGGAAAGCCTAGTCCATGAGTGCTAGCCGTGCCTGGCAGCTGAGGGAGGCAGCCACACGTCGTCTGGATCTGCCTTTATTTATCCCGCTCTGATTTCCTGTCCCTCACCCCGGACATACTCAAGTTTCGAGAAAAAGGGGAGGGAGCCGGGAGCTCCTTCAAGATCCCCGTATGAGGTTCTGTACGGGAAACCCGTGCAAGTTGTGGTGAGTATGTGGTAATTCTTGCTTTATGTCTAGGGCTAGCGGAGTCCTGAGGGCTCTGTGTAACCCCTTCATTGCCGAAGGAGAAACATGTGCTTCTTACACAGCAAGGACGCTGCGGGGGCAGTGTGTTAAAGAGTTTAGGGGCTACTATGTGTGAAAGTTATATGGCTGCTGAGCGGTGTGAGGGCACAACATGGCATAGGAAGGCACATTACATGGTTGCAGAGGAACCTCCGGGATCTCCGGCTGCCCTAATGAGGATGTGTAGGGCGGCTGGGAGGGAGGGCACAGTACAGGCTGAGCCAGCTGAGGGATTTCCAACATACGTCAGCTCAGGGACTTTATCCAGTGACAGGAAGAAGGAAGCACGTTGTCTGTCACTAATGCACAGGGCAGCGCTTGGCTGCGGGCATGTCCTTGTTGGAGTCCATTCACTCACAAAGTTATAAAACGCCAGATCTAGATCATGCTGCAGAAAAATGCCACTGATCAGCCTTGAAGGAACACTGTACAAAACGCACTAAGGCTCCACTTTGCGGAAACACAGCATGTTTTGTTGCAGATTTTGCTGCGGTTTTTTGAACCAAAGTCAAGAGTGGCTTGAAAAGGAATTGAAAATATAAAGGAAGCTCTTAGATGTTCCCCTTCTGTTAATTCCACTCCTGACTTTGGCTAAAAAAAAAGCAGCAAAATCTGCAAAAAAAAAAAACACTTTCTGCAATGTGGGGCCTTATTCACACATCTGCATGCTGTCCACATAGCCATTCACTTCTGTGTACTAATTCAGACATGTGGGGTTTTTTTTCACAGACCGTAACTCACAGATGCATTACACCAACTAAAGTTTGTGGGTCCATGTTTTACAGTTAGTTACAATGGAAACCTACACCAGTTTCAAACTGGCGCAGATCTCCATACTGGCAGCCTCTTCTTAAATCTCCCAGCCCCTGTGCCAGTTGGACTGTTTATTAAGACTAGCGTGCGATACGCCAATCTCAATAAATTTGCCTCATTGTGCTACCAGTTATGGTTTTCTTTGCCTATTACAGCATTTCTCTTATAAACGTATACAGGGAAAAGCAAAACTAATGGAGCAAGTCCAAAAAAAACCAAACGGAAAATATAAATGGTATCTGCTATTCATATACATTAGGAAAATGAAGAGGAACTGAGGCAGACTTCCACCTCAGATTCCGCTTTAATGGTGACTTGGTGTCAGAATTGGTGACTTGGCCTACCGTCTCCACAGCCCTAATGAATAATAGTAGTTTGTCAATTGCTAGAGATACAGTACATACCTGACAATTTTCAATCATGTATGTCTACTTAGCCAGCAAGCTGTATCTATTATTTGGGCAGACAGTCATTGACTTTTAGCTCAGCAGTGATGTGCCATTTCTGTACAGGCCACGTCTAAGGCCAGGGTGGTGATGTGATCAGAAATGGAAGGTCACAAGAAGATGTCATCTGACACCTCCTGTTCGGTATCTGGCACAATAATACTAACAGAACACCTGTTGCCTCTCTTGACGTGTTCCTTTTCGCAAATACTTGTATTCTTCATGAGATAACTGTTACAGAGCATCTTCTGTTATAAGACTACATTCACGTCAGTGCCGCTTGGTGTGTTCTTCTGGTGTGACCAGAAAAACACACATAAAAAGGATCCGTTCTATTGACTATAATGGGGTCTTCCGAGTGTCTATTTTTTTTTTTTTTTTTTTTTTTTTTACTGAAAAGACCTAATGAAAATGTTGGGCCTGCAGCCCTGGCGATTTATGACAGATCTGTGCCGGATGGACACCTGGTACAAATGTGAACTTAGTTAGGGTTGTGTCTTTGCTCTGACTGAGCAGTGTCAGACTGTGTAATGTGAATGGTAACACCTAGTTGTCAATCCATTCATAAATTTCCAAAAGAAATAATGGAGGAAGGCACAAAACAAGATCATGAGAAATGATGCTCCAGAATTCACATCTGTGTTTGAGTCTCTGTATGAGACTCCGCAGAAGATTCTGATTAAAATCGGCGAAGAGTGCTGCAAGGAGAACTTTTCTCTTTGCCTGTTTCAGTATAAAATTGTTGGAAACCCAGCGGACCCCATTATAGTCTGGGGTCCACGGGTTTCTGCAGGTAACCACTTTTTAAGCGGACAGGGTCTCTGTCTTTCAGAACCCCAAACGACGGAGACCTGAACGCTAGTGTGAGCCTAACATAAAATAGACATGTGAGGAGTGGTGATAGGTCCTCCTGTCCAGGTAGTCATTTAGCAGTAGGTAAGTGTTGCTTATGCCAACATCCTGCCTCAACCTTCAGCCAAGTTTTGTGATCTAAAGCTTACAGTTGCCGGTGGAAATCTGATGTTCTTCTGTAACTTGTGTTGTTGTGAAGCAAATCTCATTTTACATGTCTTTTTGTTTTGCAGTTTCCATTTTCACTATAGATTTTTTCTGGTGAATGTTTGGGGATTAGTTTTCAATAAGGTAGATTTCTACCACTAACAAACATATCTTGCGTTCTTGTAATCCTCCCTCAGTGGGCCCTAGATTCAGAGTGTCAGGATAGGGGAGGGAATGCTAGGAGTGCACAGAGGGGAGGGGAAGCCCAATGACGTCATTGGAAAGCTTAAGTAATAGACAGTGGGCAGGGCCAGACGGATCCCCCTGACCGCCCCTCCACCACAGAATCACATGACTGAAGGCCTGCCAAAAGCTTTCCCAGTGTCAGACTGTAAATGCAGCCTTCCTACCTCCCCCTAGCACAAACACAATGCCTGCGTCCTAGTGTTACAGTACTGCAAGGTCATACTGAATACCTTACATACTGAATACCTTACATGCTGGATTTTTCCTTTTGTGTTCTTTATAACCGACTGACTTTAAAAATCCCCCTTATGATAAACCTCCCCCCCCCTTGGATTGTGAACATTCCCCAAGAATCTGTCCACTATTCACTGTGTCCAAGAGGGTGGCGTTCTAACTCTTCTGGTAGAATGACCAGTCATAATTTATCCTGGTCTAAGATGTAATTGTACATTTTGCACTGTGGCAGATCACATAGTCTGCACCATGTTAACACTAGCATGAATCTTTTTTCCTTTTTTTCACATGGTACAGGCAGCAAAAGGTATCACTTGGAAAGGGTAGCACTTCATGAGACTGTAATGATACTATAGCTACCTGTGAAAGGCACACCAATAATAATGTACCCCTCATTGATGACAGCACCACCAACACATGCATAAAAACTCTTCTCTGAATGACACTGTACAGTTACAAATTACAGTGTGTGTGGAAACCTTCGTCTTCATTGTGTTTGTGCAGCCGCTTTAAGTTACACACTGCATCTACTTGTCAATCCTTGGAAAGTGTAGCTAAATATATTCTGAAAATTGGAGGTGCTTTTTCACACGTATAGATATTGTTATGCTCTGTGACTAATCTACATGTAAATATGGCTTGCTCAGTGTTTCAGCTGACACTTTGTACAGGCTGTGAAAACGCACAATAGAAATCATGTACTGAATGCATCTTTTATATTCATGTCCCCTAATTTTAATGTTTGGGGTGTGTTCACATGCGGTCACGTGACCGCTGAGGCCAATCAGTGAAGGGCCTGAATGTCACTGCCTGTGACATCATGGGTCCTCTTCCTGAGGCTGCTGATTGGCCTCAGCAGTCACATGACGGAGCAGATAAATTGTAAGGAGCGAGAGGACACCAGAGCAACAGGGGACAGGTGAATATACTTTTTTTTTTTTTTTTTTCACTGCCCCCAGCTTATTTAAACATTAAAACAGTTGTCCATTTTTGCCTGGACAACACCTTTAATCTCACAGTCCTAATTTTAACCCAAAAAGAGCAATTCTGTATTATGATGCCGTTTTTACTGTATTCCTGATTTTTCAGATCTGGGAAAGATTTGTCAAGGACTGGGTAATGGACAGCTGAGGCCGGGGCCCCACATTGCAAAAACACTATTTTTTACAGTACCTGCAAAGTGGATGGGATTCTGGCTAGTTTCATCCACAGATTGCAGAAAAAATCTGTAGCGGAAAAGCTGCATTTTAAAATAGGCCAGTGTTTTCCGTATAAGTATAATAAGGGCAGAAAGTCTGCACAGGAAAACTCTGTGGAAAATGCTGTGGAAAAAAATGTGATGCATTTCTGCAGTGGTCCATAGCTTTGTTTTGCTGCGCTACGTGGGGCTTTAGTCTTAAATAGTTTATTTGGTTTCTTGAAATGTCCTGTTATTGTAGTCTTAGTTAGTATGGGACCTGTCACAGATGAGGGCTGCTACAAAGAGAGGTTCTCACTTACAAAGTCCTGAACTGTGTGCTACATGGCTAGTAATTTCTTTTACTGAGCCGCAACTGTTTTGGAAATCGCAGCACAGTGCAGCTTCATTCCAGGTAGATTTTATCTGGTCAGAATGTGAGTCACATGACCTACAGAAGAGGAGGATTCAGATAAAAAGAAAGAAATAACTAAATAAGTTTATACTGGCTGAATTATATATATTGGTGGAAGGTACATAATGAATGTAGCTTTTCCGCTGCAGATTTTTTTTTCTGTAATGTGTGGATGGGATCAGCCAGAATACCATCCACTTTGCAGGTAATGTAAAACTCACAATGTGAGGCTTTAGCCTAAAGAAGGCCATACATATTCAATAGCTGTCAGCTGAATACTTGTATGTAGTATAATGTTGTACCGTGTTAGCCATTGAAAGTAGTGGAAGAGTGAAGAAATCAGGCGATACCTTTTAGAGGCTAACTGAGTATATTTATAAGTAAGCTTTCAGGAGTACTAGCTAGCTCCCTTCATCAGACATGGTGTGATACAAGAACTGAAAATTCACAGATTTTTATACACATGGTTTTCAAAGCATTTTGGATTCTTTAAAAAAAATGCAATCTAAGTAGAGAAGTTATTTACAACAGGTCAAAAAAACAGTCTGGAAACTTGTGGTGCGTGATGGAGGGATCTGTAATTCTTGCTGTTATCTGTTTGCTATCAGGAGGTGATTTGTGTCCCTCACAGGTCATACATAGTGTGATTTGAAGCTGGCATGAATATTGAGTTCAGTTCATGGTTCATGCATAGTGTGACATGAAGCTGGCATGAATATTAAGTCCAAATTGCAGAGTTTGAAATTTTTGCATAAATTTATACTCCCATTCTTTTCTTTTCTCCTGTGTCTTAAAATGTCCCATTAAAACCACAACCCGCAAATCTTCAATAGAGTGGTTTTCTCCGGAGAAATGTGCGGCCCCTGGGAGATCGGTTCTGCTGTTATTAATGGTGGATCTGTGTGAGTTCATTCGTTGACTGAGTCTCTGCCCTGTTTCCCCCACATAAAGGCCTGTGGTGGGACATTGCACACACATTATGAGGTACACCACATTGGAAGACCTACAGCTGGAGATCCTACGAAGGATTGCCAAGGATCTCCAACCTGTGCTACATAGGGACAACAGGCTCAAGGACATATTTCCAGTCCCCCCTCTCCTTTCCTTTCGACAACCACCAAACCTGAGGCGTATTATCGTCCGGAGTGCCCTGAAGGCCCCAACTGAAAATGGCACCTCACCTTGCCTACATAAAAGGTGCATGACCTGCAAGCACATCCACACCGCTGACAGTGTACCTATCCCACAGTCACAACAGGTGCACAGAATTAGGGGGACA
Organism: Leptodactylus fallax; assembly: GCA_947044405.1. Lineage (NCBI taxonomy): Eukaryota > Metazoa > Chordata > Amphibia > Anura > Leptodactylidae > Leptodactylus > Leptodactylus fallax. The sequence continues at coordinate 3,878,762 of CAMRHE010000037.1, read as the reverse complement.
TTTTCCTGCAGGTCTTCCAATGTGGTGTACCTCATAATGTGTGTGCAATGTCCCACCACAGGCCTCTATGTGGGGGAAACAGGGCAGAGACTCAGTCAACGAATGAACTCACACAGATCCACCATTAATAACAGCAGAACCGATCTCCCAGGGGCCGCACATTTCTCCGGAGAAAACCACTCTATTGAAGATTTGCGGGTTGTGGTTTTAATGGGACATTTTAAGACACAGGAGAAAAGAAAAGAATGGGAGTATAAATTTATGCAAAAATTTCAAACTCTGCAGTTTGGACTTAATATTCATGCCAGCTTCATGTCACACTATGCATGAACCATGAACTGAACTCAATATTCATGCCAGCTTCAAATCACACTTTGTATGACCTGTGAGGGACACAAATCACCTCCTGATAGCAAACAGATAACAGCAAGAATTACTGATCCCTCCATCACGCACCACAAGTTTCCAGACTGTTTTTTTGACCTGTTGTAAATAACTTCTCTACTTAGATTGCATTTTTTTTAAAGAATCCAAAATGCTTTGAAAACCATGTGTATAAAAATCTGTGAATTTTCAGTTCTTGTATCACACCATGTCTGATGAAGGGAGCTAGCTAGTACTCCTGAAAGCTTACTTATAAATATACTCAGTTAGCCTCTAAAAGGTATCGCCTGATTTCTTCACTCTTCGAATACTTGTATGGACAGCTAACCCCCCCCCCCCAATACACAGACACAGTTGGCCAGGAAATAAGCCGCTACCAGAAACCTTTGGTAGTGTTTTATCTCCTATAGGAACAACAGATTGGACATCTGAACAGTTGAAATCTTTCTTTTTTTTTCTGACAATTGTTGTTGAGGAGAGATAGGACATACTAACACACGATCACCTGATCTTGCTAAAATCAGTACATTCATCAAATGTATTTGGGTACTCAAAGGCTGTGTTCGCCAGACTAAGGGTGCTAAAATCCATGAAAAGTCCATGCAAGCCCACAGATGGCACTTATTTACATGCCAGTAAATAATGGCCATGCAATGGCCATTTTGAAAACGATTTGTATTCCAGCACATTCCACACATACTTGATTGAATTGAGATTTATGGAATATGACGACCAAGTCAACATTGCGTCATGTTTACTAAACCAGAACCAAGTAGATAAGATATGCACTCTTCTTATAACATCAGACATAGGGGTGCTAGAAAATACTTGATCATCCAATTTGAAAATATGTCTAAATAAAGATTTATATACCAATTATTCAAGAAATTGGAGTGCTGAAGTAATATTTTCAAAATGTTTACTAAACCATTCCTGAACTATTTTTGCAGTGTGAAAGGGCACATTATCTTGCTAAAAAGACCACTGTTATTTGGAAATGCCGTTGCCATGAAGTGGTGGTCTCTAGCAATGTTTAGGCAGGAGTTACATGTTAAAGTAACATCCAGGACCCAGAGTTTCCCAGCAGAACATTGTTTAGAGCATGACACTGCCTCAACTAGCTTGTCTTTTTTTCCCATAGTACATCCTGATCCCATCTAATTTTCTATGTGATCAGACTAGGCAACCTACTTTTATGGTCAAGTTCTCCTGCTTGTGCCCATTATACTGTAGGTGCTTTTGGAAGTGGACAGGAGTCAGCAAGGGAATGCCAAAAAATATGACACTGAAGGCCCATAAGGAACAAACTGTCACATACTGCACTTTCTGACACCTTGCTAACATAGCCAGCTTTGACGTTTACAGCAGTTTATGCTACAGTAGCTCTTCTACAGGATTGGAAGAGTGCTCTGTATGTCCATTAGTGAGTCCAGGGTGACCATGACTCTGTTGCAGGTCATCAGTTTACTAGGAACACCCAGAAAGACCTGCGGCTTTAGAGATGCCTTGAACGCAGTCTTCACAATTTAAGTCCTTGTCAAAGTCACTCTAACATTTCTTCAGTGTTAAAAATTACCCTTGGATCTGCACAGTTCCTGTCCTTTGGTCCTTTTGTTTACATTTCTTCAAGAAATGGCCTGTGTAAGGATCAGAGGACAGACAGGAAGGGGATGAGGGGCTTGTGGATAGAGTGTATTCTTTTGAGGCATTTACCATTGAGCTCTTGTAAGTGGATAGGGAAATGTCTTGGAAGTTTAGTAGGAACAGATCAGGAGACTTGGGCAAAGTCTAACTGTGCGCCCAGTTTATCACCACATCTCTAACATAATGGAGAAGTTGATGACAAGATTGTGTCTGAAGGACATCTTGTACTAGCATAATAGGATTCTTCAGCTAGTGCATATTCTTGTTAACATGACATTTTTGAGTTGCAATACTGTTTATATGCACCGTAAAAAAAAGACAAACAAAAAAAAAACGTTTAAATAATTTGCATATTTAAAAACACTCCACACTGTAAATATGCAAAAGAACTCAACAATCCTATAACCATGTACAGTGGGGAAAAAAAAAATGTAGTCAGCCACCAATTGTGCAAGTTCTCCCACTTAAAAAGATGAGAGAGGCCTGTAATTGACATCATAGGTAGACCTCAACTATGAGAGACAAAATGAGAAAACATATCTAGAAAATCACATTGTCTGATTTTTGAAGAATTTATTTGCAAATTATGGTGGAAAATAAGTATTTGGTCACCTACAAACAGGCAAGATTTCTGGCTCTCACAGACTTGTAACTTCTTCTTTAAGAGGCTCCTCTGTCCTCCACTCATTACCTGTAGTAATGGCACCTGTTTGACATTGTTATCAGTATAAAAGACACCTGTCCACAACCTCAAACAGTCACACTCCAAACTCCACTATGGTGAAGACCAAAGAGCTGTGGAAGGACACCAGAAACAAAATTGTAGACCTGCACCAGGCTGGGAAGACTGAATCTGCAATAGGCAAGCAGCTTGGCGTGAACAAATCAACTGTGGGAGCAATAATTAGAAAATGGAAGACATACAAGACCACTGATAATATCCCTCGATTTGGGGCTCCATGCAAGATCTCACCCTGTGGGGTTAAAATGATCACAAGAACGGTGAGCAAAAATCCCAGAACCACATGAGGGGGACTTAGTGAATGACCTGCAGAAAGCTGGGACTAACGTAACAAAGGCTACCGTCAGTAACACACTACGCCGCCAGGGACTCAGATCCTGCAGTGCCAGACGTGTCCTCCTGCTTAAGCCAGTACATATCCGGGCCCGTCTGAAGTTTGCTAGAGAGCATTTGGATGTTCCAGAAGAGTATTGGGAGAATGTCATATGGTCAGATGAACCCAAAGTAGAACTGTTTGGTAGAAACACAACTCGTGTTTGGAGGAGAGTGAATGCTGAGTTGCATCCAAAGAACACCATACCTACTGTGAAGCATGGGGGTGGCAACATCATGCTTTGGGGCTGTTTCCCTGCAAAGGGACCAGGACGACTGATCTGTGTACATGAAAGAATGAATGGGGCCATGTATCGTGAGATTTTGAGTGCAAACCTCCTTCCATCAGCAAGGACATTGAAGATGAAACGTGGCTGGGTCTTTCAGCATGATGATGATCCCAAGGACACCACCAGGGCAACAAAGGAGTGGCTTCGTAAGAAGCATTTCAAGGTCCTGGAGTGGCCTAGCCAGTCTCCAGATCTCAACCCCATAGAAAACATTTGGAGGGAGTTGAAAGTCCGTGTTGCCCAGCGACAGCCCCAAAACATCACTGCCCTAGAGGAGATCTGCATGGAGGAATGGGCCAACATACCAGCAACAGTGTGTGCCAACCTTGTGAAGACTTACAGAAAACGTTTGACCTCTGTCATTGCCAACAAAGGATATATAACAAAGTATTGAGATGAACTTTTGTTATTGACCAAATACTTATTTTCCACCATAATTTGCAAATGAATTCTTAAAAAATCAGACAATGTGATTTTCTGGATTTGTTTTCTCATTTTGTCTCTCATATTTGAGGTCTACCTATGATGTCAATTACAGGCCTCTCTCATCTTTTTAAGTGGGAGAACTTGCACAATTGGTGGCTGACTAAATACTTTTTTTCCCCACTGTAGATGCTGTTAGGAACTGGCGTTGGGTGATACTTGATGGTCCAGTTCTTCCTAAAAGTGGTCACTGTGTGACAGGGCTCTATGTCCACCGACTTATGTTAAGGTGTAAGGAGGCAGAAACAGTTATACCTGCAGTAAGGGACCATGCAAACCATGAAAACTGCCCTAGATCGTTTGAAAATAGCATTTTTGCTAGAAGCTAAACCCAGACTATGCTGCTGAGTTGTGAAATCTCACTTAATGCTTTTAAGGCTAAGGCCCCATGTAGCAAACCGCAGCTTTAAAAAAAAAAAAAAGTGAAAATGTGCTGTCTTTTTCAATGTCTTTGTTGCTTTTTTTCTGCTTTTTTTTTTTTCTCCTCTTATTAAATTTATAAGGAAAACGCTCGCTTTTCTCTAGCAATGTTTTTAGTAGCGCAGAGCCAGAAAACCAGTCTCTGAGGCTCTTAGCAAACAGTTCTTGCTTATTGTAGTAAGTTTTGTAACTCCAGACTAGCTATTTTTCTGCACATGGCTTAGTAACTGTTTATGCTAGGTTCACACTAGTGTCGGGAGTGTCCATTGTTCTGATCCTTCAGAACAACGGACAAATGGACCACTAAAATAGCGAACACAAACAGAGCCTGGCAGACACCATTCGTTGAAACTGCTGGACGAAAAAGTCAGAATTGCAGTACTTTTTGTGCGTTTTTTTTCAAAGGACACTGCGATGGAGTCTCTGAACAGAGACTTTGATGCAGATGTGACCTCAGCCTTAGGGGGGACCAATTTTGTAGCGGATGATAGTCAAATGAAATCTGAGGGCCATCTGTCCCCCATTGATTTCAAAAGGGGGTTCCATTCCACTCCATTCTATAATCGGAATAGAACAAAGTATCGGACCCCCATCAGGAGAGACTTGGCCTGCACACTCAGTCATGTGCGTAAGGCCTTAGGATTTCTTTACATGCTTGATTAATTTTGGATTCGATTTGAGACACTGTATTTTCAACAAACTTTGCATAAATCAACAGCAAATTATAAGAATCTAGTAAATCTAAGAAACTTTTTCAGAGAAACTGACTTTTTCTTTGCTTGTCTGCCCCCCCCCCCCCTTCCCATCCCCATTCTGCACAAAAAAAGTCCATGGAGAGGAGCAGGAAGAAGAGGCTTATGAATGGAGACAGATGCAGAGACACATAGATGGTGCTATAGATTCTAGTGAGTGTTCTACCTCACCATCATGCTGGATTCACAAATACATTGTTCAGTACTAGTGGCGTCACTTGGAATGGCTGGGCCCATTACTCTGAAAAGACCCCAAAGTATAATGATAGCAGTGTTTCTAGGGTTCACGGGTCCGCGGCCTTACGTAACGATCCCCGCTCCTGCTCACAGCCGCTTCCGATGAAGTGACCGCGTGCTGGAGCGGGGATCGGTAAGTAAATAGGGCCCATTACCTGCTGTGGTTACTCCAGCAGGTAACAGCTTATTTAAAAAAATAAATAAATCAGGGGCCCGCTGGGCCCCCTAATGTCCCGGGCCCTGTGGCAACCACTACTGCTGCTACCCCGGTATTTATGCCACTGGTCAGTACTTCTCTATGTCATCCATGTTGTTCCTTCTCCTTGTGCAAATGGTTTAAAGAAGTAGGATTTTCTCTTCATTGTGTGCAGTGTATGGAAGCCATAGCAGCTAGTCTCTGCTCACTAGCTCAGGCCAAACTGAAAATTAGTCATGAAGCTTGCAGAAGGACTTGCAGAAGAACTGGTGATAATTGGCAAACACGAGTCATATAGAGGTCAGAAATGGTGTTTATCCTTGTGCACACACATTAGTGTATTCTGAAAAGTCACCTGAAACATCAGATAAGCTTTATGGCTGAGGCCCAATGTGGCATAAATGCCGCGGCAAAAACAGTGGCGTTTTACAGTCACTGTACTGAATCCCATCCACACATTGCAGAAAAATACATGGAGCGAAAACGCTGCGATATCCAAAACCGAAATCACAGCATGTCAATTATACCTACAGAAATGCTGGCGATTTTCCTATAGGTATAATGGAAGCAGATTTTCCAACAGGGAAACGATGCGTTGCCGCTGCGGTTTTTCCCGCAGCGCTTTTTCGCTGTGGTCCGCTTCTCCAGGACAAAGTTAGTATAGTATGCTTGTGGCCAAAAAGTTTAGCTTGATAGATTGTGCGATTCCTAATTTGATGATATATGTATTCTCATGGTGAATGTGGAAGCCAGTTTATACGCTTCATCAGTTAAACTTTACAGTAAAAGTAACTGTAATTAAATCACTGACTTCTTTGGAAACAATCTCTGCAAGCTTGTAGAGACTCTATTCTGCTTTTGTAACTGCCATACGTTATAACCCCGGAATAGAAATACATGAAAATTATTCACTGCAGCACAGACATTGTACTGATCCTGATGATGGGCTCTTCTCACTTGTAACAATGCCCTCTATAGAGTTGAAGCTTCTTACCAGCCTTGATTTGTTGACTTATTTTGTTATTGTTTTACTGCAGTACGTGTGGATAATTTAGTTGTGTCAGACATCTACGATTTTTTTTCCGTAAAGTCATCAGTCATATAGGTTACAGTTTATGTGTAGCTTTTGTAGCACAGTGTCAGCAGTATTCTCTCTGGCTATGTGAGTATTTTTTCAGCACGTTTTCAAAACTCGTATATCAGTGTCACCAGTGTGAAAGCAGCCCAGAATGATAAATTCACAAACAGCAATAACTTGCAGGCACATTAACGGAACATTCGATTTCCAGCTTTTCATCGGGAGAAATGTTCAGATGTTTTGAAGTTTTCCCAGTTCAGTAGAGAAAGCTCATGTGTTCAGGCTAAAATTTAAAGACTAACGTGTACTTTTGAGAAATCATTTATTTATTTTTTTTTTTTATTGCACTGGAAAATCTAAATGAAGCTCCATCATAAGTGCATATGACCCCTTTATCAAACCCCAAAATGACTACAGACAGCAAATTTTACTCAGACTCAAAATACAACATACATTTAGACCAGATCAGATCTCAAAATTATTATGGATCCCAGGCCCTAAAGCAGACCCAATTCTGAAATTCATACTTGCTTTGGGCTTTCCGTTGTTCTGGTCTGCTGGGGGACCCAAACGACGGAGAGCCGTCTGCTAAAACAGCGTTTACCCACGGACATCCGTTGACAGGTTTGTGCCCTTTTTTATACTGAAACCAGCATAGAGAGAAGTGTGCAAGACTTTTCTCTCCGACGATTTTCGGCGGATTCTGCGACAAAGTCTCCTATGGAGACTACGACGCAGATGTGAACCCAGTCTTAGTTTATCAAATCACAAAATAAATTTAGTGCCCAATCTTAACTGACACAAAACCCAAAATAAGCAGACATCATGCTCCAGGATAAATTTTGGTGCCAGACTGCATTCAGAGTTAAGGCACTAAAGTGTTTTCAGCCCTCAGATCACAACTTACATTTACTTACCTCTCCTCACTCCTGTAGTGTTAAAGGCTCAAGAATATCTCCTTCCTCAGCTTTTGTGAATGAATAAAACGAATGAAAAGAATGTAGCACTTGGGGTGATTGCCTGCTCTTTTGATTAACCTTTTCATGTGAGGCTAATCGGGAAGCTAGAGGGCCAGAAAATGATCATCATCCGCAAAAAAGCATTGTGTAAATGCAGCCTTAGGATCTCTACTGTCGATGGGTGGTAGACAGCTGTAGCAAACAGCATGGGACCGCCCACCTGACAGTAGAGAGTTTAATTAGCGTATTGGATTCTGAGTCTAATATAAGTGATTGTTCAGGAACGGTGAGGGTTAGAGATAGAAACCTCCCAACTGCACCAGAATCATTGGAGCGCCGCCTATTGAAACATGCAAAGAGTTGGAGATGGTGAAAAGTCCTCTAACTTTTATCTTTCCCCAGCTTTGTAGGGAACAAGAGATTACATTGACCTCCACTGGAAAATTGGATGAGATGTTTCTTCTTAAATGCACTTGGCGTTGGCGCATTGATACTTTGCAAATATTCTGTTGCATTGACTACCGAAGCCATCATAAGCCTATAGTATACTGTAAAGAACAAGAGTGCCCCTTTCAGCCAAACTGACCATGAACAATGGCCGCCCTATGCTCAAAAGAACAACACTGAATGAGGGTGCCTTTTTAATTTGTTAGGATAATGTGCAGGTTTTTTTTTTTTTTTAATGTATCGGTTAAACATACAGTCCTAATGTACAGTGTTTATGTACATCTTCAATACAGCATCTGCAGTGCATCATATTGTTAGATGTTATGTTTATGGTTAGTTCACTTTATAACTGGCGGTTTCAGTTCTTGTCCATGTCAGATCCACATGCATGCACACACATACAGTACATATATACATACACAAGCTAGGCCTTTTATCCTTCCCTCTCTTAGAATGCAGCAGATATCCTCTCCATTTTAATTCCATAGGGTATAAAAGAATAAAGGGTTGTAGGCTGCTAGCTCCAATGATCTGCCAAATTCTTTGGGAGAAAGCTAGCATACCAGAAGATAGTGTGTTAATGCCTGGTGCTTCACTGTCCCTCCCATTCTCAACACTCGGTGCAGAGAGGTGGGAATGAGGCAGTCTCCTCTCATTGTCCTTGAAAATCATCTTCACGCCTGAAATGAAAGACTCTTAGATCTCTGGTTCATAATTTCTCACATGGCATACAACAATATACCATCGCCTTGATAAACAAAGAGGAGTGTGATGTATATGCAAATCCAGTGTGTATAGTTATTGTACTGTAGGCACACACTCCTACTGGAACAAAGGAAACAGTGGTGACGCGCTTGTCCAAGAGGTGATGTCATTTTTTTTTCCTAATGGAATTTTTTGGAGAAAGTCAGCAGTTTGCAAAGGAACCATCTGTTTCACCACATTATTAGTAGTCTTGATGTAGAAGAAAGCAATCTAATACCAGTTAGTGCATAGTGCACTGCTTTACTTTCATAGAATACATTAGTCATTGCAGTGTATACTATGTTATGTTCAGCATGCACATTCTTATAGCTGCTGGTAGTCAATGTTCCCCAGTAGTCACTGTGTAGACTGAATCTATGGCGCACTTTTATTTGATTTTGTCACTTTTTTTTTTTTGGGGGGGGGGGAGGGGCAACAGTTTCATATCATGTATTGTCATAAAGACTGTGTTTAATATATGGTTTGGAGGTTGCATTAGAAACGTTTAGCTAAGGTTCTGTTATTTGTGACATAAAAAATTGTCTCCGCATGTCAGCAGTCCCATGCACCCCACTATAATTCTTTGAGGTCCAGCACTGTGTCTTGGTTATCATGTAGAAAGGAAACCACTATGTAGATGTGGACAGAGCCTTAGGCTAAGGCCCCACATAGCGAAACACAGCTAAAAAACTTTTTGTTTTTCTCTGTTTTTCTTCTCTTATTAAATCTATAGGGAAACCGCCTGCGTTTCTGCTGGTAAAATTGACATGCTATGTTTTTTGAAAGCGCATGCATTTTTAAAAACACAACTGTTTTTTTCCCCCACAATGTGTTTATGGAATTAGCCAGAATCTGTCACTTTTCTAGTACTGTAAAACACATTGTTTTTTTTTTTCTGCTGCATTTCCGCACATTTATTTTTGCAGACTTGCAGTTACTAATTTATAACACGGTAAATGGCACATTGTCACTGTTGTATGTGGTATTGCATGGCATCCTTGTCTACCATTGTAGTTTAATCTGTGACAATATCTAAGGTGCTATTCTGAAGGAACAATACATCAGGTAACTATCAGGTAAATGTATTCCAGCCCTCACACTGACCAGTGAGAAATAACCCAGATCTTCATTTATTTTCCCATTTATCGCTACAAATGTTGAGGATGGACCCACCAGACTGGTTTGTTTTCTCTCCTTTATGTGGCATTTTATTGCACAATTCTGCAAAGCCAAATTAGAAATGAAGGCAGTTTCTGCTGTCAAGGCTTTGTCTGATAGTGAAAGCAAGCTGTAAACATGGATGTCCTCTTCTCTCATAGTCCGTATGTTGTGTGTAAGAGTTAACAGTGTGGGTATTTGTATGAGTAAGGCCCTGGCTAGCAGCATGTAGTGGAGAGAGTCTCCCCGCAGCTCTAATCCTCTTGGGTTCCTGTAAGGCGCTCTATGTTGCAGAGGGGTTTCCCCAGGCTCCTCCTCCCAGATTCATTCATATTTTTTCACTCTCTTAGCTCCTTCCCCCTTTTGCTGCACATTATTCAGCCATCCTGTATCGCCTCTTGTCTTTTCCAAACTGTCAAGTGCATGAATCCTGCTTGATCTGTGGCTTGCTAGATCCAGCCCCCCTCATCCCATTCCTGTCCCCAGCACTGGTAAAAGCCCACCCTCCTTCATGCTTCCAGACTGTGCTCATGGCACCCTGCCTTTTCTCAGCACTAACCCTTAAATCCTTCCTCTGGCAGAATTAACCCTTGCTATCCGACATGCCAGCCTGAAACGAGCCGAGGCAATCTAACGACTGAAGTGGGGAAAAACCTTAATTTAGCCCAAATGATAGCGCATCACCTGTGTCTAGTGCCTGCTACCCTTGCAGGATGTCAGTGTTAAGGTATTTGTGTGCAGGTCACCCACCCAGCATTTCTTTACTGGCAGATGAATAATTGGAGAATATAATGCATTGTATAGCTAAGCAGTGTGAAGATCACATTTCAGTGTGGCGATGATCTAATTGGCTCCCTCCCTCCCTCCTCAGCACTGCTGCTGCTGAGCCTGCTAAGGTCCCTTGTCTGTAAGGAGGTACACGTAATGCTTTCATTCACAGGCTAGCAAATGTTATCCTTTTCTCTCTCTCTCTCCTCTGTCACCCCTTGTCTCCCTACCTCCCCCTTCCTTCCTCCTCTCCCGCTTTCTCTCTCCCTCCCTTCTCTCTTTCCCTCCCCAGTATTCTTGCTTGCAGTGTTGCAATAGGACGACAAGGCATCCCGATTTGTAAAGCAGGCACATTAGTGGGCTGTGCACATCGCATGTGATTCATAAAAGCATGAATGATCCAGAGGCGAGCAGCCAGCGAGATCTTCATGTGCAGGATGATGCTGTTTTGTTTTGCATTGCCCTGAAGGTGTGTGTACTGTATATATGTGTGGAAGGCTGCTGTAGTATTCATTGGAGCCCTCTTCCCTTTTTATTTTCCTTAAAGCGCACTATTAGTTTCCATTCTGTCTTTGCTTTTTATGATTTTTGCTGATCACATGCAGTGTTGTACATTTCATGGAGTGTGGGAGGGGAGTGAAGTCCCAGACCAGTGCATCCTGGTTTCCCTTAGTCTTGTCTTCCCTCATGTTGTTTTTCTCCTTCCCTTGTTCAGCTGCTGGATTAACTGATACACTTGGCGGGTATATGGAGGCTTCTCTCCGCCAGCACTGCTCTCCATTTTTGAGAAGGAAAAACCAGGCTTCAGGAGGAGGAGGATCATGCCTCGGACAAAACAGATCCACCCCAGAAACCTAAAAGGTTAGCAAATGGTTTCTCTGTTTTGATTGTTTGCTTGTTTTGGAGGGATGCATCCAGCTGTTTACCTAGTAAAGGTGGCCTTGCTGGAGAGGGAAGGAGATGCTCTGCAGCATGTCATTGTTTGGTAGCTGCAATCTTGTCCTGGACAGAGTCTTGAGAAGAGCCTGATCTGCGGGCTATTTTATGCTGCTTCCTAGCAAAAGCAGGAGATTATAAAGTGTACAATGACCCCCAAATATATAGCACGGAGCATCCTTTGTCTATCTCCAGTCGACTGACATGTCAGTGTTGCTCATATGCGCTAACTTGCATTGAATTATAAGTTTTATAGGCAACCTGATTATGTCACATCAGCCAAAAGACTTCTGCAAGACAGATGTGATATAAAAGCACCTCTACTGTAGTCAGGGCCTATAATATAACCTGTGTGGTTCTGTGTTGTAGGCCTCATTTTCAAGACTAGAACAAAGGTCGGTAAGGGGGCAAGGGTCACTCCACCGATGTCAGGCTTGTAGTGTGATAACTTCATTCTAGCAATGTATAAAAAGACTGCATAGTTAATGTTATTTCATTGCATTGTGAAATGAAACCACTGGAATGACATCATGTGCTTTTGTATGTCAAATGGGTTTACTGCCAACATTATGATGTGTTGTTGGTATTCACCATATACAGGTTACAATGATATATTTGAATGCTTAGAAATTGGCCTTCCCATCCACATTTTCTGTGTGCAAACACCAGCAGGGACATTGTATATTTTTTTCTGTAATTATATAGATAAATCTGCCAACTTTTAATTTGCCGTGTAATTATTGTTTAATGTACAATAATGATGGTTTAATAAACAAAACAGTCTAAGCCTCTGCACATGCAACTGTAATAGATGAGCTGTAATGTTTCATGTATGCTTCTTTCACCTTGCACCTTGCAATGTATCTTTTTATGTTAGCTGTACACCTTGCATCCAACAAGTGGTGCTTGGCATTCCATGCAACCTTTACTTCCTATGTGTCACTGTAGATACCAAAGACCTGGTTCTTTTCTTGGACACACACTGAAATATATAAATTGGATTAAGACCAGTCATTGATATAATATATTGAGTAAAGGTACTTATTTAGGTTTGACCTTGAACATGTGCTTGAAAGTGACTTTAATCACAAGAGTCATGGAAACACTCCTCCTGAGTAAATCACAGTAAACTAAAATACATAATACATGACATTGAAACTGAATTTTATCTTTGCATTTTTTTTCTACCTCAATACATAGGCCATTGAACTTTTATCTGGGGGACCCTGTGTCAGTCTGTCTCTTGCGAGATGGCCTAAATCTTCTTATATGTTTCAGAATGGTGTGTGTCCCTAATGAGCGCACTCAAAATGGATTTTTAAAGTGTGTATATACTGTATATGGGAAGAATATTACAGCTACAGGTAAGCACTCCTAGTAGCCAAACAGAAGAAAAAGTGTTGCTCTATTTGGCTGCTAGGGAAAAAAAACACCTATCTCATAGCTTGAGTCTGGTGTATTCATGAGAAGAGTGCTCGTCTGCATCTCCTAGCCCCTCGGAGAGGTGAATGACAGGTTACTTTGAATGCAGATATGCTCAGCAGCATGTCCATCAACTGTCCTGGGGAGCGCACTTCTCACCAATACACTACATTCATAAACTATATGTCAGTGTATTGTTTTTTTTGTCAGTAAAGTGTGTGGATCAGAGAAAAAAACATCCAAGATAGGGAAATAAATACAAGCAGATTTTGTATAAAGGAAAACTGGGAGAAACATGATGGCAACACACTGCACTATAAATCATAGATTAGATATGGGAAATGAGGTCTGTAGGTCAATAGAGATACATATCCATAAAAATTAAAGGGGGGCCAGGCCAGTTCTAGGAAAATACAAGGGAACGGATATGCTTATGAGACTCAAAAAGTTTCTTGAGAAATTGCTCAATTTTTTTTTTTTCTCTTTTAGTGGCCAAATGACATCTGTTATGGTTTTTTTTTTTCTTTGGGGGCCCCGGGGGAACTTTTTGGCAATAAACTGTAATACTGTAATATACTGCTCCTATATTGGACAGTACATTAAAGTGTAGATAAACATTAGAACAGTCTTTGATTTTCATGGCAGCATTTATGGCATTAATAAATTTAGTAAAATATTTTATAACTTTTTCAACTGGTAATATTACTGTAAATAATACAGTTAGAACTGTGATCTCTGTGTCAAGTGAAAGTTGAGAATCTTATCTTTCATATGGCACAAAGGACTAGATTTTATAGTACCCAAGATGGGACTGTTTAATTTGATCCCCTTATACACCTAGTGAGAGCAGTGGACAGTTTCAGCTCTCAGTAAAGAAACAAGAGAAGGAATAAAGAAGAGCAGTGAGTCACAGAAAAGAGCGAAATTTCTTTAATAAATTATATTACAATACAAATGCTGGCAGAGCAAAGTTTTGTGACTGATCTGCCTTACACTTTTTGCATGGAGTTGTCCTTTTCGTCCAGGGTTAGACAAATCCTGGTAACACTCTTCCTCGATATTTACTGACAAGAATCTCTCACATTGAGGAGAGCACCAGTAAAGGTGTGTAGAGATTTTAACTGTCAGTGAATTATTGTCTGACTGCTGAAAAACAAACTGGCTTCTGTAAAAGCAAGTTCAGATGCAGCTGATTTTTTTTTTTTTTTTTTACTGACTATTATTTCCAGATTTGCCATATATTTTACCCTTTGCAAAACTTTAAAGGGATTCTGTTACCAGAAACAAGCAAAAAAAAAACCCCATAGAACATGCTGCTGATTTTCACTAATGCAGCATGCCTATTAAAGGGAGTCTTTCACCAGAACACAGCATATCTACCCATCCCACAAATAGGTTAGAGTCACCTGAATCAAACAGTTTTTGTCCCCTTTGAATTGGTGCCTCCACTGCTGAGATATCGCTGTTTTTCTCAATATGCAAATGAGCACTTTGGAGCAATAAGGGCGTTGCCACTTACTACTTTGGAGCAAAGGGTTCAATTGTATATTGACAAAAAAGGCGATATTTTGCAGGGCTGTGAAATGTGTAGTCCTACAACAACTCCTTCATAAATTGCTGACAGCCATGGTCAGACAGAAGCAGTAAAAAGCCTCTAATTCATCAAAATGCTAGTGATTGAATTCCTAAAAAAAAAAAAAGTAAATCTACAAGTTATGCATCTAATTCATTATACAATATTTAAAATAAAATCACATAATATAATTAAAAATAACTTTTATTTTAAAGCCAAAGTTGGAGTCGGTAACTTTTTTCTGACTTCAACCAAAATTGGTTCAGACTCTAACTTCACAGACCTGAGATCTCAGCAATAAAGGCACCAATTCACAAGGGGAAAATATTGCTTGATTCAGGGGACCCTGACCTATCTGTGACGCTGGGTTACTAGACTGGGTTCTGGTGGTCCCTTTATTAGGCATGCTGTGGAAATGAAAATTAGCAGGATAGGCCATCAGTATCTCGAAATAATACCGGTGAAACCGCAATCTTCGTGTCATATGAAAGCTGAAAATCTGATGTTTAATATGACAACAGGTGCCAAAACTGATTAATAAAGTATACTAGTAAAAAAGTAATACTAGTCACATCAACCCCACCTTTCACTAGTGATCACATCAGAGCATTCTCTTTTGACAGCAGAACTCCCCCCAAACACTTCTGCTCATAGCTGTCACAGCCAGGCCTCCACTTCACCATTTGTATGCCTCTTGTACATTCCAGTAATATGCCTGTTTATAAAAGGAAGAAACATATAGGCTGCCCATTGCCATATGGTATGTGTAGCTTTATGTATTTGTATGTGACATTGTGTGCATTCTCTTTTGTAGCAGGAGCCCACTGTATCCACATCTGTCGGGAGTGATTGAGCTTGATGCTCTGATAGTATTTACAATTCATTGCATCAAGTGGATGCTTTGTATAAAAGTAAAATATACAAATTGCACCATAATGACTATACATCGCCTTAGAACAAAGGCCACTTATGGAATATCTGGATTATTTGTTCAACACAATAATAAACATATAGAATTGGACATAAATTAGTAAATTGGTGGTTAGACCAGTACCTAAAGTTTGATATTTTTTTCCAGTAGAGGTATTGGACAGCAAGAAGTGTTGACATATTTGATTACTTTTATAGAAACTGATAGGAAAACTGTCACTTTGTCATGGATTGAAAATGCTGACAAAAAAGGCTTGTTAGGCTCATTTAATATTTCTAGAAATGGATCCAACAAAAGTGGAGATGGTGAGAAAGCTATTAATTATACCTTTTTTTTTTTTTTTTTTTTTTTTTCTTGTTGTATGCTACAAAACATAAAAGTGTGACAAAGCAGAGCTTTCAGCTTTCTACTGTGGCATTTACTCGCCAGTTAGTCTTAACTGAATAGGGATAATCACCAGAATGTCTCACGCAATGGGTTCTGTAGCTGATCAGCAGCGGAATTTGTAGTAAGATCAAACAGGATGCTTATTTTTTCAACGTCTTGCTTCAGTTTCTGCCTTCCAGTCTCTGCCTTCCATTGAATACAATTTGAGGCAGATTCAGTACGGAATTTGGAGCTGAGTTTGAGGCAGAATCCAAATTCTTTCATGTTAACTTAACCATACACTGCACTTAGGGGTTGTCCAAGGAGTATTTATTCACTTACCTGGTCCCGGGGGGTTGTGATGTTGGCAGAAACCCCAGGTCCATCAAAAGCATCCCCGGGACCAGGTAATTGAATAAGAACTCCTTGGACAACCCCTTTAAGAATATGCTATAATTCTGTTCCTTACTGGCTTTTTGGCTGCTCCCATTTACATTGTATATAGATTTATAGTTTATATATAGATTTCAAGATGTTAATAAATGTGGTGCAAGGCATGTATTCTAGTTTTTGCAGCAAGTTTAGCTTACTAAATCTCCCCCAATTGAGTTGTATGCAATTTAGTGCACTCCTGTGGACAGCAGTTGTAATTTAATAGTTTAAAAGGAAAAATCTTGCTACAAATATATAGCCTTACCCTAAAAGTGTTAAAAGGAAATGATGAGAAATATGGTTCCACATGCAGAAGCTTACGTAATAGTGAATGCGTGCCGCTTTTCCAAGTGCCAGTCTAACTGTTTACTTTGGCAAGTCTTTACAGCCATGGTGCTTCTTGTCTAAATAAGCAATACGTTTCGGAAATGAACTTTAGGTGTGGCCTGTGAGCAGAATATTCCAGCATCAATGCTGTGAATAAGCGTCACTTTCAGTATCACCTACAGTAAATGACAAATCAATGTCAGTTAGTCCAGAAGTTCAGATTATATATTAAGATTTACATTGATGGCACAGGACGGACCTCGATGAAACTGTCTTGTTAAGACTTAATGGGTTTCATGCAGTTGGTTATAAATTTGTCACTAAACAGTCAAACAATTATTTTTTGTTCAGTCAAACAGTGTACCTAGATAGCAATTTCACTTTTTATCAAGAAGAAAATAGATATTGTTGGATATAATATATACTGCATTAGCAATGAATGCCAGTCTCCCACATTTGGCATCTCTTCTGATTTTCCCTGGGTTTCACAGAGCTCCTTTGTCATTGTCATACGACCAGGGATGACTCTCCTCCTCTACATCTTACCTTTCTGCTCCTTTTCATGACTTCTGTAAGTGTGTTACTGAGTAGGACCTTCCTGTTGTGTATGAATTTAGAGTGTACAAGTTCACTAGGGGGAATTTATTAAAAAATTCACAGCAGATAACTGGTATAGAAGTAACACCTCTTTGGTTCATGACCTAAATTTGCGCCAAAGATGCACCACTTTGACATTTTTCTGCCCCTCTTGTTTCTTTTTACAAAAGTTGATGAAGTGGGATGGAGATGAAGGCAGGCTGGGCAGGGAAACCGTAGCCCATTAGCTGGCATAGATTTTCAGTTCTGGCACAGGGGGATCTTGAGATGCAGCAGAATTATTAAAGGGGTTTTCTGGCCCCAACAGGACGGGGCAACAGTATCTGGCACCCAGATCCTGTACTGATCAGTGCTGGAAGCTTTTACATTGGACAGAGACAGAATTAGCTCTGCTCCTATTCAAGCAAGATTGTGCATTGAATAGAAGCAGAGCTGCTTCTGGCCCCATCCACTGCAGAAGCTTCCAACCCCACGAAGACAGCTGGCACAGCTAATTGATGCGGGTCCCGGGTGTCAGACTCCCACTCACCAGAAACTGATGGCCTATCGTGTGGGTAGGTCATCAGTATACAAAAAACACTCTTGGGGCTGGAGCCGCATCTTGTGCCAGTTGGGGAATGGATTAAGACTGGCATAGAAAACACCAGCCTTAATAAATTCCACCCAGGGTGTGTCGGTGAGATGGAGGGTAATTCTAGGATTCCATAACCATGTGCTTTTACATGGTTATCTATCTGTCCTTCTCTGCCTTATTTTTCCTCATCACTCTAGGGAGAGTCCCACTTTCAACGTATCATCAATGTCCAATCCATGAGGATTGCTTTGGTTGGTCAGTTTCTAATAAATACCCTCAGCAGTCATACAGTAAAACAGCTTTACCACTTAAGTTATGCCATGTAAACAGTTGCAGCCTAAGTAATGTGATGAAATATTATATGATCACTGCATCCATAGCTTCTTGTTCACACACATAGAAACGCCAATAGAGACCAGTTTAGCAAACTGCATTAATACTTATGCACAAGAGGAATTTATGAATGAAGTGATCACATGGTACACCACAACCTACATTTCCCACTTTCCGTAGCATTGATTTAGTAAATGATAGTAACTCTTCAATTAATGACAACTGAGAGTTATTTATTAGAAACTTGTCACCCCTGTTCACAAGCTGTAGATAGTATTGCAGCCCATCTTCATTCACGTCAGTGAAATAAAATGTGTAATAATGTGTATTTGTGAAAGCTGTCCTATCATATACTATGGAGAGGAATTCTAATCCTCTACAACCCCTTTTTAAGGGTAGTTCAGATGAGGCAAATTCATTCCAAAAATTTCTGCTACTAATAAATCCAATCCATAAATTTGTGTAGGGCTCTTTCTGTAGCATGTTTCCAGATTTCTGTAAACCCCATTCTGATGAATGGGACCGCTACATAAATTTAATACATCTTCTGTGAGTGACTATATTCTTAGAGTTTTTATATTTTTTTCATATGTAATCCTTTTATCTTGGTAGACACTGGTGCCCCCCCCCCCCACTGTTATCAGTGGGGACAGAAATTGACAACTGTGTAATATGGTTTTCCAGAGGGGGTGCTGCTTTTTCAGCCTTTTAGGGTGGCGCATTCTCTATTATGTCAATATGTCCTATTTTGACATGTTAATAATAGTATAATTTTTCTGAATTCATTTTAGACTCTTTTTACACTTGAGTCATGGATCTGTCACTATTCGAATTTCATTTTTCTGCTTCTATGATGGACCAGAAAAATGTAATTCACATCACAGATGTGAACTTGGTCTTTACCTGTTGTTGTTTCTTTCCATTTCTACAGAGCCCTCTTTACTTGTTTGGGAGATATTTCGTTTAGGCAGCTTGCCTTAAAGAATCATGGTCCTCAAGCCTGTGGGTCATTTTTCTTTGCTGTCTCTTTTAGTTATTTATTTTAACGAAATATGGCAAAATCTCTACATGCAGTGCTATCCTTCTTGGCAAAATGACAAAAGCCTCCACAGAACCCTGACTGACCTCATTATAAGTCAGTGGGGTCCATTGAGCTTACTTTGATTCACTGAAGGACAGATGCAGCACAAAACAGTGCCAATGTGAACTGAACCTAACTTTTAATTTGTGTTCATTGCTGGATCCCTACACAATAAACAACAAATGTATCTGCTCTGACTTCTTAGAGCTGTTACATCTTCAGTATAACAGCATGGAAATGTGGCAGCAGTCATGAGTGCCAGAACTAAGGAACCTTAAGTAGAAGAATATTAGATGTGCCCCTTGGAGGGAGGAAGGTTAAACCTTTTCCAGAGAATAATGTTTATGAAGTTCTTGTAAACCAAACATGGATGTGTGTGAATGCTTACATGTGGAAACCACTTAACAATAACTAGGAAAGGAGTGTAGCATAGGATCGGTCAATTTTTTAAGCTCTTTTTGTCTTGATGTGTAGTATCTCTCATGACAGACCCCTGCACATAGTTTGGCGTGTGATAGTGAGTTTATCTAAACATGTGAATGCTATTTATGTATGTGTTTGGAAAGGCCCTGACTTCCTTCTAAACTTTGCTTTCAGTGAGTGACTTTAGCCAGTACAGCTGATTCTAAGGAGGAACTAGCTTGCTCTTTCACTATGACTAGACCACAACCACTAGGTACTTTCCAAACAGCGAGGTTATTGACTTGACACCAGTCTCAACAGCTGCTGCACATTGTCTCCTTCTCACAGACTTGTGAAATATTTTAGAAATGTTGATGGACAGTGGAACTGTAACGTTCTAGCTCTTACTTCATTCTGGACTGTTCTATAGCTGAAAATGTGTGATTTGTTGCTTGCAGTGACCCTTGTCATTATGGGGACATCACTGGCTAGTTTTACAAACTACATTTGCAAGTTTAGGGGTCCTGCAGTAATCTGTGAACAATGGGAAGCCAAAAGTGTAAAGAAGAGGTTATAGTTTACACAATAGTCCTGCAGGTGCCCGTTCAGGAATTGAGAACTCTGTGGTGCACATTTATTAAGCTACTTGCATCTTTTTTTTGGCGTAAATTGCACATTTTTGAGGTCTTTTTCTGCGCTACGCTTCATTTATGAAACATTTACGCCTTTTTTTCCCACACTGTAATGTTGCTCTCACCACTTTTGCGTTTTGGCGAGAAAAGGGGAGTGGCCTAAATGGAGATCCTTTTCACTCTGTATTTATGACTTGCACCTTTTAAAAAAGGCGCAAAAAAGGTGCAAATGCACTCCAGTGCATGGGCAACATAAAAGATCCTGTCAAGTAAGAAAGCATTAGAAAGGGGCAGTTCCACCTTTTTTGTGCCTTTTTGACCAAAAAGGGTCAAAGTGCACATGGCCAAAAAATGTGCATCTAAACTAACTAACCTGTGCACAACATTTAACAAGGAGGTGTGCCTACATCATAAATAAGCACCACGATAAAACTAGTCTAAAAAAAAAAAGTGCACCTGCAAAAAGTATGGCGAAAAAAAGGGGCAGATGATAAATAACCCCTATATCTTGGCAAATGTTACACTGAATTTGATTAAAATTTGAGCCGAATCCTGATCCTGAAATACAAATTCACTGGACAGCTCCCACTAAGTAGTTACAGACAAATAAAGAAAATAAAAAGTAACTTTTATTTAATATACATTAAAGCCCAATAGCTAAAAAATGTCAGCTTGTTTACAGTTAGATAATAGAAGGGAGGTTGGATATGGTAAGATGTTGTTTAGTTCCATTGTTGTAATTTTTGAACAACTTTCCATTCATGACGTACACTTTAAAATATTTGATAGGTGTAGCTGCTTTCTGCTGTTTTTTATTTAAAGGGGTTATCCACTTTCTAATATTGATGGTCAATCCTACAGGGAACACCCGGATCCTCACAGATCAGCTCCTGGTAATGTTTACATTCCCGGAAGCCATGCTGTTCACTCACCATACAAAGTGTAGCAGCGGATTTAGGTACTGCAGCTATGCCCCTTTGAAGTACTGTACAGTCATGGCCAAAAGTTTTGAGAATGACACAAATATTATATTTTCACATGATCTGCTGCCCTCTGGTTTTTATGTGTGTTTGTCAGATGTTTTTATCACATACAGAAATATAATTGCATTCATATTATGAGTAACAGAAGCTTATATTGACAGTTAGAATGAGTTAATGCAGCAAGTCAATATTTGCAGTGTTGACCCTTCTTCTTCAGGACCTCTGCAATTCTCCCTGGCATGCTCTCAATCAACTTCTGGACCAAATCCTGACTGATAGCAGTCCATTCTTGCAGAATCAATGCTTTAATTTTGTCTTAATTTGTTGGTTTTTGTTTGTCCACCCGTCTCTTGATGATTGACCACAAGTTCTCAATGGGATTAAGATCTGGGGAGTTTCCAGGCCATGGACCCAAAATCTCTATGTTTTGTTCCCTGAGCCATTTAGTTATCACCTTTGCTTTATGGCAAGGTGCTCCATCATGCTGGAAAAGGCATTGTTGAGCGCCAAATTGCTCTTGGACGGTTGGGAGAAGTTGCTCTTGGAGGACATTCTGGTACCATTCTTTATTCATGGCTGTGTTTTTAGGCAAGACTGTGAGAGAGCCGATTCCCTTGGCTGAGAAGCAACCCCACACATGAATGGTTTCAGGATGCTTTACAGTTGGCATGAGACAAGACTGGTGGTAGCGCTCACCTCTTCTTCTCCGAATAAGCTGTTTTCCAGATGTTCCAAACAATCGAAAAGGGGATTCATCAGAGAAAATGACTTTACCCCAGTCCTCAGCAGTCCACTTCCTGTACCTTTTGCAGAATATCAGTCTGTCCCTGATGTTTTTTCTGGAGAGAAGTGGCTTCTTTGCTGCCCTCCTTGAGACCAGGCCTTGCTCCAAGAGTCTCCGCCTCACAGTGCGTGCAGATGAACTCACACCTGCCTGCTGCCATTCCTCAGCAAGCTCTGCACTGCTGGTAGCCCGATCCCGCAGCTGAAACACTTTTAAGAGACGGTCCTGCCGCTTGCTGGTCTTTCTTGGGCGCCCTGGAGCCTTTTTGGCACCAATGGAAGTTGATTGATGATGCGATAGATTGTTGACTGAGGTGCAATCTTTCTAGCTGCAATACCCTTCCCAGTTAGGCCATTTTTGTGCAGTGCAATGATGACTGCACGTGTTTCTTTAGAGATAACCGTGGTTAACAGAAGAGAAACAATGATGGCAAGCGCCAGCCTCCTTTTAAAGTGTCCAGTGGTGTCATTCTTACTTAATCATGACAGATTGATCTCCAGCCCTGTCCTCATCAACACCCACACCTGTGTTAATGGAGCAATCACTGAAACCATGTTAGGTGGTCCTTTTAAGGCAGGGCTGCAATGATGTTGAAATGTGTTTTGGGGGATAAAGTTCATTTTCTAGGCAAATATTGACTTTGCAAGTAATTGCTGTTAAGCAGATCACTCTTTATAACATTCTGGAGTATATGCAAATTGCCATTAGAAAAACTGAAGCAGTAGACTTTGTAAAAATTAATATTTGTATCATTCTCAAAACTTTTGGCCATGACTGTATATATAACCTTGGGACTCTGGACCATTAGATTTTTTTTTTTTTTTTTTTAACACGTTTACATGACTGAATTGAAATACCATCCATATGAATTAGTCTTTTTCTCATTCAACATATTCTGCAGTGCTTAACAGAAATTGTAATTACTTATTGTCCCAAGTAGGGCTCACAGTCTAAACTTCTTATCAGTATGGGAGGAAACCTACGCAAACAGGGAGAACATACACCCCCTGGATATGAACTCAGAACTCAGCAGCTCGCAATATTGCAGGCCAATGGGCTAGGAAACTGGTAAGTTTGGCACTGCACACTTCTGCATACAGTGCTATTGGCAGGACTGGGCTGTCATACTAACAACTGAATCTGCACTGGGACAGGGCAATTTGCACAAAAATTCCTGATCATATAGCTTATACTGAGAACTATGCTCTCGAATATCGAAGTAAAGTGATAATGATGAACTAAAGGGTTGTCACCATTAAATCACTGTTGTCTATGACCTGTATATGAGGATGGCCAACCTGTACCCTTATAGTAAAATTAATAATGAATTAATACATTCTGTAAAATCTAAAAGTGTCAAGTGCTCACCCATTAATAAGTTTGTGTTAGGCAGAATGTACATTAAATAACTACGCCTGCTCGCCAGTTTTAATCTGGTTTACCCCATCCCTATCTACTTTGTGTCTTTAAAGCTAAGTCAGAGTGATACAATTAAATTTAAAACAGGGTTTATGTTCTTGGTGGCATAGTATACGTTAGATGTACACATTCTTGACATTGTTGCACGTGGAAGAATTAGAGAATTCATTTTTTATGTAAATATTATTCACTGAGCAAACTTCTAACTTAATATGGGAAAAGGAGGTAAAAATATTTTAAACCATTTTACATTAAAAAGGGCTGTAAAATGAATTAATATCCTCTTTAGTTTTAAATAATAAGAGAGCCCCAATGAGTCCCATTAAAAAAATAAATAAAGTACATTATGGGGTAAACTAAGAAATAATACAAGGCCCAAAACTCTATATGGATTGGGAAAAACATAATCTTAAATTACAGTGAAAACTCTTGGTTTTAGGTGCTCCCCTGCATATAGACTAGAAAGCCGGGGAGAAGTAGCTGAAACTGAGGTACAGTTAAACCCCATAACTGCAGGGATCCACCTGGTGACCAAACTGGTTGCCAATGCAACTAAGAATTTGCAAATTACACCAAGACTTTGAGGCTAAGGCCCCAGGTGATGTCTCGCAGCAAAAAAGCGCTGGGGGAAAAACTGGTGGCAACGCATCGCAGTTCTTCCAACAGCGCAAGAATGTCGCACAAATGCAGTTTTTCTCCAATTCCAGTACATTATACAGAATATTAAATGGTACCATTACGAAGTTCAATTTGTCCCACAAAATAAATAGCGTTTGGAAGGCCAGGAGTCAAAATCAAAAAAACAAAAAATGGCTGCAGTGGGAAGGGGTTAAAGTCTAGACTCTGGCCCCTGTGGAGTTAGAGCTCTTTAAAGTGACTGCGCTCTCTGCAGTTTCACTGAACTTCTCCTACTGGGGGTAAACTGTAATGTGTTTTTCTCAAACCCTGAGCAGGATACTTTCAAAGCTGTCAGGGGGTTAAAATGCTGAATCAAGTCATAGAAAACAAAATGCCCTCAGGTTCAGCATCTCACTCTCTATATATTTTACTGACTAAGGGTGGATTCACACGACTAAGTTTCACCCATCCGGTTAGCCCGGATTTACCAGCATGAACTTCATTCCGGGAGAGGGACTCCTAGTATCATAGTTATCCATGATGCTAGGACTCCCTGCCTCCAAGCAACATACTGTCCTGTACCATTTATCATAGATGACTATGATGCCACAAGTCCTGCTTCCAGGATACTGTTGAGGCTGGTACATCCAGTGAACAAACGGACTGAGTTTTATGGGTGAAACTCAGTCATGTGAATCTAGGTTTAAGGCTAGGCTCATACTACCGTATCAACGGTAGCAGAGTAACGTAAACAGACTGAGCCCCCTTCGTCTTTGTCCGTTCCCATTTATTCTAATTTAAACAACATGAAGGATGCTGCATGCAGGACTTTTTCTTCCATCAGAAAAGTTAAAAAGTTTTAGCATTTAGGTGAATGCAGATGGACAACTGATGGAGAGTCTGCATGTGTCATTTAATGTCCGTTGCTCTCAGCCTATGACGAATAAGAGCAACAGACATTAAATAACGATAGTATGAACGCACCCTGAATAATCTAACTGGCCTAATGTAAAGTTATACAGGTAGATTAAAAAAAAAAAAAAAAAAACTGCTTAAAAAGTGTCTTTGCTTTCCATCGTAACCGTTCACGTCATAGTTTTTATTTTTTCAAGAGCGGAATACAAAATGATAATCGTGCTTTGATTGCTATGGACAACAAAGACAGTTTTTCTTTTAGACAGTTTCTTTATAAATCTCCCCTACAGTCTAGGCCAGGGGTCGGCAACCGCCAGCACACGTGCCAAGAGTGGCACACGAGACTTATTTCCCTGCCATGGACATCCCAAGTCCTCACCCAGCAGTTTCGATTGGACCAAACACAGCCGAAACGAAACCGCTATTATTATACTTGGGGGGGTCTCTTCAGACCCCAGAGTATAATAAGCGGAGCCCACTGGGAGGTGATGAAACATAAAAAAACAATGTTACACACCTTTCCTGCGCTCTGAAGCCGCTCTGTGCTCTGCAGGCGCTTCTGTCTGAAGTAAGAGACCGCTGACAGGGCATCAGAGGCATAATGACGCGACGTGACCCATGGCCCTCCACTTATACTCTGGGGTCTGAAGAGACCCACAGTATAATAGCTAGTGAGTGGTGAAAATTGGAATATTATAAAAGTTTGAATAGTATACTGTTTGGAGGGGCTGCTGTGGGACATAATACCATGTGCAGGGGCTGCTATGGGATATAATACCACGTGCAGAGGCCTCCATGGGACATAATACTGTGTGCAGGGGCCACTATGAGACATAATACTACATGCAGGGGCCACTATGGGACATTATTCTGTATAACGGTGTGTTTTCTGTATTAAGGATGTGTTTTTACACAGAAAACTTTTTTTTTTTTTTTTCAAAAATGCACCATGTGAACGTAGTTTTACATCAAAGTAAAAGTTCCAGTGAGCTAAGAATATAGCTGCATCCAGATACATGTGTTTTCACCATAAGGATGCCGCCATACGGTGCTCCTGGACACTTACATTTACCACTAATTGGGGGCTGCACATGGACTTTCATTGCTTCTAATCAGAAAGTACAGGATCGTCCCAGGAAATAGCAGTAAGCGCATGTGTCCTAAAGCATCTGGTGGCAGTACTTCTGTGTTATGGTTTGTGGTATATGACTTTAGTTTAGGGGTCGTCAGACTTGCAATTAATGACCGGAACTCTGAGTACCTCATCTTTGATTTTTTTTTAATTCAAATCGGCACGCCGAACAAGAAAGGCTGCCTACCCCTGGTCTAGGCCATGGGTGACACAAAATGCTTTAAGAGCAACTGGTGAGATATGTGCAACATACAGTCATGGCCAAAAGTTTTGAGAATGATACAAATATTAATTTTTACAAAGTCTACTGTTTCAGTTTTTCTAATGGCAATTTGCATATACTCCAGAATGTTATAAAGAGTGATCAGCTTAACAGCAATTACTTGCAAAGTCAATATTTGCCTAGAAAATGAACTTTATCCCCCAAAACACATTTCAACATCATTGCAGCCCTGCCTTAAAAGGACCACCTAACATGGTTTCAGTGATTGCTCCATTAACACAGGTGTGGGTGTTGATGAGGACAGGGCTGGAGATCAATCTGTCATGATTAAGTAAGAATGACACCACTGGACACTTTAAAAGGAGGCTGGTGCTTGCCATCATTGTTTCTCTTCTGTTAACCATGGTTCTCTCTAAAGAAACACGTGCAGTCATCATTGCACTGCACAAAAATGGCCTAACTGGGAAGAGTATTGCAGCTAGAAAGATTGCACCTCAGTCAACAATCTATCGCATCATCAAGAACTTCAAGGAGAGAGGTTCCATTGGTGCCAAAAAGGCTCCAGGGCGCCCAAGAAAGACCAGCAAGCGGCAGGACCTTCTCTTAAAAGTGTTTGAGCTGCGGGATCGGGCTACCAGCAGTGCAGAGCTTGCTGAGGAATGGCAGCAGGCAGGTGTGAGTGCATCTGCACGCACTGTGAGGCGGAGACTCTTGGAGCAAGGCCTGGTCTCAAGGAGGGCACCAAAGAAGCCACTTCTCTCCAGAAAAAACATCAGGGACAGACTGATATTCTGCAAAAGGTACAGGGAGTGGACTGCTGAGGACTGGGGTAAAGTCATTTTCTCTGATGAATCCCCTTTTCGATTGTTTGGAACATCTGGAAAACAGCTTATTCGGAGAAGAAGAGGTGAGCGCTACCACCAGTCTTGTCTCATGCCAACTGTAAAGCATCCTGAAACCATTCATGTGTGGGGTTGCTTCTCAGCCAAGGGAATCGGCTCTCTCACAGTCTTGCCTAAAAACACAGCCATGAATAAAGAATGGTACCAGAATGTCCTCCAAGAGCAACTTCTCCCAACCGTCCAAGAGCAGTTTGGCGCTCAACAATGCCTTTTCCAGCATGATGGAGCACCTTACCATAAAGCAAAGGTGATAACTAAATGGCTCAGGGAACAAAACATAGAGATTTTGGGTCCATGGCCTGGAAACTCCCCAGATCTTAATCCCATTGAGAACTTGTGGTCAATCATCAAGAGACGGGTGGACAAACAAAAACCAACAAATTCAGACAAAATTAAAGCATTGATTCTGCAAGAATGGACTGCTATCAGTCAGGATTTGGTCCAGAAGTTGATTGAGAGCATGCCAGGGAGAATTGCAGAGGTCCTGAAGAAGAAGGGTCAACACTGCAAATATTGACTTGCTGCATTAACTCATTCTAACTGTCAATATAAGCTTCTGTTACTCATAATATGAATGCAATTCTATTTCTGTATGTGATAAAAACATCTGACAAACACACATAAAAACCAGAGGGCAGCAGATCATGTGAAAATAGAATATTTGTGTCATTCTCAAAACTTTTGGCCATGACTGTAGATGCTACTTGTGCACACTGTTTTCTCTTCCTCTCCCATCAATTTATAACTTACTAAGATATTTCTTGTATGGCATGAAAGTAACATGCATATATAACTTTGCTTACTTCTGGACTGCAAAAATTGCACTGTACAACCATAGTGAAAGATGATGTCTATGAGCTCAGATAACCATAGTCTCAAAATAAAATGTATTACCTGGATTGTTGAGCTCTTTCTGTGCACCTCAGAAACTTCTTACACACAGCTCATACATTTCAACTTAGGTACATGGGCTTGACTTTGCACCTGTTTGTGGAACTGGTCCTCAGCAATGAAAACTTTAGTCATGTCAGGATATATAGCTGTATTCTGCCCACGTTTCATAGCTACAATATATAGCTACTGTAGATGCTTTGCACAATGGATACCACAGTGCAGACCAACCCAATTGATTTAGTGTGAGCTTTGATGGGGTGTGCCTAGGTGGTCACAGTTTATATGAGTAAAAGAGTTGCAGAGAATCTGTAACAGAGACTCTGTCAGAAGCCCTTGATACACCCTTGATCAACATAAAAAAGAAAACTGTTTAAGAAACTAAGCTTTTTTTTTTTTTTTTTTTTTTTTTAGTGTTAGAGTTTTTCAATGTTATGATTTACTTGCTGTAGCTACTAACATTTTGTGGAGATTGACAGATTATGCCCACGATTTATCAGGCAAATGACTTCCTGAATACAATGTCAATGCTAATTTATTTGGCTCAGTTGCAGGAAGAGAAGTTCACTGTACCCAGGCTGCGTTAACAAATCAGATGTGTCAGGAAGAATGCGGGGTGCTGTTTGTTAAGAATAAAGACAAACAAAGATTTGCAATACCTGCTTTACAAGTAAGATTCTGTGAACGTATTAACTAAATCGGAGGTTTTACTATGGCCGATTAAAATAAATAAGTAAATAAAACCAGAGATGAGGTACTCCACATGTCATGCACTGCCGACCCCTACATAAATGTCTTGTAATGCTTACTATAAACACAATTGAATAGTTGATTAAACTTACATGACAGTGTGACCCTTGTCCCTGATGTGTTTTTCAAAGATGACCCTTCTTTTATCTTAACAGGAGACTTCGGGTGGCCTGCAGTAAGCCTGCTTTATGGTGGGCAGAGAATGGCCCTTACACAGCCTGGTAATAAATGTAAGCCCACCAGTGTGTTTAGTTTCCATATTATCCCTGTGCACTGGATTCAGGGTACAGAAACAAATTGTAGCGGCAATTACTGTCCTCTGATAAGGCAATGGGACATTAGGACATCATGCTTCAATATTTTCCATGGAAATCAAGTTATGGGTGTCACAATATGGTGATGCAAAGAAGTACTTGTTTTTTTAAAAGCTTATCATTTTTGTAAAGGTATTAAAACAAATAAAGAAATGATAAATTTGGTACTGCCATGATTGTACTGACTCACAGAATATAGGCAATGTCATTACCTTGGCCAGGAAAGCCACAGACAGCCACATTTGTGCCCTGCTGATTCCTACTACAGCATATGGACATGGGTTGTTGTAATGAGACATGCCCCCTAAAGCCCACCTTATCAGTGTTTCCTGGTTGGATCCCCTGGAGGAGTCACAGGCTGACAGCAGGTGCATTGCAGAAGGTGTGAAACAGAGACCTAGTGCAGATACTGTGGTCCAGGGTAGCCAAGAAAAGCATAATAACATTCAGTTTAGACATAGCCACTGGTTGGCTACAGAGAATGCCAAACAAAAAATGGACCTGGCTGCAGGTTGCTGGAGAGTAGTGCTGGATTGTGACGGTGTAACCAAAAAATACATAGTAAAACATATGTAAGGTAAGGCGTGATTTACCCAATGGATAATTGTGATCTTTGCGAATTAGCTTTAGGAATAGTTTTCCCAATCCCATCCTTTGCAGTAAATATACGGCTCCACCATAGAGCTGTAATTTGGCCGTGTGCGTTAAGCCTATCAGATAGCATACTGGTTGGTAAAGGTTGAAATAACGCTTCAGAGCACAGTATTTGCATTGCATATGCTGTAGGAGGAGGGAGGTCCAAGAAGAATCCACAAACAGCTGTTGTTGATCTGTTGTTGTTCCACTAGAAGCCTCAGTGCTGTCATAATTTCTTCAGTCACATGCGAATGGTTTTAGGAAATAATTGCAATAAAATTGGGTTTATTTATATGCAGAGAGAAATTTGTTGCTGTCTTTAATTCTGCCAGAAACCTCACATATTAGGCAGGTTTCATTATGGCATCACTTGCTGGCATAAGACCACATCTATAGGGACATTATTTATTCCAGTACTATGCACTTTAGATATGTACTACGAAACATAATATCTACTCTTATAGATTAGTCCAGAAGACAATCCTACTCAGTAACTGCTATAACTGTATCCAAACAGCATCCTGAATATGACTTATAAGAATTCATAACCGTAAAAGAAACCTATAAATATATATACATATCTGTGTGTATATGTATAATATATATTACTGCAGCTGTGTTAAAAAATATGTTGTAGCTATTGGAATTGGGGGGAGGAAAAATTGAAAACAGTTTGCTGCTTTATATAAATGGTGGCATGTGACAGACGTGCAACCCAGAATCCTAACAAAGCCCATATGAACAGAACCTTAAGGCTAAGGCCCCACGAAGCGAGCCGCAGCCAAAAAGGGCTGCAGAAAAGACCGCAGCAGCAATGTACAGCGGTTTTTCCTGCAGCGATTTTCACAGAAAGTTGGCAGAGGTTTGCTCTGCGGACTTTCTGCTTCCATTATACCTATAGGGAAACCGCCGGCGTTTCCGTAGGTATAATTCACATGCTTTTGGTTTTGAAAATCGCAGCATATCTGCTGCACGTATTTTTCTGCAAAGTGTGGATTGGATTTGCTAGAATCCAAACCACCTTGCAGTGTCTGTCAAACACTGCATTTTTTCGGTTAAAGCCACATGGGGCCCTGCCTTTTGCATGAGCGCTGTGGAGTCGGAAGGCCAAACCAACAATTCCGACTCTCTTTTTCCCACAGCCCGACTCCAATGTGGAGAGAAAAGCGCAGCTTAAAGGACTTTTCTCTCCGCATTTTGAAAGCGGAATGGGGAACTGAATCCCCAGACGGAGACCGAGTGCTGGTGTGAACCTAGCCTTAGCTACTTACACATTATAACTTTATTACTATCTGTTGACAGGGCTGTGGAGTCGGTAGGTTACTGACTCTGACTTCTCTATTTCTCAACAGCCCAACTGTGACTCATTCATAAATGCCTGACAGTTGTTGTCAGTCAGGAGCCGTAAAGCTCCTCTAATTCATTGAATTGAATTCCTATGAAAGTGAACATGTAATTAATAATGTAATTTTGAAGCTGCTGTTGGAGTCGGTAACTCCAACTCTGACTGCACCCAAAATTGGTCATGACTCCGACTCCACAGCTCTGGTTGTAAACCTGTGGCAGATTTTTAATCTCTTCATATTTTGATGCACAGCAGTCACACAGTACCATAAAACTTATACTTCACACACATACACACACATCATTTTTCAAATTTTCAAAAATGTCATAACCAGAAGACTCTTATCCACTATTAACAGGATAGGGGATATGTGTAATGGGACAACCCCTTTAACCCCTTCATGCATTCTCACGTACATGTACGTGGGAGAATGTGGTTAGTTACCGCATCCCCACGTACAGGTATGTGACGGTGATCGAGCGGGCTCAGAAGCAGAGCCCGTGCGATCACCGCGGGAGCCCGGCTGTATTTGACAGCCAGGCTCCCGCTGAAACAGCGGGGACCAGTGATAACACTGATCCCTGCTGTTTAACCCTTAAGATGCCGCGGTCAATAGTGACCGCGCCATTTTAAGTGTTTGCTAGCGGCACAGACTGCCGCGGACGTCATCAGGAGAGGGTGTCAGCTGTAACTGACAGCTAACACCCTGCTCCTTAACCTCCGATCGGCGCTCTCGCCGATCAGGGTTTTTAACCCCTTGGATGCCGCGGTCAAGCATGACCGCGGTATCCAAGGGGTTCTGCCATGTTGCCGCCCTGGCACACCCCGCGGCGAGATCGGGAGGTGCCGATATCTATAATATGCAGCCCGGGGTCTGGCCAGTGACCCCAGGCTGCCTGAAGCCCCCACTACTTGGTTGATCCTGCTGGGACCTCTGGAAATCAGCCTATGTCTACATAAGCTGAATTCCTGTATAGATTGCAATACACGTGTATTGCAGTCTATAGTGCTGAATCAGCGATTCAGGTGTCCTAGTGGGACATATAAAAAAAAAAGATAATATTTATTAACTTATTTGGGTGGTATGACTATCTGTTTGAAAAGCAGAGCATTTCACATTTTGAAAATTACGATTTTTTTTTCCAAATTTCCATCAAATTTCCTATTTTTTTAAATAAATAAATACAAAAATATTGATCAATGTTTACCACTAACATGAAGTACAATGTCTCACGAAAAAACAGTCTCAAAATCACTTGTGCAAGTTAAAGCGTCTTAAAGTTATTGCCATATAAAGTGACATATGTCAGTTTTGAAAAATGAGACCTGGTCCTTAACGCACTTTTGGTCTCAGACCTGAAGGGGTTAAGGCTCCATTCACATCATATTTTTTTTACATCTGTTTTAGCATATCCGTTTAACATATGGAAAAACAAGGATCTCTGATGTAAACTGATAGCCATCCGTTTACATTAATTTTTTGCATGCGTTAAATGGATGTTAAAAACATGATGTGAGTAGACCGTTGATGTTCGCCCTACATGCTATATTTTAAAATGTTCATATTATAATGATCAGGCTCTATTCAAATAACTGATGGGCATCCATGAAAAAGTTTTTCTTCCAAGGGGCACCTGTTTTCATAGATCTTTTATAGATTTGAGTCTATCTGTAAAATGCCCAAAAATAGGACATGACCTTGTTTCTAAAACAGACTGTCAAAAAAAAAAGTCATGTGGATATCCCCATTCACAAATGTTGAATTTATTGCAGTTGTGTGATGGCTGCTGACATAGATCATGTGAATAGGACTTAAACCTGGAGTAAATGCTCTTGTGTAGCCCCAGTTTATTTACAGATGACAGGCCACTGGTAGCATGTCTTGTCATAAAATATTAGGCTATGGCTAAACAAAGGCTTGTGACCTTCGTGACATAAGATTGCAATGTTGCACTGCTACATCACGATTAGGCCAAGGCTATTTTGGCTGCAACTCCCATGTGCGACCAAAGTTTGCCTTGTCGCTCTGCGACTCATTTACTAACATAAGTGAATGGGAGTCGCATTGGGACCCCAGAGATAAGCGACCGTAGGGTCACAATGCTATTCCTGTTATTTGCATTAGTGAAGGAGGTACAGGACAACACGATAATCTTTCTCATGGGCCAAATCGCTGTGTAGCCCCAGCCTACATGATAGTGAAGTGACCACATCTGCAACACAACAGTCAGAAATGAAAACCTGCAAGATATCAATGGACTCATAATCACCATTTGTGACTTAGCAAAGCAAAATTGGCGGGGGGCTGGCAAGTTGTGGTAAAATGGCAGACAATGGAGCTGTCATGAGGCACTGTCTAGTCCAGAATCAGAGTCTGGTGTCCTACAAATGACCCCCAGTCACAATGCTAGGCTTGGCTCTTCCACCCCGGACACAGAGCTTCTATGTGCTTGGGCCCAGGAAGGGTTAACGTTGAGAGAGGAAGTGGTGGAGGGGACTTGTTGTGACTGCTGCTGACATTCGTGGCCTCTTGGCTGCCTTCCAGCTTCTGGCTGCTTGCGTCAGGCAGGGGGTGGCCCCGCTGTAGCTACTGTTGCTATGGAGAGATAGCGGGGGAGGATTCCTAGGTTCCCTAAGCCTGGCAGAGAGATTACGTCTGACTGAGACTTAGCGCGATGCTGCGGAGAACTCCCGGGGTGTCTGGGCGCACTTAGCGCGGGATGACCCGTCCTCAGCTGTGCGGTAATAGAACTTCTGCTTGTTAGTGTGACGTCACTCGGTGTCGCTTGTGTGTTGTGTGTGGGTCCGGTTCTGTGTGACGGCTGCGGGCAATGTGTACATGTAGTGCTCGGGCATCTCGTGTAAGGAACTGCTGGTGTAAGACACTGTAGTGGGCGTCATGTAGGGGTCGCGGTGGCCACGCTCGTTCCCCCCCCCCCCTTGGTACGGAGCTGTATGCGGAAGTGACTGTTCTCTGGAGATTGTGAAACACTTTGGAAATCCCTCTGCAGTTATATGAGGAAACACTGGCGCGGAGTCCCGGGCTGAGCGCCGGCTGTTAACTCCCTCCGCGCCACAGCTCGCTCGCACTGAGTAGTCCGAGGACCTGCAGCTCCTGGGGACCGGCCATGAACCTGTGAACCTGTCTCCCCTTACAGTCACTGATGCACTCTTAACCCCATTTCACGAAGTGTCGCATGTACACAATACCCACAGCTGGCACCTTGCTATTATATGTACAGCTGGGTAGAGCTATCAATATGGTGTAAAAAGGTCCTGAAAACCGTGCCAGGAGATATAAGACATATTGGATGGTCGTATATAAGCTGCTATTATGAGGCATGTAGCCCCTATATAGGTGAAATAAAAGGACCTGATATAGGACGTTCCTGGCCTATGGGCTTTATTAGTATAGTTAGACTAAATGAAGATTTGGTCATCGTGTTGCATTTTTTAGCCACAGTTTTTGCAGCAACCTCAACATGTCTAAAACTCAGTCATGTGACAGTGAGATGTGGACATTATCACATTCAGTCATTACTAGGACTGAGGCTGGTTTCACGCTAGTTTTGTTTTGTTTTTTACGACATTTTTTTACTGTGAAAAAAGCTGATAACGCGGTCTCCATGTGTTTATGGGTTATTCATTAAAAAATTATGAATAATATTACATAGCATGTTTTTTTAACATTTCATATCAACTTTCTTTGAATTTTTTTTTTTTTTTTTTTTTACGGGTTTTTCTATGGATTTCATTATAGGAAAAAAAAACACCAGAAAACTACTGTGTGAATAATTATTTCTTTTCAAGAAATAAAATGTTGTGAGAAAAAACTATATGTGAATGTTTCCTGAAACTCTTCCCATTAATTTTAATGTTAGGCCTTCAGAAAAGCATGCCCAAACTGTAGGAAGAACCCCTCTAGTCATGCAGATTCTCTGCTGTTTGTATGCTGCAATCATTCTGATGACTTTATGAATTGTTCTTCCCCATACAGTATAGGATACAACCGAGTCTCATCTGATATGCTCTTCATAAAACAAAGCCTTGCTAATCCCTATAAATAATGGTTGTCTGTGATTTAGACACTGTTTGTATACTACAATCATTGTGATTGGTAGAAAGATTTTTATGCATAACAGATCCATTGTCTGACAGATGTTTGAGATTGGTCTTGATTTAACAATAAATCAGAGGCTAGATTCACATGATGGAGTTTCACCTGTGAAACTCAGTTTGTGTGTTTGCCGAATTTACCGACCTGACCTTCATGCTGGGAGCAGGACTCCTGGCATCATAGTTTAATCTGTGATCCTAGGAGTCCTTGCCTCCTAGCAATATACTGTCCCATACCTATGGCATAGTATGTCGCTGGGAGGCAGAGACTCCTAGCATCATAGATAACTGCCCCTGGCATGAAGGTCAGGCTGGTAAATCCGGTGAAACTCGGTCGTGTGAAACTAGCCTTAGACTTCCAGATATTCAGGGCTATTATTGGCAGCAAGTTTTCCTAGGAACACTCGTTGCCAATAATAGCCTGTTTAAGGCATCATGAACACAACCAAATGTGCAGCCTGAGGATGTTCTGATGTTTTGTTCGATTTCAATATTTCATAGGACCTGCTCTATAAATATTAGAACGGAACATCAGAATGGAGCATTGGAACACATTCGGGGAGCATAGGAACACCCTTGGGGCTGCACACTCGGTTGTGTGCATGAAGCCTTATAGTGCTGCCAGTAAACTGATGCTGAAATGTTTGTTGTTGGTTGGCTATATCTTTTATGCAGTAGAAACATTCAGATTATCGGTGGCACATTGCCCTAGAGTAGTAGAGATCATTTGTCCCCCATTCAGTTTGTATTGGCCTGTCTAGACTGATGCAGACAGGTTCCAATCAAAGTGGTTCTCATTAATTGTGA
The DNA here is from genome assembly GCA_947044405.1 of Leptodactylus fallax. NCBI lineage: Eukaryota > Metazoa > Chordata > Amphibia > Anura > Leptodactylidae > Leptodactylus > Leptodactylus fallax. Next base: position 3,842,647 of record CAMRHE010000037.1, on the reverse strand, counting down.
GTTACTTCACTCAGTATGATGCCCCATTAGTGCCCCCCACAAATATATTGCCCATTTTGTGCTTCTCTTTCTGCTCTCATACAGTATAATGCCTCTGTACTGGCACAATAGTTCCCCCACACAGTATGATGCCCCATTAAGAAAGCAGGGGGCAGGTGGAATATAAGGTGGCATGGGGTAAAAAGTGCCAGTCTGTTCAGTGGTTTTGTTAGGGGAGGGAGACTGAAGCAGGTGTCAGGGGCAATGTGATAATGATGTCTAACAGACAATAAAAATATGATTGACAGTGAACTATGTGTTAATGTTATAGCTGCTGCATGTGGGCCAAACCCCGACTCCATGTGTTGGCTGACAATCGCATAATTCTGCAAGTTAGGCTGCATGCTCAAGAAGCGGCAGCCGCATGTGGCCGAAACCCCTGCTAAATCTAGTGATCATTGGCGGCTGCTTGAGCACGTACTCTAATATTTCTGTTTTACCTACATGTCTGATAACATGTGGCACGTTAGTTATATCCTTGTAGTGGTGTAGACAAGACTTGCTTGATGCACTGCCAAAATGTGGCCAAAAAGTGCAAGCGAAAGTATGAACTTGTCACATGGTTGCAACAGTACATGCTTTTGCTTGCACTTTTTGGCCACATCTAAGCTGTTTGACAACATGGCAGTTGGTATGTGAGATCACCCTGACAACTTTATAGACAGATGTTGTACACAGAACTTCACACTATGTATGTTCTCCTAATAGGATTACAGGCTATGGGGAGAAAGAACACACTGGCTGATACTGACTGACTTTGGCTGATACTGATTTTGCCTGATAGTGAGAGACTTCAATAAAGTGGGCAGCCCTATCTGTTCCCAGTATTCCTGACCCGTTGTAAATAACTTCTCTACGTATATTACATTTTGTTATTCCAAGATCCTTTTGAAAATCCATGTCTTGTGTGTGTGTTTATAAATAGTGTGAATTTTCAGTTTCTAGTATTACACCATGTCTGAAGAAGAGAGCTAGCACTCTCGAAAGCTCACTACCAAATATACTCAGTTAGCCTCTAAAAGGTATTGCCTGATTTCTTCACTCTCCCAGTATTCCAAAGCATAAAGTATCTCTCTGTTCCTCATTTACCTCTGTCCTCCCTCAATAAGTCACCATGTCCACTTCTCTGTCCATGCTTCTTACCCAGACTCAGCAGTCTGTGCAGGTCAGCAGGACAGGTCACTGTTCTATCACTCAGCAGCATTGAAATACGCACATTGGTGCCAAGATATGATGTTTGTATATTACCTGCATCTGACAGGAAGTGGTAGCCTAATCTAGACCATTCATAATATGCCTTGTCCTCCTATAGGATTTCTTTTTCACTGGTTAGTGGTTAAAAATGGCTATACCTCATAGTTTTGGATCGATCATGGTGACTTTTTTTTTCTGTTTCTTGCTCTGTTTTAAGAAAGAAGTTTTACTTCACACGTATGTTTGTGTCTCATTCTATAATTCTCTGGAAACAGGCAGCTGCCTTATAACAGATGGACCAGTATTTTGGTTCTCAGTAAATGACAGACTCCTGAACACCGGATGCTAGAGACGCCGTCGTTTTTCCTTACAAGCACATTGTGTTTATGTTAAATCCTTTGGCATGCACACTTGTGGTCTTATGTTTGCATTTATGCACTTGTGTAATTCTTCATTTTATACTGTAAACCAACCATGTAATGCCACTTATATTGGCAAACCACTAAACCACATAAATAAGTGAGCTTTCATATTGGCTTGGCATTTGTATTTCCTGTGGAAACAAGTGCCCAAGGTTTAATAGAAAAATTACATGGTTATCCAACAGTGTTATTTACATCTCAAATATTTACAACCACAACCTTTTATTGAATCCAAATTTACAACAATATATAGTAGTTTCATGCTCTGTCAAGCTTTATGTTTTCGTATGATTTTGTAACCTAAAACAACTGTAAGCCTTTATGGTATGTACACTATGTATTATGGCAGACTCCAAGTACACAAGTAGGTTAAGGTCTATGAGCCGTCTGTCTGTAGATACTCAAGGAAAAGTTAGAATGGTATGGCAAGCAAGGTCCTAGCTTTCAGATGACTTTTCAGATTAAGCTGTCATGTGTACATATAGTAAATAATGCCCCCTATATCTCTGTAGTTCACCCTCAGAAGTTGTGGAAGCAGCATGGAGGACATTTAAAAAAAAAAAAAAAAGATACTCGTCCCTGGTGCTCCCAGCAGAGTCCGGTCCTGCCGGTCCATTGCTGTTTTCTGGCTGAAGTCCCCGCCACACGTGACCGTGGCTTCAGCGCAAGGGATCTGGGATGCCACAGCCAGCGAGCAGTTTCATTTTGAGAAGACAGCCCAGCAGAAGGATCGGACTGCACTGGGAGGACACCAGAGCATCGGGGACAGATGAGTGTGTGTGTTTTTTTTTTTTTTTTTCCCAGACAGCCTCTTCAAAAGGGTTCTCCGACTCCGACTTAATACTGCTGCTGAGAGGTCCATAAACATAACAAACCAGCACTTGCCTCTCCCCTGACCTCCGCTTCCAGCACTGGCAGCTCCGTTCTTCTGTACACAGGTCTCCGGACTGCTTGTGCCAGGTGAATGCTGCACCCAGTCGCAGGCCTCAGCAGTCACCTCTTCACAAACGGCACGTCACTTTTGTGAAGAGGTCACCGCCAAGGCCTGTAATTAGCAAAAACGGAATCCTACTGGTGATGTTAGCCAGTGGGACCTGAATACAGATGAATGGAGCTGCCACCACTGGAACCTGGGCCCAGGGAGCCGTGAGTTCTAGTTTGTAATATTTAAGGGCCCCTTGGCAGCATTATTAAATAATAAAAAAATGAGTTGGTCAACCCCTTTAATTGATTTCATAGTTGGAATGCACGTGTGGGTACGTATTTGGAATAACAGTAATTGTAACAACCCATAGAATAAAGTTATTATACCATATAATACACAGCATAAAAATGTAGAATGGTAGACATGCTATTTTGTTTCTGCCTCTACCCTCCAAAAATGAATAAAAAGTAGTAAATATACCCCAAGATGGTGGCATTGAAAACATTTGTCCTACAAAAGCAAGCCTACACAGCATTGATGGAGAGAGGTTATGGCTGTTGTAATGCTACAATGAAAAATTAAAAGAAAACTGTCAGGCCTGAAGGCCCAAAATAGACAGGCCAGTCTTCTTGTGGTAAGTTCTAGCTATTTGTCAGGCGGTTTAAATCCTTGGACTGTGTTCTCAGCCATTCATTTGGGAAATATATCAATGAAAAAAATACCAAATTGAGCTCTTACGATTTATAAAGTTAAAAGCTTTTATTTATATTCATCCATAACAAATTCTTTACAAGCTACAAAAAGCTTGTTTGAGAGTGATATGAAGAGGAAGGAATAGCTGCCACCTCATTTAGAAAAGACTGAAGAAGTCTGTGTCTGTGAAAGCTTGCAAATGTCATTTTTCTAGTTAACCAATACAACACTTTTGTCTTTTTGACACAAAAGTATCAAATATTGCAAAACCTGGGATTTGAAAGATTGACAGCAGAGAAAGACGACATGGTGCGTCTAGTCTGTCCTTATAGTATTATCATTTTATCTTAGGATAGACATGGGTTGATCTCAGGCATGTTTAAATTCACTTACTGTAGATTTCCCAACCACATCTGCTGATGTGAAAAAAATCATTTTCAGTGAAATAATATTTCCTGACATTGCTTCTGATCTCCAACCCCACCCAAATGATTACAGATAGTCAGAATTCAGAATGGGGTGGAATTGGAGAAAAACTGCATTTGTGCGACTTTCTTACAGGCTTGGTTTTTATGGCGTTCGCTGTGCAGCCAAAATGATGTATTACCTGTATTCTATGGGTCGGTACGATTCCAGGGATATCAAGTTTTCATATAATATTAATAAATAAATAAACATTATTATTATTATTATTAACCCCTTTAAAAAAAAAATTCAAAACTGGAACAAAAAAAAAAATTCGAGTTGCCATATTCTGACATGCATAAGGCGGATTTTTTTGGGGGAATGTCTGAAGTTTTTATTGCTTTCTGTTCAAATTTTTAAGGCAAAACTGTGAATAACGGCGGTTTGGCTCTCGTGATTTTTCTTTTTATGGCTGCTTTTTGACCAGCCTCGATAGCTATATTACTATGATAGTTAGAAGGCTACCGGCTGTCATAGGAACAGGATGGCTGTTGCACCCATAAAGTAATGGGCTGGTCTCCACCAGATTTATTTTATTTTTTTTTGGAGGGGGGGGCATATCTCAATGCCTGTGATCAAAGTGAACTCTTAATATATTTAAAGATCTTGTCAGATCCAAAATGCCCCCCAAGCCAATAATAGTTTTGTGTAGTGGGAACAGAAACCTGCATTTGTGGCCACAAACTGATGAAGCAATGCAGAGATAATTTTTCTTTTTATGAATATGCAAATTAGCCTGCAATTGCACCAGATGCAGGTCAAATTTGCTTTATCTTCTTACAGACAGCAGTTGCGTAGCAAGGCTGAAAATGTCAATCATGACTAAAGGGACAACATTGGGCAGCTATTCCAGAGGAGAACTGAAGCCCTTGTGCCTGTCTGTAGGCAAATCTGGCAAATTGGGCCTGCCCCCAATGCAGTTGCAGGTTTTTGTCCATATCCATAAAAAAAGCTGATTATCTATGCATTGCTTCATCAGCTAGTGGCCACAAAGGTATGTTTCTGCTTGTATTAAAGCCTACTTCACAGCACTGTTATTGGTTTGGGAGGCATTTGGACTTGGCCGATTCCCTTTATAGGTGTGCCGATCAGCCAAATGTTTGGTGGGCTTCATTTGAAAAATGGGTTATCTAGATGATATACAAGATTAGAATGATTAAAGAGGACCTTTCACCACCTCCACCAACTCCAGCTCTTTATATTGTTAAATGGGCTCTGGTGCAGCCCCTTTCATTCCTGAGCATTTATTGCTGTTAATTTCAGCACCCGATATGCTAATTAGACCCTCCACTGTCAAGTGGGTGGTCCCTGTCTGTCTGCTGCAGCTCAGGTCTACCCATTTGACAGTAAAGACAATATTAACATATTGGGTGCTGAAACTAACAGAAATCGCTGATCAGGAAAAGTAGGAGCTAGAGAAAAAAAAATTCCAATTGCACCAGAATCATTGAGGCAACAGTTATTTAGGGTTGCAATGAGCTGGGGTTGGCAGAGGTGGAGGAGAGCTCTTACAGGGGTTGTCCAGGGTTATGATATTGATTTCTGTGGCCTTTTCACTACTTACCAAGCACAGCGCTGTACATAGTATAGTGGGACTCAGCTGCTACATGGTCATATGACTAATGGACATGATGTCACTGACCTGAGAAAAGGAAATGGAGCTCAGTCTCAGACCAAGAAAATCAGCGTTGCTTGGGACGTGAGTGGTATACTCCCAAATGATGATTGGGGTAAGCCTGTTAAGAGAGAGAAGCCTCAGAATTGTTGTGCATCTTATTTGTGCCACGTGTGTGTGGCTGTTTTGGGACCTCTCCTCATCCTCTCTTTGTCTGGATGCTGCCACTGTATCAAGTGGGACAGAGGTGTGGGGACCCATATTCTCGACACAGGTGCCGGTCCAAGAAGTAGCATCTGCACCTTAGACTTTCATGGTGTGTCCCGGAGATGTATCATAAACAGCCCTTTAGTTGTGTGCGTGTGTGAGAGAGAGATGTACACATAAATTCATATATATGGGGGAAGAGAGAGAAATATGTGTCTGTATATCTATCTAATTTGCTTTCTTTCAATAACTTTTTGCCATGTCGCTTTTACTGTAAATGTATGTCTGTGCAATACACTTTTCAATAAATGTACATATATGCCTTGCCTAGCCCTGAGAAAGTCTAGGCTCCTGAAATGGATTTTTCAGTGTTTGTGTGCATGTTTAAAGGGCATGGGGAAATTCTACAGCAGATGTTTGAACTATATATCTTCCTGTAGTGGTTGGTGACACATAGTGGTGAAATGTGTACTGCATATGTATGTTTATTAGACCTAGACTTCCATCAGCAGTGAGTCAAACTGAACGCAGCATTATGATCATAAGTAAACGCTATAACTACAGTATTTACTTGAGGAACCTAGAGAAATGTTATAAGAATCTTAAAACATGGGGCTTACATCTAAAAGGGCAAAGGAGACTGCTCTACAGTATTTATGTTCAAAAGAAACATAAATCCTACAGTAGAAAATCTCTCAGAAAGCAGGTGTCTTATAAGTTGGTCATAATTGTATGGATTCCAGCTCAGTTTCAGCTCTAGACTTCCACTGAAAACAGTGTCATCTGGGGCTAAACAGCAAGCAAAGCTACACTGCTTCAGTTTTCTGCAGTGGGATCCACAGGGCTGGAATTTGCAGAGGAATCTGAGACTGGAAGATCACCTCAAATTCCTCTGCAAATTACGCCATGTGATTCTAGCCTTACACATCAGAAGATGTTATCACTCTGATGCACTCAGTTCGGGTCATTAGACTTCCTGACAGGCTGGAACATTTGACCTTAAAGGGGTTGTCCAGGCTAAAATTTTAGTTTTTAATTAGCCCGGGGAAGGTGGAAAATAAAAAAAAAAAAACAAACCATACTCTCCTGCTTCTAGTTCTCCGGTCCCTCTCAGCACGATCCGGTCCAGCAGCTTCTTTGTTTTTTTTCCAGCGGAAGTCCCCGCCGCACGTGATTACTGATGCCAATTAGCGGCCTCAGAGAAGGACATGGGGTGTCACTAGCTGGGGGGGTCCCAGGGCCCATTCCTTATCAGTGGCTTCAGCAGAAGGGACCTGGGATGTCACAGCCGGCGAGGAATTCCACTGCAAGAAGACCGGACTGTGCCTTGAGCACAACCTGCCTGGATAACCTTTTTAATACTGACATGAATATGCACCTGAAATACATTTGTTTGAAACTGTTCTAAGTATGACTTCAGACTTGAATTGTTCTGTTTTTTTTCAGTGCAACTTTCTCAACAGAAATATGTAATAATTTACAGTACATTACATGTGGATGGGGGATTTCAAAACCCCAACCACACATATTGAAAAAAAAAAATGACCAGATGTATAACATACCAGTAGCTTAAATCCACAAAACACTGAATACATGGAGAAAGTTTAGCAGATATTCACAGCGGATTTCAGCCTTTATAGTATTGGTATGTAACGTACATGCAGTATAATTATAACAATCTGTAGAATAAATATATATAGCATAAAGTAAAATCACAAAATTCAAAGCTGTCAGAATTATTTTTTTCTTTACAAAATTTCCCACAAAATTGAAAAATTAAATAAAATTAAGTGTGTTCTTCAAAATTTCCCTGCATCAATGGTGTCTTTTACTGAAACAAGTAAAAAACTTAGGTCATTATAAAGCTATGTACACTGAAAAAATCAGCCATATTCTTAAATCACATAGCAAAGGACCAGAAAATTATATAAAACATAACTTTTACTTAATGTATTAAAACACCCCCATATAGAGTTAAATAAGTAACATGTGCACAAGTGTCATATATCAAAATGTGCTCATATGTAAGGAACCGTCTTACTGGATCCAAGGGAGAGAGAAAGGGGGACTGGAGCCACTCTCTTATCAATCCATATTTCGGTGGGGCGAGAGAGGATCTCACCCTTATTAAGCCTTATTTCCCGGATAAATTACTCTTGTCCTGACAAAGACCGTCTCACAAACTCTCCCTAGTTTACCCTAGAAAATTACTCTCCTTCCGGCTGTGGCCAAAACGCTGCGTTTTCGCAATGTGGGGCCCCAGCTTAAGTCTCAGCATAGAAAGAACAAAGCGAGACAAACAGCAGGTTATATTTTCTCTTGCTTGACAGATCCTCTAAATGTGGTACATTTTATTACCCTTCTTTTTTTTGCTCTTGTTAGCAATTTTGCAATACTGCAGAAAAATACAGCAATATTACATGAAATTAATACCGCTGCTCTGCAATGAAAAAGAATAAGAGAACTTTGATTTTTACTGCTCCATATTCTGAAAAGCCTGGGCTGTACAGGAAGCATTGGAGCAATAGATTGAATAATTCCCTAGCAGATGATCTCCAATGCGATAATGTGATTCAGGAACTGTAGTACCTGGAGACTTGTCTTTGAACTGGAATTTGTTGGTATGCATCGACTGCTTCTATGCCGGCTAATCCAGAATACAAATTATGTCAACAGTTTATTCCAGAGGAAGACCTAGAGACGCTCTTATTAATATTACAGCTGTCTACAGCTCACTGCAAATGGACATGACACCAGGCTGACCTGCTGTATTGGAGGGATTAATAAAGTGCGCACATGTTTTCCTAAAACTGTGTTTTGTTTAGTCTACTGAGATTACAGGCTCGTGTGCTGAGCTGATGAAGATCTGCAGCCTGATAACTGATACTTTATGTGCCATTACTTAGATTGCCATGCCCTTTATAAAGGTTAGAATTCTAAAAGGTAGAAGGCATGAAAACCGCCAATGTCAGATGTTTCAGATGCAGTGAAAACATCCTAACCATGTCATGTCAGATGGCAACCATGATAAACTTCTGATCTGCTTCACAAACAGAGAGGGAACCATAGTGATGAATGTTGTACTCCATATTTTAGGAAGGCCAATCCAGGCATATCATGGTGACTGCAGGTTTATTGTGCTGGACAGTTCCCTTTGAAGGTTGGCGACTCTACCAAGAGCTTTGCTTTTCAGGGATTCTCACAGAGATGTGCCTCAGTCTGTCCTATTAATAACCTACTATACTTTTATGAGTCTATAATGTCTTACCACATATTTATAATAATAAGATGGTTTCTTGCAAACTGCATCTTCAGATGTTTTATTGAGTCACAAGTAGGTGTCACATAGGCATTCTTTCCTCAGCATAGGAGAGCCTTTAATGGTTTATTGATAAGACAGGCAAAGGTTGAAAGTTGGGATTGGGATGAGTGATTATTGTGACTGAGTGTCCAAAGATATCAGGCTCCAAATGGCTATAAACACCTATAGTTGCAATTTTCTGCTCCTAGTTACACTGCAAATAGTGCTTTTGACATTCCTCCTCTGTCCAGTACTATGCACATGAGGGAAGTACTGTATCTGCCAGAATGGTGGTTCAATGGTTAGCACTGTAGCCTTGCAGTGCTGGAGTCCTGGGTTTGAATCTGACCAAGGACATCTGCAAGGAATTTGTACAATCTCCCCATGTTTACGTGGGCTACCTCAGGGTACTCCGGTTTCCTACCACATTTCAAAGTAGAAAATAAATCAAGGCTTTAACAAAGTGGCATATGAACAGTCGAATATTCTGCCATTCATGTGATTGCACTTTGGCTGACTCTGACCAGATGAATCAGATTTTCGCCCATGGCAGAGAGTATGTGCATAAAACTTTTTAAGGCTAAGGCCCCATGTTGCGGAAATGCAGCTTTTTTTGTTTCTAGTTTTTTGAGCCAAATCCAAGAATGGCTACAAAAGGAATTGGAAATATATAGGAAGTTCTTATACATCTCCCTTCTGCTCAATCCACTCCTGGCTTTGGCTCAAAAAACTGCAACAAAATCTGCAACAAAAAAGCTGTGTTTCCGCTGTGTTTCACTTAGGGCCTTAGCCTAAGTGACGCTGAATTGGTGAAAATTGACCATTTTGGAATTACTTTTATCCCTTGTGTATATGCAGCTTTATGGTGGGTTCACACATGCCATATTTTTTTTTTTTCTTAATTTTTCAGTGGCAGAAACGAATGTGCTGTGTGTGCACACGCCATACCAGAAAAGGAACACATTAAAATGTGATTGAGGCTGAGGCAGATTTTGCTGCGTGTGTGTGTGTGTGTGTGTAGTGTGGTGTGGTGTTTTTTTTGGTTTTTTATTTGAGCCAATGCCAAGAGTGGCTTGAAAAAGAATGGGAAATATAAAGGAAGCTCTTATATTTCTTCCTTCTGCTAAATCCACTCCTGACTCCTGGCTACAAAATGTGCAACGAAATCTGCAACAAGAAACGTGGTTGGTTTCATTCTAATGCTTGTTTCAGGCTCCAGGACACAGTATGCAGTACAGTATATTGAAAGCCAAAAAACCCATACATATATGGCTGCTGGTTTGTTATTTCAGTAGTGAAACTGTTATTTGCTATGAGGCTATCAATGTCACCATTTTAGAATAAAGTCTGTTTATTTCATGACTTCCTCTATAGCACTAGTGCAGCAATAAGAATCATATTTATAGTTCTTTATTCATACACCACGTGCTTTTACTTGAAGTGCACAAATACCTGCTAGTCCTATAACTTCAGCATTTAATTGTTCAATTTCTGCCCCACTGAGCAAAAGCAGATATCAATTTGAGTAAATCTTGGGTCGCCTGCATAAAATTTTAACATTATGTGATTACTGTAAGAAAACCTTACAATTAGCAGTATGCAATCCTCTCTAAGGGCGCTTTTTAACAGTGCTTAATGTGCTTGTTACACAGCTGTCTAGCCATTGAACTTAACAGGCACACCGTGTACAAAAGCGAGGCTTATAATGCTCCGCTAATTAGGTACCATACCTGTGTTTGTATGGTTTTTTGCATGTGTGCTGGAGGAGGTTTATATACATTTATATATATTATACCGGGACACTAATTGAAATGTACAGGTAATGTAAAGCTCCGCGTGTCATCTCTAATCGATACCTATACCATCCTTCTCCTGGATGTCTGAGTGGGGTGCTGAATTCAGCACAATATAGATGCTGTTTGCAATATGAACAGAGTGGCTGTCATGGTGTCTGTCCCCTCTCCATTGACAGATATTTACACACATTCTTTGTATAGCTTGCATAGGTTTTTGTGTTACTGTTTATATAGTTTTGTAATGTACATTGGTCCTAGTAGAAATGGGTACCATCGAGAACATTGTCTGTTCTAAAGTAAGTGAATAGGTGTTGTGGGGTGAATACATACATAAGGAGCAGCTCTGTGATGACTGTACTTAACATACTTATTGTATGACCCCTTTTGGATGAGGTCCAGTTGTTTGGTTTTGGATTGTCGCCATCTGATTTTCCCAGTAAGCCTAATTGTTCTTTTCCAAATGCAGAATAGAGCTCTGTGTGAGAGTACGTGGCAGCTTGCTGTGGCTTTCTCCCACGCAGCCCTTGCCGCCCCCTCATCTTCAGGCAGGCAGTGTGCAACTGGGCATGAATTTAAAAAAAAAAAAAAGGAAGAAGCATATGCTTGGTGTTCCTGTTACATGCTGTAGGTGTATCGATGAGGGTTGTTTATCCTCTATAGTATACAGTCTGTTTTTTGTTTTTTTTTTTCTTTTACTGTACAATTTTTGTTCACAAAGCAACTTTTGTAAAGTGATTCTGCCTGTGATACTTGTCAAAACTTGTTATGATGCCTTTGTAATATGTATTTTCTTAGTGTTTGCGGGGTGCATGTCAATAGTTTGTGATTGTTTTGTACGTGTCTCTTATTTCAACGTCACTGATGCACAACACGTATCTGCATCCCATACATAGTTTATTTCATCAAGCAAAGTGACAGGAAAATCACTTTACTATGAGACATTCACGTCTTGTGAATTGCTTATACGTTAGTAATGGATTTGTAAAGTACAGTAGTAACATTCACAATTTTGTATACCAAAGATGCTTTTATCTTACAGAAAAAAACAAAAACCATAAATGCTTTTAATTATACAGAGCCTTGTCATCCGTTTTACACCTAGGAATACTCGTAGCTACTACTGAAGGATTTTGTAATGTAACCCTTATTGGGTTTTTCCTGCAATTGATATCATCTAACCACAGGACAGCTTTTGATCACTAGAGCCCACAATGATGGGACCCCCAAGTGTCACTTGAATGGAGGTTCTGAGCTTTCTGTTGCTTATTACTGCACATCCTCAAAGCAGCTTAAATGGAACTGCAGCAGGGCATGTGCGGTACCGCTCTATTCCGTCTCTATGGAATTGATAGAGACAGCAGAGAACTACAGCACTGCTTCATTCAAGCCTACTGAAAGTACAGCGAGTGACTAATGAAGCTCCCAGCTGTAAACAGTGCTGGGAGCTGTACACTACGGGTGACTGCTGATCTGCAGGGGTTCCTAAAGACGTGTGGACGCACACTCATCTAAAGTGTATGGCCTATTCGTCAGATTTGTAAAAGGTTGATTACCCCTTTTAGGCTAAGGCCCCATTTAGTGGGCTGCAGCAAAAAAGTGCTGCGGAAAAAAAATGCAGCAGCAGCGCTTTTCACAGAAAGTTAACTTTCTGCTTCAATTATACCTAGCGTTGGGCCCCGGCCTTAAATGCTTTTTAACACCAGGTATGTGTCTTGTCTTTATTTGGGTTCGTTTAAATCATCTGTTTCTTTACATTTCACCTTAATAAAAACTGTATCACAGGAAAGGTCATATGTGATGATTTCCTATACATTATGATAAAGCCACAATATATGAGTCTTTGGAATTGTACACGTGTCCCTCACTGCAGTTGGAAATACAGCAAGGGGATCTCTCTGCAGGTCTCCATTTCAGGAAGCAGGTGTCCTGTCTTCAAGGACAGGATGTAGGTCTGGTGTGCAAAGCTGGCAGAATAATGAATCAAAATAGACTGGAGGGGGAACCTGTGGTTGGCATGCTGTACTCCTCTGAGGGGCATCCCCTCCACAGCAGACACTACAGATTGAGAATAGTGAGGAATATCTGCAACTAGACTATAAATGAGTCTGTCTGAAATAAAGCAAAACAGGAATCCATATTCTGGACTTCAGACACGTTCTCTCTGGTGGTTGCAATGCCTAAGACTTGGAAATGAAGCCTGGTTATTCCTTCCAATGAGAAGACTTTACAAAATAATCTAGCTGTTGGATGTGTCTTCTTCTTCTTTGCAGACGACTATGTAAGCATTTCAGTAGCTATTTCAGTAGCTTTTCATGTATTGTAGAAACTCTGGTAATCTTTGTTTTATTTGTCTTTAGAAATTGAAAAGGTGTGTAGAAGTTTTTGTGTGGAAACCTAAGCATGAGCATGTCCCTAAAAGTTATGCTGCTCGCACATTTCCAATCTTTCCAAACAATTCTGTGTGATACTAACTTGCCTGTGTATATATATAATGAGCCATTGAGCTGGGACAGTCATTGAAACTGAGAATGTTGTAACTATGGAAAACTGGTAGTGGTTTCTAAAGCCACTAAAATGCCAACACAGAATAAGAAAAAAATAAGCACAAAAATCCTGACATTAAAAAAAGCAGAGAGAAGTTGCTGCCGGAAGCTGTGTATCACTGGGTTTATGCCGAAGACAGGAGCTCTTTGGGATACTGCACAGTGCATACCTTTTACTTTTATTGTACACTGTATCTGCCCTGACCTGGTACCCAAACGAACAGCTCATGTTGGCACAGTGAAAGATCATGTACTACTGCACTACACTGTAGAGAGGCACTACTACACAAGACAATCTGTCTATGCATTTCAGTAATCCAGGTGGTTTACCAGTGAAATTTTCATCCTGATTGGTGGATTTTTTTAGTCGCTCACTTGTAATACAGATCTGGACTATCTGTTACAATGTATTTTGAAAGTGGTTTCAAGTTACAAAAGCACAGGAGAAAAACCCTGAAAATATTGTAATTTGAAACCTTTTTAAGTAGAGGGACCACTGTTATATTGACTGTTGATACACTTTACATTACTGCATGTAACTTTAGTCTCACACATATAATGCCTACTTTCTTAAAGTGTGACTCCCATTTTATTTGTTTATTTTTTGCTATTGTTGTCGGGGGGTGTTTGGTGAACATTTTTGTAATATACTTAATTAACTTATCGAATGTCCTTTTAATAGAAAACAGGCTCTAAAAATCTCCCTAGGAACCCTCTAAAGGGGGGATGATCGCGTCAAATGGCTGTATCTTTGGTTTTATTCAAACTGTTTTATACAGCTTTCATACGCTGCCAAGACTGCAGTATTAACTATAAAATAACCTGAGATATCACTAGTTAAACACACAGTCAAGAAATTGAGCTTTATATGCTGCAGTTCATGTCATACCAGAACCATTTTTCTAAGTTGTATAAAAGCAGAGATGCAGCCATTTGAAGTGATCATATCTCCTTTTGGCTAATGCTACAGCTCTACATTAGCATTGACTACAGGTGTGCGGGGACAGGCTCTCCCTGGCAATGTTAAAGCATTTGCTTTTGGGAACTTGCCTGTTTTCTATTAAAAGTAGATTTAGACAGGTTTATTAAAAAAGGACCATTCACCTGCTTTGACCCCTCTCCCACTGAGAAACTCTGTGTAAGCACTACGATGCCTTCACACCCAATCTCTCTTATCTACGACCTCTTGTCTGCTGATCCTGACTCTCCCTTGCCTTCGTTTGTAGTTTGCTGGGAAAGGGAGCTCGGGACTACCTTTCCTTCTGACGTGTAGCTCACTGCCTGCCACTCCTGCCATAAGATCTCCATCTCATGCAAAACACAGGAGACTAATTACAAGATCCTTTCTAGGTGGTACAGAGTCCCCTCTGTCCTCCATAATATTTTCCCAACAGTGCCCACCTAGTGTTGGCGCTGCTCCTCAGGACGGGGCACAATGCTGCACATCTGGTGGAACTGTCCCTGTCTCCACCCGTTTTGGTATGAAGTTCACAGGATCACTAAGGAAGTCACTGGGGTATTATTGGAGGATGACCCAGTCCCTCTTCTCCTTTCTATTTTCTCACGCAAAATACAGAAACCCATTCGTAAACTAGTTGGTTTTAGTGGCCAGGTCCGTAGCTCCCATCACTGGAAGCCTACTATCCAAACCCCTCTCCCCCCACCGTCTACAACAGATTGGCTACAAGGGATTCTGCATATCAGGGGGATAGAGGACCTGGTAGCGGCTCTCCGGCAGGACGACAGGACTGCTTTTCAAACCTCATTCTATGCTCCCTCTCCCTGAGTCTCTGCTCGGCCTCCATGACCCTGTCCTGCTTTCTCATTTATGTTCAATACTACGGTCCTACTATTTTACTGTGAATGATTTGTTTGCACTATGTATAGCCCTGCTGTGTCAGGAGCAAACCCCCTCTCCCTGCCCCACCCTTCCCCAGTTTTTTGTGCATTTTGTTATTGTTTCTCTCCCTTTCCTCCCTCTCATTCCCCCTCATTTACCCCTCTCCCTCGGGCCGGTTGCACCGGCGATTGATTGCTTCTCTATCGATATTATGTGTTGCATTATTTCACCTTTTATTGTAAAACCAAATAAAACTTTTTTGATTATAAAAAAAAAACGGACCTTTCACATCATCTTCGATGTGTGGTATTATATAACGCTAAAAAGCCGACAGTGCTTTCTAGCGTTATATGAGGTATGATCCCTGGTGCTGGAGATATCTGTACCATTAATTTCAGCACCAATATCTCCCCACTGTCAGAAGGGCAAGCCTTACAGCTCAGAATCATCACTGGGCGGTAAGGAACGCCCCCTCATGAGTTTTTTCTTTTTTTAAAAATTCTGTTGAATCATGGTTGAAAAGCAATGTCTGACTTTCATTTATTCATTTTCATAGAATTTTTATATATTATTACTTTTGTCAGATTCAAGTTATTTCTGTGACTATTTTGGGTTTTTCTTTCATTTTTCTTGTCCTAAAAAAATTGTTCATTTATCATAATCAAGGTAAAATGTTTAATCATAACTTTTATTCATAATCGCTTAGCACTAAGCTCTGTGTATGTATGTATATATATATATTAGTGTGTGTGAGTACACATATGGATGCACATTTATCCAGCTACCCCAAACAACATTCCATTTGTCATTACTTCCGTCTAGATTTTTCATACTTCCAAAGTGCATGCAGTTCCAGCAGGTAATCCAATGATTTTTCAGGACAGTTGTTCAGTGCTGACCACTCAGTGGCACCATGTAAAACCAGTGTAGTTCCATGCATGCTCAACTTATGTCAGCTGAACAAATAAAGATGATGAAGAATTTCAAGACCCTTTCCTCTATTGTCCCATTAAATGAGATCCTCTTATTTATACTGTATGAGGCGCCAACAACACCCAGGCAGAATTATGTCTGCGTGTCATACAGTGTGCATCAATAAAACAGAATTGTATATAGACACAGTTTTGATTCCATGCATCAGACAAAAGGTACAAGTGCACATCTGTTGAAAAAATCTTTCAACTATGGTCTGGTCCCAAGACTTGTTTGACCAGGCCTGACCACAGTGATGTGCTGTAACCAGACGTCTGTAAATTAGGAGTGAGATTGGCCCATCAGCTTGTTGTTGACATAACACATGCCAATTGCTGTTAAATGTAGAAAGGAGAGAAATCGTGTCCAGTTAGTGAAGTTGTATCTTACTAATGGTTTCTTTATTTTATACGTGGGTATTGATCTAGCACAGCATGGAATGTATGTTTTCCAATAAAATCAATAGGAAGGGAGCAGGATCTGACTGGTCAACCCATGTGAAGAAGATTCGTCGATTTGGCTATGAATCACCGAGATCATGGCACTTTTTATTTTATGTGCTGGCTGTGCCTGTACAGCTGTAATTACTTTATACACATGCTGCTGCTGTTCTCTTCTAGGGTCCAGCTATAGAATAAAGCACTTTATATATGAGCAATTATAACTTCTCTGTCTGTCTAGGTATCATTTACAATAAGTCAATGGAATGTATTGCCTGTATACTTCATTGAATAAAACAGGATGATGATATTCTATTTTTCTTCTAATCTTTTTTTATTTTCTGTTGGTAGATTTTTTTTTTTTTTTTTTTTGTTTTCTGTACATGATCATCATCTTGCCTGAGCTGCTGTAAACATTTGGCATGCACCATAAAACCCTGCAATTTGGAGATGTTCTATGACTTCTATGGGAGAGTGCTCTGAGCATGGTCTTTCCTCTGTGCCGTGGAGGAGAGGAGGTGAACTGTCACCATTACCTACTTTTAAATGGTTACTAACTTATTAGACAACTCAGTCTCATAGAGCATGCGATTCTGGAGCAAATTATAATGATTTTATTTTAAAGTGTTTATTCTAAAGCGCCTGTCACTAGGTGTCCCCCTTCTAGCTAACTTGCTGTGAGTGGAGGGGATGGGGCCTGTTCTCTCTTCACAAAGTGAATGTAGAGGGGAGGGGCCATTTCTTTCGCTCCTTACAGCATGTCCACAGATGACATGTATGTCGGCCTTCTTTGTGCACATCAAGCACAGAGAATTTTTACTATGTAAGATGATGTATTGTACTTCTATATATTTGTGGCTATAGTTTGTGTTATTGCAGATAGTAAGCAAACAGTAAGCAGCTTTTGTTTATTGTGCTCAGAGTTCTCTTTTCTTCTGTAAGGGATGTTTTTGGCTTCATCATGTCTTGTATTTGCAGACCAATGGCCCTGTATCTCCTATATTATGTTCTTTTGGGCTTTTCTCAACTATTTGTTTTCCATTTTATATGTTACTTTAATCCTGGCAGAATTACATGTAAATAAGCCAGTAGTATTAGTAATGGATAGAGGAGGGACAGACTGCTCCTTTATTGTACACCCCAACAGACAGAAATGCAAAATGTGCTACCACCATAATGGGGCTAATGGCAGCAGAAAAACTGATAGGACGCCATGTATGAAGTGTTATACAGCCATAGAACAGACTGCCCAGCAAGATCCTGCAGATATTTCAACTTTTCATGAAAGGTACCCTTGAAATAGTGTGATTCAGTTTTATCTGTATATAGGTGTTGCCCAGTGTAATGAAAGGGAGGGGGGAAGGGAGAGGGAGGGCGATTGGTAGGCTCAAGTAAAACCATAGACGTCCATACCGGAGTAAGTCATGCAAATGCATGTGGGTTGCCAACGGGGGAAGGGGGGTTGAAAAGCTTATGGAAGCCAAATATCATCAAGGGAGGGGGGAATTGGGGATCTCTGTGAGTATGTACAGTCATGGCCAAAAGTTTTGAGAATGATACAAATATTAATTTTTACAAAGTCTACTGCTTCAGTTTTTCTAATGGCAATTTGCATATACTCCAGAATGTTATAAAGAGTGATCAGCTTAACAGCAATTACTTGCAAAGTCAATATTTGCCTAGAAAATGAACTTTATCCCCCAAAACACATTTCAACATCATTGCAGCCCTGCCTTAAAAGGACCACCTAACATGGTTTCAGTGATTGCTCCATTAACACAGGTGTGGGTGTTGATGAGGACAGGGCTGGAGATCAATCTGTCATGATTAAGTAAGAATGACACCACTGGACACTTTAAAAGGAGGCTGGTGCTTGCCATCATTGTTTCTCTTCTGTTAACCATGGTTATCTCTAAAGAAACACGTGCAGTCATCATTGCACTGCACAAAAATGGCCTAACTGGGAAGAGTATTGCAGCTAGAAATATTGCACCTCAGTCAACAATCTATCACATCATCAAGAACTTCAAGGAGAGAGGTTCAATTGGTGCCAAAAAGGCTCCAGGGCGCCCAAGAAAGACCAGCAAGCGGCAGGACCGTCTCTTTAAAAGTGTTTCAGCTGCGGGATCGGGCTTGCAGAGCTTGCTGAGGAATGGCAGCAGGCAGGTGTGAGTGCATCTGCACGCACTGTGAGGCGGAGACTCTTGGAGCAAGGCCTGGTCTCAAGGAGGGCAGCAAAGAAGCCACTTCTCTCCAGAAAAAACATCAGGGACAGACTGATATTCTGCAAAAGGTACAGGGAGTGGACTGCTGAGGACTGGGGTAAAGTCATTTTCTCTGATGAATCCCCTTTTCGATTGTTTGGAACATCTGGAAAACAGCTTATTTGGAGAAGAAGAGGTGAGCGCTACCACCAGTCTTGTCTCATGCCAACTGTAAAGCATCCTGAAACCATTCATGTGTGGGGTTTCTTCTCAGCCAAGGGAATCGGCTCTCTCACAGTCTTGCCTAAAAACACAGCCATGAATAAAGAATGGTACCAGAATGTCCTCCAAGAGCAACTTGCAACAATGCCTTTTCCAGCATGATGGAGCACCTTGCCATAAAGCAAAGGTGATAACTAAATGGCTCAGGGAACAAAACATAGAGATTTTGGGTCCATGGCCTGGAAACTCCCCAGATCTTAATCCCATTGAGAACTTGTGGTCAATCATCAAGAGACGGGTGGACAAACAAAAACCAACAAATTCAGACAAAATTAAAGCATTGATTCTGCAAGAATGGACTGCTATCAGTCAGGATTTGGTCCAGAAGTTGATTGAGAGCATGCCAGGGAGAATTGCAGAGGTCCTGAAGAAGAAGGGTCAACACTGCAAATATTGACTTGCTGCATTAACTCATTCTAACTGTCAATATAAGCTTCTGTTACTCATAATATGAATGCAATTATATTTCTGTATGTGATAAAAACATCTGACAAACACACATAAAAACCAGAGGGCAGCAGATCATGTGAAAATATAATATTTGTGTCATTCTCAAAACTTTTGGCCATGACTGTAGGTGACAAGGTTCCCAGGTGGAGAGGAAACTAGAATGGAACGGAAGTCCCCAACTGCAGAGCTCTTCAAATCTGTAGTTTTGTTAACCTTTTTCTTCCATTGGTGAATGAAAGGGGGGTCTGTCTCGCACAACCTAAGTGAAGTCAGTAGTTTGGCCACCTGAATTAACCAGGTGATAAGGCATGACTGTTGTCTGGGGGATAAGTTGGGAGAGGACGCCCAAAGCAAAATAGTTTTGCGTCGTATCTTTAAATGAACATGACAAATGGACTTAATCTCTCTCTTGATTGCCTCCCAGAAGGGGCTCATTTTGGGGCACGTGACCCAGATGTGCGAGAGGGACCCTTCGGACAGGCCACAACGCCAACATCGATCAGGAGTCAATTTTATGTAGAAAAACTGGGGTTCTATACCACCTGGTGAGCAATTTGAACAAATTTTCCTGAATCCTGACACACCTAGAGAAACCATGAGAACATAACAGGATATGCTTGACATCGGAGGGCGAGAATACAAGTTCCAACTCCCTCTCCCATTCACTAACAAAGTATGGTTTGGAAAGAAGGGGGGGTGAGATTAAACAGATGTATGAAATAGATCTATTCTGGGGGTTGTTGGAGTCAGGGATTTTCTCCAGCCAGTTGAGATCCCTTTTTGACTTCTCCCGCTCTATAGGAGAGTCAAAAAGACAGGGAGTGGAGGAAGGTCACTCTGTGGCGATCTCCCTCAGGCAAGAGGGATGGCAGTGAAGATCAGATAGGGACGTGGAGGAGGTGGGCCCAAGTGTCATCCTATTATGAGGCTTAGTGGACAGAGTAAAAACTAAAATAATATCCTGCAATCCTACAGTTTTCAAATAGATGGTGAAATGCAAAATTAAAAAGGCATGTAACCTAATATGTTGAGGGTGCTCTGGCAAACATATCAAAAGCATTCACCGAACAGCTAATTTGCATACAAAATAAAAAGTTGATTTTCTCAACAGCAAGATTGCCCTTTGACACAAAAAGGTATGTTCACTATGCCACTAGCTGCCCCTACAACAGCTAATAAGTGGATAAGAAGCCGTTTTGGTGGTGGTAGACTCTCTTCATACACCATGTTTTCTAACCAAAATGTTGCTAGACATAAAATAGTTGAATCTTATATAGAAAGGGTATTTCTCAAGACTATAATCATATTTATCTGTAAGAACTATGTAAAGTAATATGAAGTAGCTCACTAGTTCGATATACAGCAATGCTAATGCATTGCAGTATACAGTCATATGAAAAAGTTTGGGCACCCCTATTAATCTTAATCATTTTTAGTTCTAAATAGTTGGGTGTTTGCAACAGCCATTTCAATTTGATATATCTAATAACTGATGGACACAGTAATATTTCAGGATTGAAATGAGGTTTATTGTACTAACAGAAAATGTGCAATATGCATTAAACCAAAATTTGACCGGTGTAAAAGTATGGGCACCTCAACAGAAAAGTGACATTAATATTTAGTAGATCCTCCTTTTGCAAAAATAACAGCCTCTAGTCGCTTCCTGTAGCTTTTAATCAGTTCCTGGATCCTGGATGAAGGTATTTTTGACCATTCCTCTTTACAAAACAATTCCAGTTCAGTTAAGTTTGATGGTCGCCGAGCATGGACAGCCCGCTTCAAATTATCCCACAGATGTTCAATGATATACAGGTCTGGGGACTGGGATGGCCATTCCAGAACATTGTAATTGTTCCTCTGCATGAATGCCTGAATAGATTTGGAGCTGTGTTTTGGATCATTGTCTTGCTGAAATATCCATCCCCGGCGTAACTTCAAATTCGTCACTGATTCTTGTACATTATTCTCAAGAATCTGCTGATACTGAGTTGAATCCATGCGACCCTCAACTTTAACAAGATTCCCGGTGCCGGCATTGGCCACACAGCCCCAAAGCATGATGGAACCTCCACCAAATTTTACAGTGGGTAGCAAGTGTTTTTCTTGGAATGCTGTGTTTTTTGGACGCCATGCATAACGCCTTTTTTGTATGACCAAACAACTCAATCTTTGTTTCATCAGTCCACAGGACCTTCTTCCAAAATGAAGCTGGCTTGTCCAAATGTGCTTTTGCATACCTCAGGCGACTCTGTTTGTGGCGTGCTTTCAGAAACGGCTTCTTTCGCATCACTCTCCCATACAGCTTCTCCTTGTGCAAAGTGTGCTGTATTGTTGACCGATGCACAGTGACACCATCTGCAGCAAGATGATGCTGCAGCTCTTTGGAGGTGGTCTGTGGATTGTCCTTGACTGTTCTCACCATTCTTCTTCTCTGCCTTTCTGATATTTTTCTTGGCCTGCTACTTCTGGGCTTAACAAGAACTGTCCCTGTGGTCTTCCATTTCCTTACTATGTTCCTCACAGTGGAAACTGACAGGTTAAATCTCTGAGACAACTTTTTGTATCCTTCCCCTGAACAACTATGTTGAACAATCTTTGTTTTCAGATCATTTGAGAGTTGTTTTGAGGAGCCCATGATGCCACTCTTCAGAGGAGATTCAAATAGGAGAACAACTTGCAATTGGCCACCTTAAATACCTTTTCTCATGATTGGATACACCTGGCTATGAAGTTCAAAGCTCAGTGAGGTTACAAAACCAATTTTGTGCTTCAGTAAGTCAGTAAAAAGTAGTTAGGAGTATTCAAATCAATAAAATGATAAGGGTACCCAAATTTTTGCACCGGTCAAATTTTGGTTTAATGCATATTGCACATTTTCTGTTAGTACAATAAACCTCATTTTAATCCTGAAATATTACTGTGTCCATCAGTTATTAGATATATCAAATTGAAATGGCTGTTGCAAACACCCAAATATTTAGAACCAAAAATGATTAAGATTAATAGGGTTGCCCAAACTTTTTCATATGACTGTATTGGAAAATCCATTGAGTTCTATTCTATGAAGACAGGCTTGGAAGCTTTCAATAGGCTTCTGGCTGTATAAGCAACGGATGTCGGAAAAGGGTTAAAGGGAACCTGTCAGATGATATTTCCACTATCTGTATACTTTTTTACCCACTACAGTACATTGTATTACAGTACTCCGTATATTGACTTTTAAGGGGTTTTCCTGCCATGTAGTGTTCTATTACGTCGCGCTGAGCATATAGTTAAAGGGGTATTCCCATGAACATAATCATATTTATATTTGTAGATGAGTGAAACATTTTTGCAAATATAAGTAGTTAAAAATTCTGCAGAGTTTCTCTAACTATCTGTAAGATTTCTCTGTAAGATCTGTAATTCTGTAAGATTTTCTCTAACTATCTTAGTGGTGAGAATCTGTTGTCTTGATTGGTTGCCAATGGATACGACCACGAATGCAGAAACTTTCTATGGTCTGGAACTTATCAGGAACCGAGCCATGATTTTCTTATTGTAGCTGGGGTATCAGGCCGGGACACTGCATGTATCAGAAGATATCCCGGTCACAATAAGGAAATCATGGTTGATTTTCTGACCTTAGAAAGGTCCTGCATTCATGGTCGTATCCACTGGCAACCAATCAAGAAAACAACTTGTAACCACAAGATATTTAGAAAAAAATCTTTAAAACACTGCAAAATGTTTAATTACTAATATTTGCAAAAATGTTTATCTTTTAATTATCTACAAACTTAAAAATGGTTATGCTTGTAGGAATACCCCTTTAACGCTCAGTGCCGTAATAGCGTGGGGCTGTAATGCCACATGCACAGAAGCATTACTTCCGGTACTCGGCTGTCTTACACAGCCAAGGGCCAGGACCAGCCGCTGGAGTTGCACGATACTCCGACCCCGGCGGATTAACCCCCTGGGTGCCTGTGATCAATAGCGATCACGGCATCCAGGGAGTACGGAGGCAAGATCGCAAACCCCTCCGTCACCCCTCGGACCTCTTCATTTTCTGCCATGTGAACATACCCTAAAAAGTGAAAAATCACACACACGCCAACCAATTCCACAGCACTTTACAAATTGTAGAGTTCAAGTACAGACAAAAAGATAATTACATAGTAATAGTCAATTCACACAATGGGACTGAGGGCCCTGCTTACAATCTATGAAGTAGAGGGGGTCACACAAGAGGTACCAGGGGTGACATAGGAGGTAGCATTGCTTATACAGTGGTTCAGGTGTTTTTGTGATGGAGGTTACTGTCATTACACATTAAAAAAAGCTGTATGAACCATCACCAGTCAGTGTCCTTTAATGTGCAGATGGTGCCTGGACATATAAAGTTACAGTCCGATATGACATCATATCCTGTAGGATAATGTGGGAGCGTGAACAGTGGAGGGTTAGTTTTTGGGATTCTAATTGTGGAAGGGTTTAGATTAGGAATTGTGGTAGACCTGTCTGAAAAGATGTGTCTTTATAGTTTGTGCTTAAAGCTATAGAAATTAGAAGTTAATCTGATTGTCCGGGGTATTCCAGCATTCCAGAGAAGTGGTGCAACTCGGGAGAAGTCTTGGATACGAGAGTGGAAGGTTCTGATAATAGAGGAGGTTAGACTTAGGTCATTGAGTGAAGAGAGAGTACGGGTTGGGTGATAGACAGAGATGAGGGAGGAGACATAGGGAGGTGCAGCATTATGGAGAGCCTTATGGATGAGGGTGATAAGTTTATATTGTATTCTGTATTGAATAGGCATCCAATGTAGTGACTGGCACAGACCGGAGGCATCGCTGTAGTGTCTAGACTGATAGATGAGCCTGGCCGCTGTATTCAGAATAGATTGTAGAGGGGAGAGTTTAGTAAGGGGAAAACGGATTTATAAGGAGTTACAGTAGTCAAATCGAGAGTGAATCAGGGCAACAATAAGACTTTCTATGCTTTCAAACATTTATAAATTCACTTTGCTGCAATAGAAAGATTACAAAGGGCATCAATGGAAAAGGAATTGCTTGATCCTGCAAATGATGCGGCCAGTTTATGGAGTCAAAGCTACCTGACAGGTTCCCTTTAAAAACAACTACATGGTGGGAAATTGCCATCAGGAGTACTGGAATACAATGTACTGTAGTGGGTAAAAAAGTATACAGATCCTTGTCTGTTCTGAGAAATATTGGTTGTTTTATCAACCAGCGATAAAGTTGCTTCATGTGATGTTCCAGCTATCTATTGACCTAATCCATAGGTAATTTATGTGAACTTGATGTTGTAATAAAGTAAATAATAAAGTTGTGAGGAGGCAACTACTGCATTGATGTGGTGCTGCGCTTCTAGGATTCCAGGTAGCTCACCTGAAACATTGTGGGTAGGAGTCATCAAGAGAAACTGTACTTCTGGGGTTGTGGAGAAAAATCATGACTAAACCTGAAAATTTAATTTACTTTGTAATAGTTTGACTGGTTTCACGTGGTGTGTTTAGCTATGCAGTTGTTATATAAAAATGCATGCGTTTTTTTCAGCAAAAATGCACCCTGTGAACGCAGCCTAAATGGGGTTATCCAAGACCAAAAAATGAATGACCGTTGTGATTGTAAGCCCTATATGGGACAGAGACTGTCAATGTCTGTAAATCGCTGCGGAATATGATGGCGCTATACAAGTAAACATAATAAATAAGTCGTTAATTTGAGACTGGAGGGAGTCTGACATCCGACCCCTGCACCGATTAGCTGTTCTAGGAATAGTGTATAGAGCTGGAAACAGACAGCATTGTACATAGTGCCGTGGCCCCTCAGCTCCCATTCGCCGGCCTCAGATTAATGACGTGCCTTAAGAATGGGTTATTCATTTTTTTTTTTTCTTGGATAACCTTTTTAATGGTGTGTATAAGAGGTGCTGATGAATGCTCCTTATTGATATATGTAGAAAATATTGGAAGCCTAACTACACAGTAGTGGTAATGGTTTTTCTTGTTATAGTTATATTATGCTGCAATGTGTCTGTCTGCCTATAGAAGGCTTCCAAAGGTTTCTATAGAGGGCCAGGAATAAGAGAAGTCTATCCCACAGTAATGCACATTTTCAGTACTTTGTCCCCTGGGCACAAGATCAATCTATAACTCCATAATTAGTTTGTTAGAATGACTCATCCAATGATTGATTCACCTGTTCTCATGTGAAGCCTGAGGACCGGCCCTCGCCAATGCACGCGAATTGCGGTGATGTACTGAGCCTGCTGTGTCTACGAAGTGGGGGTGTACACATCGAACTGTATAAAGGGAGATCAGTGCCGAAGATTAGTTAAAAACTGAGTAAAAAATGCTATAAATCAGCACTGATCTGATTCTCCATTAGCATGCCAGGGTTGGAGACTTGTGTCAGTTAAGACAAAAAACAGATTATTTAGCAACTATTTAATGGTGTAGACTACAAAGAACATGTTAGAATAGAAAATTAGCTAGGATCAGGTCACAGTTTAGTTTTTTTATGCAGAAATACTAGCTTGTTGTATAACCCTGAACTGTTTGTATTTTAGGGTTGGATATCAGAGGAAAAAATGTATAACCTTCACAAGAACAGTAGTAGGGGAAGCCATCAAGTTTTGTGCTGCCGGTATGCGAGTCTCTAAGGCTTAGCTCTGGATATCAGAATCGGGATTGTTCTTTGCTGGTGACATATCTCGAATTCTAGGGCTTAAGGACAATGCTCGGGAGTCACAGCTGTCTCTTTTATTAGATGTTCCTTGACAGCCTGTCATTGGAGAAGCTGATCAGCAGATGCATAGATTTCTCAGCCAAATGATGCGTTTTGTGTATAAAGGTTGCTAGAAACAAAGGAGACCCATAGAATAAATGCATTTCACTATCTACAGCAGTAGTCCCTAACCTTTTTTGTACCAAGGACCACTTACATGTAGTCCAATTTTCCTATGACCCTGCGAGGGGTGGAGTTTGGCGCAGGATTATCGGTGCTGTGGCAGGGTGGCTGATAAGAAAACTATAAAAAGTATATTTAATGATTACATTTATACAATTACCAATACTTTATTAAGAGAGATCTCTCTCTATCATGCATAACTTAATAAAGTTAATAACTTAATAAAAGTATGTGGGGCCCTCACTCAAATACGGGTGACATGAAGAGAGCTCCCTTAATAAAGTATAGGTAGGACAGGGGGGACCATCACTCAGGGGACACTATAACTGTAATAGGGCCCCTCCAAAGGTATTATTACCTGTGTGTTGGGGGGCACTATTACAGTAATAGTGCCCCCCCCCAGTTAATAACATTACCTGTGTGTGGAGTGGACTGTTATTAACTGTAGGGGGCAGCACTATAACTGTAATAGTGCCCCCCCCCCATCCACAGGTAATATTATTAACTGGGGGGAAGGAGCGCTATTACTGTGATAGTGACACCCACAAAAAGTTCCCCCCCCCCCAGTTCATAACATTACCTGTGTGGGAGAGATTATTAAATGTGTGGGTGGGGGGGGGGCACTATAGCTGTAATAGTGCCCACCCCACACGTGTAATGTTAACTGGGGGGGTGGGCACTATTACTCCCCCCACACACATGATGTGTGTATCTTCTATTCTGCTCCCCGGCCACAGCGGCACCATAGCAGAAAAGAATATGAATATATTCTGTGTGTAAGAAGAGATCCTGGGAGCTGCATTAGTAATGTGGAAAGTGATCTACTGGTGTAGGCTACAGATCACTCTAAAAAGTGTCCTGAGGACACTTACCAGGTGTCGGCTGATGCTCCTATGCTGCAGATTACACACAGTATAGGTGCATCAGCCGACACCTAGTAGGCTACAGAGGTCTTCAGTGACTGGACTGGCTCGATACTGGTCTGCGGTCTGGCCATTGGCAACCTCTGATCTATAGTATATAGCTTGTTTTTGTTTTTTTTACTTTTAGAATAGCACATTCTAACTAATTTTGTACTTAGTGATAAATGTTAGATGAGGCCCCCCCATAACCACTAGAAAAGGGGGTTTGAAACACATGTACTATTCATTGCTGGGACCCATTGTGACTAGATATATAGACTATTTAGGTAGCTTGTAGACCTCAACACCACATTTAATGTTGTTTCTGGTATGTTTGTGTGAATGTAAAGACTATAGACCCCATTTTATAATTTTTGTTGATCTAAGTTGATTTGTACTTTGGTCACAGATTAGTCTAGAAGAGGGCTATAGAACATTCAGTTAGTCAGACTGACAGATTTGCGTATTGAATGGTATTCTGCAGCTTGCTGTGTAGTGTATATAATGTCACTTCCAAAAGCCAATAGTTTTATAAAAAAAAAAAAAAACTATTTCAAAGGTGACTTTTAGCCCAAAATAAACAGAGTTAAAGAAGATCTGTCACCATACAAAAAAACTAATTGCCATACTTCATTTTATTGCTGCTGAGCCCCTGAACAATTTGCAGGTTATTTTCTTTACATCTGTCCACCTGTTGAAAAGATATGACCCCTGGGAGGTTATATGTAAACTAACTCTGATTTTCCTTCAAAGTGTATGAAAAAAAGAAAGAAACTTTTGTAATATATCTTATTAAAGACATATGTTTCCTTTGTTTATTAGGTTGTTACTTTTCACATAGAAGTCTATGGAGAGCGGAGGGGGAAGAGGGGTCACCTGGAAAAGACACTGCTGCTAATCTCTTAAAATAAGACTATACCACTACACAGAATGAGGCTACATTCACACAACAGTGAATACTGGCTTTGTGACGTCCGTTGTCATAGATCGTCAAAATATAGGCCTTGTCCTGTTTTTGGACATTTCAATGTGTGCCCCTCGGGTGCAAGACTGCCTCGAAAAATGGACCTCTTTCATATGAATAAATCAATTAACAACCTTCTTCTCCCCCCCCCCCCCTTCTCCATGGAATTCTGTGTGTGAGGCTGAGAATGTGGAGGACTCTATACAGATAAACAGACTTATGATGAGGAGCAGCCTAATAAGTGGAGAAGGAAACCTATTTCTCTAATAAGTCTGGGTTCACATCAGCATTTGTCTCGCCGCACAAAATCAGTTTTTGAAATTGTCTCAAAATCCTCAAAAGCTGATTTAAATCGGTTCATTTTAAAACCCAGGTGTGCGTTTGGAGCATTTTCATCTGGTATCCGCTCTTTTTGGAGTAGAAAAAAGTCAGACTTGCAGGACTTTTTCTCTGTTAAAAAAATAAGGATACCAGACGGACAGTAACAAATCCGTGTTTGTTTGTTTTTTTTGTTTTTGTTTTTTGTTTTAACATTGAGGTCTATGAAAAGCGAATTACAAACGTAGTATAGCAATCAGTTTGTGTCTGTTTTGCAATGCGTTTTTCCCTCTGCGCATGCTCAGAATGAAAAAGGGGAACAAACGCAAACAAACGGATTGGTCAAAAACGGACACAAACGGTCAGTTTTTTGAACTGACACCCATTGACTAATCCATTTCCGATTCGGGTATCCACTGTGTAACCATTTGGAATTATTTTTCTTCCAAACGTGTTTTTTTTTTTTTTTTTTTTTTTTTAATAAAGGTTTGCAAGTGGACGGATACCAGGCGCAAGTGTGAACCTAGCGTAAAATATATTAGAAAATTGTTTTCTATTCACATGTACTATTCAAATATAAACTAGTTTTATATTTGGAGGTACATGTTAAGCAGTTTTCTTACTAGAGAACTCCCCTTCTGAAGCTTCCGCAAAAACAAGAAAGTAAATAATTTCCTTGGTTCTTTTACATGGTTTGTTTTACAGCTGCAATTTTTTTTAATGATCTATTGTAGAAGGATTTGCCTGTCCATATTGTTTTGTTTCTTGAGTATTACACATTTTTTGATTGATTCTGATACCAATATGATCTTCGGATACTCTATAAATAGCATTAACAATATCTGGAAATAAAAAAATATTACCAGAGAGCAGATATTTAAAGGATCCCGCATCAAGACTTTAAGTATCATTGCAGAGCTCTTCTATGGTCTACAATTGGCCATTGATTGAAAGATCACATGTATCAACACGACCTAGTGTGAACTGTGTAATAAACAATCTGCATTTATAGTAGTATATATAGAATTGTTTGACTAGGTTTTTGTAGGGCATTGGTGTGCTATATATGAAAGCCATAGGGGATTTTTCCCACTCAAGACTCTACTCTTAGCTTAGCAATGGCTGCCTCCTGTTCTAAGATAGTATTCATTCTTCTTAATAGAAAGCAAACAATATATTTCCTGCTCCGAGGTTTTGCTGGTGAGTGGCTCAGCTGTTTCCACAACTCCCTATAGGTTATAAAGGAGGTACACACTGATTCTCCTCCATTTTTGTGTCCCTGTAGTTTTTCATGTAGAAATGAAAATCCAATTGCTTGCAATGATTTACTTCCAGTTTTATAACGTATTATGAAATATACATATGAATAAATGTATACTTTAAAATGCAAACAATATATTTCAGATCTGAGATGCAGACGTCATTGTTTGAAACCATGCCCAGAATGTTCTCAGCAGTATTGGTGTATTGGCATACTGCAAGTTGACTTTCATTGCAGCATGTTGTTAACATTGCCAGTGAATTAGACCGCTTCAGTAGCCAGACTGTGACCGTCAATAAAAACCTCTATAGAAAATAACTAAAAAAAAATTTAATTTGGTGCACTACATATCCCTTGGAATTTTGCATCTCTGGCATAGGCAGTTTAGTAATCTGTGAAAGGAATTTGGGTAAAAAGTGCTAAACTGATCAAAGTTATTAGAATGAAAACATATTGCAGCTGATGTGTAACCAAGATGTAGTAAAATCGATTGTAGTTTTGACCACAATATTGGTAATAAAGGTAAAACTACACAGATTTACACCAACCTTAATGTATGACTGAGGGACAGCTGACATCCTTGATTTCCCCAGTATCATGATTGTTAAGTTTTGCCTACATTATACATGTTGTTTACTAGAAAGCGGAAAGTGGTTACTATGAGCCTCTTGTGCAACTTGACACTGCGGAGAAAGACTTTATAGGATAAGGAACAATCCAAGCTGTTGGAACCAGTAGTAAGATATTGGCAATCTAAAGGTCCTTGTCAGTGGCTCTCAATGAAATTAGTTTAATTAGAAAGTCTGTGACCAACTCTAGAGACAGATGTCATAGAAAATGTCCCTTGGTTCTGATTTAATAGAAACTGGTAAATAAGTGCTACAGCAGATCAGATTTAAGGCCCCTTGCAAACATCCATCGGTTAGATCCGTGTGCTATCTGGGTTTTTTTCCGGATTAGCACCCTCACCCATTCATTTCTGTCGGCCCACGCACATGACCGTGTATTACCTGGATCAGTGTGCGGGACAACAGACCGGGCCGCAAAACTCAGGACTGGTCCTGCGGCCGTGCTTCCACTGCTCCTAGTAGTATAATGTTGTACCGTGTTAGCCATTGAAAGTAGTGGAAGAGTGAAGAAATCAGGCGATACCTTTTAGAGGCTAACTGAGTATATTTATAAGTAAGCTTTCAGGAGTACTCGCTCCCTTCATCAGACATGGTGTAATACAAGAACTGAAAATTAACAGATTGTTATACACATGGTTTTCAAAGCATTTTAGAGTCCTTAAAAAAAATTGCAATCTAAGTAGAGAAGTTATTTACAACAGGTCAAAAAAAACAGTCTGGAAACTTGTGGTGCGTGACGGAGGGATCAGTAATTCTTGCTGTTATCTGTTTGCTATCAGGAGGTGATTTGTGTCCCTCACAGGTCATACATAGTGTGATTTGAAGCTGGCATGAATATTGAGTTCAGTTCATGGTTCAAACATAGTGTGACATGAAGCTGGCATTGAATGAATGGGGCCACGGAAGCATGGCTGGTGCACAAGTGGCACACCGATAACATCCGCGTACGGCCTGTGTGATGGCCATGCCGTTCAATCACGGCCAGCGGCAAACCCATGGTCGTCTGCAAGGGGCCTTACCTACATTATTCAGATGAAAAAGTACAGAAATAAATTATATTAAAGAGTGTTTGCTGGGTCCAAAATACCTTCCAAACCAATAATTGTAGAAGCCTCTAATAGGAGCAGAAACTGGGCCTAATTTACCTACAGATAGTTGCAAGTGCTTTGACTTGGAGTATGTTCACATGACATTATTTGTTGAACAATTTGTAGAACCAATGGTAGAAAGTTGAAGCTGAGCCTCGGCTTTCTGCTGCGGGTTTGCACACCCATATACAGTGGGGATAATGAAACGTGAGAACCCGTGTTGCATTTTCCACTGTTATTTGAATTGGGATACATAGGGTATTATCCAGGGTAAACTAGGGATTGAGTTTGTCCCAATATTCCTTGGATCATTCCTGTGCCGTGACCATCTTCTACCCTCCTCCCTCTTACCATTACCGGTAAGACCATTCTGTTATTACAACATAATGGTGTGTTTTGTTTTGTTTGATACACTTGATTTATTTTGTGCTATTTCATAGTTAGAGGCCTATTTTGTGATCTATTTATTAAAAGTTAAATTTTAGATTTTGCCCTTTTGTGGTAATATTTTGCATCCATACCATCCTTCCCCACACTGCCACTGGCAAAAGGATATGTCACGAACTGTACGCTGTCCAGTCAGGATTGTTTTGTGAGTAACCAAAACCAAAATTCAGGGGCATGTAAAGAAGGGAGTGTCCTAAAATAATCGTTCATTAATCGTATTTGAGGTAAAATGTTCAATTAATCATGATTTTAATTTAGGTCACAATCGCCTGACCCTAGTGCTGGAATTTCCTGCCCCTGACCTCCCATCATTCATTGCACATGCATTGGCCAATGGGAAGCACAGTATTGTTTCTAATAGAAACCAATTCCTGCCCTCGCAAAGCCAGCTTCATTATTTTGACAGCAGGATATGCCATAAATGTCTCAGATGGGTTAAAACCTTTTTACTTTTTTCTTAACAGTGAAAGATTCTGTGTATGTGTGACTTACCAGTTATGTGTAGTCAAAAGGCTCCTATCCGTGTTATTTCAGGAATGTACTGTCTTGTTATCTATATTGCACGTGCTATTATGTAGACTAATAAACTTGGAAAATGATTTAGAAATATGACTCATTTGGATTTCCTAGAATCCGGCGTCCTCTGACAGCTACAAGAGCTGCACTGAAAAAAAAAAATAAACGCATTAAGTGGCTGTCTGGGCTTTGCAATGAGATTAGCATCAGCATGACCACTTGCAATATATTCAGTACTAATCTGTGAGCACACAGGGTGACCTCACACGCTTTGCACATTAGCATTACTGCACCAGCCTTTACCAGGTGTGGAAACATAATACAGCACTGTCAGGCTGTACTTTCTACAGTTCTGCTCCTTTGTTTGGTTACAAAAGTCGTGGCTGCTCGCCATGCTGTATAGGCCAGACATTTCCAATAATGCCAGTTTACAGATTTGCCTTCCAAGATATTCCAGCAGTGAAAAGTACATCTGCCTGTGTGATGCTTATTCCTGCTCCGTCATATTTATGATCTTATTTTAATTCTGCAGACCACACTGTGCCGTAAGCTACAATATTGTTTCCTAGGACATGTACAGCTGCTTTAAACCAACAGGAACATTGTAGAAACATAAAAACGAGCAGGATACTGCACCTACTAAAACTTCTTTTGTACTTTTCTTGAATTCATCATGCACTTTTTTTTATCAGTAGTGCATTGTCAATGACTATGACAAACATTTGAGACTCAAAGTGCAGGGAGCATTTTGGAGTAGGGGAGTTAGTGGCTTCCACACAGGCACTCATCCCCTACACCCACAAGGGTCAGTTTTCACAGGAAGCCAATTTAGCTATATTATATTTTTGCCACGTACCATAGTACTCAGAGGAAACACGGGGAGAACATACAAACTCTATGCATATGTTGCC
Source organism: Leptodactylus fallax (assembly GCA_947044405.1). Classification (NCBI taxonomy): domain Eukaryota; kingdom Metazoa; phylum Chordata; class Amphibia; order Anura; family Leptodactylidae; genus Leptodactylus; species Leptodactylus fallax. Next base: position 3,809,309 of record CAMRHE010000037.1, on the reverse strand, counting down.
CTTGGTCAAATTTGAATCCAGGACCCCAGCGCTGCAAGGTAATAGTGCTAACCACTGAGTCACCATGCTGTAGTCATTTATAACAGGCAGCGGAATGTGGACCCACCATGCCACCTAACTGGCTTAACTTTGGGCCATTCCAAAGGGTTTTGTCTATGTAAAATCCTTGGACGATGATCTGGACTTCGCTGATTTGGTCGGGCAGGACAGTATGGGCTGTGGTCTTGGACTGGCTGAGTTCATTTAAAGTTGTAAACACACATAAGGTCAGGGCTGGCAGTATGAGTTCGAAGGTCAGAGACGAGCCGAAGTCAGACACGAGGGAGTAGCAAAGCTATTGTAGGTCAGGACAGGACTTGGAAAGAGGGCAGGCGGAGGGCCCAGGCACAGGTGATGATTAGAGGTACACTGTCATTTGTGCCCACTGGTGAATGGCAGTATGCGGACCTTCACCAACTGCCAACATACTGAACTGGAGAGTGGTAACCCAAGGGAAGGGACAACCAGAAGAATCGGTAACTGCTGCCAGCATTGCTCCAATTGCATCACTGCACTTTCTGTCAGCAGACTACAAGTGAATATAGCCTCTGTCTGGTTTAGAAAGATGGTCAAAATTGTAGTTGATAACACTGAACACAAAACCTAGAAAACTATAGAATTAGTTTTGTTATCCATTTCCTTCTGATGAAGGATTATGGAGAAGGCCTGTCTGTCTTCCAAAAACCATAGCATTTTTTCTGTTGGCTATATTCAATTATTCAGTGTATTGCAAAATGGTAAAGAAAAAAATATTTTTGGAGTGGAATGGGTGATTTAAAAAAAAAAAAAAAAAAAAAAAGCAATTCCAGCTCTGATTATGGGTTTTCTTTTTGTGGTGTTCATTGTATGATACAAATGACATGTTACCTATATTCTATGTGTCAGTATGATTACAGCGATACCAAACTCCATAACATTATCGTTTTCCACACTTTACTACCAAAAAACTAAATTTAAAAATTTATGAAAAAATTTGCTTAGCATCACCATTTTTTTTTTTTGACAATGAGGTTTGTGAGGGCTCTTTTTTTGCGGTGTAAGTTTTGTTCATACCATAATTGGGTACCCATGACTTTTTGTCTTGTTTTATTAGGGAGGGGTGGCAGATAGATGATCACAAAATGGTGATTTTCCTGTTTCCCTGTCCTTCACTGTCTTTCTATCAAAGATATCTATCTAGACCTTTATATTTTAATAGTTTGGCAGTACCAATTATTATTTATTGTTTGTTTTTAGATATGTAAAATGAGGAAAGGGGATGCTTTTAAATTTTCTATACTGTGGGGCTTTTTTTTTTTTTTTTAGATAATTTTACAAACTTTTTATTTTTTACATTTATTTTTAGTCTCCTTAGGGATTTTAATCTCAAATTGTTTATTCCCTCATACAATATGTTGCAGCTCTAGGCCCATATTATACAGCTCCTAAACCCATGCCAGCGCACATCCATGTCCAGAGGATGTTGCCAAGGGGCTGAACAGAGGAGACTTATCAGCTTATAATAGAATGATGAGAAGAAGAAAGAAATGTGTATGGAGAAGGGCTTATGATCAAAAGCAGACCATATCATCTATCAGGCATGGTGGAAGTAGTATTATGGTGGACATTTATGACTGGCAGTCCAGTTGGTTTCCATGTAATTATTAATGATGTGGCTACTGACAAAACCAACCGTATGGATACATTATCCAGTACATAAGGCTGCATTATTATCTGCTCAGATTTAACCTGATGCTTTGAAAATTCTTGAAAGTTTAGTTACAAAGCAAATAGAAAATGGCCAGAAAAGGGGGGCGTGGCCTGAACACTGATGGAGACGGTCGCAGAATTGCGAGCTCCCGTCTCCCCTGACTTACTGCTCACCAAGCCTGCTAAATTGCCGCTGTATGGGGAAGAAGCTCCCTGCAAAAAAAGCCCCCAGTGGTCCCAGCAGCTAGCGGGGGTCCCTCCACTATGGACCCGTTCCTCCAGCGGCAGCCCAGGGCCTTGGCGCGGGTCCCGGCAGTACGGGGGACCATGCGCACTGTCTCCCTCCCCCGCACTCACCGGGACTCCTGCTCTCCTCCGCGCGGTCCCCTGTCGGCTGACTCCTCCGCAGCTCCTCCTGACCTGTCTCCCTGCTTCCCGGACCGGCACTCCCTCCAGGATAGGCCTCAGGCGGCCGCCATCTTGGGGACTCCTCCTCACGTGGCCCAGGCACCATCTCCAGATGCATCCTGTAGGCGGGATGCCAACTTGCAGGTACTGTCTGCTGCAGCCCTCCCCCCCACCTTCACAGCCCAACAGGACATTACCATGTCCCAGAGTGGCCGGGACCACCAAACTGGACTTTCCCCCCCCCCTGGGGGCCCCCCCTGGCCCTGCGCCCCTGTCTACCATGCCGTCTTTACACCTCCCTTTGGGTGCTCAAGGGGTGGCGGGACCGGCGGTGGTGGAGAGCCCAGGGGGCACGCTGTCATCGGGTCCCACGCCGGTTCCCCACCCCCTTCCTCAATCTGTCCAAGAACCTCCCTTACAGTGGCAGTCTATACTACTGCAATTGCCTACCAGGCAGGACTTTCAGCAAGACTTCAAACTTCTCATTGATGAGGTTAAACACACCTTTAAGCAAGAACTTTCCGTGGTGCACGCTGACCTGCGCCAATTAGCTGTCAGAGTGGATACACTGGAGTCCTCCCAGGATGAGACCCGTAACTATGTCTCCCAAATGCATGATGTGGTCTCTACCCAATCCGAGATTCTTAAAGCAACCACTCGCCACCTAGAGGACCTGGACTACCGCGGTAGGAGGCACAACATCAGAGTCCGCGGTCTCCCGGAGGCCACGGGGGAGGAGGATTTAAAGGCTACTCTGGAGGCCATCTTTAACATGCTTTTGGGTAAGCCACCTGAACACCGCATCAAATTGGACAGAGCACATAGGGCCCTTCGTCCCAAAGGCGCTACCGCTGCACCAAGGGACGTTATTTGCTGTGTGCAGGACTTTGAACTCAAGGAAGCTATTATGGCCCAGGCCCGCTCTAACAAAGATTTTGACTTTGACGGTGCCAAGGTCCAGCTTTACCCTGACCTGTCCTGGATCACCTTGCAAAAGCGGCGTATGCTCCGACCTCTCCTTTCAACCCTAAGGGAACACCAGCTTCAGTACCGGTGGGGTTTCCCTTTTGCTCTCATTGTCAGGAGAAATGGTCGCACTATCACTTTGAAATCTCACGCCGACCTGAAGGATTTCTGTGCTGCCCTGGATGTTCCACTCCCTACGCTGGAAGATTGGGACTCTTCTACCCTCTCCGCCCCTCCGGTCCCGGTTTGGACTACTGTCCAGACGAGAAGACGACGCCTGCCATATCCGGACTCGGCATCTGGCACTGGGTCATCCCGTCTGTCATGGCGGGTTCCCCCCCCTTTGATTTAACCTGGCCCTTTGATGACTTTCTTTTTTGCTTCCGTACAGGATTGATGCTGCGTTAGTTAATGCTGGTTCCAGCCCATTTCTTAAGTGTAGTTGGTTTTTCCTCTTAGTTATCTTATTGGCTCGATTTATTAGTATTGCTAAAGTTTATTTTATATGTGTGGCAGGGGAGGCCGACGGGAGTCTCTCCTGGCTTGATTGACTGGCTCTCTGCTGCTAGCTGGCCCCTCAGCCTCGCCTCCCACCCCTTAGGGGTACGTTGCCGTGGTTTTTAACTGCTTACACGGCACTTCGTTATAGGCGGATTTACATTGGTCTTAAACCCTTGTATACCCTCCTAATCCCTACCGGGAGATCTTTTTCCCGGTAATGGTGTTGTTTTATTGTAATTTACCTTCCTTGTTTTGCTTTCTGTCTTGTCTTTCCACCCTCCCCTCTCGTTCTTTTCTGTGTACTCCAGGTGTGGTCCTCACTCATCCTGACGAGACGTCGGCAAGCCTCCTGGACGAGACTCTGCTCTTCCGGGGACTCCGCACCCTCATTGACTCCTTGTGGTAGGCCTCGTCCCTCTTGCGCCCCTCCCTTTATCCTGAGATATGGCTAAAATTGTATCCCTTAATGTTAAAGGCCTTAACTCCAATGTGAAGCGTAGGTTAGCCCTGACAGAACTGCGTGCTCTTAAGGCTGATATAGCATTTCTCCAGGAGACCCATTTTGACAGCACCTGTAACTTTAACTTTGCCTTGCGTTTTTTCCCAACAATTTATTCCGCCACTCACTCTAAAAAGCGATCGGGGACTGCCGTTCTTATCTCCTCATCATGCCCCCTGGAGGTCACTACCTCCGTCCTAGATCCTTTGGGGCGGTTTGTGATTCTCCACAGTAGGCTTGAGGGCCAGCCAATCACCCTCTGTAACCTCTATGCCCCTAATTCCTCCCAACCTGATTTCCTTACTAAGGTCCTTAATAAATTGGAAGCTCTACCCCCTGCTGCCCTTATTGTTGGAGGGGACTTTAACATCTCTTTTTCGGACTCTATGGATTACCATTCCCTGTCAGGTACTTCCCGTCGCCTCTCCCGGCGTAGACTTTCAGCTCATTTCCGTCGCATAATCCGTCGGTATTCTCTCTATGACCTCTGGAGGATTAACTGTCCGACTGACCGGTCTTACACGTTCTATTCGGCCCCTCATCAGACCCATTCCAGAATAGATTACTTTTTTGGGAATGCTCCGGCTCTGTGCCTTCTTCGGGATGCCTCGATCGGCTCCATCACTTAGTCTGATCATGCGCCAATCTCCTTAGTATTGCGTGCTGGCTCGGTCCGCACCAGAATATGCCATTGGCGACTTAATGAGAGTCTCCTTCAGAGGGCGTAGACTCGTGAGGAGCTCCGTACTCACCTAAAAATGTTTTTCGAACTTAATCTGGGATCTGTATCTTCCTTGGCGACGTTGTGGGAGGCCCATAAAGCTGTGATGAGGGGACATTATATTGACTTGGGCACCCGGCTAAAACGGGACGCTAATGCACGGCTTGAGGAGCTTCGGCTCCGTCTACAATATGCAGAGACTCGCATGGCGTCTAGCCCGTCGTGGTCCCTCCTCAAAACCTTGATAGATCTTCAGGCCCAGATTAGGGAGACCCTTCTTCAAAAGACCACCAAGTTACTGCTTTACACTAGGCAGCGGTACTATGATAGGGCCAACAAACCCCATAAGCTTTTGGCTAGTCAACTACGAGACCGAACGGAGAGGGGATCGGCTTATGCGCGGCGGCGATCTGACGGGGCCGTTGTTTACGACCCTAGTGAGATTGCACGTCTATTTCATGCCTTTTACTCAGACCTGTACTCCCTCCCATCGGACTTACCCCCTGATCCTGCAACGCGCTCAGCATTATTGCAGGACTTCCTGTCTTCCTGTAATTTGCCTGTTCTTTCCCCGGAAGACCTTGCTCTTCTTAACAAACCTATCACAACAGACGAGGTCTCCCAAATTCTCCAAGAACTCCCTAATGGGAAATCACCTGGCCTTGACGGCCTCACCTACCTATACTACAAGGTATTTGGGGCAGAGTTGATCCCGCATCTTGTTTCCCTATTTACGGCCTTTTTGTCGGGGGAACCAATCCCTGATTCTATTTCACACTCTTTTCTAACCCTCATCCCGAAACTTGATAAGGACCACCTAGATTGCAGGAATTACAGGCCCATATCACTTCTGAATACGGATCTCAATCTGTTTACCAAGATTCTGGCGTCCAGACTTAACATGTGCCTCCCCTCCATGATCCATAAAGATCAGGTGGGCTTTGTACCTTGCCGCCAGGGAGGTGATAATACCAGGAGAATCATCGATCTTATAGACGTGGCATCTCACTCCGGTTCCGAACTCTTGGTACTCAGCTTGGACGCGGAAAAGGCGTTTGATCGTCTGGGATGGCCCTTTTTATTTGAGGCCCTGGCCACGTTTGGCTTTGCGGGTCCCTTCTTGACAGCAATCAAGGGTCTTTACTCCTCCCCGTCGGCCACTGTCAAGCTTCCTCACGCCTCGTCTCCCCCGTTTCGTCTACACAACGGCACTAGACAGGGTTGCCCTCTATCTTCTCTTCTTTTTGTACTCTGTATTGAGCCATTGGCGGCGGCCATCCGTCTGAGTCCCGATATTACGGGGGTCCGTGTACGCAATCGAGAATTCAAACTTTCCCTATTCGCTGATGATATCCTCCTGACCCTTACTAACCCCCATGTATCCCTTCCCAACCTCCATGGCCTCCTTTCCCGCTTTGGCCGTCTGTCTGGTTATAAGGTTAATACTTCAAAGACAGAGGCCCTACCTATTCGAATACCCCCGTCTAGCTTGGCTGGCCTTCAGGCCGCCTTTCGGTATAGATGGCAGTCCTCCTCGCAAAAATACTTGGGCATATATTTAACTGGATCCTTTTCCCAATTATACCAGGCAAATTTCCCCTCCCTTTTTAGACACATTCGGGCCCGCCTTACTAAGTGGTTGGTACTGCCTCTGTCTCTCTTTGGCCGGATCAACGCAGTGAAGATGTCTATCCTGCCTAAGCTGCTTTATTATTTTGAGACCCTCCCAGTCCCTGTGCCCCTTAGGGACCTCCAGGCGCTGCAGGGCTCAATCCTCCGATTTGTTTGGGCCGGAGGGAGACACAGGCTTTCTAGGCAGCTTATGATGACCCCTAGGGAGAGAGGTGGCCTTTCTCTCCCCAATTTAGTTTTATACTACTGGGCGGCCCACCTACGCAGGGTCCTGGCTTGGTCCACCTTCCAGGCTTACTCTAAGTGGATGGAGATCGAGAAGCTATGGCTTGCTCCGCAACATCCTAATTCCCTCCTTTGGACTGGTCCTCATTCCCCCCCCCCCCCCGGGAGTGCCCTGTTAGGCCCTATGGTACTCACGAGAGATATTTGGCGCACATGTGTATCCCGTTTTCCCCTCTCCTCCTCGTGTTCCTCCATGACTGCTTTCCTTCTTCACCCTAATTACCCGCCTGGACTCACTGGGCCGGTAGCGGGTACTTGGCTGAGAGCGGGCCTTTTTCAGTACGCTGACATCATTGATTATAGGACCCGGGCTCTTTTACCATTTGCTGATCTCCAGTCCGGATTTGGCCTGCCCCAGTCCAGTGAGTTCACGTATATCCAGATCTCCCATCTGGCCGCCTCTATTTTTCAAGGCCCCACAGCACCCATCCCTACGCTTTTTGAGAAACTTTGTAAAACGGGTGTTGGGACAACAGGGCTTATTTCTGATATATACCGCCTTCTTTCGAACCCCACCCCAGATGCTCTGCCCCAACATACTTATATGTCACGGTGGGAGGCCTATTTGGGCACACCCATATCGAATAACGATTGGTCCCTCATATGGAGTAGAGCACCCAGGACTTCTAGATGTGTTACACAAAAAGAAAATATTTTTAAGATGTTAATGCATTGGTATCATACCCCAGCTGCACTTCACTCTTTTGACAAGAATGTCCTGGACTGCTGCTGGCGGTGTGGCACCCGTCCCGCACACATTTTCCATCTCTTTTGGAACTGCCCCCTGCTCCAGCCTTATTGGCGCCAGGTCCGGGGTCTCCTGGAGGGGGTCCTGGGTGTTAGTCTTCCCCTGTCCCCTAGGACTTACCTTCTCAACCTCCCCCCCCCCCCCTGATATTTTGCGCAAGCCCGCTCTTCAGCTCCTGTTGCTCCTCCTCACCTCCGCTAGATGTCTGATTGTGAAACACTGGCGACATCCGGCCCCCCGGCCCTGGAGGAGTAATATGCTAGGATAAAAGATGCGCGCTCCCTGGAGTACCTGACGGCCCTTCTTAATAATGAGGAGGAGAAGTTCTGCCTGATCTGGAAACCGTGGGATGAGTTTTGGGCGGCCCGGCCTCTCTGATTCGGCTGCTGTGTGGCCCCTTACTTCCTGGATGTCCTTCTGTCACCCTTCTGTCCTCCTGTCTCGTCTACCCCTGTTTGTTGTCGGATTCCTTGGCCTTTTTGGGGCCATTTCTGGCCAGTTTGTTTAAAGCCTTGTAATTTATTGAGAATGCTGAGTAATCCTCGTCTGTCCTATGTTTGTTAACTTCAGTTATCTTATTTTTCTTGTATATTGTTATTCTTTTTATATGACAAAAACTTTTAAAATAAACAGTTGAAAAAAAAAAAAAAAGAAAATGGCCAGAAAAATCCATCATAGAAGCAGAACAATGAAAATGGTGGGAGTACCAGATATGTTACATGATGGACAGCAATGGTGCCAGATGGCAGAAAGAAGCTTCTAACTGGAATTGCTGCAGCTTCCACTGCCTGATTGTGCCCCTGGCACTTGAATAATTGTGTTCTGCACATGTATTGGGTGGTTTCACAGCTACCAGCACACACTGGTACATAATGGATGTAGGCAACAAAAGTAGTTGTGCAGTCAGTCCAGAACTGGCTCAATTGTTAAAGGGGTATTCCCATCTCAAGGATCCTATCTATACTGATAGCTTAAATAAAATTGAAGACTTTTCCTAAATATATTGCTTTAGGATTGCTGCTTTGTTTTCCTGCTATGTGAAATTATGCCTCCGATTGTTTACTCAGCGTTTCCATAACCATGGACCTCTGTGATAGGACAAGTGAGGTCACTCACTACTCTCTTATCTATAGCTCTGTCATTCAGCTAATTGCAGTTTGCTGATAAAGCCTCAGAAAGTGTCTGTTATCTCTCTATGTAAACACATAGATAACTCTGAGTCCCTTCTCTAGAAGCATGTGTATATTATTTGATCTGCATTTATAATAGATTTCTGGTAATTATAATAAGTATTGTGATACTTCATAGTGTCCTGTTCAGCAAGACTTTGACTGTTTGATAAGGAATACAGGAAGTGAGAAGAAGAGACAGCAGGCAAAGCTGCTGAAACAGGGAGATGGGAAAACCCCTTTAATGTCTGTGTTATAGCAATGATTCTTCTCTAAAACAATTTGGACAGGTTAACCTTACATTGTTAGGGTAAGGCTCTGTGTAAACTGCATGACCTATACATCGGAAAAAACTCCCTGTGTATGTCAAACGTATTAATAGAGCTCCATTCGTCTAATGGAGGCCAAAAGAATATCTGCTTATTCTCTACTGGGGTGCTATGCATTGGCATACCTATTTTTAAATACCCCTCAGTATTTGTTACAATAAAATACATCAGTGCATTTCAGGAGTAAATCTTGCTGATGCTCTGAAACTGAAGCTATGAAAACGGTGTTCATAGAATATACTCAGTTAGCCTCTAAAAGGTATCGCCCGATTTCTTCACTCTTCCACTACTTTCAATGGCTAACACGGTACAACATTATACTACCATAGAGTAAGCTTAAGGCTAAGGCTCCACGCAGTGAATTGCTGCAAAAAAATAAAAAAACGCTGCGGAAAAGCATCATGCTTTTTTCACAGAAAGTCCAAAGAGTTTTCCATCAGCGTTTCGGTAGGTATAATTAACATGCTATGATTTTTGAAGTCGCAGCGTTTATGCTGCAGATTTTTTTTCTGTAATGTGTGGATGGAATTAGCCAGAATCCCATCCATTTTGCAGGTAATGGTAAAACGCAGTGTTTTTTTTTTTTCTCCGCAGCCAAAACGTTTTCGCAACCCTCGGCCACAGCTTCAAAGCGCATTTTCGTATATCTTTGAATTGTCCGCCTCTGTTAAGCTGATATCACTGTATAGGTGGCATATGGATTGCTGCCCATCTTTACATAAAGTATGCTAGACATCACTGTAGTTAAACCAGTCTAAGAGTAGAAATATATGGCCTGCTCCAGAATGTGACATGAAATGTAAGTTTGCCCATTCAGTAATCTAGTTTTAGATTTTTATTTTTTTTTAAAAAGGGAAAAAAAAATGACCAACCTTGTTAATGACTTTACAGAAGCGATCACATTTTAATTTATAAAAATGGTATTAACCATTAAATGGTATTCTGGTATTAACATGCTAGCCCCTGTCCATTGCATACTGGATAACCCCTAGAGTGATTACAAGAATAAGGGTCCTAAGTCCCCTGTTTAAATGTAGCAGTGGTTGAGCATATGTGCACTACTACACCATTCATGGTTTATGGGACTGACTGAGACAGTAGAGTGTTGTACTCGGCTATCTCCAGAAGTGTCATAGTCTACATGCACACACAAAAATTACTTTCTGCACCTAAATCCACCACCAAATGTATGTGTTACATGTAAATTGACATGCTGCACATTTTAAAATTCTCATCATATATCAATTTCTGTGCAGAAAAAAATTCTCATTGACTTAACTGTTACTGTATTACACTGCAGATTTTCCACAAGAAAATCTGTGCAGAAAATCTGTGTAATGTGCATGTAGACTTTTGAGTGGAGTGGTAGTGTGCATGCTCAATGAGCTACTTATGTCAAGCTAGCAGCTGTGAATAGGGGATAACTTATTACTGGAATATTTTTCTATCATTATTGTGTCTATTATACAGTGGGGAAAAAAAGTATTTAGTCAGCCACCAATTGTGCAAGTTCTCCCACTTAAAAAGATGAGGCCGGCCTGTAATTGTCATCATAGGTAGACCTCAACTATGAGAGACAAAATGAGAAAACAAATCCAGAAAATCACATTGTCTGATTTTTTTAAGAATTTATTTGCAAATTATGGTGGAAAATAAGTATTTGGTCAATAACAAAAGTTCATCTTAATACTTTGTTATATATCCTTTGTTGGCAATGACAGAGGTCAAACGTTTTCTGTAAGTCTTCACAAGGATGGTACACACTGTTGCTGGTATGTTGGCCCATTCCTCCATGCAGATCTCCTCTAGAGCAGTGATGTTTTGGGGCTGTCGCTGGGCAACACGGACTTTCAACTCTCTCCAAAGGTTTTCTATGGGGTTGAGATCTGGAGACTGGCTAGGCCACTCCAGGACCTTGAAATGCTTCTTATGAAGCCACTCCTTCGTTGCCCTGGTGGTGTGCTTGGGATCATTGTCATGCTGAAAGACCCAGCCACGTTTCATCTTCAATGCCCTTGCTGATGGAAGGAGGTTTGCACTCAAAATCTCACGATACATGGCCACATTCATTCTTTCATGTACACGGATCAGTCATCCTGGTCCCTTTGCAGAGAAACAGCCCCAAAGCATGATGTTGCCACCCCCATGCTTCACAGTAGGTATGGTGTTCTTTGGATGCAACTCAGCATTCACTCTCCTCCAAACACGACGAGTTGTGTTTCTACCAAACAGTGCCATTACTACAGATAATGAGTGGAGGACAGAGGAGCCTCTTAAAGAAGAAGTTATAGGATGTGAGAGCCAGAAATCTTGCGTGTTTGTAGGTGACCAAACACTTATTTTCCACCATAATTTGCAAATAAATTATTTAAAAATCAGACAATGTGATTTTCTAGATATGTTTTCTCATTTTGTCTCTCATAGTTGAGGTCTACCTATGTTGTCAATTACAGGCCCCTCTCATCTTTTTAAGTGGGAGAACTTGCACAATTGGTGGCTGACTAAATACTATTTTTCCCCACTCTATGTTTGTCATATAATCCAGGCAATATTGAATTTTTTTTTTTATGTTCCGCAAAAATCTATTTAAAAAAACCTCTCCACCATAATATAGGGACTATTAGGGACCAACATTTAAGGGATTAAATCAAAACAAAAAAAAAAACAGATGCAAAAAATTTGTTTTTTGTCGAGTCATAAAAGCCAGGTATACTATTGTTGTTACCATACATTTTATGCACCTTTTTAAAGGATGTACTGAACCAATGCTAAAAATGTGAAGAAATTGAGACCCTAGTGCTACCTCTCCATTGTTCTGGTCCTCCGATGGACCAGATGGACCACTAAAATAGCGGTTGCATATGGAGCCTGTTGGAACCAACTAGCTATAAATGGGGTCTGTCGAGTGTCCAATGTTTTGAACTGAAAGTCCTCCATGCAGGACTTTTTTCCTCCGCTGACTTTCAGTAGACAATATGAAGGTACAGATATGAACGTAGCCTTAGATATTCTTAGCACAAACTCATAACAGAGTTTATATTGTACACTAAAGATGGCTTTTCCGATCACTAAGTATCTAGAACATTAGTCGAGACAACAAGTAAACTTCACAGCAGTTTATAGGCTGGCAGTCACCTAAGGAAATTTTGCTTTTGCCAATTCTGAAAGTTTTTGTTTTGCTCAGTGCTGATGCCAGATGGGTTTCTGTGAGGTGTGATTGATTTTCTGCAGCTGAATATTTTTGTATATATGCATGATCTCACTCAATCCTGACATGAACCCAACAATGTTCTAAGGTTTATCTGACAATTTTTTCTCCTATAGTCAGCTGAGACGAAGTGAACGCAGGCAGCCACATATCTAATACAGAATATCTGGCTCATTTTTGTTTGTTTTTTTATATATATTTTTTTTTTCAAAAAAAGATAAAAACGAGAGAAGGGTTCACATTAGTCTCAATAAAACTTATAGTGACATTACAGTTTTTCATTTTTGTTTTTGGGCCATCATCAAAATATATACGGGCATATGATTGAAATTAGTGTATTCACATGACTGCCACCTACTGGCCAGAAAGTAACATGGGAAGGTCTGCTTCTTATTTTAAGTGATCTGGCTGCATCTGCACAAAGAATGTAGGAGACACATTTTGCTTCATTTTATTAACGGCATTAGTAAAACTAAATAGAATAGAGTCTAGATTATTTTGAGGAGCATGAACATGGTTTATCTTAAATAAGAAAAAAGTTCTAGATTAATGTTTGTTAAACCCTTTAGATGAAGAACAATGTGGCTTTCTTGTATTGTGTTCTTTGTATTGGATGTTATTATTGTGTTATCTGACTTATAATTTCTATTGATATTTATTATGGTTTATTATTAACTTTCTATTTATTATACAGTTAATGATTTCCTTCTTGACAGATAAAATAAAATATATTTTTATGTTTGGCTATGTACCGTACCTTTTGAATATTCTGTAACACAAAATGTTTTGGATTCATTTCAGATAAGATAGAAGAAGCACAAAAAAAGCTGAACAACCCTGAGGATCCCAAAAAAGGTGACTTATCTACTCTGTTCAACTTCTATATTGTTCCATAATTCTCATAACTGATCAATTTTAATTCTTTAACTGGTTCTTTGACTTGTACTGTTGAATTCCTTTGAAAGGAAACCTGTTAATGTTGTATGCGCTTTCTTATTGCATTCGTATAATTCACTTGCGCTATCAGGGAACAAAAGCCGAAAAGTGGGCAAAAAGCGAGTAAGGTATGTCGCCCATAAATGCACACCTTTCCACACTTTAAAAGGTAAACCAACAATATACTTGTGCTAAGATTAAGAATGCGCTATTACAACTATTTGGCACGGTACTATAACTGTTTACATGTGTCTGCCGTGATGTGCACGCAAAAAATGTCACTGAAGGTACCGATTAACTCCTACTTAGGGGCATCAAAAACTAACCTTTAGTTCACTAATGCAAACTATGTCTAGGTAATTGATCCGGGTATTTATCCAGGTATTAATTACTATAGAGAGATGCTCCAGCTGGCAGGCGGGCGGGTGGGCCCGCATTTCTACTACCGGAAGTTTGCATCAGTGAACTGAAGGTTAGTTTTTGATATCCCTAAGTAGGAGTTAATTGGTGCCGTTTTTGCATGCACATCGCGGTGGACATATGTGAATACAGTAGTTACAACTTTCTGGCACAGTACTATAATACTGTAATGGCGCATTCTTAATCTTAGTGTGAGTATATTGTTGGTTTACCTTATTTATGGGCAGTGTGGAGGAGCTGAGCAGACTGATACGTAATTCTGTAGGCAAAGATTTGGTATGAATTTCTTTTATTAAAATTTCTGCTCTTTCTATGACTAGGAATCCAGTGTATTCCTGTTCTGTATATACACACTCACACATGAGAGGCTATCATTTACTAAATAAGACTGCCTGCTGGACTCCTAAGCCTAGAATGAACAGATATTCAGATCAATAGATGACAAATTATACAGAATGTTTCCCCACAAAACGATATGTCATTCTGCCCAGTGATTTCTGCTCTATAACATTCTACCTGGAGATCAGACACCATGTTCAACATGACAGGATCACTTTGAGTTGTCACGACCAGAACTGGATAGATGCATGAGCATCAAACGTTCTGCATTCTGGCAATGGCTTTGATGGTGTCAGTCAGTCATGCAACTCTAATCTGATGCAAAGCTTAGCTTTCACACTGTATGAAGATGTATGACTTTATTCCCTGTACACTAAACTTCACTAGAAGTGTATGCTCCCTGTTTTGTGTTGTAAATCATTCCAGTGTCGCAGTTAAAGGGGACTTTTCATCACCACCTTCAACTCCAACTTTTGCATCCTTAGGTGCTGAACCACTGATACCAGCAATGTTTTCTGTAGCCCTCACTGTTTCTGAGTAATCAGTACTGTTAATTTCAGAACCCAATATGCTAATGAGGCTCTCTACTGTCAAGTGGGCAGTCCTTGACTGAAGCAAAGTGGCAGGCACAATCTACCTATAAGAGAGGATAATTGTGATTATGATTGTTCTGGAATGGCGGGGGCTAGAGAAATAATTGCAACTGCGCTGGAAGATAAATATTTTATGTCTCACCCATAATAAATGGTTGCAGCAAGTCTGCCAGTGAGGGAGACTCTTTTACTAGTAGCCTTCGATTCTCGGTAATGAAACTGGTTTCTATGCATAGTACCCCCATCTACGATGTCCCTATTATGTAACTGTGAACAGGGATTGTTCACATGTGACAATCCATTGTTCTCCTAGTGCATCTAGTGGTTTATTTATATTCCCTAAGAGGTTTGCTGTCAGACATTTACTGCAGCAAATTAGAATAAATGGCATTCCTACGGGTAAAATGCTCAAACTTAATTTTGTGTTGTGTTAGAGTAGGCATTTTAGATGGATTTGAAATACAACTTTCTAGATCGTGAGCTATATCGTGGTATTGAGCATCATAGAAAAAGTTTCATGTCTAAAACAACTTGATTATATTCTAAATGGATTACCATAGCGCTCTGCTCTCCCTACTTTCCATGAGTGCTGCTTCGCTCCAGTCAGCACCGACTCCGCTGTCTCACTTGTCAAGTTCATGCTCCGACTCCCTTTACATTAATCATGAAATGTAAATGAGGAGATTTGACATATGCAAATGGCCCATTCTGTTTTTAGAGCAGGGAACACCATTTGCATGATGGCCTTTTTAGTCAGTGTTTTGCTTACAGGGTATACAAAGCATTAAACAGTCAAGTAACAGTAATTTATAAGGTATCTACACTACTTGGTTGCTACAAACAAGCCATTAAATAATGCCTATCAAACTGCACAATGGTTTTAAGTTTCCAGCCTACAACTGCATTCTTTTCTCTCCATGTTAATACTTCTTTTTATAAACTTGCATCTTGAAAATTGATAGAAGTCTCTGTTTAGATACCTTTTGTTATTTTATTCAGTAGGTATTTTCTAATAGAGACCATGCACATTAAATAACTAGCTAATCTCCTATGGGAGCTCAGGCATGCATGATCTAGCTTTCTGCTGTGATTGGCAGGTCTTGCCTAGTTCAGGCACCTTAAAAAAAAATCTGGAGTGATTCTTTATTTCTCCATTCTGTACCTATTCCCCCAAAATATATATATAACTCAGGGTGGGTTCACACCTGCACTTGAGTCCGTCCGCTGCCAATCTGAGTGAAAATCTCGGGGAACAGGATAGGCATCGGATACCGACAGGTTTGCGACGCATTGGTTAAAAACCCATTCATTTGAATGGGTTTTAAAGCCCAATCCGCGGGTGTGCGCTTACACCCTCTGCGCTGCGAATCCTTTTTTTTCGTCGGAAACAAAGTCGGACATGCAGGACTTCATGTCCGACGAAAAAAAACGGCTTCGCAGCGCAGAGGGTGTAAGCGCACACTCGCGCATTGCTTTAAAAATCCATTCAAATGAATGGGTTTTTAACCAGTGCGTCGCTAACCTGTCGGTATCCGATGCCTATCCCGTTCCCCGAGATTTTCACTCGGATTGGCAGCGGACGGACTGAATTGCAGGTGTGAACCCACCCTTTAGCTAGTATTACCTTAGGCTAGGTTCACACCTGCGTTGGGGTTTCCGTTCTACAGGTCCGCTTGGGGTCCCAGAAACGGAAACCCAATCCATTTAAAAAGATGTTACCCGCGGACCCCCATAGACTATAACGGGGCCTGTTGGATTTCCGCTCAAAAAATGCCTTATTTAGTTATTCCTTTCTATCTGAAAATTCAGGGTGGACTTCTCCCTGTTTGGATCATGTGATCTCAAGTTGACCCCCTGATAATGACTTGGCTTTCTGTTATCTCAAGGGGGTCACATTCTCAGATAACAGACCTTTCTGTAGGATACAACAGCTTGGACTGTACCACACAGGCTGTCCATAGGGGGACAAAATCTGCTATCACTACAGTAGCTACTGCTGATATGAGGCAGCTGATGTCCCACACCTATCATCACAGTGGAGATCACAGTGGAGATCATAGTGCAGTCGGCCTGACTGTATATTTTTGGTCTTTTCGATTATTTGGGAGACTATGTAAAGAAAAGGGTAATTCTACTGTCCCCCAGCAGCAGTGATGGTACAATCCTCTAGCCTGCCCATGCGATGTTGTGCTTAGGCATTATGGGATTGATAACACAACACTGAGAAAGAGAAATGTAAAAGTCAAGATGGAGTCAGATCAGGAATGATGAAAAGCTAGATTGTAGAGAAATAAGGGCTGTATACAAGAAAGAAGCCTGGAGAATGACAAACAATCAGGTGAGGGGGACAGGGATGGAAAAAAGGAGTTCCTCTTTAAGAATGTTAGAACAAGACTAAATGAAGATTTCTTACCAAATTGTTTAACTCCTTCCCACTGAGGCCATTTTTCATTTTTGTAATTCATTTTTTACTCCTCATCTTCCAAAGATCATAACTAATTTTCTTTTTCTGTTTACAGAGCCATAAGAGGACTTATTTTATGTGGGACAAATTATAGTTTGTAGAGGTACCATTTAATATTCCAAACAACAAAAAAAATTTAGAACAATGTTACAAAACAACACTGAGGCTAAGGCCCCACACAATGAATCGCTGCGGAAAAGACTGTGGACTTTCTGCCCTATTATAAATGGGAAAACAGCAGCGTTTCTGTAGGTATAATTTACATGCTGCGATTTACAAAAACGCAAGCATTTTTGAAATTGTGGCATTTCCGTTGCAGTTCTTTTTCTGCCTTGTGTGGATGGGATTAGCCAGAATCCTATTCACTTTCCAGGTAATGTAAAACGCTGCACTTTTGCAACGTGGGGCCACATCCTAAAAGTGATAAAGAACTCGCAATTCAGCTCCTAAATGCTCATGGCCTGGAGAACATAGCATCCCCCCGTTGGAATAAATATACTTCCCACGTCCACTACTGTACCAAAGGCTGGATTAATAAACTAAGATGGAATATAAGAACGCCACTAACCTGAGTGGTGACGTCTGTGTAATAAGAGTTATGGCTTTTGGAAGATGGGGAGGGTGAAAAAAATTAAATGCAGAAATTACATTGCCGTGTTGTTAGGGGGATAAAGCCCCAACACACACCCTACTGGTATGGCAGATGTAAGAAATTCTTTTACATTGGGGTGATTTACTGTATTCTTAAACTCTTATGTTTGAACAGTATTTCACAGTTAATGGCATTTTTCCTGAGTAAAGGAAGGCCTTTCGTACGGTAAATACGTACATGAATCAGGCCTAAGTATGGCTCCTTTATTCCAAAAACAGTTCTACACCTGTATGGCAGGGTTCACACTACCGTTGGAGTCCGTTATGAAGGTGTCCGTTAAAAATAAATAAACGGACACCTATCATATCCGTTTTTTAATGTCACATACCGCTAGAAAGCCGACAGCGCGCTGAATTCACCGCACTGCCAGCTTTCCCGGTATGTGCCCCGGGGCTGGAGATATTGGCGGTGTAAGTTACATGTTTTACATTACTTACTGTTTGAAGGGTGCTGTGAGGAACTCCCTGCCTGACACTTCTCGTTCGTCCATAGCGCTGTACTGAGGGGGCGTTCCTCACAGCTCAGCGTCATCGCCGGGCAGTAAGGAACGCCCCCTCTGACAGTACAGCACTATAGACGAGAACAGAGAGAGGGGGCGTTCCTCACAGCCCAGCGATGATGCTCAAGCTGTGAGGAACGCCCCCTCAGTACAAGTCTCTGAACAAAGAGAAGTGTCAGGGAGGGAGTTCCTCGCAGCGCCCTTCTAACAGTAAAACATTACACCGCCGATATCTCCAGCCCCGGGGCACATACCGGGAAAGCCGGCAGTGCGCTGAATTCAGCGCGCTGTCGGCTTTCTAGTGGTATGTAAAACCGCATGTGCCTGAGGACACGAAATGTCCTCTAACACTGCTAGTTTTTTTTTTTTTTGTTTGTTTCTCCTTTCTGAGCATGCGCAGGGAAAGTAAACGGACATAAAATAACGGACAGTAACTGATGGCTATCAGTTACTGTCCGTTATAAGTCCGTTACCCATAGACCTCAATGTTAAAAAAATAATGGACACTTGCTGTCCGTCAAGAATCCGTTTTTTTCAAACGGACAAAAAGTCCTGCATGTAGGATTTTTTGTCCGTGAAAAAATAACGGACTTCTGACGGATTTGGTGTAAACAGACACTAACGGACACAATATAAAAACCCGTTGAAATGAATGGAAATTTTAACGGATTTCTGACGGTTCAACTAGTGTCCGTTGCTAAAATCTTGTAACGGACAATAGCAACGGACACTACTGACGGACACCAACGGTAGTGTGAACGCTCCCTATGTGTTGTATTTCAGCTCAACTCTATTTGCTTCAGTGTAGTTGAGCTTCAATACTAGATACAATGTATAGGTAGGTTTGGTGGTGTTTCTGTACGAAGACAGTCATAATCCTTCTTAAAATCTGATTGTCAGATATCTTTGTGAATGGTTTGCCTTGCTTATTTTGTGCGTTGACTTTGAGCTATATTTCATTTTCACCATTCACAATGAAAGTAAAGGTTCTGCTTATTGCTTCTTGAAATCTGCCTGCTTGCAGAATGCAGATATGCTTGGGAGACCAGCTCATGAACACATGTTCACTGTCTTTAGGGGCAAGCAGGCATGCAGCCCTGGTAACCCGTTTTAGGCTGCAGCCTCACGTTGAGAAAACGCAGTGTTATTGTCGTGGCGGAAAAGCTGCGTTTTAAAGTACCTGCAATATAGATGGGATTCTGGCTAACCCCAGCCACACATTGCAGAAAAAAATCTGTAGCAGAAAAGCTGCGTTTTCAAAAATGCTCATGTTTTGAAAAATTGCAGCATTTCAATTATACCTGCGGAAACGCTGGTATTTTCCATATAGGAATTTAAAAATTTAAAGTCATTATTTATGCAGATCTTATTTTTAGGAGTGTGTGTGTGTGTGTGTGTGTGTGTGTGTGTGTGTGTGTGTGTGTATGTGTATATTTTTTTTTTTATTTTTTTACAGTACCTGTTTGGATCTGTGTGGTGTGTTCTTTTCTGTGACATACAGCCAATGACATCTTTGTTTGACTGTTTTGTTTTATCCAAATATTTTTTTTTTGCTCTTCAGAGCCACAATATAAAATGTATAGGATAGTCCACCAAACAAGTGGTGATTATTAGATATTTTAGAGGCAGAGTTTGTATGCAGCTGCAGTTTACTGAGAATGTGTATTCTTACTATTAAGTACAACTCTGAAAGTTACAGAAGTGTGCAAAACTTTCTCATTCATCTGTTTGCGTAACTCCTATAGAGTTGTATAGAACGATAGCCTGCATGACTGCAGCTCTGTATATTTAGTTGCCACAGTCAGGAGTGATGGGAAACCAGTGTCTACTTTTCTAGAAACCAGTGATAAACTAAGACTTACAACCTACCCGTGATAAATGATAATTTTTTTTTTTTTTTTTTTTGCTGGTACAGTAGACTACTTTAAGTAAATGTATGAGTACCTCCCAGCAGACTTCATACTAATGTTAAAGGGGTTATCCAGGAATTGGACAACCCCTGTGGAGGAGCTGGACCTCCCCCATATAAAATGAAATAAACAATACTTTTGAAGAAAAATAATCCTTATGTCTGCCACCATTAGGCTAAGGCCCCACGTTGTGGAAACGCAGCTTTTTTTGTTGCGTTTTTTTGAGCCAAAGCCAAGAATGTCTACAAAAGGAATGGGAACTATATAGGAAGTTCTTATACTTCTCCCTTCTGCTAAATGCACTCCTGGCTTTGGCTCAAAAAAACGCAACAAAATCTGCAACAAAAAAATCTGTGTTTCCGCATCATGGGGCTTTAGCCTTAAGGAGGTCTGACTTCAAACCTGCAATCAGTGGATCACTTATACCATAGACTGCAATACTACTGTATTTCAGTCTATGGTAATATCAGTGTATTACTATTGAATCCTGGCACAAATAGGGCTAAAAAATGTAAAACATTTTAAAAATATAAAAAATTATATAAACGTTGAGAACGTCCCCCTTCCCTAGGATATGTATTAGTAAAAAAATAAACCTCTTTAGACCTAACCGTGTTACAAAATGCCCAGACTGTAAAATTATAATTATAAATAATTATTTATCCGATATGGTGAGAGCTGTAGTGGGGGAAAAAAAACTAAACCAAATCGCCATTTTTTCACTTCACCAAAAAATTAAATGAAAAATGATCAAAAAGTCACATGTAATCTGTAAAGGTACCAATAAAAATGTCAGTTTATCCCACAATAAAAGAGAACTTTATAGCTATAGGTATTAAAACAACAAAAACGAAATAAATGTGGTATCACTCTGATTGTACTGTT
Organism: Leptodactylus fallax; assembly: GCA_947044405.1. NCBI lineage: Eukaryota > Metazoa > Chordata > Amphibia > Anura > Leptodactylidae > Leptodactylus > Leptodactylus fallax. The sequence continues at coordinate 3,788,417 of CAMRHE010000037.1, read as the reverse complement.
GTAATGTAATATCATGTAAAAATTAAACCTGTAAGAAAAAAGTGCATTTTTTTATCAGTTTCACAGTACATTGCACAGAATATTAAATAGTGCTATTATGAAGTACAATTTGTCTTGTAAAAACTAAGCTCTCGTATGACTCTGAACACAAAAGTATAAAAGCTATAGGTCCATATTACTGGATTTATATAATGTGCAGTGCTGGAACATTTATTAATTTATATATGTTACTCTAGCACAGGGGTCGGCAACCCCTGGCACGCGTGCCAAGAGTGGCACGCGAGGCTTATTCCCCTGGCACGGCAGCCCGAGTCCTCACCCAGCAGCTTTGATCGGACCAAACACGGCCGAAACGAAGCTGCTATTATTATACTGTGGGGTCTCTTCAGACCCCACACTATAATAAGCGGAGACTTAGGAGAGGTGAAGAAACGTAAAAAACAATGATACTCACCTTGTTCCCTGCGCTACGCGGCGGCTGTACGATCTGCCGGCACTTCTGACAGCTGACAGGGGTCATGTCTGGCGTCATTACGCATGCGTCATTACGCGACGTGACCCCAGAGACCCAATCAGCGGCAGAAGCGCCGAAGAGAACAGAGCGGCTGCGGAGCGTGGAATGGTGAGTTCATTGTTTTTTTATGTTTGTCCCCTCTCTTGGTCGTGCACTTACTGTACTCGGAAGTCTGAGAGCTATGGGAACTTATACCGTGTGCAGGGGCCGCTATAGGACATGATACCGTGTGTGCAGACCGCTATGGGACCTGATACCATGTGCAGGGACCGCTATAGGACATGATACCGTGTGGGGAGCGCTATGGGACATAATACCGTGTGCAGGGACCTCTATGGGACCTAATACCGTGTGCAGGGACCACTATAGGACCTAATACCGTGTGCAGGGACCACTATAGGACCTAATGCCGTGTGCAGGGACCACTATAGGACCTAATACCGTGTGCGGGGACCGCTATAGGACATGATACCGTGTGCAGGGACCTCTATGGGACCTAATACCGTGTGCAGGGACCGCTATAGGACATGATGCCATGTGTGGGGACCGCTATGGGACCTGATACCGTGTGCGGGGACCGCAATGGGACCTAATACCGTGTGCGGGGACCGCTATGGGGCCTAATACCGTGTGCGGGGACCGCGCAATGGGACCTAATACCGTGTGCGGGGACCGCTATGGGGCCTAATACCGTGTGCGGGGACCACTATGGGACCTAATACCGTGTGCGGGGACCGCTATGGGACCTAATACCGTGTGCGGGGACCGCTATGGGACCTAATACCGTGTGCGGGGACCGCTATGGGACCTAATACCGTGTGCGGGGACCGCTATGGGACCTAATACCGTGTGCGGGGACCGCTATGGGACCTAATACCGTGTGCGGGGACCGCTATGGGACCTAATACCGTGTGCGGGGACCGCTATGGGACCTAATACCGTGTGCGGGGACCGCTATGGGACCTAATACCGTGTGCGGGGACCGCTATGGGGCATAATACTGTGTGCAGGGACCACTATGGGACCTAATACCGGACCGCTATGGGATCTAATACCGTGTGCAGAGGCTGCTATGGGACCTAATATCGTGTCTTGGGGCCACTATATGACATAATACGGTGTGTAGGGGCCACTATGTGACATAATACGGTGTGCAGAGGCTGTTATGGGATATAATACCTTGTGCAGGGGCCGCTATGGGACATTATTCTGTATAACGGTGTGTTTTATGCATTAAGGATGTGTTTTTGCACAGAAAACACAGGCATTTTTTTTTTGTGCAAAAATGCACCATGTGAACGCAGTTTTACATTGAAGTAAAAGTTCCAGTGGCCTAAGACTATATCTGCATCCAGATACATAGTGTGTATTCACCATAAGGATGCCGCCAAACGGTGCTCCTGGACACTTACATTTACCACTAATTGGCAGCTGCACATGGACTTTCATTGCTTCTAATCGGAAAGTACAGGAGCGTCCCAGGAAATAGCAGTAAACGCATGCATCCTAAAGCATCTGGTGGCAGCACTTCTGTGTTATGGTTTGTGGTATATGACTTTAGTTTAGGGGTCGTCAGACTTACAATTATTGACCGGCACTTCGAGTACCTCAGCTTCGATTTTTTAATTAAAATCGGCACGCCGAACAAAAAAGGTTGCCTACCCCTGCTCTAGCATTTGCCCACTACACCACAAATATACTGCATTGTTTTAAACCGCCTTTGTTTAACCTCTCTTGCATGTTCTGCATTGTATCATTACATTCAGTGCATAGCTTAATAAAAAAAAAAAAAAAAAAACTAATAGTGAGCGAGAGCAGGATAGCAAGGGATGGGAACGCTAGGAAGGAAGAAGGTAGGTGTTATAATAATGCGTGGGCTTGTGTAGGCTAGGACTGGCAGCACTGAGAATTAATACAACAAAAGCATAGCTTATTTTGCCAAACCAGGACTAGAAGACATCTATACCTGAACAAAACAGGTACTTTTATTTATTATGTACCTATACAATAAAGCTTTGGAATATTGTGTGACCTAGACAAAATGTTACATGCATATAGATAGATAGATAGATCGATCCAGATGAAAAGACGGCATTGGGGAAAATACATGTGTCCTTTTATCTACTTTCCTTTAAATAAAAGTAACTGCCTGGAATTTTCGTCTGCAGTATACTGCAAAATAAGTATTTTCCCCCTCATTATTGACACGTTATGGTTTTGCTGTATAGAATTTCTTTTTTGTACTCTATCATACTGTGTGCATGTAATGTAGCTTTATGAATATATTGTATTTGTTTTAAATTGCATATAACTGTTTCGAATGGCTTCTGTGGCTGTGTATTTGTTTATATGTGTTTAGATATAAGCCTTTTGAAATGCCTTTTTCTCTCCCTGATCCTTACTGTATTCCTGAGAAAAGCAATATATTTTATTCAAAATCTTTGTAATGAGCACACATGGTATTCAATAAAACATGCTGGTGTTCTAGTTAATACAGAGTCCTGTATTCTGATTATGATCAATGCCTCAGTTACATCTTTATGTTCTGTTTTTCTCTTTTATGGCTATTTATGGGGAGGGTGCACAAATAGTCTTTGTCATTCTGAAATCCAGAAACCAACAATTTATAATAAGCATGCAGTGAAAGCCATAGGAAGGGATGTAGATGACTGTATAAGCAAACTGTCCCCTTCACACAATGAATGCAAAAGTTATTGATTTAGCTATTGAGATTTACAATAATTCTATATGACATATATTATGATACTGCTGCCTTTTAGAACCTTTTATTTTGTATTACTAAAAATCTAAGGCAGTAAAACTGTGGAAATGCAATCCATGTCAGTCTATACCGTCTGGTAGCTCATACCATGAGTCTGTCTACTGTATGTTCATAGAATGCAGAAATGTTTGACTACTGCAGGTAACTGGACTGTTTGTGGTGTTTGTGTATCAGCTACACTCTGTCACAGAGATACTGGTAGAAATTAAAACTCTGATAATGAAGGGAATATGATAATGTAATATTTGATAGTGTAGCTTACATAATGGGATGTTCAGTTGACTATTGGTGATCCTTTTTTCCCTATCTATATTAACCTGCATTAATCATGTGTATTTTCAAGCCTTTGATAATACAATTTGTAAAAACTTTTATTGAAGTAAGTTCCATTCATTTATATTTGTGACCTTAAATGTTCAGTAACTTTCAACAATTTTTGAATGATTGAATAGTATTATTAGAAAATTTAATGTATTTTATCTGAGGAAAATGTCTCTTATTAGTCTGTTTCCCTGCTCCATCATTATCTGCTAAAACAACTTTCACTCTTAAAATCCTTGAGATGGACTACTGGTCACATGACTGTAATTACACATGTCTATGGAGAGGGTAGCAGTAAGGGGCTAGCATATTTTGCAGGAGATGATAGAAAAAAGATATGCTTAGACGCAGGAGCTAAATGGTTGCTTTGGATTGCAACCAAAGTACTAAACTCCCATTAGTACATGTCAGTATTTCTCTATATATGTTCTACATGGTCCTGAGGCTGTTTTTGAGTGAGAGAGACAGTTGTAGAGCAGATTTGTGTCTATTTACTGTGTGCAGTGTATGGCAGCTGGTCTGCTCCTACAATCTTGTGAAGAATGCAACTTACAGATAGTCTGTTAAGGGAAACATTGCTAATATTTTAAGGTTAAAGGGGTTGTTCAGTTTCAATATTAAGAGATAAATGTTATTGATTGTATAATGAAAAGATGTAAAATTTTCCAATATACTTTCTGTACCAATTCCTCATGATTTTCTAGATATGTACTTGCTGTTATTCATTCTGCTTACTTCATTGTTTATTTCCAGTGTATAAAAATCAGTCCATGGTCATGTGATGGACACATACAGTGGGGAAAAAAGTATTTAGTCAGCCACCAATTGTGCAAGTTCTCCCACTTAAAGATGAGAGGCCTGTAATTGTCATCATAGATAGACCTCACCTATGGGAGACAAAATGAGAAAACAAATCTAGAAAATGACATTGTCTGATTTTTCAAGAATCTATTTGCAAATTATGGTGGAAAATAAGTATTTGGTCAATAACAAAAGTTTATCTCAATGCTTTGTTATATAACCTTTGTTGGCAATGACAGAGGTCAAACGTTTTCACAAGGTTGGCACACACTGTTGCTGGTATGTTGGCCCATTCCTCCATACAGATCTCCTCTAGAGCAGTGATGTTTTGGGGCTGTTGCTGGGCAACTTGAACTTTCAGGAAGGAGGTTTGCACTCGAAATCTCACGATACATGGCCCCATTCATTCTTTCATGTACACGGATCAGTCATCCTGGTCCCTTTGCAGAGAAACAGCCCCAAAGCATGATGTTGCCACCCCCATGCTTCACAGTAGGTATGGTGTTCTTTGGATACAACTCAGCATTCACTCTCCTCCAAACACGACGAGTTGTGTTTCTACCAAACAGTTCTACTTTGGTTTCATCTGACCATATGACATTCTCCCAATACTCTTCTGGAACGTCCAAATGCTCTCTAGCAAACTTCAGATGGGCCCGGATATGTACTGGCTTAAGCAGGGGGACACGTCTGGCAATGCAGGATCTGAGTCCCTGGCGGCGTAGTGTGTTACTGACGGTAGCCTTTCTTACGTTAGTCCCAGCTTTCTGCAGGTCATTCACTAGGTCCCCCCTGTGTGGTTCTGGGAGGGACTGCTCACCTTTCTTGTAATCATTTTGACCCCACGGGGTGAGATCTTGCGTGGAGCCCCTGATCGAGGGAGATTATCAGTGGTCTTGTATGTCTCCCATTTTCTAATTATTTCTCCCACAGTTGATTTCTTCATACCACACTGCTTGCCTATTGCAGATTCAGTCTTCCCAGCGTGGTGCAGGTCTACAATTTTGTTTCTGGTGTCCTTCCACAGCTCTTTGGTCTTCACCATAGTGGAGTTTGGAGTGTGACTGTTTGAGGTTGTGGACAGGTGTCTTTTATACTGATAACAATGTCAAACAGGAGCCATTACTACAGGTAATGAGTGGAGGACAGAGGAGCCTCTTAAAGAAGAAGTTACAGGTCTGTGAGAGCCAGAAATCTTGCTTGTTTGTAGGTGACCAAATACTTATTTTCCACCATAATTTGCAAATAAACTCTTAAAAAAATCAGACAATGTGATTTTCTAGATATGTTTTCTCATTTTGTCTCTCATAGTTGAGGTCTACCTATGATGTCAATTACAGGCCGGCCTCATCTTTTTAAGTGGATGAACTTGCACAATTGGTGGCTGACTAGTTCGTTAGTCACAGCATAGACATTTGCCTGGTAGCGAGCTGTGCACCTGTGTGCCCATCACATGGCCATGGACTGATTTTTATGCACTAGAAGTAAGCAATGAATGTCAGCAAGAAAAGGTCTAGAAAACTGCAAGGAATTGATGCAGAAAGTTTATTGGAAAAGTGTACAACTTTTTATTAAACAGGCAATAACTTTTGTCTCTTAATATAGGTCTGAAACTGGCATTATTCTTTTTATGATGACACTGAAGAATAGGACTTGGCAATTAATTGAAAAATCACCAAAATCGACCGCCGGTCACACTTGCGTCTTTGTCACAATGCCACATACCATTGACGCCCAGTCACAGGTCTCTGTGGTACCTGACGTCATTCAGCAGGCTTGAAGAAGACTGAGAGTAGTGATGGAGGTCAGCATGGTTAAGGCCCCATGTTGCGGAAAAGCTCCTTTTTTTGTTTTCAGATTTGCTGCATTTTCGAGCCAAATTCAGTATCTGCTACAAATGGAATGGGAAATATAAAGGAAGCATTTGTACTTCTCCCTTCTGCTCAACCCACTCCTGACTTTGGCTGAAAAACCACAGCAAAATCTGCAACAAAAAAAGCAGCTTTGCGCAAAGTAGGGCTTTAGCTCACACTGTTTTTTTTTTATGTTTGCTCACCTCCCATGGGCCTCCGAAATGTTAAGCCTGAACGAAACCACCAGGCTAACCTCGCAAGACGAATCTCACAAAGTTTGCTAACACATACGCATACCTGAAAAGGGACATGTTTTAAGGGATAGATTAATCGTAATCAAGGTAAAATGCCCAATTAATTGTGATTTTGATTTAGGTCCATAATTGCCCAGCCTTACTGAAGAATGTATTCCTTGGTATTCAATTTCTTGCTGCTAAGTTTTAACAATTGTTAAATTGTAACATTTTCTTCCAACAAATATTTTTTTTTCATCATGTTGCAGATATAGTTGCTGTTGGGTCCAGAAGTTGCTTTGATACTGTTAAAGGTGTCAAGAGGAAAAAAAATTGTCACAGAAAATCATTTGAAGAAAATACCGAAGTCTCCACTAAGAAATATTTCAAAGGAGAAGCAGAGGCATGATATAGAAGTCTACACATCACATAGCACTGCCCAATCAGGATCTGGTCTCTCAAAAGAAAAGGAACCCATTCTTCATAAACAAAATAGCAAGGAAGGCAAAGGAGCAAGTGCTGGGCTTAACAATCAGTCTGTAAAGTCTGGCATTTCAATGCAGGCTCGAAAACTCTCTGTTCCACCAGACTTATGTAACGGGAGAAGTGAAAGCTACAACTTTGGTAGCAAAATGACATTATTAAAGGATAGCTCTACTTCCAGTTCAATACCAGTAAATATGAAAAGTGCAAATATTGACCCGGTGAATATCAATAAGCAGTACATGTGTGCAAATTCAGCATTTGATGTTTTATTAAAGGCTATGGAGCCAGAACTCAACACGTTAAATCAGTCTCGGGCTCCCTGTGGTACCCAAACTGAAAAACAAGGACATAAGAGTGAAGCACTTTCATCAACATACTCATCTTCAAGTCCATTATCATCTTCTGAAAGGGAGGCAGCAAGTGCTAGATATTTTCAACATCATCAAACTTCTCAATGTAGTCAACCTTGTACATCAGGCAAGGGTTCCCAACACACCCGGGTTCATTCAGGTATTGAGGAAGAACAATTTCAAAAGCAGCAATCTCCAAGCAGCAATTACTCTAGCATTCTAGATGTTACTAAACAACAAGTTTACCATGTAGCTGTTACTTCTTCAATAGTAAATTCTTCTTCTGCAGTAACTCAGGTTCTTTCATTGCCAGGAAGCTCTTCTATAACTAATCCTTCAAATCTTTCATTAAGTAATACATATAGTGTAACCCAAGTTGCTTCACTTATAACAGGGGAGCAAATGTGCAATATTGTTTTGAAAGATCAAAAACCTAAAAAACAAGGTAAATATATATGTGAGTATTGTAACAGAGCTTGTGCAAAACCCAGTGTCCTTCTTAAACATATTCGTTCACACACTGGGGAACGGCCATACCCTTGTGTGACATGTGGATTTTCATTCAAGACAAAAAGCAATCTGTATAAGCACAAAAAGTCTCATGCGCATGCTATTAAACTTGGATTAGGCGTGCGTACAGAAACTGGAGGTATGCTTCTTTCACAAGATTCTGAAAAGGCACTTTTTATTAGTTCAGATATAGATGAAAGTGGAGAAAGTGATGAAGAGTATACATCAGAAGAGAGGCAAGAAGATCAAAATCTTCCAGGTCTAGAGTCCCCTGAAACTGTAAAAATGTCTTCTGGGATTGGCACCGATAGACAGAAAGAAGGACGGTCTTCCTCAAATAGCCCTGTAGCAATGTTACAAGATAATACTTTGCAAGAGAAACCTACTGAACTAAAACCAGCAGAATTACCAAAAGTTGTTGTTTATCCAGTTAGTGTTTCTCCATTAAGAGCTGACAGCCCTAAAGTTTTAGAGTCTACTTCCGAACAGTTCTTAGCACAAATGCCAGAACTAAAAATACAAAATAAGACTCCAAATGTTTTGCGAATGTGCTCATTAAGTGAAGTAGAGCAATCATCTCATAAAATGTGTGAACTAATTCAAGCCGAAAGTAAACAGCCAACTAACATAAATGCTCATGCACAGCTGCAAAGGCAGCAAGCTACAGATTGCTCCCAAGAGCAACAGAGCAAATGTCTTTTGAGCCCTAGAAGCTTGGGAAGCACAGATTCTGGTTATTTCTCCCGTTCAGAGAGTGCAGATCAAGCAATGACCTCTCCATCCCCCCTTTGTAAAACTTATTCCCTCATCTGACAAAGACTTTTCGAAAAATGTAAGTTCCTTGGCGCACACACATGTCACAGGAGCAGTATTGGTACAACCATGTATTGAGAAGCCTCCTATTGCTACAGGAATAATGAGGCCACCACTGGGTACAAAAACTCTTGAAGAGCGAATTTCAAAGTTAATATCTGACAATGAGGCTGTAGTTGATGACAAACAATTAGACAGCGTAAAGCCAAGGCGAACATCATTGTCCAGAAGAGGCAGCATAGATTCACCAAAGTCTTACATATTTAAAGATTCCTTTCAGTTTGACCTAAAACCTGCAGGAAGGCGCACTAGCTCAAGTTCAGATATACCAAAGTCCCCATTTACTCCAACTGAAAAATCTAAGCAAGTTTTTTTTTCTTTCTGTTCCATCCCAATATCCTTCTCTAGACTGTTTGCCAATTACAAGAAGCAATTCAATGCCCACAACAGGGTATTCTGCCATTCCTCCAGTAATCCCAGCCCCACATCCCCTAAGAGGTAGTCAGTCATTTGATGACAAAATAGGTTCTCTTTGTGATGATGTGTTTATTTCAGGACCTTCTACACCACAACATACAGTCCATCCTCGTACACTTGTTAGACAGGCTGCTGTCGAAGACTCAACCACTGAGCACTGTGGCTTGGGACCTGCACGCTCTGTTGATGAAAGTTATCCTTCAAGCAAATCTATACAGGATGCTTTGCTACCTAGAAGTAAATCCTTTGTGCAAGGAACAAGTCTAGACAAAATTAAAAAATCCCATCAAGGCCGAGGTACAATGTTTGAATGTGAGACCTGCAGAAATAGATATAGAAAGTTAGAAAACTTTGAAAATCATAAGAAGTTTTACTGTTCTGAATTACATGGACCAAAAAGCAAAATAGCTTCTCGAGAAACTGATCATAGCATAGCACCAAACAATTCCCAACCTCAAATTTTTCATTATAGAGTTGCTAGCACGACTGGTACTTTAGAGCAGCCACTCCTTATCCGAAAACGGAGAAAAATGAAAAGTGTTGGGGATGATGATGAACCACAACAAAGTGAATGTCGTTCTATCCCTGAAAGCATGGAATCCCCAAACTTAGGCAGTGTCAAAGCCTCATCCACAATTACAATATTGGGCTCACAGTCCTGTTCGGTGTCAAGCCTAAATCAACAAATACAGTTGGTATCACGGAGCACAGAGCCCAGTATTGATGTGAAGATTTCTGCCATGGAGAAAAAAACAAACCTAGTTCTAAAGGAGAATGTTGATCTGAAGTGTCAGGGAACTGGTATTTCTGTAATTCAACACACAAATTCATTGAGCAGGCCAAGTTCATTTGAGAAATCAGAATCTGTTGAGCATGTTTCACCTGTCTCATTGTGTGAAATTCAAAAAATGAATGTAAAAAGTCCCTTAAATGCAGTGTGTGTTGCTCAAGAAGAGAGACCTGCTCCTCAGATTGCACCGTGTGGATCACTTGAAGTAACAAAACCTGATACCAATGAAATTCATCATGCTGTGCTTGCAGAAAGAACTGCTGCCTCTCAGTCACGTCTTGTTCGTCAGCACAACATTCAGGTTCCAGAGATCTTGGTTACAGAAGAACCAGATAAAGATCCAGAGAATCAAACCAATGATCAGGAACTCCAAGAAAAATTTACTTGGCCACAACGGAGTGGGAGCCTTTCCAGTCTGCCAACAGAAAAACTCCCTCCAAAAAAGAAACGGATCCGACTTGCTGATTTGGATAACTCATCTGCCGAGTCAAGTTTCGAGTCAACCCTTTCAAGGAGTTTAAGTCGTGAGAGCAGCTTATCTCGTACTTCAAGCTTTTCAGCATCATTTGAAAAAGATGAATCTTCAAAATCTGAAAATTTCTCAAAGGCAGAAAGCATAAACAAGTCATATGAATTTCTTACAATTCCAACTGGCTTAAATGCATTTGGTGCTCCAAGGGAAATGAGAAGAGCGGCCTCAGAGCAAATAAACTGTACACAATCATCTATGGAAGTCATGGACTACAGAAGCAAATCATTTGACTGTGGAAGTATGTCTCGATCACGGTCTATGTCTCCAATAAACATTATGACTTCACGATCCTCTCTTGTATGTAGCACAAGTAGTGGGCACGTTCCTTTGTTAGAACGGAGAAGGGGCCCACTTGTAAAACAGATATCTTTAAATATCTCAGAAGCAAGTGTTTCTCCAGGTAAATCCAAAATTCTTTTGTCAGAAAATCCTACATTAACTCAACAAAATGTACATAACGTAAACCGAACTTTAACTGACATAAATGTATGTTCTAAAGAGAACAATAGACATACACATGTAATTGACCAACAATTAGCTGAAAAGTCAAAGCTTACAAAAGTTCAACCTTCCGACAGCAGAGGCACTGTAAGCACATCTAACACTACCTTATGTAAAACTGATTTTTCAACTGGCATTCAAAATAAAGTAAAAGGGGACAATAAGGAGAAGAGCGTGCTGCTGCATAAAAAATATGATTGTAAGTCAAATTTTGCTCCAAAATATCAGCTAGAATGTCAAAAAGTTCAGGAAAACCAATTCTGTTCTATTAATCCTGTAACCAAAATTTTGCCAAATAGTCCTTCTGGAGACACTAGCATTACTTCTCAGAACTTAAAGACTACTGTTTTAGATGGTTCTTCAAGTATTTGTCCAACTGTTCAAAATAAATTGTATTGTAGTTATCAGTCTAATCAGCCTGTAGTTGTGCCAGTCCATAACTATAGCTGTTCTTTATATTATGGGTTTACTGCTGTAACATCTCTTCCTGAGATTTTAGTGACTCAAGATCAAGGAAATTCCATTGTTTGCAAAGTGAGTTCAGCCCCTGTAGCAGAGGCTATAGACCCAATACATATGCCAAAGTCTCAAGAAGAGCACAGCAGGTCTTTGACAGGCTCTGTTAGAAATTTTGAAAATTGTCTTCCACGATCAGTGCCACAAAAAGTGCAACTATCTGGTCTTGTTCCTCAGCAAGAGACCTCAGCTTCAAGTAAACGAATGCTTTCACCTGCAAACAGTTTGGATATTGCTATGGAAAAACAGCAAAAACGAGTTAAAGATGAAAGTGGTGCTGCATGCAACACCAATAACCAACAGGTGCATTTGTTGAGTATGAAGGCTGCTGAACCTGTAAAACAAAGAAAACCAATGCTAGTTAGACAGTTCTGCACTACAGATCCAGGTGAAGGCTTGGATTGTGAGCTTTCCCAAGGGAGATATAGTCCTGAGACTCTCTGTCCTGGTGTACAGCTGACCAAATTCCATTCATCATCAATATCTGCCTCTGATGGGAAAGATGTAGATGAGCATGAGCAAATTAAATCTTCAGAAACATGTCCAGCTGTACGAATGTCACCTGAACCTTCTGCTGTCAACACACAAACAAGTTCTTTAAAGTCTACATATAGTAGTCAAGAGAGGAGATCACCTGTTACTTCTAAAGCAATTCATATTCAAGGCCAAGTAAAACTCTCTGCTGGAATCTCTGTTGTTAATGCCGGTGATATGCACCGTCTCTCCTTTCCAAGTCTCAAGACGTCAACAAGTTTTACTTGGTGTTACCTTTTGAAGCGAAAGCCAATACATCTTCCTCAGAATGACCAAAAGACTTCTGCTTATGCTTCCTGGACTATTAGTTCCAACAACCCCAATCCACTTAGTTTACCCACCAAAGTGGCACTTTCTCTGCTGAATTCAAAACAAAAGTGTGAGAAGTTCATCTTCACTTTGGTGAAGAACTCCCATCAAAAACATGACATCTTAGTATATTCAAGCAAATGGAAAAGCAATTCAAAAAAGGTAATGTTCAGAGAGATTGGTGTGTTTCTAAAATATCCAACTATGTTTCGATTCTTAAATAGTGTATTGCAACAATAACCATCATTTTGTATTTCTTTTTTTTATTAGTCTTCTCACAAGGCATGTAATCTGCTGGATGGCCAAAAAAGTGTTGATATAAATACTGATCAAGATAAAGAACCTTTCCAAAATCGAAGCGAACCAAGGAGAGTGAAGATTTTTGATGGAGGGCAAGTATTTTGTTTAGTGCATTCATGTCTGTTTCAAATTTAGATCTCTGAGAATAAACTTTATTTTTTTTTTTTTTTTGTTCTCTTAAAGGGGATATGGGTGTATACCACCACCAGAATTGCTTTCAAGCCACATGCTGTTGGCCCATTACATATTGCACATACCATGTTGTTTAAAAGTGCAACCTTGCTGCCAATAAATAGTTTTTCCAAGTGCAAATGAACTGTCCATGGCACCCTGGGTGTGGCTGTGCACTGTGTTCACCAGCCAGTGCTTCCTCTTAAACTGAAAGGTCCTAAAGGGATATGCCCATGAACATTAGCATATTTAAATTTGTAGATAATGAATAGTTAAACGTTTTTGCAAATGTGAATGAATTGCAGCATTAGAGTTTCTCTAACCATCTTTGTGGCAATAGTCTTTTGTCTTGATGTATTGCCAGTGGATACGACCTTGAATGCAGGAACCTTCTTTAGTCTAAATCCTAAAGTCTAGTACTTGTTAGAAACCCAGCCATGATGTCCTTTTTGTGGCCAGGTTATCTTTTCCTGCACATACACTCCCTACCTTACAATAACCCACAATAAGGTATGAGACTGTAGAAAGTTCCTGCATTCATGGTTGTATCCATTGGCAACTGATCAAGACAATAGACTGTCACGGCTAAGATAATTAGAGAAAATCTTTAAAACGCCGTAATCATTTATATTTGCAAAAATGTTTAACATTTAATTATCTTTAGATTTAAATATGGTTGTGTTTTGGGAGAACCCCTTTAATTTCTCTGAAACAAGTGAGTAACAGCCCCTATAACAGCATATAATTGACATAAAAAGGCTTTTGGTGATGGAAGAAGACAGAGTTATTTAAAAGGAATCTTAAAATCCACATGTAAGTGTGAACATCTCCATCTGATTCTCTAGAGAGTTTGAATAGAGCGGCAGTGCACATGCTTTACTGATGCTTTATTCAAACTTTTTAGTTTCAAAGTCTTGGTGGGATGGGAGACCAGGGCTCCACATTCTAATCGTCAATGGAGGTCCATAATGTCATACCCCTCACCAATGATTAGTGACATTGGCAGTTGGCTGGAATACAGCTTGATTTGTGTGCCAGATTTTTATTTTCATCTTTGTATAGCTTGTTAATGGAGATATAATTTCTTACTAGGTATAAGTCAAATGAAGAATATGTTTACGTGCGTGGCAGGGGAAGAGGAAAGTATATCTGTGAAGAGTGCGGGATAAGATGCAAAAAACCTAGCATGTTGAAGAAGCACATTCGTACACACACAGATGTTCGGCCATATCACTGCAACTACTGTAACTTCTCTTTCAAGACAAAAGGTATGCTAACTACCATTCTATTTGTGTCTCATTTTTTAGTGAAAGTAAAAGATTTTTTTAATTGTATTTATGTAAATTAACCCCTTCACGCAGAATCACGTGCATATACGTGATTGGGTGTGAAGGGGTGTATGGAGAGAGCTAAGGACTCCGATCACAGCTGTTAACACTCAAACGCGACCACGGCATGTAAAGTGCGCAGACGCCATGGGCGCTGCCATCTTTACTCGATCACCGCACGCCAGAACTTCATGGGAGGGCGGCTATCGGTTGTCACAACAGCCGGGAGCCTACTGAAGGCTCCCAGGCTTGTCATTAGTATGGCTTTATTACACGCTGCCAGAGGCAGTGAATAGTATGAGCGATCAGACCCCCTAGGGTTCAAGGTCCCTAGGGAGTCTGAAAATAAAAGTAAAATAAAAATAAAAGTTTTTTTAAAAGTATTTAAAAAAAAAAAACACAAAAAATATAAAAGTTTAAATCACCCCCCTTTCCCTAGATCACATACAAAAATAAACATAAACAGTTTAGGTGTCCCCGCGCTCCAAAATGCCCGAACTATTAAAATTATTAAAATATTTGTCCCACACGGTGAACGGCGTAGCAGGGAAAGAAATCAAAATGGCCAAATAGCTGTTTTTTCAACTTTTTGCCTCCTATTAAAAATGGAATAAAAAGTGATCAAACTATAAGCCCTTCACAAAATGGTATCAATAAAAATACCATCTTGTCCTGCATAAAAAGACACCTTAACCAGCTCCATACACATAAATATAAAAAAGTTACAGCTGTCACAATATGGCAACACAAATTTTGTTTTCTATTTTGCAAAGTTTTTAATTTTTTAAAAGGTATCAAAACATTACAAATACTATACAAATTTGGTATCGCCGTGATTGTACTGACCCCCAGAATACAGGTAACATGTCATTTTTACCACATAGTGAATGCCGTAAAAATTAAACCCATAAGAAATTGGCGCAAATGTATTTTTTTTTCCAGCTTCCCAGTACATTGTACAGGATATTGAATAGTGACATTACAAAATACAATTTGTTTTGCAAACAATAAACCATCATGTGACTCTGGGAATTGAAAAATGAAAAAATGATGGCTCTGGGAATGGGGGGAGGGAAAAACCGAAATGCAAAATTGAAAATTGGCTGTGGCATGGAGGGGTTAATGTCCTGTAACATAGTGCCAAATCAAAGGTCAGATTCTCTCCTTACTATTGATTATACCTCATTCTGTTGACAGGCAGCTTCTCCTATAACAGCCATCTAGAACAGCTTGGTTAGCTACACTCTGTGAGATACCATGTTGAACATATTTTTAAAAAGGACCAGTCACCAAATCTGAAAAGCTTAATGACATACATCTTCTGATAGGTGCTGTCACCCCAATCACTTTGGTGTTTTGTTTATCCAAATCCGTTAAGTCATTTCAAAGATATGAGCGCTTTTAGTGCTGCAAATAGGGGTGTATTAGCCAAGTGGGTGGTAGCACTGCATGACATACAGCACACAGACTCCCCACTTCCAGAGAAACTACAGTTTTACCACCTGTTTGGCTAGTACACCCTAATCTCCATCAACAATAAAAAGGCTTGTATCTATAGAATGGCTCAACGGATTTGGATAAAAAAAACCTGCCAAAAATGCTTAGGGTGACTCTGCCCTATCTGATGAGGTATGTCCGTGAGCTTTTCTGACCTATTGACAGGTCCTCTCTAACCCTTTCCTGACAATCCGTACTATTATAGCAGATGTTACAGCAGGTATTTAAATATGGTGGCTTCTCAGCAGCAGACATAAACCCTCTTACGGCAGCGCACGGAATAAGACATTAAACTAAAAGTTCAAATCACACCCCATTTCCCTAGAACACATAAAAATAAATAAAATGAAACACATTAGGTATCCCTGTGTCCAAAAAACGGCAGGTCTACAAACTTATAAAAATCGATGATCGCATGACACATACTAAATAAGCCCATGTTTACATGGAGAGTTTGAAGTGTTTCAGAAACACAGGTCTCTGGAAGGATATATAATAATAATAATAATGAATTTTATTTATATATCGCCAACATATTCCGCAGCAGTGTACAATTTGTATACTCCTCTTTGCTCATCATGACATCCACAAAGTGAGCGCACCACATACAAATTAAAAAAAAATATTCTATGCAGAAGCTGCAAAAACATTATGAACTGAACACAAAAACAGGCATAAAAATAAAATAGTAAGGATAAAAGGCTGTCACTGAACAATCATAATGTAGAATAAGTTTGAAATGGTGGTTGAGGCCCTGAGGTGTAGGCATTAAGCCTGAAGATCCCAAATGTGTGTCTCCAGTATTCTCTTCGTACTGGCAGATTGACCCGTTCAGTGCCATAGAAAGGGAAACCTTTGAGATCTCCCTCATTTACATGAATGAAGTATTTTGATACAGTAGATTAGTTGTTTATTTGCAGATTTATTAAACATCATATTTAGGCCACATTAAGTTCACATTTCCGTTCTGAAAGTCCATTGGTCTTACACATTATACCAGTAGAGGAACGGACTTAAACAGCATAGGAATGACTAAAGAAGACTGAGCTCCCTCCAAGTGCATTTGCTCCAGTTTAAAAGACATTACGTAAGATTTCTTGCATCGTGTTGGTTTACTTTTCAGACAGAAGAAAAAGTCCTGCATGAATCTGTCATTCCAGGACCTTTAAAGTCTCCCATATTCTTCTCGCATGATGGGTGAGAACAGCAAGAACAGAAATATAAACTTAGCCTTAGGGTATGGAGACACGGTGGAATTTGTTTTCAATGGGAGGCAGAGATTGCAGCAGGACGCTGAAAAAACAAGCGTCTTACTTGAGTTTGCCGCGGATTACGCGGCTTGAGACTCCCTGCCGATTTAGCCTAGTCATCTGGGCCTAATCAGCCGCCCTGCCGAATCGGCATCCTATTGTGGCTAGACCACAGCCGAATATACGGTGGTGGAAAATGAAGAGGAATTCCTCTTCATTTTCCACTGTGTGAACATACCCTTAGTGTTGTAGTTTTATTTTATGTTTCTTGTTGTACCTCATTTTTAATTCTGTGTACAAACTTGTAGCAGGTCCACTTTGTGGTTGACATCCAGGTTCTCGGCAAAGGTTTCAATGAACCTGGATAGGTGATAAATCTCCAATACTAGGTGATATATTATGAGTAGAGGTTAAAAATATAAGCAAATACCCATGTTACAACAAGGCACTGTGTTACAGGAAATTTTGAAAGATTGGTGTACTTTTCCTACCTGTAATTCACCAACAACCAGTAGGTTATCTAACAGTATTTATGTCACAGGCATAATACACTGCAGTACATAAATACTGCAGTGTATTATATTAGCAAACAAGTCACTACTAATAAAGTTAATAAAAAGGGGTTAAAGTGTATGAGATTTAAGAACTGTGAGGTGTGCCTACTTAATCACTTTATATCAAGATATATGGTTAAACTACGGTACATAAACTACTGTTCTGTATACACCAAGTGAATCTGTCAGTTCATTTTGTTGCCTCGGTATATAACAGCTACAGGTCTATACTACTAGTAGCCAAAAAGGCACAATAATGTTGTACTATTTTGTTCTTAGCAGAGCTGAAAGAATACACCAATCTTATAGTATGAGTCCTGCTGTATTCATGAGCAGAGCACTCACCCTGCCTCACCAGCCCCTCAGAACAGTGTTTGACAAGCTAATGTATATGGAGGAGCTGTGTTTAATACATCTGAATGAATACAGTTGGACGCAAACAATGAGACTGGATGTGCTTGTTCAGTGCTGATAATAGAAGTGGTTGTGTGATTAGCTGGAGACTAATAGTACAGACCTGAAACTGTAATACATAGGCAGCATATTATGCAGGCAGATCCACTGTAGCAGCATTCTGTGATAATCACAGTCATTTATATACATGCTCTGTTTCAGGAAATTTGACAAAACACATGAAATCCAAGGCTCATAGTAAGAAGTGCATTGACATGGGAATAGCAGTTGGTCCAGTAGATGACCAGGATACAGATGATTCCGGTAAGAATTCTCCCGTTTTGTTTCTTTTTAGTAGACTATATCAATGTTTGAGAACAAGTAGAATGTGCATATATTACACTTTTCAATAATTTCATTCAATAACTATTAGGTATAAATATGTTGTGCTTTCAGGAATGAATAGATTAGTCATTTATGATGTAGATGGAATAGCTGTCTGACAAACTAATCTACTGTTACTGAATTGGCAGCCATTGGAACCACTGCAGCAATGGATCATGTAACTGTTTTATTTTAGCGAAAATATAGCTGGCATATTTATCATGCTCCTATAAAGTACTTGCCAACATTTTGTCTTACTGTGAT
This sequence comes from Leptodactylus fallax, assembly GCA_947044405.1. Lineage (NCBI taxonomy): Eukaryota > Metazoa > Chordata > Amphibia > Anura > Leptodactylidae > Leptodactylus > Leptodactylus fallax. The sequence continues at coordinate 3,769,954 of CAMRHE010000037.1, read as the reverse complement.
GTTGGGCAAAGATAAATCTGAAGAATCCTCACTGATGCATATTATAAGATCCTGCAACTAAATAGGGTGGATCATATTTTGATGTGAATTTTTGGGGAACGTCTTTTGATGACAGTCCTTCAATTTCAGAAATTAGTATTCTTTCTTGTGAGATGAACTGCTTTTATAGAAGTAATATTTATGTTAATTTTTATTGACTTAGATAAAATGTGGTAGGTTTGAACATTTCTCCATAACATATAGCTGAGCTATGTATTACTTTAATAAATGGATGTAATGAAATCCATTAAAAGGAGTCGGTCAGCAGGAAAATTGGTATCAAACTAATAACAGTATCTTGTAGGGCAGCTTCTACACTTTCCAAAGATGTCTGTTGTATTCTGCATTGCAGCTCCATTTTCATAGAAATCAGCATTTTATTCTTGTGCAAATTAGCTAAAAAGGGCTTTAGAGGCATTTCTTCTTCTGCTGGGGATTCATTCTCCACTCTTAGATAATTGTCCCTAACTGCAGGCAAAGTGGAAGATGTCACTCGAGCAATGGGGGAGGAGAGAAAGAAGCCCCAATCGGAGAAGAAATGCCTCTAAGGCTGAAGCCCCACATCATGTAAACGCCGAGGTTTGGTTGTGGCGAAACCGCTTTTTGGAAATCGCAGCATGTGAATTATATCTACAGAAAACGCTGCCGATTTCCATATAGGTATAAATGAATCAGAAAGTCTGAAGAGGAAAACTCTGCCGACTTTCTGTGAAAAGTGCTGCGAGAAAAACCGCAATGCGTTTCCGCTGCAGTTTTTCCCATAGCACCCGCTATGTGGGGTCTTAGCCTAAAGCCCTTTTCAGCTACTTTGCATAAGAATAAAACTTGTCATTTTCATGAAAATTGAGCTGCAACACAGAATACGAAAGACATCTTTGGAAAGTGTAGAAGCCGCCTGACAAGATACTGTTATTAGTTTCACACAGATTTTCCTGCTGACACAACCTTTAAGAACTATTCAGACATTTCTTGCAATATTCTAGCGCAAACTCAAGATAACACACTGCAAAGCAGGAATGCTGGTGACACGTATTGATATTGTAGTACCATGAATTGGCGTCCCCATCCTTCCACATAAATCACCAAGGAAATGATGGCTGCTAGTTCCCAGTGCTTGACTTTTTAGTCAGTAATAATTTACATGAGGAGGGAAGACTTTATTATTATTATTATTATTATTATTATTAATAATAAACTTTATTTATATAGCGCCAACATATTCCGTAGCACTTTACAAATCAGGAATATTTCCATCAAATTTGGGTTTATCCAATTAATAATCTGTGTTCCTTGTGTTATATACAGTTGTATTGTATTGTATGTGATGTATTTAATAATCTTTTTTTATTATTATGTACATGTACACTTTCTCCATAGCTAGTTTCATAGCTAGAAATAGTTTTGTGTTGTGTGTAGGAAGGAGTAAGTCTTCTGCAGTAACAGGGCAGTATATCTGAGAAGACTCCTTCTCAGTTTCTTAGAATTGTAAAATAGGATTGGAAAGTGAGAAAAGACTATGTTGTCAGCTGCCAGAAGGGAAAGGATTTGGTCCAGATTTCACCCCAAGCAGCACAGCTTACTAGCAACATGGAGGCAAAAATCGATGAAAAGGGTATATTTTATGTAAAAAAAAATATGCATTACTTAAAAGAAGCCAGCCTTTCAGGACTTATAATATGTAAATGATGAGTGAAATCCAATAACAGTTTTTCTTTAGCTTTTTTTTGTTGTGATCAGAATTAAGTGGTTTTTCCCATGAACATAACTAACATTAAAGGTAAACATTTTTGGAAATTTTTTATTATTTCTGTTATTTTCTAATTGTCTAAAAGTTTAAATATGGTTGTGTTTATGGGAAAACCCCTTTCAAAGATGTAAAAAAAAAAAAAAAAATCTAGCCAGTGCCTGGTCCATTGATAAAGCAATCTGTGAAGTGGTTTGTTCATATAGCATACATAGACCTATGACCCGAGCTAAATCCCTGTGATGCTTACTGTAGCCCCACTCAACGTGATTGCGAAATACTACCTACTCTACACTCATGTTTTCTATCTATCTCTATACTCATCTATCTGTCTATCTATATCTATATAGATATATATGTGTGCAGATGGATGGATAGATAGAAAAATCTAGAGAAAGCCATCTGATTATGAGGAACAGGATTGCAGCAAAATTGTGCAGTTAGGAAGTGGTGCTCAGGATGTGAACTGCTTATTGCCATGTTCTTTGTGTTTAGGCTTTGTCATGGTTTGGGCATTAGTAAATAGTTGTCTGCTTTTACCTTTTGTATGTAGAATCATCCCCATGGCTATCTGCCACACATCCTCTGATACTTGTGTCACCACATTACGGGGTAGCAATGTGAGGAATGTTAATATGTGAATTAAACTGTCAGGCAAGGTGAACCATTTAGCATGACAAAATGCAACTGTGAAGATCCTGTTTCTTGGTCTCTCTCTTGGCCTTATCGCCTAAGTGACCCTGACTGATAATTGAGGAAGCAGATGACTAATTTGTTAAGACACAGGAGAAAAGAAAAGAAATGGAGTATAAATTTATGCAAAAATTTCAAACTCTGCAATTTGGACTCAATATTCATGCCAGCTTCAAATCACACTATGTGTGACCTGTGAGGGTCACAAATCACCTCCTGATAGCAAACAGATAACAGCAAGAATTACTGATCCCTCCGTCACGCACCACAAGTTTCCAGACTGTTTTTTTGACCTGTTGTAAATAACTTCTCTACTTAGATTGCAATTTTTTTTAAGGACTCTAAAATGCTTTGAAAACCATGTGTATAAAAATCTGTTAATTTTCAGTTCTTGTATCACACCATGTCTGATGAAGGGAGCGAGTACTCCTGAAAGCTTACTTATAAATATACTCAGTTAGCCTCTAAAAGGTATCGCCTGATTTCTTCACTCTTCCACTTGTTATAGAGAAACAGCATTCTGTAGAATTCCTTACAGGTATGTGGAAGAGATGTGATATGTAACAGTGAATTTGTATACCGTACATTAATTACCAAAAATCTTTACTTACCAAAAATATTTACTTATAATGAGCTTTTCAAGGAAATATGGGATAGTAGTTTGCCATGAGATGTTTATTGCTTGTCACCTCTATATCCATCTGTATCTATGAAGTCCCCACAGATCACTAGAATGAAGATGCCATGTCTTCTCTTGAGTTCATGACCACAGGGAGGAGGTATTTCAATGGCGAGGCTGGGTGCATGCTCAAACCCTGCTCCATTCCAGATTTCCTGAACAAAGGTTCTAGTGATCAGTCGGGACAGAAGTGTTAATACTTTATTACCTAACCTCCAGACGGGACACATTTATCTTGTAGGATAAAGCCTTTAGGCTCTCCAACCAATTGAAAATGTGTAATGTTTGCTTTACGACAGTTTTATAGCGTTTTCAGTTAAGGGGGTTATCCATTGGCTGAAAGTTATCAGCATGTGGCCTGGGTTCTGCAGGTTCAAATCCTCAGGCTTCTTTCAACACTGGGTCATGTGTCTGTCAACCTGGCTCCCTTCTTTCCCCATCCTGTCTCTTGGTATGACAACTAATAATAATAATACATTTTATTTATATAGCGCCAACATATTCCGCAGCACTGTACAATTTGTAGGTTTCAAGTACAGACAAAAAAGATACATTACAAAGAAATAGTCAATTCACACAATGGGACTGAGGGACCTGCTCGCAAGAGCTTACAATCTATGAGGTAGAGGGGGTGACACAGGAGGTAGCAGAGGCGGCAACAGACGTAGCATTGCTTATACAATGGTCAGACAATTTTGTAATAGAGGTTACTGTCATTACACATATATAAAGCTGTATGAGCCGTCACCAGTCGTGTCCTTTAACGTGCGAATGGCGCCTAGACATATAAAATTAGTCTGAAACGGCATCATATCCTGTGAGGTAATGCAGGAGTGTGAACAGAGGATACATTTTAGGGATTTTAACTACGGAAGGGTTAACATTAGGAGTTGTGATAGGCCTGTCTGAAAAGATATGTCTTTAGTTTGCACTTGAAGCTGTAGAAACTGTGGGTTAATCTGATAGTCCGGGATAGAGAATTCCAGAGAAGTGGTGGAACTCGGGAGAAGTCTAGTATACGAGCGTGGGAGGTTCTGATAATAGAGGATGTATTCGGGCTGGCAAACTCGCTCAGTGTAATAAAGCCAGATCCCTTCTCTTTCATTGCTGATGCACAACAGAGAAGGGGGCTGGTTGTGTTATTACAATGAGAAAGTCTGCTAGCCATAGTAATCATACCTGGCAATGGTATAGGGGAGGAGGGAGCCAGGTGCCTGACATGAGATCTTGTGTCAGAACCAGCCCGGAAACCCAAAGATTGTAACCTTGGCTGGTAACTTTCAGTCCCTGGGTAACCCAGATATTTATAATATCCACTCTTATTTCGGCAATCATCGTATTGATGTTTTTAGCTTCAGTGCAGTAAAGCTAAAGTACCTTTTTTCTGCTGCTAAGGTACTTCCTAGTATCTATTACCTTACTATCCCAGCAGGTGGCAGCCTTTTCCACAAAGAGCCACCTCTACTGGATCTCTTTTACACTGTGCACTTTTTCTGCTTGTTTAGGTCCACATTAATGATGCAAAGGAAAGTTATCACAAATAAAACAATACATTGTCCTTTACTTGAGCATTTTCTTAGTTAAACAGTTTAAATTCTTTCAGCTGCAACTTTACTTAATACATTTTCTGATGCAAAACAATAAATATATTTTTTCTTATCGCTAAATATTCCTAACCTTGCAAAGGATTAAATGAATTGACAAGCCTAATAGTATGATGTAGTTAGAAGCGTTGGCATTATCGTGTACATGAAAGTTCTTGGATTTACGGCCTGACAAATGTGTAAAATGCATCTCAACATGTTTATATTTTACCTACAACCCTGGACAGGAATAGTGAAGCTTGATAAAGCCTGTCATTTCTGCTGTCAGGTTGGATTCTGCTCATACCCTGAATTTTGATCAAATGTGGTTATATGTGTTTTGAACCATGTGAGATCAAAAACGTGTGTGTGCTTCAAAGACTTCATTCACTGCTCCAGGGCACCTTTCAAGCAAATATTGGTAGGAATGTGGTTAACATTCAACTCACCTACTAGTATTAGTTCTACTATGGTAAAATGCATAATGTGTGAAAAAGTTAAAAATAAGTAAATATATGCATTTGTTATTATATACTTGCAGCCTTGAATCCATGTCTTATAGAATGGATTGATTTATCCTAGTATACGGAATATAATGCTGTAGGATTGTGAACATTTATGTAGTGCCTGATGTAGACTTGTACTTTAAGGTGTTGTCTGAGATATTTCACAAATCATCAAAGGGTAGGAAACTGTGTAAAATTAAAATCTAGCCTATACTACATGTCCTTCCATTCCTCAATGGTTCTGAAGTAATGACTTTGTGTTCATTGTTCTCATTACCACCATGGCTAGTCTCTGGCTTCACATGCTGTACAGCGGCCATGATGTTTTAAAAGTCTCAGACAATTCCTTTAAAGTATTAATTTACTTATGTACAAAGGGGTATTCACAACTTGGATAGTTATGGCATATCTATAGGACATGCCAAAAAACTGTTGGTAGAGAACAGGAGTCACTTAACTCGCCTGGCAATGGGGCTGCTGAACCAAAAGGAGAATAAATAGTGAGGAGGCCACACATATGCAAAACTTTCTTCTTATGGAAATAGTAGTTAAGCAACACCCCTGGGACCCACTACATAACTCCCATAGAAGTGAATTCGAGAGAGCTGTACACATGTGTGACCAGTTCTGCATTCATTCTCTGCCTGAGCATGGCAGACAGTGGCCTGACTGAACCGGTAGGTTTTCCACATAACTGCAGGTTCTAGAGGCTCATTTGTCCCCTGAAAGCAGTCACAAAAGTGACAACAACAACATACAACATCTTATACAACATACATCTTATACAACAAAGTGTATAAGAGGAGGGTTAGTGTGAATGATTGTTATGATTATTCTACAGTGAAATTAAAAATAAGCACTGAGCGACTTGCAATATGGTTTCATTCAAAATGGCAGATATCAAATTCTGAAAAGTGCCTCATATATCTCTGTAATGATGTTATAGCTCTCAATCTGTTGTGAGACGTTGCATCTTATTTGTCACCATTGATATATTAAGTGAGGCAGCTAGGCCCTTTCCTGGGTCCCCTAATCTTTTGTGTAGGCTGTGCTGACAGAAATGAATTTTCTTAACTACTCCCACGTTGATTTCAGAGGAGGATAAAAAATCACCTCTAAGAATAACTTATGTCTACAACTAGACTGACAGTCAATCAATCATATCCAACATTTTTCTGCCTTTTATGGCTGTCAAGAAATGGTTCTATAAAGATATAAAGTGGTAAGATTTAACATGGATATACAATATGTGGAAACTAGATTTATGTTTCTACATACTATTCAACTTTAAAAGCTGAAAATGCCACCGTTGCCTGTGTATATACAACACCTCTTCCTCTGCTTCATAGTAAATAAAGGGTAATAAATAAGTAAGGGTACTTTTAATTAAGCTACATATGTCTGCAGATATTTATTCATAGCCATTACTGCCTACTTTTGGGCTTATGGTGTAGTTTCCTAACCAGAAAATTTAATAGAAAGCTTAAAGTAACTAGCATTGACTAACTTGGCACACTCTGCCAGGAGCAGTATATTAGTTTGCTATAGCACTGTTTTTAGCCATACTATCATAACATTGCATATTTGTCAGGTAGCTAAATATCATAACATTTTCAGATCTGACAAGGACGTTCAGTTAGTAGTGGATATGTAAGGACCCAGACACATAAACTCATCAGGCTACAAACACAAGTTTTATTGAGGCAGCTTTATGTCAGAGGAAGGCACATAGCTGCACATGTAGCATCAGGATTGGACTTTTTGATCAAGTTCTTTTTTGTTTCGCCAAACCAGAACTTTCTGCTGTGAAACCTTGTTCATAGAGTCAGTCTCTAAATTCTGCATGGTCTTCTTGCCTTCTGGATATCCCAGCCAGATGTCCTTGAGCCTGTGGCTCATATATATAAATTGAGCATAGCCCTACCTCCTAGGCTTCCATCTTCTGTTTGGGCAGCAGTACCACAAAAGCTTAAGGTCAAGGCTTGATTCACACCAGCGCTCACTCTACGTTCGGGAATTCTGTCCCTGAATCTGCCTGAAAAATGCGGAGAGAAAAGTTCTGCAAGCAGGGCTTTTCTCTCCGCATTTTTTGGGCAGGAAACCCAGCAGAACCCATAACAGTGTATGGGAACCGCGGGTAACCGCTTTTTAAGCAGATTGGATTTCCGTTTTTCAGTTTCCCAAGTGGACCCGAAGAACGGAAACCCAAGCACAGGTGTGAACCTAGCGTAAAAGGGTCTATCAGGTGTCTCTCTCCTCTCGTATCGCTCTCTCCCTTCTACATGGTACAACTCCTGGGTGCACTTGTAACTCTTTAATATGGTGACCGGTATGTAGTTATAGTGTATTGTATCTATCCATGTGTATATGGTGTTATTGCAATTAGCTGGTATTCTGCATATTATTATATATTTGGGTCATTTAACTCTATATGATCCTTTGCATTTTTTTCTTATTATTGTGTGGATGTTTGACATCTGTCCCAATTATCCATGTGGACAAGTTTTAGATATATATATTTTTTCATATAATAACAGCATTTGTGCATAACTTGTTATTCAGATTCATGGGTATTTGTCCCTATATTGCACAGGGCTTATTTCGGAGACTACTGTTTCTCTATTACATAAATGTTAACTCCATATATCGGTGGTTACATTTTTCGTGTAACTATTTGCACTTTAGGTTTGTTGTCCCACGAGGGGAGTGACTCTGTATACTGAACACACTATTTTCCATCTGCATGCTGTTATTTTGCAGAGAGAAATAAGTATTTGATCCCTCTGGCAAACAAGACTTAATACTTGGTGGCAAAACCCTTGTTGGCAAGCACAGCAGTGAGGCGTTTTTTGTAGTTGATGATGAGGTTTGCGCACATGTCAGGAGGAATTTTGGTCAACTCCTCTTTGCAGATCATCTCTAAATCATTAAGATTTTGAGGCTGTCTCTTGGCAACTCAGAGCTTCAGCTCCTTCCATAAGGTTTGTATGGGATTAAGGTCTGGAGACTGGCTAGGCCACTCCATGACCTTAATGTTCTTCTTTTTGAGCAACTCCTTTGTTGCCTTGTCTGTATGTTTTGGGTCATTGTCCTGCTGGAAGACCCAGCCATGACCCATTTTTAATGTCCTGGCGGAGGGAAGGAGGTTGTCACTCAGGATTTTACGGTACATGGCTCCATCCATTCTCCCATTGATGTGGTGAAGTAGTCCTGTGCCCTTAGCAGAGAAACACCCCCAAAACATAATGTTTCCACCTCCATGCTTGACAGTGGGAACAGAGTTCTTTGGGTCATAGGCAGCATTTCTCTTCCTCCAAACACGGTGAGTTGAGTTAATGCCAAAGAGCTCAATTTTTGTCTCATCTGACCACAGCACCTTCTCCCATTCACTCGCAGAATCGTCCAGGTGTTCATTGGAAAACTTCAGACGGGCCTGCACATGGGCCTTCTTGAGCAGGGGGACCATACGGGCACTGCAGGTTTTTAATCCATTGCGGCAAAATGTGTTACCAATGGTTTTCTTGGTGACACTGGACTCAGCTGCCTTGAGATCATTAACAAGTTCTCCTCGTGTAGTTTTAGGCTGATCTCTCACCTTCCTCGTGATCAAGGATACCACACGAGGTGAGATTTTGCATGGGGCCCCAGATCGATGTCGATTGACAGTCATTTTGTATTTCTTCCATTTTCTTACTATTGCACCAACAGTTGTCTCCTTCTCACCCAGTGTCTTAGCCCATTCCAGTCTTGTGCAGGTCTATGATCTTGTCCCTGACATCCTTAGAAAGCTCTTTGGTCTTGCCCATGTTGTAGAGGTTAGAGTCTGACTGATTAATTGAGTCTGTGGACAGGAGGCTTTTATACAGGTGAAAATATAAGAGAGCTGTCTTTAATGCAGGTAATGAGTTGATTAGGAGCATCTAACTGGTCTGTAGGAGCCAGAACTCTTAATGGTTTGTAGGGGATCAAATACTTATTTCTCTCTGCAAAATGCAAATAAATTTATAAAATTTATACAATGTGATTTTCTGGATTTTATTTTTGATATTCTATCTCTCACTGTTAAAATTAACCTACCCTTAAAATTATAGACTGTTTATGTCTTTGTCAGTGGGCAAACTTACAAAATCAGCAAGGATCAATACTTATTTCCTTCACTGTATGTATGTATATTTATAGTATTTTAATAATAAATGGATTATTAGTTTTCTATACATGCAGTCTGTATAAACTTTTTTCTAGGTTTGGTTTGGTGAACCTAGAGTTAGCCTTGTCTTGCACCTACATATTGTTAAATTAATGGTTGGGCACCTTTTCAAGCTAAGGCTAAGTTCACATCTGCACTGGACTCCCCATCGCCCAGGTCCACCGGGGGTAGCTGGAACAGTGGAGAGCCGGGCCGCTAAAACAGCTGTTACACTCAGACACTAGCAGACCCTATTGACTATAATTGGCTCTGCCGTTTTAATACTGCAAGTGTCAGAGAGAAAAGTCCTCCGCGCCGTTTTTTGGCGGTTCTACTGCGGAATCTCCAGCGCAGATATGAACTTAGCCTAAGTCAGCTCTCATTCTTGTCTCTCCTCTTACATGCCCTGTAACAGTCATCTGCAAACAGAATTGTCATTTCATGAAATAATTGCTTTGTTCATGTCTAGAGCGACATCTTATGATGTCTTAGGAAGATCATTTGTTCTTGACAATAGGTGTTTTGTTCTTGAGACACAAAATTGTAGGTGCATAGTACAACAGTTTCAAAGTACCACAAAGGTCAGCTCTTCTAGTAAACTGTCTCCTAGACATGAAATTTATCTCCATCTTTGATGTAATGGAAATCAGTTTAGTGTATACTGTCTCACAGGTAGACTTCTGAAAAGGCTAAAATAGGTGCATAACTACAAGGGAATTCTGAGGTAGCCGTCACACCCTGTCGTCTTGGGGGGCCCTTAAGCCCTTCTGCCACATAAGAAGACAGCAGTAAATGGCACCTGGAGAGACGGGAATATGTTTTCATTTACCTCAGACATGGACAACCAGCTAATCTGTAATCCCCGATGATCATTGCCATGCAATGACATACAGAGCAGACAAGCAGTTTCCAATACTATTGGCAGTGCATCCACTGTTTACACGATGATTTGCATGCTTGCATAGGACAGCATGTTGTTGGGTTTGAATCCAGCCACAGACATCTGCAAGGAGTTAGTATGTTCTCCCCATGTTTGCGTGGGTATCCTCCGGGTATTCTGGTTTCCTCCCATATTCCAAAGACATACTGATAGGGAATTTAGATTGTGATCGCTATATGGGACAGTGTTCACCATATCTGTAAAGTGCTGCGGAATATGATGGTGGTATATAAGTACGCTAAATAAATAAATAAATAATAAATAAATGCAATTAATGTCACACAAGCAAATTACTGGATACCATTGGACATGATTATATGGGGCAATGAACAGGAACAAACGCTTGTGCATACAATCATCCAGCCAATTACAGAAGGTCCTTAACATCACATGTTTATCCTGAACATTAGCTTTAACCCTTTCACTGCCAGGGGTCTCCGGAAATTTTGCACCTCCGGAAGCCAGAGCAATTTTCACAGTTTTGAGATGGACAAATCAAACCTAAATTGCTACATTAAAAAATCATCCAACCCCCCATACCTATATATTTTCTTAAAGTAGACATCTGCAGCATTGTCAAAATGCCACTTTGTACTGTATGCGAACAAACACCTTCATGCAATTTTGATTTAAAGTGAATGTTGTATAAAAAAAATGCAATAAATGTATATTAGTCACTAAAAGTGGAAACCAAACAAAAAGTTATATGCACCAAACCTCCTAAAAATAAGAGATCAACATGTGCAGAGTTCATTCATATCACTAAGGCCTAAACCTGCATGCACATATCTTCGGAAAATCACTAGAACTGGAATGAGCAAAAATCTGCTTTGAAGTTGGAAATGTTAAAAAAGTATCATCCTATAAAATGTAAGGATTACACACCGTGGAAAGCAAGTGAACCCCTAAACCCTATATATTTTTTGAAAGTAGACAACCTGAAGATTACATGTCTCAATGGGTTATCAATAGCCACATCCACCTTCATGTAACTTTGTGACAAACACAAATAATTTTTTTTTAAAATGCACTAAAACATATATTTGCACTTAAAACTCCTATTCAGTCTTACATTCACACACAAAATACATTTAAAATAAAAGATTAAGGTGTACACAATTTATATATACCGCAAACATCAGCTACAACAAGAACTTGTACCCTCAAAAACGCTGATACAGAAGACAAGCAAGATTTTGCTGTTATTCACTAATATGTTAAAGATCTATACTGCACCTAGCAAACTGTGACTGTGATACCAAAATATAACTTTTTTGAGATTGCACAGCATACAGTATATAATACACAGCTTAATATTTCATATATATAACCACCTTCATGCAACTTTGCAGCAAACAGAGATTGTAAGCAAAAATTGCACAAAAATTCACATTTGCCACTAAAGTGCATGCTCAAGCAGTCTACAAACAAAATGTACTTTCCAAAAAACTGCAATATGTGAGAAATTCATACATACCACACATATATATATATATATATATATATATATTTTACAGGTGCGGGTGTTAAAAAAACGCCAAAATCGCAGAAATTAGCTAACAAATTTTGTGCATTCATATTAAATAGGAGTTTACATAAAAATATAATTTTCTATCCCCCTATAAAAATTGTAGCAATTTATATGTTCATCTCTAGTGATAGTTATTACTAGTATTTTAACGTATAACGGATATCGATAGAGGCGTATTTTACGCTATAAAGATCAGGTATGGACAGGACAGGGATTGGGTGAAATGTAAACGTTATTGATGACTTTGTGCATGTGTTGTTTAAGTGTTTGGTGCGACTCTTTTGGCGCTGCGACCTGGACAGTGGTAAACATCTGGGTCACAGCGCCAGTAAACTTGCTGGTTATGTTCAGAGGGGTATTACATAAAAATACCCCTGTGATTAGGCTCAGAGGGGAATTACATTACAGTATCCCTCTATGTGACAATCAGAGAACAAAATTATAGTATGTTCTCTGATAGGAGAGGGGATAACTTGGAAAGAAATCCCTGCTATCTCCCCCCCCCATCCTGGGGTCACATACAGGTTATGCACAGATGATGATGATTTCTCATCTCTGTGCAGTCTGCAGGGCTGTTCTTCCTCCCTCCTCCTCCTACCACAGCTCTTAAAATGCTTCCTGAGACAGGAGGGGGGAGGACATTTTAGAGCCCCATATCTCAGGATCCGTTAGGAGTATTAAGAAGATCTTGGATTCATTTTAAATTCGGAGCGAATCACTGTTAAAAAAACGCTGTCGGGAATTGAGATCTGCAATGGGATCTCAATGCCGAATAGCGTTTGTTTTCAACAGTGAATCGCTCCGGAACTGTAAGGGCCATCATAAAGATCTTGGTATCATTTTAAAGAGGAGATTCTCTTCTTTAAAATGACTCATAGATCTTCTTGGCTAAGGACCCACATGGCGTCCCACAGAAAAAAAAAGGGCTGGGGGAGAAACCGCGGCAGGATCACATCGTAGTTCTTCCCGCAGAGCTTTAGACAGAAAGTTTGCAGAGTTTTCCTCTGCGGACTTTCTGTTTCAATTATACCTGCCGGCGTTTCCGTAGGTATAATTGACATGCTGCGGTTTTGGAAATTGCCATGTGTCCGCAGCACGTTTTTTTCTGCAAAATGGGCATGGGATTCACTAGAATACCATCCACTTTGCTCTGACTGTAAAATTCTGCGATTTTTTTTTTTTTTTTTTTTTTTTTTTTTTTTTTCACGGCGCTTCTGCCGCGGGCGAATCGCAGCGTTTACGCCACGTGGGGTTTTAGCCTAATAGTCCTAACCGATCCTGAGATATCGGCATTAGAAATAAGGATGTATTAGATACGTGCTCGGCTACAGAAGTGCCATCCTGGGAAGACGTATAGATACGTGGCTGGCAGGGAAAGGGTTAAAGGGGTTGTTCAGTTTCATCAAATAAATGTCATTGTTTGTACAATGAAAGCAATAGAATTTTCCACTATTCCATAAGTCCTGTATCAATTCCTCATGGTTTTCCTTATCTATGCTTGCTGTCATTCATTCCCAGTAGATAAAAATCAGTCCATAGTCATGTGATAGACACACATTCACAGCAGTTATCAGAGTTTTATCCCCTAACAAGCTGTGTGTCCATCACATGACCACAGCCTGATATTTATCCTCTGGATGTAACCAATGAACAGCAAGCAGATATCTAGGGAACAAAAAGAAATTGATATTGAAAAAAATGTTTACCTTATCATTGTAAAATCAATAACTTTTATTTGTTGAAAGTGGACAATCCCTTTAATCTAAGGGCAGACATTAATTGCCTCTCACTAACAATAAACTAACTTGCAGTGGCCGACCTGTTGGCTACTTGTGCCCAGCACCCTTATTGGCCATCTAATTTACTCATTAAGATTAGTTGATATTGCAACATTTTTCCAAACCACTTTCCTACCGATGCAGAAACAAAAGCCCATACTATGACATGTAGTGGAGAATTGTTAGGTAACTGTCTGTACAACATGTGTCCATATTTTCATTATTGCTGCTTACACAGGGATCCCTACTGCAAAGTCTGCAGTTTATGTAGTTTATACAAACTGTCTACCTCCTGAGTTTCTAAGTGCTAATTTTTGAAGCTGTTTTTTGTGTTTTTAGCCTTTATATCCTAGCATGAATGAAAACATGGGAGTAGAGCAGATGCACAGCAATATTGTCAGTCTTCCATTGTCATTGGCAAGAGGTATTTTACCTCTGAATGTGCTGTGAGTTCAAGGAGATTAAGCCGTAATTAGCACTATTGGACTTGTAGGGGTCAGAGGTCATGGCACTGTTTGCTGAAGAGGGGTGTTAGGTCACTCAAGCTGAATCAGTTAAAAGCAAAGTAAGGATAGAGGTTTGTTTGCTCAGGGACAAAATGGCGACCCAGACATCACAAAAGATTAACACTTTTCCTTATTTAGGGAAGGGAAAACGAACACAACATATTTTAGAATGGGGAGGCAATTAATACTTTTGTATAACATACTGTATGTATCTCTATTTTATTCTGCAACCTTTTGGGAATTTCATATTTTGCTAACCATGTGGGATGACAAGTCTCAGTGTATTAAACTTTATAAAACCTAGAGGTTTTATACACATGGGGTGCTTTAGGTTAAGCGGAATGTAAATCAGAGTATGGTATATAATATGATACTGTGCTGCACAGGTATGGATGTCTAATACGTACAGTGGGGAAAAAAAGTATTTAGTCAGCCACCGATTGTGCAAGTTCTCCCACTTAAAAAGATGAGAGAGGCCTGTAATTGTCATCATAGGTAGACCTCAACTATGAGAGACTTAATGAGAAAACATATCTAGAAAATCACATTGTCTGATTTTTAAAGAATGTATTTGCAAATTCTGGTGGAAAATAAGTATTTGGTCACCTACAAACAAGCAAGATTTCTGGCTCTCACAGACCTGTAACTTCTTAAGAGGCTCCTCTGTCCTCCACTCATTACCTGTAGTAATGGCTCCTGTTTGACATTGTTATCAGTATAAAAGACACCTGTCCACAACCTCAAACAGTCACACTCCAAACTCCACTATGGTGAAGACCAAAGAGCTGTGGAAGGACACCAGAAACAAAATTGTAGACCTGCACCAGGCTGGGAAGACTGAATCTGCAATAGGCAAGCAGCTTGGTGTGAAGAAATCAACTGTGGGAGCAATAATTAGAAAATGGAAGACATACAAGACCACTGATAATCTCCCTCGATCAGGGGCTCCATGCAAGATCTCACCCCGTGCGATCAAAATGATCACAAGAGCGGTGAGCAAAAATACTAGAACCACACGGGGGGACCTAGTGAATGACCTGCAGAAAGTTGGGACTAATGTAACAAAGGCTACCGTCAGTAGCACATTACGCTGCCAGGGACTCAGATCCTGCAGTGTCAGACGTGTCCCCCTGCTTAAGCCATTACATATCCGGGCCCGTCTGAAGTTTGCTAGAGAGCATTTGGATGTTCCAGAAGAGTATTGGGAGAATGTCATATGGTCAGATGAAACCAAAGTAGAACTGTTTGGTAGAAACACAACTCGTCGTGTTTGGAGGAGAGTGAATGCTGAGTTGCATCCAAAGAACACCATACCTACTGTGAAACATGGGGTGGCAACATCATGCTTTGGGGCTGTTTCTCTGCAAAGGGACCAGGACGACTGATCCGTGTACATGAAAGAATGAATGGGGCCATGTATCGTGAGATTTTGAGTGCAAACCTCCTTCCATCAGCAAGGGCATTGAAGATGAAATGTGGCTGGGTCTTTCAGCATGACAATGATCCCAAGCACACCGCCAGAGCAATGAAGGAGTGGCTTCGTAAGAAGCATTTCAAGGTCCTGGAGTGGCCTAGCCAGTCTCCAGATCTCAACCCCGTAGAAAACCTTTGGAGGGAGTTGAAAGTTCGTGTTGCGGAGCGACAGCCCCAAAACATCACTGCTCTAGAGGAGATCTGTATGGAGGAATGGGCCAACATACCAGCAACAGTGTGTGCCAACCTTGTGAAGACTTACAGAAAACGTTTGACCTCGGTCATTGCCAACAAAGGATATATAACAAAGTATTGAGATGAACTTTTGTTATTGACCAAATACTTATTTTCCACCATAATTTGCAAATAAATTCTTTAAAAATCAGACAATATGATTTTCTGGATTTGTTTTCTCATTTTGTCTCTCATGGTTGAGGTCTACCTATGATGTCAATTACAGGCCGGCCTCATCTTTTTAAGTGGGAGAACTTGCACAATTGGTGACTGACTAAATACTTTTTTCCCCCCCACTGTATATTGTGATTTGTATATGATAACAGGAGGATTATTCACTAGAGATTAGGAAAATAATAGTATTTTTATGCAGTGTTTTTATTGTTCAGCTTTGGACATATGGCTTAGATGGAGGGTTGAAAAAGCTCATTCCCAAACTCGCAATTATGCCCTAAATAAGGGTTTATTCTGAAAAGTGTCAGCAAGTGATACCTATACTCCATGGATATTAGCAGTGGCTTTTAATGGAAGAAATAAAAGTGAAATTTTAGCAGTCATGATTGGATTACTGTGCTGGACAATAATAAACATGGACATTAAATGGTTGGATAGATGGTGAAAGATTGATAGACATACATTAAAGTGTCTCTATTGTTTGTATGGGAACAAAGCTCTTGGCGGGTCATTAAATGATGGATCTGTCTGGATGCAATGTTACAGGCATGAAGTCATTTGTTGGTCATTAGTTCACCTAGCTGAAAGTGTCCTTTTTATTGTTACCTAGTGCAACATGAGAAGTGATAAGTGATATAAAGAATTAGAGTGACTTTTTTCTGTTTAACTTTTCATGCTTGATTCACTGAAGGAAGCAAGTCCTTTCCCTGTGAGGCTGATGCCTCAGATGACAAGGAGTATGCACAATTTGAAGACTGACTTGAAAGGGATGATCACCAAGGAACTGCCTGCTGCCAGTCACCCAGAACCAAAGGCCTGTTTAGTTTTACTCAGTGCTGTGGATCAAAGAGGGAATTATTTTGTAAGATTAGTTTTGTCTACAAACATAGGCAGCTGTGCTGCTTCAGGGGAGCAGAAGCGATTGGGAGGTCAGGATTTGTCACAGATTATTTGTTCGTTGTCATCCCATAGACATAGCTTGACCAATTAACTCATTTCAAATGAACTATGAATCATGAAGATAAGCACTGTAACGTCTCACATTTTCGTAACTAAAACCAATAGAACAGAATAGAATGATCTTGTTTTGTCTCATGTTTTAGATAAATATCTTGGGGCAGATAAACTAATAAATAGGCACCAGAATTCTGACATAGTTTGTGGCAAATAACTGGTGTACATGCTTTAGACACTTTCTAACAGTTTGTGCGCCTCGTACATGTAGGCGGGGCTTATTGAAAGGTGGTTTAATATGGAAAACAGTGAGCCAGACATTGCAGCACAATTGCAGCCACTACACCACATTTTTGCATCACTTTGCACTGTTTAAAGGTTAGACAGTTTTAGTTTATCTGCCCCGCTTGTTTAGACCATAGCTCTGCACTACAAGTTCAATGTGACTAGCACAGTGTACTATCAGGTTACAATCCAGTAATTATAATATGTTGGCGCTATATAAATAAAATATTATTATTATATTATGATCTAAACATCTAGGTAGTATGTAGGGTTAAATACAAACTAAAATTAATATTGATAGTAAATAGTTTTGTTACAATACGTGGACATCTTGGTCATCTAAATTATTTTTTGGATAAGTATGAGATGAATTGTTGTTGATCAGAAATTCTTTTATTACGATAGGTAAGCACACACACACACATTGTTACTGCATCTTTTCTCTTAATTAGAAACAATGCCACTTTTGGATCCTTTTTTATGCTAATTAAATACATATATATTATTTTTATGTATTTTTATGACACAGGGCTCCAAATCACCTGAATAGACTTAAATTTAAAGAGTAACCTGTCACGTTAAACCGTGCTGCCCAGTTTGCAGGTAGTGTTCTATAGACTAGATAGAGTAGATTAATGTATAGGTTTATGGGAAAAGATTCAGTGTCATTTATTCTTTTAAAACTCTATTCTGCCTTGGAGTCCTTGGGCGGTCTTACACAATAATGACAACATACCCTGAGTGACTGCACAGAGTGGTAGCTGTTAATACCGTGGTCCCTCAAGTTAATACTAATACTAATTGGTTCTGAGATGACCATTGTAAGTTGAAACTATTGTAACGTGAAAAACTAGCAATTGGTTCCTAGTACCTCAGAAAGTCACCCAAAATATGAAACAAATGAAGATTAGCATTGAAGTGCATTATACTGATGATCAAAACTCTTAGGGCTGCGCTCCCCAACCTTCTTTGTACCAATGACTATTTTCCTGTGGAGGGGGGGTTTCGGTGTCGGGGCATGGTTGGGTTTCTATTGGGTGGCTCATAATAAAACACAATAAAGTGCATATTTAAAGGGGTTGTCCTGGATAAAATAAAAATTAACCCCTAAACTAAACCCCCTCCCTCAGCCTAACTTCTAATTTACTTAGTTTCAAAAAAAACTGTATAATTACCTAGATTGCCAGGTCGGTGACCGCCCCAGGCACACTTTCGGATAATGCGGTGAAGTGACATTTCCCCGTTTCTGGAAACGGAACGTGACCAGTTAGTTAGTTGGGAAGGGCTAGTAGTGGGCAGGATACCTATGGAGACAGGGAGGGGTTTTGAGGGAGGGGGGAGTGAGAGGGAGGTAGTGTGAGTCAGCCTACAACTACCATGATGCATTGCATTAGCTAAGACAGCAGGAAGCTACAAATGCAGAAGATGCCAGTACTCGTCCATAGCAATGTACTGGGGGGGGGGGGGGCCTTCCTGACCGTGCAGCTAGACTGTCAGGAACGCCCTTCTGACAGAAAACCGTGAAACTATGACCGCCAATATCTCCAGCCCCGGGGCACATAACGGGAAAGCCGACAGTGCGCTGAATTCTAGCGGCATGTAAAACCTCATATACATGAGGTTTTAATAGTACCCCCCGAGTGATGGTCCCTTCGCCCAACCCATACTTTTATTAAGGGAGCAGTCCATACCACCAATAAGTTATGCAAGATATGGATCAGTGTCATCACTGGGCGGTAAGGAATGCCCTCCCTGACTGTACTCGTCCGATAGCCCTGTACTGTCAGGAAGGGCGTTCCTCACAGCCCAGCTAGACTGTCAGGAACGCCCTTCTGACGGTGAACGGTGAAACTATGACCGCTGATAGCTCCAGCCCCGGGGCAAATAACGGGAAAGCCGACAGTGCGCTGAATTCAGTGCGCTGTCGGCTTTCTAGCGGTATATAAAACCGCTTATACATGAGGACGTGACAGGTCCTCCTTAAATACATATATATATGCAATATTAACTGTGTGTGGGGGACTATTACCTGTGGGGGCCACTACTAAGGACCTATTACTGTATTACAGCCCTAGTAGTGCCCCTACCCACAGGTAATAGTCCCTCCTCATACTGTTACTATAGTTACAATTACATTATACTTACCTGCTTACTAATGTAGCTCCCGGGATCTCTTCTGACAAACAGGATGTTTACATCTTTAATACTGCTCTCCAGCCCCAGCAGCACCATAGCGAAGGTTTCGGGAGCAGAATAGAAGATGCACACATTTTGTGTGTCACAAGAGGTCCTGGGAGCTGCATTAGTAAGCAGGTAGTCCTGTGGACACTCACTAGGTGTTGGCTGATGCTCCAGTGCTGCAGATTACATGCAGCATAGGAGCATCAGCCAACAACTAGTAGCATAGAGAGGTCCCAAATGACCAGGTGGCCCGTTACCAAGTGGTCTGTGGCCCGGTCATCGAGGGACCTCTGCCGTAGGGGACTTTAAAAAATAAATAAATTAAATTCAAAATTTTTAAAAAAATTATATATATATATATATATATATATATATATATATTAATAATAATAATACATTTTATTTATGTAGCGCATATTATTATATTATTTTATTTATATAGAACATATTCCGCAGCACTTTACAAATTGTAGGGTCCAAGTACAGACAAAAAGATCCATTACATACTAATAGTCAATTCACACAAAGGGACTGAGGGCCCTGCTCACAAGAGTTTATAATCTGAGGTAGAGGGGGTGACACAAGAGGTAGCAGGGGCAGCATAGGAGGTAGCATTGCTTATACAGTGGAGAAGCCGTTTTTGTGATAGAGGTGACTTTCATTACACATAAATTATGCTGTATGAGCCATCACCAGTCAGTGTCCTTTAACGTGCAGATGGTGCCTGGACATGTAAAGTTACAGTCCGATACAGCATCATATCCTGTGGGGTAATGTGGGAGCGTGAACAGAGGAGGGTACGTTTTAAGGATTCTAGCTGCAGAAGGATTTAGATTAGAAATTGTGATAGGCCTGAAAAGATATGTCTTTAGTTTGCGCTTGAAGCTGTAGAAATTGGGAGTTAATCTGATTGTCTGGGGTAGAACTTTCCAGAGAAGTGGTGCAACTCGGGAGAAGTCTTGTATACGAGCATGGGAGGTTCTGATAATAGAGGATGTTAGTCTTAGGTCATTGAGTGAATGGAGAGTACGGTTTGGGTGATAGAAATGAGGAAGGAAATGTAGGGAGGTGCAGCATTATGGAGAGCCTTGTGGATGAGGGTGATAAGTTTATGTTGTATTCTGTATTGAATAGGCAGCCAATGTAGTGACTGACACAGACTGGAGACATTGCTGTAGCGTTTAGACTGATAGATGAGCCTGGCCGCTGCATTCAGAATAGAGAACTTAGTAAGGGGAAGACCGATTAGTAAGGAGTTACAGTAGTCAAGGCGAGAGTGAATCAGGGTGACAATAAGGGTCTTTAATGTATCTGTGGTAAGGAATTTCCGAATTCTGGAGATGTTTTTGAGGTGGAGATGATCTGAGCGTGCGAGTGACCGGATATGGCGGGTGAAGGAAAGGTCTGAGTCAAACAAAACCCCCCTAGGCAGCGGGCATACTGCCTAGGGGTTATGGTAAGGCCGGAGACTGAAATGTAGATATCAGGGACAGATCTATTAGATGGTGGAAACAGCAGTAGTTCAGTCTTTGAGAGATTCAGTTTCAGATAGAGCAAAGACATGATATTTCAGACAGCAGAGAGACAGTTACTAGTGTTCTGTATTAGTGCAGGAGTGAGATAGATAGATAGATAGATAGATAGATAGATAGATAGATAGATAGATAGATAGATAGATAGACTGTATAAGCAAAACTTTTTAAAATTGTAATATTTCTGACACACCATGAGAGGTCCGCGCATTATAACTGGAATTTATGCAAAAAGGGGCTGTGTGCCAAAGATGCGTCACATCTACACCAGAAAACTGACTTGGGTGGAATAGTAAATTGCACATAATGTGACCAAGGAGATTAGCAAAAAATAAAGATGATCTCCTTACACAAAATGTGTTAGTGAAAACAAGTAAAACTGTGTACAGTAGTTTAATATAAAAGTGGAAAGGATCTTGTCCTCAAGTTAGTCATCAAGCTTTCCCAGACTCCTCAGTGGTAGAAATGATGCAGTTATACCATATATAGATGTGTAAGGCTTCATGCACACAATCATGTGCAGTCTGTGGGTCAGTGAAAATGGCACGGATAATACATCGATGGGTGTCTGTGTGCCATCTGTGGTTTTCACTGACCCATACATTCAAATGAATTGACAGAGTCGCAGTTACGGACAGGTATAGGACCTGCTCCAGAATTTGCGGCTCTCCAATTGGCCCAGAAACACAGCCACAAAATCTACGGCTGTGTTTATGGGCCCATTAAAATATATGGGTCCGTACTTTTATCTGCAATTGCTGACCAGCAGTTGTGGATAAAAATACATTTGTGTGCATGAGGCTTAACATATCATTACTTTTAATGGTTAAATAAAGGATTGCTCAAATTTATTGGTGTGTGTGTGTGTGCACGCGCGTGTGTGTTTTTTGTTCTTTTTTTTTTTTTTTTTTTTAGAACAATAAAAAGAGTTTTTTATTTTTTTTTTGTGATTTTTTCCATCTGTGGTGTACACTAGTTTAAAGGTCCTTATAATAATGCTCACCTATCACCTTTTTATTGCAATTGTGAAGAGTGAGAAATAGAGATGTATGTTTTACTAAATTGACAATATGGGCAAAGAATGATAAATTGTCAGCGATCTATTCATCTTCATCATACTAGTGGTGTGTGCTTACATAATGGGCCATTTTTGTTTGTGTAATATAATTTAGCTGATGGCAAAGTGCAGTGAAATGGAGCACATTCCAGCAAGCATTGCTTCCGCTACTGTGCAATAGATCTCCTCACATTGACTGGTAATCTAGGGCTTCAATAAGGGTCCACTTACCACTGTTGATCTGGGTTGTCAGGTATCAGTTTTCTTCACCATGGAATGTTTCAGCTCTCCTGTTCAGTTGTGTATTAGAAAAATCAAAATTAACACCAAGAACTAAAGAATCTGTGTAGTTTGGTGAACTGTATATATAATCCTTTTCTTTAACACATAGTCCACATAAATGCAACGTAACTATACGCAACTATATCCACTACTGACATAATTGTAAACTTCTTTTTACCATTGTGCAGGTGAGAGACAAAGGTATAGTGGAGAACGGTCAGGATTCGATGGTGATGAATCAGATGGGGCAGAAGACGATGACAATGATAATGAGGATGAGGATGAAGACAGTCAAGCAGAGTCTGTCCTTTCTGCTACTCCATCTGTTACAGCAAGTCCTCAGCATTACCCTTTCCGAAACAGCCAACAAGAAGCATCTAGTGCTGATGAAGACTGTCGAGTTGTACATACGTTTCCTCAAGCTAATTCAATGGATATTCTTCCTAAAGCTTTGATAACCAAGATGACAGCGTTGACTACATCAACTATTTGCAAACCAATGGGGCACGAGGAAAAAAGTAGATGAAGTTCTGCAGACTGCTGTACCTCCCAAATCCCTTTGTCATCAGATGTCTATTGATTATCCAGACGTCGAAGATGTAGCAGAGTCGAAAAACCTTCCTGCGCCACATGTAAGTTGCATAATAAAGTTGACAACCTAAAGCCATTAATGTTACTATTCGTAAGTGCATGATCTGTATGTTGTTTTATACTGTTTCATCAAGTCAGGTAGCAAATCTTACAACTAGACAAGCATATTTGCTTAACACAGTATTCAGTAAGCTTTGCCCAGTGGCTACTGATGCAGTCAGTGAGTGACCATTTCCTGGGAATCGAGGGACCAGAAATTGGAGACTGGAAGGGGACCTGGGAAGCAGCAGAACAGGAGCAGTGTGAGCTCAATATTGCTATCTGCTAAGCCTCCTTTACTTCAATGGACATAAGCTGCAATATCAAACATGACCTATGGAAAAGTGTAGCTCTGTTTTAGAAAGAAAGTGAACATGTTTTTGTAGTCCTGGACAACCCCTATAGATTAGCTTCAGGTGCAGGTTGCTACCAATTTTGGACCTAAAGACATAATGCTGGTAAAGGTGGATATTCAGATCATAAAGGTTCACTAGCATTTGGGATAGGTTTTTAGTGCTCATACTGTATTTGCTTTTATATTCACAAGGATAAATTTCCATATTTTGTTTAAAAAAAAAATGCTTAGAAAATTTAAGTATGACAAAAATAGATTTTTCCTGTGGTAAGATTTGCGCTCATTCCGTAAGATTACATATTGCATGATTTCAATAATCTCCAATGATGAAAGAAAGCCTTTTCTGTGAAGGGCTTGTTAGAGTGTTTTCATTTCAATGTGGTTTTCATTGAAATGTTAAAGTACCCATGGGGAGAAAATAGGCAGACCTTTCCAAGATTATTAATAACTCGCTATTGAGATATTCTCAGCACATTGCTGCTGAATGAGTATTTGTGATCCATTCTCGCTGGGAATGTTTACTCTTGTGTCAGCGTTTTAACTAAAATATTAGATTAGCCATCCAAAAATGCATGCAGCAGGAGGTGAGTACTGATAATATCAACCGTACTACTTCTAATATTCTTACAACAGATGGAGTATCATGTAAAAGCAGACGGCCACTCTGTTATAAGAAGGAGTTCACTATTGCTTGTAATACACTCCATAACTGCTCTTTTAAAAGGAATGGGATATGTCTGTCACCATTTGATTTATATGAACCACCTTCGTCTTTAAAGAAAAAAAAAATCTATTGTATAATGTTGTTCTGCAGCAACAGGGATAAAGAACTGTATAACATACACTAAAACTGCTAAAGAACAGAAGAAGCAGTACATGTTAGTTGGTGTTTGACACCAGAGAAGAAACTAACTTTGGATGTGATCTGTGACCATCCGCAGTTGTGGGCAGAAATATATAGCATCTACTGTATGTAGCACCACTCTTCTCAGTATAATCATCAGAATTTAATGTTGACACTAATAGTATTTACATGTCAGTGGAATATTTCCTTTTCTGCATATTATGATTTCCTGCATCCTTGCCCTAAAGATAATCCTTCAGGCGATTTCTGTTGCCTTCCCTTATAGCAACATATGATAGAGGGAGAAAAGCTGATCTTTGTGATATATAAGTTTATATGACTAACGCTAGTGTGAACCTAGAGTAAGATCTGACTACTATTCTACATTTATATTTTCTGTAAAAATTATTTCCTAATATTGAAAAATAGCACTGAGGAACTAGGCATAGCAGATATTTTGCAATTTCCTATTTTTTTTTAACTTCTAGTATGAAAGTGATTAATTTCCCTGCCAGAAAGGAGAATATCAGTGTCACTTCTGATGATGGGATCTTTTTTTGGTATCCTTGGCCTCATGACCCCCCCACTGCCCATAGATGACAAAATACATTTATTCATTCTCTAAGTGTGTGGAATGTGATGTGGCTATGACAAATAGACTGTGGATTATCCGTAGTCAATTATAAAGTATGGATGAAAGTGTAGTATTGAACATAGAGCCATTGTGTCATAGTCACATTGGATTGCTCTTGGGTTTGAATGTGGAGTGTGTGTGTGTGTGTGTGTGTGTGTGTGTGTGTGTGTATATATATATATATATATATATATATATATATATATATATATATATATATATATATATATTATATATAATATATTTAGATGGTTTACATAATTATGAATGGTTTTCCAGGCTTTACATTGATAACCTATTCTTGTCCTATTTCTGAAACTCCCACCAATCAGCTGATCAAATCAGATCGGCATGGGTGCTTCACTACTGATCAGCTTTACTTGAAAGGAACTAGCCACAATGCAATGGACAGAGCTGTTTGCTCTATAGCTGCTGAAATCGGCTGATCAGTGGTGTCTGGAATTAGACATCTATGATCTGATATTGATTACCTATCTTAAACGGGTTATCCAGTTTGTAGAATTGTTGGTCTATCCTTAGCATAGGCCATCAATATGAGATCTGCGGGTTCCAAAACAGATCACCTATACTGAGACAACGCAGCTCTTGGTAATGTATACATACTGTGAGCCACAATGCTGACTCGCCATACAAACTGTAGCAGCATGTGTAGGTATTGCAGTGCAGCCCATAGACTTGGTACAGGTGATCTGCGGGGGTCCCAGGTATCTAACCCCTGCTTATTTTAATATTGATGATCTATCCTAAGGATAGGCCATCAATACTAGAAACTAGATAACCCCTTTAGGGATAGGTCATCAATATCTAAAGCCTGCAAAACCCATTTAATACTAAAGTACACTATTTGTGTTACAGTCACATTGGGCTGAACTTGGGTGAAGTTTATAATACAAGTGGACAAAATTGTTGGTACCCCTCGTTTAATGAAAGGAAAAACCCACAATGGTCACAGAAATAACTTGAATCTGACAAAAGTAATTTGCCAAACTACATGTTGACAAGTCACAAAGCTTCTGGGACAATGTCCTATGGACAGATGAGACAAAAATCGAAATTTTTGGCAAGGCACATCAGCTCTATGTTCACAGATGGAAAAATGAAGCATATCTTGAAAAGAACACTGTCCCTACTGTGAAACATGGAGGAGGCTCTGTTATGTTCTGGGGCTGCTTTGCTGCATCTGGCACAGGGGTGTCTTGAATCTGTGCAGGGTACAATGAAATCTCAACACTATCAAGGGATTCTAGAGAGAAATGTGCTGCCCAGTGTCAGAAAGCTTGGTCTCAGTTGCAGGTCATGGGTCTTGCAACAGGATAATGACCCAAAACACACAGCTAAAAACAACCAAGAATGGCTAAGAGGAAAACATTGGACTATTCTGAAGTGGCCTTCTATGAGCCCTGACCTAAATCCTATTAAGCATCTTTGGAAGGAGCTGAAACATGCTGTCTGGAAAAGGCACCCTTCAAACCTGAGACAACTGGAGCAGTTTGCTCATGAGGAGTGGGCCAAAATATCTGTTGAGAGGTGCAGACGTCTCATTGACAGTTACAGGAATCATTTGATTGCAGTGATTGCCTCAAAAGGTTGTGCAACAAAATATTAAGTTAAGGGAACCATCATTTCTGTCCAGGCCTGTTTCATGAGTTTTCTTTTTTTTTTAATTCTCTTGAAGCATGGTTGAAAAGCAATGTCTGACTTTCATTTGTTCATTTTCATATAATTTTTATATATTATTACTTTTGTCAGATTCAAGTTATTTCTGTGACCATTGTGGGTTTTTCTTTCATTAAACGAGGGGTACCAACAATTTTGTCCGTGTGTGTGTGTATATATATATATATATATATATATTTATATATATATATACAGTGCCTTGCGAAAGTATTCGGCCCCCTTGAACTTTTCAACCTTTTGCCACATTTCAGGCTTCAAACATAAGGATATAAAATTTTAATTTTTTTTGGTGAAGAATCAACAAGTGGGACACAATTGTGAAGTGGAACGAAATTTATTGGTTATTTTAAACTTTTGTAAAAAATAAAAAACTGAAAAGTGGGGCATGCAATATTATTCTGCCCCTTTACTTTCAGTGCAGCAAACTCATTCCAGAAGTTCAGTGAGGATCTCTGAATGATCCAATGTTGTCCTAAATGACTGATGATGATGATAAATATAATCCACCTGTGTGTAATCAAGTCTCCGTATAAATGCACCTGCTCTGTGATAGTCTCAGGGTTCTGTTTAAAGCACAGAGAGCATCATGAAGACCTAGGAACACACCAGGCAGGTCCGTGATACTGTTGTGGAGAAGTTTAAAGCCGGATTTGGATACAAAAAGATTTCCCAAACTTTAAACATCCCAAGGAGCACTGTGCAAGCGATCATATTGAAATGGAAGGAGTATCAGACCACTGCAAATCTACCAAGACCCGGCCGTCTCAAACAAGGAGAAGACTGATCAGAGATGCAGCCAAGAGGCCCATGATCACTCTGGATGAACTGCAGAGATCTACAGCTGAGGTGGGAGAGTTTGTCCATAGGACAACAATCAGTCGTACATTGCACAAATCTGGCCTTTATGGAAGAGTGGCAAGAAGAAAGCCATTTCTCAAAGATATCCATAAAAAGTCTCGTTTAAAGTTTGCCACAAGCCACCTGGGAGACACACCAAACATGTGGAAGAAGGTGCTCTGGTCAGATGAAACCAAAATCGAACTTTTTGGCCACAATGCAAAATTATATGTTTGGCGTAAAAGCAACACAGCTCATCACCCTGAACACACCATCCCCACTGTCAAACATGGTGGTGGCAGAATCATGGTTTGGGCCTGCTTTTCTTCAGCAGGGACAAGGAAGATGGTTAAAATTGATGGGAAGATGGATGGAGCCAAATACAGGACCATTCTGGAAGAAAACCTGTTGGAGTCTGCAAAAGACCTGAGACTGGGATGGAGATTTATCTTCCAACAAGACAATGATCGCAAACATAAAGCAAAATCTACAATGGAATGGTTCACAAATAAACGTATCCAGGTGTTAGAATGGCCAAGTCAAAGTCCAGACCTGAATCCAATCGAGAATCTGTGGAAAGAGCTGAAAACTGCTGTTCACAAACGCTCTCCATCCAACCTCACTGAGCTCGAGCTGTTTTCCAAGGAAGAATGGGCAAGAATTTCAGTCTCTCGATGTGCAAAACTGATCGAGACATACCCCAAGCGACTTGCAGCTGTAATCGCAGCAAAAGGTGGCGCTACAAAGTATTAACTAAGGGGGCCGAATAATATTGCACGTCCCACTTTTCAGTTTTTTATTTTTTACAAAAGTTTAAAATATCCAATAAATTTCGTTCCACTTCACGATTGTGTCCCACTTGTTGATTCTTCACCAAAAAATTAAAATTTTATATCCTTATGTTTGAAGCCTGAAATGTGGCAAAAGGTTGAAAAGTTCAAGGAGGCCGAATACTTTCGCAAGGCACTGTGTGTATATACAGAGATAGATATAATATATATATATATATATATGTGTGTGTGTGTGTGTGTGTATATATATATATATATATATATATATATATATATATATTTTATGTTAATGATGTACAAGCAGTTCTAGTAATATTGCATAATACTGAACTTGATGTAACTTCGGATATTTTGGGTAAAGCAAGGGAATCTTTAACTGTACTTATCTGTCTTAGATGTTCTTTTAGCTGCCTACATAGAATATATATTGTCGATATATGCTATCATTAGATTATACAAGTAATACTTACTAAATGTTTGAATCTTAGAATACATGAGCTCAGTCATTGTGATTTTCCTTGTTCATTGTGTACTTTTCTTAGTTTAATGCAGATGAGG
The DNA here is from genome assembly GCA_947044405.1 of Leptodactylus fallax. Lineage (NCBI taxonomy): Eukaryota > Metazoa > Chordata > Amphibia > Anura > Leptodactylidae > Leptodactylus > Leptodactylus fallax. The sequence goes on along the minus strand of CAMRHE010000037.1, from coordinate 3,741,250 downwards.
CTTTTTTTTTGTATTTATGAGTTGGACTTTTCTGAAGAGTCTACAGGAACCCCATAGTAAGCAACACAACCACCTGAAAAAGATAGGCTAGCCTTCTATGTACTATCCTTCAGTTTCTAAGCAATTTGTTTGTTATCCAGACACTAAGGCAAAGCTTGAAAAAAATAAATAAAAACATGGCAAATTGAGTTTTGCTTCCTGCATTTGTCAGTTGGTTTCTACCATTGGTTGATGTATTCATGGATCTGGATGTTGTCATTGGCCACAAACAGTCCTTTCCCTCCTTCCTGAAGCAGTTAGACATCACTGCTGCCTGTCAGAGAGCGTGCACAATGGCTATCATGTGATCACTGTGAGGGCTCCTCTACCTGCTTCAATCTCTGTTCACAGAGACCGATACAGAAAGGTGTATATACAGGAAAAGGGGCAGGAAGAGACCTACTGAGAAGGTAAAGGGCTGTGGGTGGATTATTGCTTTAAACACTAAGAGGGAAGGAGCTTGGGGCGTTACTTAGAGGAGTTACGGTTACTTTCTTGTAACCCTTGGAGAAAAAGAGACTATTGTGACTACTAAGGAAGTGCGTGGGGAGGGGATGTGACAGCTGGGAAATATGTGCATCTGGTGTACCTACTGAGGTAGTAGTGGCCTGTGCTCATGACTAGGAAAGTGGAGGGCGCAAGAGTGTGGGGCAGAGTTTTTAGTGAACACCCATATGGTAAGGCCTTTTACTCATCATGTTTGAGGTAGCTATGTTTCTTTCCCCGGTGGGTCGATAATGATTTTTGTTATGTGCATCAGTGTGTTTAGTTTGCAAGGCAGTCGCTTTGGTAGAGGGCATCCGTTGGGAATGTTATCTCCTCATCCCTTCTCCATCCACCCCTATATTTTTCTGTGATGCCGGCTACAGCAAGTTTGAATCTGATTCTCTGTCTTTTACTGATATGTTCCAAACGCGGTACACCCACATGCCTTCACAAGTAAACATATACACCACACCTAGCTCTTTTCCAAGCCTTACCCTTACTTTCCCAGTGTACAGTATGTTCTCCAAAGAAAAATTCCCTAAAGTTGCCTGCTGTTTGTATGCATGCCATTCGTCAGTGTTGCCCTGCTGTTTTCTCTTAGAGTGATTTATGCTTATAAAAGAGTAAGACTCAGCAGCTTGGATCAGGTAGATACAGCGGACATTGTACAGTTGTTTTAAGCAATGTATGATAACTTCAGCAAAAGTATGATACATACAACTGGAGTGTAAATCAGAAAGATTATACTGCAGGTTCCTGACTCTTACTTTGCTGGTACACAGGGTTTTGCTGGAGGAAAACTAAGCACAAAGATACATATACACTGTATACATTTGCATCACCTATCCGGAATGTTTTCAGTTTATTTACAGCATACCTATTGCGTGAGTTGCTATCAATTGTAAATAATAGATCTATACAATGTACCTACTACAGCTGAACAGATTTGCTAGGGATCCTTCGGCAGTATATATAAATCTGAAAAAAAAAATATCACATTGACTCTAAAACGTATCTATAATAAGAAAGCATGGTATCTAGTGGTATTTTAAGTTACAGATGTGCCCACTCACTTTAGCTCAAATATGGTTAAAGACTATAGTCTCATGAATCTAGTTCAATACAACCTGCTAGCAGAGCCTTTGAAGAGCTGCAGTCTGCAAAACAATGTAGGATATCACCTTGTGATACAATTTCATGATACCGTGTCTTGTTGTGACCTACATATGTGAACATGTCTAGCCATGATGAACGAAGTACACATCTGTATGAAGTACACGGCAATAAACTGCAGGCCCATGGGCCATGCACATTATAGTTAAACAGATTGGTGAAATAGTATGAAAGCGGTACATTAACATAAAGTATTTGTAACTCACTAATAGGGTAGCAACACAATTATTTACTAAAAGGATTGAAGCATTTCCAAGTGCAGTTCAACTGGACACTTATGTATATATGCATGGATGGGTTGTTGGTCTCAAAGGGGGTATCTATTGTATGCTGAGCTTACACATCTGTTTCCATTGAAGGCTGTTTGGCTGTATAATGTTTTAAGTGGTTATTTCTATCTCAGCAAATCGCTGCTAAGATGGAAATAACGTCTTCTATGTCCTCATGGAAACTGTTTCTAAAAGTTATTACCCTGGTGGTTGGGATTTAGAAGTGGTTATTCCCATCTTGGCAGCAATTTGCTGGGAGGAGCATAACACTTTAACTATTGTTTGGATATAGGCAATTGTACATTTATGGCACAAGAGATACATTTTGTCAGTGTTTTTTTTTTTTTTTTCTTGTTACAGGATTCTCTATCTGTCAACACACCATCTTCTCCAGTAGACCGAAGCACACAGACAATGGATTCATCTGTGACAGACTCGGATATTCACCAACCATTTCCTGCTGACTCGACTCAACGACCCACTCAGATATCTGCAGCGCCAACACATCTATTCAGCCATTTGCCTTTACATTCACAGCAACCTGTAAGGTCGCCCTACAGTATGATTCCAGTAGGAGGAATTCAGCTTGTCCCAGCTGGGTTAACAGCATACTCCACATTTGTACCCTTCCCAACTGGACAAGTGCAGCTGACTATACCAGCTGTAGGGGTAATACACAGAACTGCAGGTGTGCACAGTGACAAGCCTGCAGAAGTACCTAACACACCAAGTCCTATAGGAGTAGCAGAAGTGAATGGTGTTGTACCTTGTATTCCAATCGGTCAAGTGAATGTCCCTGGTCTGAGTGCTTCAGGCTTACAACCTATTCAGCCACTCAGCATGGAAACTGTAAACATATTAGGTCTTTCAAACCCAAGCATTACTCCACAAATTCATCCCTCAGGACTAACTCTAAATGCAGTTGGCTTGCAGGTTTTGGCAACGAGCCCTGGCTCTCAAAGCAATCCTAGTCCACAAGCTCACATTCCTGGCCTACAAATTCTGAACATAGCATTGCCTACTTTAATTTCATCTATTAGCTCACTACCTGTTGATGGACAAGGAGTTCCTGACAGATCTCCATCATGTAGCACAGCACCTTGCCAGGGTGTAGCCAACATTCCTGGGGCAGATGCCAAAAATATTAAGCAGCCCGAGTCTTTACAACTTTCATCAAAGTTGCAGGAATCCCTAAAAGCATCAGGTGAGACTAGTTTCATTGAAGAAAGAGCTACAACTTGTGGTACGAGTACTGAAAGAGAAAGTCAGCTGAAGCATGGTCCTAACATCAGCACCAGTCAGATTAAAACATCTGCCAAACCAGATCTTTCTTTGAAGGTTCATTCTAAAGTTCCAAACAGGCCACCTTTAAGTCATGCTCTTCCACCCCTTCGACATCAGAGGAGAACTGAGCTGATCTCAAAACAGAGCACAGTGCAGCTCAGCGATTCTAGCAGTGATGATGATGAAGGCAGACTGGTTATAGCAACCTAAAGACTAATCATTTTCATCTTAGTTCCAGTATTTTTTTACTTTTTTGTGGAAAGGGAAGGGGTAAAATGAGAAACTTTGAGGTTTATTTACAAACCTCATTTATCTTAAAAGCACATTTTTCTTACACATTACTTGTGCAATCATGAACTCTTGACCAATAATTGTTTTTTTGTTTTTTTTTGTTCGTTTTTGTCTGCTCCTGCCATTTTTGTATATGTTGTATAGACAATTGTGCCTTTCGGAATTTTATGTGTAGAAATCTGTACATATCGGTGAATAAAATATAAATATCTATAAATATTATATATGTACATAACCAATGTAGTTGCTTGTGTTTAGTACGTACGTTCATATCTCATGTTGAGTAAAATAATTAAATTATATAATTATATATGTATATGTTGCACTGTTAAATGTAATTTTTTTTTTTTTTATGGACGTGGGGCAACTTTGTGTACAGATCTTGTATGTACGACTCCATATTTATTGTGTCCATATTAGTCTTGGAAAATGGTTTTGTCCATCTTTTTGTGCAAGACGGTAGCTTTACACTTAAAGACAGAAATTCTGTGTTAACAAATGTTCCAGTAAACCTTTTATTACTGACTTTACTTTTGGTTCTACTGTGTGTTGTGTAGTTGAGAAAAATATCTAGTGGATGTTATCCTTAAACATATGGTATTAAATTAGTTGCAACTCTGCTTTATATATATATATATATATATATATATATACAGTACAGACCAAAAGTTTGGACACACCTTCTCATTCCAAGAGTTTTCTGTATTTTCATGACTATAAAAATTGTAGATTCACACTGAAGGCATCAAAACGATGAATTAACACATTTGGAATTGTATACTTAACAAAAAAGTGTGAAACAACTGAAAATATGTCTTATATTCTAGGTTCTTCAAAGTAGCCACCTTTTGCTTTGATTACTGCTTTGCACACTCTTGGCATTCTCTTGATGAGCTTCAAGAGGTAGTCACCTGAAATGGTTTTCACTTCACAGGTGTGCCCTGTCAGGTTTAATAAGTGGGATTTCTTGCCTTATAAATGGGGTTGGGACCATCAGTTGTGTTGTTCAGAAGTCAGGTGGATACACAGCTGATAGTCCTACTGAATGGAGTGTTAGAATTTGTATTATGGCAAGAAAAAAGCAGCTAAGTAAAGAAAAACGAGTGGCCATCATTACTTTAAGAAATGTAGGTCAGTCAGTCCGAAAAATTGGGAGAACTTTGAAAGTGTCCCCAAGTGCAGTGGCCAAAACCATCAAGCGCTACAAAGGAACTGGCTCACATGAGGACCGCCCCAGGAAAGGAAGACCAAGAGTCACCTCTGCTGCGGAGGATAAGTTCATCCGAGTCACAAGCCTCAGAAATCGCAGGTTAACAGCAGCTCAGATTAGAGACCAGGTCAATGCCACACAGAGTTCTAGCAGCAGACACATCTCTACAACAACTGTTAAGAGGAGACTGTGTGCAGCAGGCCTTCATGGTAAAATAGCTGCTAGGAAACCACTGCTAAGGACAGGCAACAAGCAGAAGAGACTTGTTTGGGCTAAAGAACACAAGGAATGGACATTAGATCTGTGGAAACCTGTGCTTTGGTCTGATGAGTCCAAATTTGAGATCTTTGGTTCCAACCACCATGTCTTTGTGCGACACAGAAAAGGTGAATGAATGGACTCTACATGCCTGGTTCCCACCGTGAAGCATGGAGGAGGAGGTGTGATGGTGTGGGGGTGCTTTGCTGGTGACACTGTTGGGGATTTATTCAAAATTGAAGGAATACTGAACCAGCATGGTTACCACAGCATCTTGCAGCAGCATGCTATTCCACTCGGTTTGCGTTTAGTTGGACCATCATTTATTTTTCAACAGGACAATGACCCCAAACACACCTCCAGACTGTGTAAGGGCTATTTGACCAAGAAGGAGAGTGATGGGGTGCTACGCCAGATGACCTGGCCTCCACAGTCACCAGACCTGAACCCAGTCGAGATGGTTTGGGGTGAGCTGGACCACAGAGTGAAGGCAAAAGGGCCAACAAGTGCTAAGCATCTCTGGAAACTCCTTCAAGACTGTTGGAAGACCATTTCAGGTGACTACCTCTTGAAGCTCATCAAGAGAATGCCAAGAGTGTGCAAAGCAGTAATCAAAGCAAAAGGTGGCTACTTTGAAGAACCTAGAATATAAGACATATTTTCAGTTGTTTCACACTTTTTTGTTAAGTATATAATTCCACATGTGTTAATTCATCGTTTTGATGCCTTCAGTGTGAATCTACAATTTTTATAGTCATGAAAATACAGAAAACTCTTGGAATGAGAAGGTGTGTCCAAACTTTTGGTCTGTACTGTATATATCCAGCACATGGATATTCAAGAGAAAAAAAAAAGTAGTGAATGGCTTTATCATCAGTTTACATATAGATATATTGGTCCTTGCGCACTAAAAACAAGGCTGATGTCTGACCTTTTTCCAGCGAAAGCAGTGAGGCACCACTTGTAATGTTTTTGCGGGATGCACTTTTAAACTATACAGTGGCTTGCAAAAGTATTCATACCCCTTTAACTCTTTCATATTTTGTCAACCACAAAGTTAAATGTATTTTATTGAGATTTTAAGTGATAACCCAACACACAGTAGCATATAATTATGAAGTGGACTGAAAATGATACATGGTTTTCAAAATTTTAATCAGGGTTTTATAACCTAACCCTGCTTTTTAAACTTCTCCACAACTTTATCTCTGACCTGTCTGGTGAGTTCCTTGGTCTTCATGATGTTGTTTGTTCACTAGTGTTCTCTAACAAACCACTGAGTCCTTCACACAACAGGTGTATTCATACTGAGACTAAATTACACACAGCTGGACTCTATTAAGTGACTTCTGAAGGCAATTGATTACACTGGATTTTATTTAGGGGTGCCAGAGTACAGGGGGTTTGAATACTTTTGCACATCACACATTTCAGATTTTTATTTGATTAAAATTTTGAAAACCATGTATCATTTTCATTCCACTTCACATTTATGTGTTACTTTGTACTGGTCTACCACTTAAAATCTCAATAAAATACATTAAGTTTGTGGTTGTAAGGTGACAAAATGTGAAAAAGTTCAAGGGGTATGAATGCTTTTGCAAGCCACTGTAGGTCCTGTGAGTACAATAAAAGAAGCAAGGATACACCCTTTTAGGCTGAGGCGAAACGTTACAGAAATGCAGGGTTTTTTTGTTAGATTTTGCTGCTTTTTTTTTTTTTTTTTTTTTTTTTTGAACCAACACCAGAAGTGGTTTGAGCAGAAGCTAGAAGTAGAATTACTTCCTATATATTTCATATTTTTCACATTACTGTTGTAGCCATTCTTGGCTGTGGCTAAAAAAAATGCAGCAAAATCTGCATCAAAAAAGCTGCATTTCTGCAACGTGGGTCCTCAGCCTTAATCGGGTGCATGTGCCTTTTCTTGTGTTTCCTCACTAGCAAAGGAGCTGCAGCACAATTCAGGAGGAGCAGACCATTTATGACCTGCAAAGAAGTCCGTTAGAGGCACCTGTAAGTCTGAGCAGGAGGACATTGAGCGCTGTAATCTCCAGTTTTAGAAACTCCAAGATGAGGCAGGGCTGCCGAGAACAGAGAGTATCCCTGAAATTTGTATCCTCATTATGCTATATCTCCAGTGAGATATATAAGAGAGACATAGGCAACTATTGTTACACAACAAGAAGAGGACATCTATCCAGAAAATGTAACTCTGAGAGCTCTGTTTACACTTCATTTATTGCTGATCACATGGATATAATCTTCGTAAATACAGTACTTAACTTGTCCTAATCACAGTTTACAGTTGTCATTGGAAAAACTCACGCTTGTCATTAGACACGTGCCACGCAGTTTAACTGAGCTTCCGTCATTCTTGTGGAAGAGTTACTTTCCCTAAGTCATGACTGAAAAGAACATATGACAAAGTATTTTTTTCTGATGCACTTCATCAGAAGTCAATGCCGTGTTTCCTACAGAGGAGCTGTCATAAACCTTACCCTATGAACATATATATACGCTCTGTGAAATGACAATTATGAGGCATCTGTTCTTAGAACTTTGTATTATGCTCTTCCTCTTAGTACATTGACAACTGGATGTTAAATACCACTAGCAGCAATGATTGGACAGTGTCAGTGGGTGTAGGGACACCCCCTAAACTGATAACAACCATCTGTCCATGTATTTTTATGAATTAATGTATAAATTATGCTACCAAAATTCTTTCAAGCCTAACATTCATACTGGTCTCGGGAGTTGTTTGTTATCTACAGATAAACTTGGGGTCCTGTTTCTTGGTCCAATTTAAGGCCTATCATAAGCTATAGTCGACAATGTAACAGGGCAAAAGACATTTGTTAAAAGGGCTTGCAAACTGGCGGATGGAAATTCTTATTACTATCTCATGTCCTGATACAATTTGCATATTCTTGGCAGCTCATCCTGTAAACACTGGGGAGATGTGCTGCTAACAATGATAATTTTAGGCTTGCATAAAAAATGCGGCCAACTAGCAAACTAGTGTTTACCAATTTTTTTCACTTGGGTTCTGTGAATCAGTCATTTCAGCTCCCTGTCACTTCAGGACAGTATTATTACAGAACATACTGCTGTTAAAGAGAACCTTTCACCTTCTCATCAACTCTTTGCATCCTCTAATAGGTTCCCGCTCCACTGATTCCAGCGCAGATTGAATTTTCTCTAGCTCCCACAATTCCTGAGCTTTCAGTGTGAAGTTAGCTTTGGTTCCTGATGTGCTGCGTAAGCTCTATACTATCAGGTGTGCGATGTGAGACAGGACCCATAAAGAGGTGTGGTTCAGAGGAAGACCTTGTCAGAGCTCAGAACAAGGAAGGAGGATGCACAACGTCGGTGGGTGCACAGTCACTTTAGGAACTGACCAAACTCCCAACGATATGTACTAGGAATGATATGTGACGGCACTCCGAACAATTATCTGCACATCAAAGGAGACAGTTTACAATTCAGTTATCCATTAATGCTGCAATGTTTCAGGAACAAGTCCCCTTCATCACGCAAGACATAAGACTTGATGGCGAGAAGTACCGATGTAACATCTAAAAAAAAAACGGGTAGGTGGTGGATGACTAGGTACTTCTCGCCATCAAATCATATGCTTATGCCTGATATGTCTTTGATGTGACTACTTATAATAAATTGTGTACTTTGGAGTAATGTCAAATATCTTTCCTAGTAAGTGTCAGAGCTCAGAATCGCACTACTTATCTGCTCCTCCCTCACACCACCCACCTGACAATAGAGAGCCTAAAAGGCATATGAGCCCTCAAAACTAACAGCATGTATTGCTTGGGAACAGTGGGGGTGAAAGAAAAAATTCCAACTGTGCCGAAATTAGTGGAGCAATGCTTATTAAATGATGCAGAGAGTTGGACTTGGCGGAGGTTCTGAAAGGACCTCTTCAAAGAGGACCTGTCAGCAAGTACAAAATACCAAATGTCATACATCATTTGATTGCCATTGTGCCCAATTTGGCTGCTTTTTTTTTTCGTCTTGTTTTGTTTTTTAATACGTCCACCCATTCAAAAGTTACAGCCCTTGGAAGGTCTTATGTAAACTAGCTCTGATTTTCCAAGTGGGCGATAACTTTTTATACTTTCTGAGAAATACAAACCTATAAACTTTTATGTTATATTTTATATAGCATTTTGTACTTGGGACAGGTCCTTTTTAAGCACATCACCCTTTTATGTTGTTGCAACATGAGGTATAGAGGCAATGTGAAGGTTAATGTTTGCTCCTAGAACTAATATTTTTGGAAAGTGGAAAATAAGTTGCCACTGATGATTTTAATAGGGACACTGCCCTGCATGAATTGGAACACACAGTCCTTTGATTTTCCAGGATATAAGAGGTGCCTGGCAGCAGTTTATTCCTTTGTCCCCTTTGAAGTAAACATTCTTAAAATGTTTATGGATTAGATATTTCTCCTCAAAAATGATGGAAATAATTTGATTTGAAGGAGAAAAAATTAATTTGGAAAAGAAAACACTCATGCAGCTTTACATACATTATAAGGGCTGAGAAATACTAAACTACACTACTCAACATTGAATTTGCGTCATCAAGAAGGAAAAGTCTTAGAATTATGGAAATCACAGCAATGATAGACATGTTAATGCTATGCAAATAATAAAATGGAAACAAAATATTCAAACATCTCATTTTATTCAGTATGGAGTATAAGTGCCACACACAAAAATAATAATAATAATACATTTTATTTATATTGTGCCAATGTATTCCTCTGCACTTTACAAATCATAGGGTTCAAGTACAGACAGAATGAGATGTTACGGTGTAATAAGTCATTTAATACAGTACAGACCAAAAGTTTGGACACACCTTCTCATTCCAAGAGTTTTCTGTATTTTCATGACTATAAAAATTGTAGATTCACACTGAAGGCATCAAAACGATGAATTAACACATGTGGAATTATATACTTAACAAAAAAGTGTGAAACAACTGAAAATATGTCTTATATTCTAGGTTCTTCGAAGTAGCCACCTTTTGCTTTGATTACTGCTTTGCACACTCTTGGCATTCTCTTGATGAGCTTCAAGAGGTAGTCACCTGAAATGGTTTTCACTTCACAGGTGTGCCCTGTCAGGTTTAATAAGTGGGATTTCTTGCCTTATAAATGGGGTTGGGACCATCAGTTGTGTTGTTCAGAAGTCAGGGGGATACACAGCTGATAATCCTACTGAATGGAGTGTTAGAATTTGTATTATGGCAAGAAAAAAAGCAGCTAAGTAAAGAAAAACGAGTGGCCATCATTACTTTAAGAAATGAAGGTCAGTCAGTCCAAAAAATTGGGAAAACTTTGAAAGTGTCCCCAAGTGCAGTGACCAAAACCATCAAGCGCTACAAAGAAACTGGCTCACATGAGGACCGCCCCAGGAAAGGAAGACCAAGAGTCACCTCTGCTGCGGAGGATAAGTTCATCTGAGTCACCAGCCTCAGAAATCGCAGGTTAACAGCAGCTCAGATTAGAGACCAGGTCAATGCCACACAGAGTTCTAGCAGCAGACACATCTCTACAACAACTGTTAAGAGGAGACTGTGTGCAGCAGGCCTTCATGGTAAAATAGCTGCTAGGAAACCACTGCTAAGGACAGGCAACAAGCAGAAGAGACTTGTTTGGGCTAAAGAACACAAGGAATGGACATTAGACCTGTGGAAATCTGTGCTTTGGTCTGATGAGTCCAAATTTGAGATCTTTGGTTCCAACCACCGTGTCTTTGTGCGACGCAGAAAAGGTGAATGAATGGACTCTACATGCCTGGTTCCCACCGTGAAGCATGGAGGAGGAGGTGTGATGGTGTGGGGGTGCTTTGCTGGTGACAATGTTGGGGATTTATTCAAAATTGAAGGAATACTGAACCAGCATGGTTACCACAGCATCTTGCAGCGGCATGCTATTCCACTCGGTTTGCGTTTAGTTGGACCATCATTTATTTTTCAACAGGACAATGACCCCAAACACACCTCCAGACTGTGTAAGGGCTATTTGACCAAGAAGGAGAGTGATGGGGTGCTACGCCAGATGACCTGGCCTCCACAGTCACCAGACCTGAACCCAATCGAGATGGTTTGGGGTGAGCTGGACCGCAGAGTGAAGGCAAAAGGGCCAACAAGTGCTAAGCATCTCTGGGAACTCCTTCGACACTGTTGGAAGACCATTTCAGGTGACTACCTCTTGAAGCTCATCAAGAGAATGCCAAGAGTGTGCAAAGCAGTAATCAAAGCAAAGGTGGCTACTTTGAAGAACCTAGAATATAAGACATATTTTCAGTTGTTTCACACTTTTTTGTTAAGTATATAATTCCACATGTGTTAATTCATAGTTTTGTTGCCTTCATTGTGAACCTACAATATTATAGTCATGAAAATACAGAAAACTCTTGGAATGAGAAGGTGTGTCCAAACTTTTGGTCTGTACTGTATATAATAATCGAAACACACACACTTGCACGCCTTGTCGTGCTATCAGTGTGGTTATTTTCGGGTGTTTGAGGAATGCATTTGGGCACATAAATTATCAAGATTGGCTGCTGGCAACTCTCTTTGCAATTGCTAACCAATGACCTCCGAGCTGTGCTCGATGGAAAACAAGTCCGGAGGCGCTGCAGGCCATGGTAGCACATTTAGGCCATGCAAGCTGCTCACAGTAGCACAAGAAACAAGTGGCCTAGCGACCTGTTGATAAACTGCTCCTGCTACACTTTGAAGAAATAGTTCCCACTGGTTCCACAACCTAATCAATGCAACGCAGCACTGTTAGTGTACATGAAATGAAGACTACAGGGATTTGGCTACCCCACATCATATTCCCAGGAGTAGTTTCGGCATGGCAATCCTTTGTGAAGGCCTCTTCATGGTGTTTCTCATGTGGTCTCTATATCTCTATACCATCTCTAGCTATTGGTCGACATGAAACAAAAGCAGGATTTAGCGCTGAAGAGTATAAACTGCAATTCCATCTCCAAATACCACCTTGTTGTGCACCATGTTAGCCTTTGAGACTGCCCTTGGCTTGGAATGGGACATTCAATTTCAGTTGCAGTACAGGATGGATGACTACGTGCCATTCTTCCAATCAGATGATTTGTCCTTGCAGAGGTTTGCCTCGACGCATCTCTTGCTGTCATTCCAGTTTGTTATTGTCAACTTTGAACAGTGCTCAGGGCCGGCGTTAGGGGGGGGGCAAACTGGGCAACTGCCCAGGGCCCCGTCCCCAAAGGGGCCCCCCGGGATCCGGAGCCTGATTACTCGGGATCCCGGAGACAGGACAGCCATATTAATAACAGAAAGGGACCCAGCGTCATGTGCCGCAGGGTCCCTTTCAGATGTGAGTAAAAATAACAAACATTTTTACTCACCTGTCCTTGGCTTGGCGTCCGACGTCATCTTTTCCGGCGTTCCGGACATCACCGCTGAGGCCTGGCTACAGCGGTCACGTGGGGCGTGCTGACAGCCTGCCTCACGTAATCGCTGAGGCCCAATCACAGGCCACAACGCGTGACGTCAGCCGCAGAGAAGAGGAAGCGGGGATAGCGGAGCAGCGCGAGGAGGCCCAGCAGAGGTAAGAACAAGGTGAGTATAACTGTTTGTTATTTTCCCTTATCTCTTCTGGGCCTTCGATTATTATACTCTGGGGTCTGAAGAGACCCCAGAGTATAATATAATAGTAGCACTGACGGAGTCTGTAGGGCCACTGTGGAGCATTATACTGGGGGGCCCCCTCTTGATAGAATATTATACTGTGTAGGGCCACTGTGGAGCATTATACTAGGGGGCCCCCTCTGGATAGCATATTATACTGTGTGGGCCCCCTGTAGAGCATTATACTACGGGGCCCCCTCTGGATAGCATATATATTGTTTTGGGCCACTGTGGAGCATTATACTGGGGAGGGGGCCCTCTGGAGAGCATGTTATATTCTGTGGGGTTACTTTGGAGCATTATGCGCTCCCGAGGGGCCCCCCAGTATAATGCTCCAAAGTGGCCCCACACAGTATAATATGCTATCTAGAGGGGCCCCCAGTATAATGCTCCACAGTGGTCCAAAACAGAATAATATGCACTCCAGAGCCCCCCCCCCAGTATAATGCTCCACGGTGGCCCCACACAGTATAATATCCTCTCCAGAGGGGACCCCGGTGTATGGGGGGGGGGCGGCTCTGGAGAGCATATTATACTGTTTTGGGCCACGGTGGAGCATTATACTGGGGGGGGCTCTGGAGATCATATTATACTGTTTTGGGCGACTGTGGAGCATTATACTGGGGTAACCTCTCTGGGCAGTATATTATACTGTGTGGAAGCCATTCTGGAGTATGTTATACTGAGTGGGGTCACTGTGGAGCATTATTTTGGGGGGGCCATCAGCAGAGCATATTATATTGTGTGGCGCCACTGTGGGCCATTTTGCGGGGGGAACTAAGGAACATTATACTAGGGAGCCCTCTGGGGAGCATATTATACTGCGTGGGGCCTACTGTGGAACATTATACTGGGGGACGCTCTGGAGAGCATAATATATTGCGTGGGGTCACTGTGGAGCAAAATACTGGGGGGGGGGGGGCACTGTGGAGAATTATACTAGTGGGGCCCTCTGGAGAGCATATTATACTATGGGCCACTGTGGAGCTTTATACTGGGGGGAAGGGGCAGTGTGGGGAGCCGATTATACTGTGTGGGGCCACTGTGGAGTTTATTATATTGTGTGGGGCTTTTCGGGAGCGTTATACTCTGTGGGTCCATTGTAGAGCATTATACTGGGGGGGACCACTGTGGAGCATTATACTGGGGGAACCCCTCTGGCTAGTATATCATACTGTGTGGAGGCCATTGTGGAGCATGTTATACTATGTTAGACCACTGTGGAGCATTATACTGGGGGGCATTGTGGGGTGCATATTATACTGTATGGAGCATATTATATTGTGTGGGGCTGCTGGGGAGCATATTGCACTATCTGGGGCCACTAAGGGGTAGTATACTTTGTGGGCCACTGTGGAGTATTATATTGTGTGGAGCCTTATATGCCATGTGGGGACACTATGGGGGGCTCAGGGGAGCATTTTATACTGTGTGGGGAAACTGTGGAGGGCTCAGGGGAGTATCGTATACTGTGGAGAACTATATACCATGTGGAGCATTATACTGTGGGGGGGGCTAAAAATTCCTGCTGGCAGCCCTGTGTGCTATGTCTGCATCACAGCTCCCTCACTATAATCTTGCACATACGTGTAGTGCTCCATGGCCATGTCATTCCCCATACAGTACTGTGCATGAACCGGAGTTATTGGGGCCTGCACAGTACTATAGGGGCTGACTATACTGGGAACATACTCAGTAACACCAGATAGTCAGCACATATGTAAGACATCAGTGAAGGAGCCGTGGTGAAGGCTATTAGCAGGAAGCTGTTGGGTGGGGCCCCAGAATAAGTTCCTCTGGTGGGCCTAAGGCCCTTCAGTCTGACACTGTATAACGGAGAACTATTATATATAAGGGTGGGTTACTATATATAATTGGGAAACTTAAATATGAGGGGGCTATTATAAGGGGGAACTATTATTTATAAGATGGGCTATTATTTATAAGGGGGGAACTGTTTATAAGGGGGTATAATTGTTAAGTGGGCTTATTTATAAAGGGGGCTATTAGTGATAATGGGGACTATTATTTATATGGGTAACTATTATTTATGAGGGGGCTATTATTTATAAGGGAGCAGTATTATTTTTACGGGGTGACTGTTACTGATAAGAGGGATATTACTGATACAGGGCACTATTTATCATTTATAAGGGCGCTATTACTTATAAAGGTGTAATATTATTTATAAGCAGGGACTATTATTTATAAGGAGGCGCTATAATAACTGATGACTGGGTGCAAAAATCTATTAGGCGGTACAAAGGTGCTCATTTGAATTGTGTGTGGTAAAATGGGGCTTGTTATTACTTTTTTGTTGGCAGAAAGGAGGCGTTATTATAGGGGTTGCGACTGGAAGACGATGGTGTTGTTTGCATATCAGCGTTTGGATCCCCGCTTTTAATTTTGCCCAAGGCCCCACTTTGTCTAAAACCGGCCCTGACAGTGCTGATATTTTGGTCTAGACTTGTAGCGATCTGCCAGAGATAAACCAAGGTGTTTCAGTTTAAGGATTCTGTCCCTTTTAGTTTGTGACAAATCGCAATAACTAGCACGTTGAAGAACAGACACACAATCATCCCTCACCACTTAATCTGACGTTCCATATGGTTAAAAAACTGCTTCAAATCTGGCCTTTATGCCCCTCCTACATGCCACAGATTGGAGCTAGGTGCTTGAAAATGTGATCATTTGCAGACCTTAGCCACACCTGCCACTTCCTTGATTTGCATAACCTTATAACTAGTCCTTCTTGGTGTTGCAGTTTCAGTGTTTTGGAGTGTATTTGTTTAAACCCACATCATAATACAGATATTGTATTTATTTAGTTTATACAATTATTACAATGTGTCTGCAGAAAAAAATTGCACTTAGGATCTAGAACAGTGGTCCTCAACCTGTGCTTTATGTACCCTAGGTAGTATGTGCCAGAGATAAGAACCACTGGTCTATATTATGTGCTGCACTGCATGCAGGTCCCCCTCCTCTTCCCAGGACAGACACCCACATATAACCACAGGCTCTATCCTTACTTTAGAAGCTCAATGAGTGCCTCCACCAGTACTGATGGAGTTGCTAATTGCTAGTATTGGAGCTTCGGGAGCGCGTGGTGAGCTGCATTCATCACTTATAACTCTGCTCCCCACTTCCTCTCCTCTATGGGCGCCAAGTTCTGACATCACAGCAAGCCCCAGAGCAAAGATGAAGCATGGAGCAGAGTGGTGAGTGATGAATGCGGCTCACCACTCGCTCCCAGGCTCCAGTAACTGCAATGAGCGCTTCTATCAGTACTGCTGGAAAAGCGCTCATTGTGCTAGGATGTCTGTCTGGGCGGGGGAGACCTGCATGCAATGTAACATGTAATATAAATATTACTGGATGTGGGGGCCATTATGATTCACAAAGAGGCACTGTGGGGGCAATTGTATTAGATATGGGGGCCATTATGTTACAGATGCATCTCAATAAATTAGAATATCTTTGAAACGTTCATTTATTTCAATAATTCAGTAATACAATTCATAATCAGCAGTCTTCCATGATTGTGTGTCCTACTGAACCAGACTGAGGGACCATTTAAAGGCTTAGGAAACCTTGGCAGGTTACACACTGAATTTACAATACTGAACTTTTTTACAATATTCTAATTTTCTTAGATTTTGGTTTTCATTACCTGTAATCCAAAATCAACATTTACAGAAATAAAACACTTGAAATAGAACACTCTGTGTATAAAGAATCTAGAAAATATAGGAGGTCACTTTTTTAATGTAATTACTGAAAGAAATAAACGTTTCAAAGATATTTTAATTTATTGAGATGCACCCGTAAGTCATTTATAATAGATTTCAACATTGGGGGTGCTCAGCTGGGACTCTTTCTAACTAGGGGGTACTTGAAAAAGTTGAATAACTCTTACTTACATGTTACTTTTGCAGTTATAATTTATAGCAGCTATACATCATGCACAACATTTGCCTGGGTTTATTACAGTTCCACATTAGTTTTTAGGCACAGGTCTCAGCAGTGTGGTCCACCCGGAGGGTTATGTGACCTGTTTGTATTGGTGGTAGCACAAACAAAAAGTAGAATAGGTAAAGCTTTCATCCTCTTGTGCTAGTGTACAGTTTAATACTTGGTGCATGATGGATTATTGTCTACTTTTGGCTTCACACACAGTGAGGTGTGTTACATCACTTGTTAGTGAGACCAAGGGGGGAAGGTAGTTTTGCTATAAGCTACCTTTAGCCTCGCAGATCTTTCTTTTTTTTTTAAATTCTGAGTTTATTGAATTTTACAAGACTTACAAGCAAGAAAATGAAGCCTTAGATGTAAGGCACAGAGTACATTATAGAAAACACTAACAAACTTTGCAATTCGACAAAAATAGGAGCAGATCTGCATTACTGGAAAATATGACAATACAGAAAAATCAAATCTCAAGTTTAATCCTCAATTAGGCATATTATAACAGTGTTAATATACAGTGCCTTGCGAAAGTATTCGGCCCACTTGAACTTTTCAACCTTTTGCCACATTTCAAGCTTCAAACATTAAGGATATAAAATTTTAATTTTTTGGTGAAGAATCAACAACAAGTGGGACACAATCGTTTAGTGTAACGAAATTTATTGGATATTTTAAACTTTTGTAAAAAATAAAAAACTGAAAAGTGGGGCGTGCCAAATTATTCGGCCCCCTTAAGTTAATACTTTATAGCGCCACCTTTTGCTGTGATTACAGCTGCAAGTCGCTTGGGGTATGTCTCTATCAGTTTTGCACATCGAGAGACTGAAATTCTTGCCCATTCTTCCTTGGAAAACAGCTCGAGCTCAGTGAGGTTGGATGGAGAGTGTTTGTGAACAGCAGTTTTCAGCTCTTTCCACAGATTCTCGATTGGATTCAGGTCTGGACTTTGACTTGGCCATTCTAACACCTGGATACGTTTATTTGTGCAAGTCAGACCGTGCAAGTCAAACCATTCAGATGTCTGATTACTGTGCTGTGACTATAACAAGCTGTGCACCTGTGTGTCCATCACATGACCATGGACTGATTTTTGTCCACTGGGAGTAAGCAGAATGAATGACAGCAAGAAGAGATCTAGAAAACCTAGATCTAGAAAGTATATTGAAAATTTGTACAACTTTTTATTATACAAACAATAACATTGGTCTCTCAATATTGGTCTGAATGTAGACAACCCCTTTAATTATCTTGCATGTCTTGCTGCTGCCTGAGTCCTGCTGCTATATGAGGACATATTCCTCTCTCACACAGATAAGAAAGACCTAGTTCAAGGCATTAATCAGTCAGCGAGCTACTGAAAGACTCTCATAACAGAAAAAGTCCAAGGCAAGGGGAAAGCAACATGCTACTTGTAAAAAAAAACCAAAAAAAAAAAAAAACCCCAAAAAACAAAAACAAATTGCATAGTCTTAGGAATGGTGAAACCCCCAAAAATGAATTTTACGGATGGGCTGTAGCCCCCCAGTCTCAAACTGCACCAATTTATACATAGTACAGTGTTTTGGCTCAAGAGAAAAATATGAATTCATTAACTGTCCAACAAAGGTATTTTATATGAAGATAATTTATCACTTTATTACTTCAGCTTGTGCATAATGACACAACTCTTAAAAGCAAAATGTAATAATGCAGTTGTCAAGGAAAGCTAATACAGCCCATAGTGGTCTATCATGGGAGGTCTAAAATACCTCTTGTTTGTAAAAAGCAGAAAAGCAGTGCATTCCTGGGACTCAGTCATGTAAGGAAAAGCCAGCCCGGGATCAGTTAATTAGCTAGGCTTGCTTAGTTTTCCTTGGTAATAGCAGGTTTGTTTTGCCCAGCAAGGTCAAATGTTAAGACCTGTTTAATTCACTGGCAGAGCTGGTGATAAAACAAACTTTACTCTCCTTTTTTAAGCCCTTTAGATGTATAATAGTGGAATTTAGCTTGATTTAATTGAATCTTCAAAGAGAATTGTGTTTATTGGTTCTTTAACAGTAATAGATATGCTACATTTTTGTATATTTTGGCATTATCGTAGTTGCATATAGTTTTATGTAAATAGCATAGTTCTAACTATTCAAGGAAATATCTGATGAAGACTAATATTGAGAAACTAGAACATTTTTGCGTCATATTTAACTTGAATATTTGGTGTTTAGTTTTCATATTAGCTGTTTTTTGACTGTTGTCGGTAAAATGCACAGACAGGAACAGTAAGGGCTGGCAAAGCCCCTGACGTGTGGAGCACCACAGAAGGCAACAAAAAGTCCTTTGCCAAGGTATTTAGATACAGGGCTAAGGCAGCAAACTAAATTAAAGTCTAACTAGGACTAGAGACTAGAGAAATTAATGAGATGATCTACATGTGATGGTATAGGGTGACATTTAGACATGGGAGAACATAGGACATTTGTATGTGGCCAATGAAAGTGGTCATAAAGTCAAGACTGCTTTCCTCATGTTTTTTTCATTGGGGTGAATGCAGACGGACATGTAACGGAGGGGACTCAGTCTCCATCTGTCCATGACCATTCTCATCATCCTGTGACAGATGATAGCAATCAAAATTAAATAGCAGTCCTAACCTAAATCAGTCACTGGTTGGTATAAGGAGCTTTCTGCAAAAGCACTCTGTCAGAGAACTTCTGCAGGAGGAGATGAGTAGCATCTCATCTATGTATACTCATTATTTATGTAATGAAGCATTTAGAATTGTGTATTATAAAGTTACATTGGCAACTAGGTGGTCATCTCAATGGAAATCTAAATGTTATTACGCTGGGAGACAAAAGCTTATTTCCCCAGAAGTTATGTATGGTGCATAGTGCTGCATTAATGATGGTTTATCCCTGAATAGCAAATGGAGAGCTGCTCAGATCTCAGTTTTAAAAATGCAGGCATAAAGCAAGGTGTTGAAAAGCACATTTATAGCTCATCAATGGTGGGCTGACATCTGAAACCAGAAGTGGGGAGACCATGTCACAAAGAGAGAGAGAGTGCAGACAGATAAGAAAAGTGCTTCAGGGTTTGGCCATGAAAAACAGAGGAAGAAGCTGTATTGTTTGCAGACACTGGAAGTGTTATAAGACAAGCAAAAGGATATCCAGGTTAGAGCTTTCTATATAGCAAATGCCAGGAAGTAACCAAGAACTTTTATCAGAAGAAGAGGATGTCTATGTGTTATTCATGTTAGACCTTTTTCAAAATATGACGTGGTGCTAAAAGCACAACATAGATATGTGTTGAATAGAAAAGCAAAATATATATAATAATGAGTTTCTTTTTCTGCCAGTTCGAGTAGGTATGTAAAGGTTCCTTTATACCTTACTAAAAGCAACAAAGATTATTAGATGAGATATTGTCAGAGAAAGCAACACCAATAGTTGTAATTTCCTCATCAATGCATCATGGTTAATCCAGTGAATTACTGGTCTCTCTAGGCCTTCTGCTGTCAGTATAAGGCTGCTTTCTCACTGCTGAGTCTGTAAGTCTGTGTGAGCCCTGGATTTCCAGGGCTGTACATTATGCCAGGAGAGGGGCTCCTAGAATTATGGTATGATGCCAGGACTCCATGCCTCTCAGCGACATTACTCCTTTAATCACTGAGGAACAGTATGTCACTGGGAAGCAGGGACTCCTAGCATTATAGTTAACTCCCTCTCCCGGCATAATCTACAGGCTGGAAAATCTGGCAAGCACACAGACCAAGTCTCACATCCGAGACCCGATAAATGTGAAAGCACCCTAAGGCTAAGCCCAATGTTGTGGAAACGCAGTGTTTTTTGTTGCAGATTTTGCTGCAGCTTTTTGAGCCAAAGTCAATAGTAGATTTAACAGAATGGAAACATTCTTTATATTTTCTATTTCTTTTTAAGACACTCCTAACTTTGTCTTAAAAAAACGCAACAAAAAAATTTATTTTTGCAGTGTGGGGCCTTAACCTTAAACTGTTTTTTTTTTTTTTTTTTTTTTATCGAAGGTCTCAAAGCTGTGCCAACGAAAACACCAGTGCACGACAAAAAAGTGACGGGTGCCACTGAAAAAAACGTGCAAAGGATGCTGTCTATCGCAAAACCCATCTCAAAAGTGATACTTAAATCAGGGAAGCTAGTCATTGAGTTGTATTGCTCTATTAATCGGCGAACACACCGTATCTAAACAGGTTAATGCCCACAACAAACTAATAAGGGGCTAAAGACAGTTAATATATGGTTCCACATATAAATGGTGGATAATACAAAGTAAAGCCATATACAAAGGTTAAATATGGAATTAACAATAGCATAAAGCAGTGAATCTGCTTTGTATCTATAAGGTAATATTCCAAATCACTGTAAAAATATAGTGGTGTTAAAAAACAGATACTGCATACCACATCGTGTGCCAGGCAAACTGAAGACCACTATATCAATCACTAGTTAATGATATCAATACTAATCATCCACCTGAAAAATGAATGATGAAACCAATTATCACGATTGTATCAGGAAAGACTGTGCATCGGATGAGCAGTGAGATCACTGCTCTGGAGGGGAGCACGTAACGTCACAATAAAGGTGTCGGTAAGTTATTCAGTGACATTTCAGCACACAGCTTCGTTTGCAAACAGGAGGGAGTAAAAAAAATTACTGGAGTGCTTCTTTTTACGTAGCTCATCACAATATGCATGTGACACTGGAAGAAAGCTGCAATTTTTTTCAGATGTCATGTAACTAATTTTACCAGAAATATTTGATATTATGAAAGAGGTTAGAACTGTTAATGACCTATTCTAAGGGTAGGTTATGACTTAACATCAGATCGGTAGGGGTACAGCACCTGATACCTCTGTGTAGTGAGTAGTGTGTAGTGAGTCACTGCAGCTTAGCTCCCATGTATCAGCTGATTAGAATAGCTGATTGATGCACCAATCTAATCTTAGTGACCTATTATTAAGATATCTCGTCAATATTTTTAGCCCAGAAAACCCCTTTAGGCTAAGGCCCCACGTAGTGGGCTTCAGAGAAAAAGCGCTGCGGTAAAAAAACAGGTGGTAATACATCACGGTTTTTCCTGCAGCACTTTTCACAGAAAGTCTATAGAGGTTTCCTCTGCAGACTTTCTGCTTCAATTATACCTATTTTGAAACTGCCAGGGTTTCCATAGGTATAATTGACTTGCTGCGTGTATTTTTCTGCAATGTGTGGATGTGACTCACTAGAATCCCATCCACTTTGCAGCGACTGTTTACACCACGTTGGCCCCCACCTTCTTAGGCTGAGGCCCCACGTTGCAGAAACGCAGCTTTTTTGGTTGCAGGTTTTGCTGCTTTTCTTTAAAGCCAAACCTAGGAGTAGCTACAAAAGAAATGGGAAATACAAAGGAAGCTGTTACACTTTTCTATCCTGCCAACAAGGTTTATCTAATTAATTCTGCATCATTGCTGTTAATATGCACTGCTGATATAGAATATAATTATAGTGAAAAGAACAACTGTTAAGGGGCTGTCCACTTCTTTATGGGAAGGTATCCTACTGGGACACCCAGTAATCAACAAATCTTCTGTTTACCTATAGCACTACCACAAGGAAAAGCAATACACAGTGCATATTGAAATTAATGGACAAGGGGGCGTGATTTTGTGGTAAAGGGGTGTGGCATGAAAAAATTCACTGCCTGCTGTGCACTACCCCTTTTAAGAGCCACACCCCCACCCCCATTTACCCCCAGAGCCTGTTGTGAAAAATTTGATTCCCACCCCTAAGTCATCCTAAACCTACAGCCTTAAGCTTAAAGGGCACCTGACATTCCCCAGACATGTATGTTTTAGTCAGTACTTGTATTCCTGATAAAATAATTTTGGGTCATGTTTTCTCATAACTCTAACATGCTGCATTTTTCTAAAAGTGTTGTGGGTTTTTTTTTTTGTTTCTGCAATATGTGGATGAAATGACACAAAATCTCATTCACTTGGCTGCTACTGTAAAACACAGAGCCTTGTGACTCTGTTCACACTCTGGTCACCGTTCTAGTATTCAGTAGTCATTATCCCTGATGGTCAGAGTAAGAACTGATGTACTATTATGCCCAGTTAAATAAATGGAAACTTAATACATTTGTGTTTTGTGCAAGAAAATCAACCTTGCCTATAGCAAAAATAATAACATACTGTACATATATTATTCAGTACATCAGGTGTGTAAGTATGTCTTAAGTACACATAAAGAACATCAGAACTTCAAGCCAAGGGTTAAACAAAGTCTTGTCCATGTGTGGTTCTGGAATCCCTTTTGTGAAATGCCTTTCATTTCGAGGCTTTGGAATAAAGCCTGGCTGTTGGATTTAGCTAACACAACCTTTTGTCACTGCATGGCTTGCCAACCATTAATTCACAAAAGGGGAAGATTGTCTAGAAAAATAGAAATTGTTTTCATAACCTTCTGTTTAAAAAAACACCTTGTACCCAATGTCAGGAGAATTATCATTAATCAGCATGATTGCTGTGGAAAATGAAGAAATATTCAGATTCACTACTCTTATTTTTCACATTGAGGATAAACCTGTTTGCAATTATTTTGAATGTGAAAATCATTATTGTTATTGCTCTTATGTAGATTTCTGTAACGTTATATTTATCCTAAGTGAGTTTCAAGTTGACTTTACGATCAGATAATAGAACTGTTATAATAAACAAGAAGCCATTGTCATATTTACTGCAAACAAAGGAATACATAGTAAGAACCAATTTAAGGCTAAGGCCCTATGTAGTGGGCCGCAGCCAAAAAACGCTGTGGAGAAGACTGCAGCAGAAGCGCATCACTTTTTTTTTTTCTACAGAGTTTTTCACAGAAAGTCTGCAGAGTTTTCCTCTGCAAACTTTCTGCCCCATCATACCTATAGGAAAACGCCAAGCATTTTTGAAAACGCAGCTTTTCCGCTACAGATTTTTTTGCAATCTGTAGATGGGATTAGCCAGAATCCCATCCACTTTGCGGGTAATGTAAAATGCAGCGTTTTTTACCACAGCTTTTCCGCCACAGACAAAACACTGCGTTTTTGCAACGTGGGGCCCTGGCCTAAAGGAGTTTTCCCATCACAGAAACCAATCAAACCTATCCACAGAATAGCAGATAAATTGCAGATTAGTGGGGCTCTGACTGCCAGGACCACCATCAATCACAAGAATGGGTGGTTTGCGTGTCAGACTGACTGGGTCACTGATTAAAAAAAAGAGTTCTCTATGCCAAAATGTAGCCAAGAGTTAGACTTCTGTCTAAGTCCCTTTGAAATAAATAGTTCAGGGTCATTCCTTTCCAACCACTGGTTCATTCAGATTGGGTAGTAAAACACCCCCTTATTCTGCTGTGATTTGAAAACCCTTGTGGGTATGGCTACATGTAGTGAAATGCAGCTAAAAAACACTCTGGAAATAAAAGGACATTGAAATGCAGAACACTTTTCATTTTTGCCTCCCCCCATATCAGTCTATGGGGGGGAAAAAAACAACGTTTCTGTAGGTAACATGGACATGCTGCATTTTTCAAAAACAAGTGCATTCTTGAAAATAGCGTTTTTCACAACTTTTTTCTGAAATACATGGATGAGATTAAATGAAATCTTGTTCATTTTGTTGGGATTGTAAAATGCTCATTTTCTTCAATTTATGGCCTCAGCCTACCAAAAGGTTTTCAAGTTTGGAGTGATACTGGAAGTCAGATGTGTAGACATTGAATGGTGCCAGCACTGTGCCTTGTGATGCTCCTGTGCAACTAACCAGTGTGCCCAAGAAGGTTGAACCTAACCTGGATTGCTGCAGTCACCCAGTGAGGTAGTCACTTATCCATTGATCCAGAGAATCAGCAAACTCCATCTGGCATAGCATTTGCTCCAGCAGACCAGGTTGAATAGTGTTAAGGCAGAAACTCATCCCTTTACTCTCCAAGTGGCAGTATACTTTATGTAATAGATAAATCAGTGCGTCCTTCACCCCTAGTTTGGCGCAGTAGGCAAACTGCAGACAGTCAAGAAATGGGGCCCCACACTTCCTTAAGTAGACCAGAAGCACTGTCTTGAACACCTTATAACCTAAAAAGTCAGGGCAATGAGATGGTAGTTTCTCATGTCCTTACTTTCCTTTACTTTTGGAACTGGGATGATCCAGGAGTTCTTCCATACCACTGGCACCCATTGTGTATGAATACTTATGCTAAACAAGTGTGCAAGTACCTCACTTAACTGATCATCACAGCTCCTCACAGATCCTTTTGTGGGATCACTTCCCTCCCTCTCCCTGCCACATTAACTCCCTGTGTACTCTCAACCTGTTGAAATAACTATTCAACCAGTCAGTATATTCCTTATCACCCAAAGTCCTACTCTCAACCATTTTATAACCTGCCAAGTTGTTCAATGCAAGTCCATAACCCTCTCATATCATTCCTAACTAGTTTGCTCTGATACCTTTTGCTTATATGAGATTACAGTCCCTGACTTAACCCCTTAGTTCCTTTTGTGATGCCTTTAGCATTGTTCTGTCACTGCTCACGAAGGCGCTATTCTTCCCATTCAGGAGACTTTTTAGCTGCTGTGTGACCCATGGCTTGTTGTTCAGGAAACACTTGACCTCATTGATTGGCATGATGTTTTCAGAAGTTAATGTAGTCAGTCATTACCTTGGTTGCCTGATCAATGTCCTCCCCAGTCCCTACTAGGAGTGCATCCTAGGAAGGGGTCTTAAAGCATGCCTGCAGTTCTCCCTCTACCAGCCTGGAACGCTGTCTGTTCTCCTTCACTGCAAAAAGGCAGCTACCACTGGCTTTTATGCTGGACACAATACAATGAAATTGTGATCAGATCTAGCAAGTGGGGTGGAACCACAGACCTGTGTGACTTATAGACATTCACAAATGCCAAGTCAATTGTCATGTTCTCCCTGGTCTGCCCCTCCTTGCATTGGTAAAACTTGAGAAACTAATTCATTCACATGGGGTATCTATTCTGCAGGACCTCACCTGCCCTTTCAGGGAAGCTGACGGGAAAACATACACCATCACCAAGATAACTACTGAGAATTCCCTTGGGAGATAGAACAGTTGGATGGCCACCGCCAACAACTCAATATCTCTGCAGCAATTGTGTATCCTTAGCGTTACATGTGCCCCTAAATGCCACCTCTTTTTGATAAAGACTATCAGACCTCCACCCCTCTTCTTACCCGTAGTACCCATAGTAGCAAAATCTGGAATGGTAACAAATGTGTCTGGGATATCGACGTGTAACCAGGAATCTGTGAAACATAATAACCTGCACTGCTGAAACTCTCTCCTCGTTGAGAGAGGTGCATACAGCTTGTCCAGCTTGTTGACAATAGAGCTTACGTTACCTATGATTATAGAAGGGTACATAGGGTTTTGCACCCCTTTTTTTTTTTTTTTACTTCTACCTTACTTCTACCCGCTCTGCAGCATCTAGCAAGCCTCATGACCTCCTTGGAGATCCAAGGTCTAGTATAAGACTCCTTTGACATCTCCTTCCTAATGGCTAGTAACTGCCTAAACCCTGGTCCCACTCTTCCCCCCCCATACACCCCTTTTACTGTGAGGGTAATAGACCCCTGGGTGATAGTGTGATAGTAGACCCTTTGGGGCACAGTTAAGCTAAGTTTGGTGCAAGGTAGGCAACAGCCCCTCTCCAATATGTGCATGGCAGTAGTAGGGGGCCCACACTCTCCTGTGGTTAGTATGGGGCCCATGTAGCTCCCTACATTCATAACTCCCATCGGTCAAGCCCAAGAATGTGGAAGTGAGGACAAGTGTTGTCCTGTGGTCAGATCCCCCAAACCCCTAGGTTTTCGTGGAGGCTAGGCCCAGGATAGTGGATACATCTCCCACTGTACCCAGTGGGAGAATAGGGCATGTGGCTTAATCCTCTACATGGTTTAAGTGGTCCCAAACTCGTTTGCTCAGCCCTTGCCTCCTCCCATTGTGGGCTGAGTACTACAAATTCTCTGTGGCTGAAGCCTGGCTCCATATCAGTAGCATTGGGGCCTCGATGGAGACATTCCCTGGTTCAGAAGTGATTCTTAGTCCCAAACAGTGAGGACAGTTGCATTTCAGCATTCACCCCATCCCATGTACTAGGCCACCAAGTCTTCATCCCCATCATCCATGAGGCAGGACCAGGCTCCGAGCTGCACAGTGCAGCTCATTTTTCCAGTCCGGCCCTTCTTCACCGTCATACAACATTCTGGTCTCAGGCTTCTTTCAGGTGGCAGGGAGAAGCATCTCAGTCCATGCAGACCTATCGGGCTTGGGCTCACCTCTGCTTCTTGCTCCATGCTCTAGCTAGGGGTACGGTCTCTTTCCCTTGTGAATCCGGAACATGTGTCACTGATCCACTGCTTGTGAGTCTCCATGCTTGTCGTTATGCTTGCTTGGGCTGTCCTCCACTCCTTGCGCCATGCTCCAGCTAACAGCACTGTCTCTTTCCCTTTTAGATGCAGCACAGGTGTCGCAGATCCAGTGCTTGTGAGTCTCTGAGCTATCACAGGTATGGGATCATCCTCCTTTCATTTTCCCATAATCCAGGGCACCTCACCTCTCCATACACTGGAATCACATATACCTTGTTCAAACAGTCAGCATGTTATTGGAAGTGCAGCCACCTGCCAAATGCACAGGTAGTATAGATCTTATTTTTAACAAAAACTGCAACAAAGAGCCTCTAACAGCTCTTTCTTAGTCTGGTTTTGAAATGTGTCATTGAGACCTAATAAACTACTGAACAATCTTCACTGGAATTTGGCACCACATGTTTCCATAATGTTTCCATTAATGTCACACTTGAATCAGGAGCATATAACAAGGACTTGCAACTACAAGCAACATTGTCACTTGTGCCTGTATAGCTGTTTTTTTTGTTTATTAATAGTAATTGGGTGTAAAAAGATAAGACATATTATACAATAGAACATTTAACATTTCAGAAAAGTTTACAGCAGGAAAAAAAAACAAGCAGTCATCTAGCATTGCTCCTAACCCAGCAAACACCAGGAAAAATTCATACTCATCCAAGTTTTAGAGCAGACATTTCTAATTATTAACATTGTAGAAGCCAAAATCCACACAACGCGTTTCTGCTTTGTACTGGAGTCTTCATCAGGTATAAAAACAAACTTTTTAACAGGATCTTAAATACTAAATGTATGTGTAACGTCTCTGCCGTTTCGGGTCTCGGCGCCGCCCTCCGCTCGCACCCTGTTGCGAAGGAGGCGTGTTCAGTTTGGTTCTTTATGTAAGTTTCTTGCTGCTCAGTCTGAACATGGTCCTAGTCAGTGTAATGGATTTCTGGCCCCACCTGTGTCTGAACATTTCTCTCTGGACTGCATAGAGTTAATCTCTTCCTGGCCTGTGTGATTGACAGCCTGTGTACCTATCAGATCTGTGGCTGGGCCCAGACTTTCTATATACAGGATGTCATTTCTCAGCAGGTGGCCGGTTATTACACTTGTGTTTTGCCTGCTCTCTTTCTATACTCCTTGATACTTTGTTACTTGATTCTCTGACCCTTTGGCTTGCCCCTGACTATTCTCTTGGATTTTGACTTTGTACTGCTTTGCTCGTTTGTTACTGACCCCTTGGCTTCCTGACCTCTCTTTTGTCGTTTGTTTGTCTTGTCCTGTTCTGTGTGTCACTTACCCAGTATAGGGCTTGTCTTCAGGTTGTCCTTTTACCATTTAGGGTAACTGTGGCAATAGGAAGCGACAGTGGCTGGGGTGAGATTAGGGCTCACTTGTCTCTGTCCTTCCTCCCAGTCCCCTGCAGTAGTGTCAGGGTATTGCTTCGTTTGGCAAGACCCTTACAGTATGGTTGTAACGTCCTTGCCTGTCCGGGCTTTGGCGCCATCCTCCGGGCGCACGCTGTGGCACAGGAGGCGTGCCCGGTTGTGATTCTTTCCTTTGGGTTTTTCTTGTATTGTCTGAACACTGTCCTATTCCCTCACCTCCTTAATTGATTTTCCACCACACCCTTCGCCTTCACCTTGCTCTCCCCCTGCTCCACTAAGAGTTAACTTTAGTCCTCCTTTGTGATTGACAGCCTATCCTCCTATCAAGTCTGGGGCGGGTTCTTTCTCCCTATTTATTGTTTGCTCACTTTCCCATTGGCGCCTGCTATTGCATTTCGCTTACTGGCTATACTCCTTGTTTCTTGTTACCTGCTCTTCTGATTTTCTGACCACTGGCTTACCTTTGACTATTCTCTTGGATTTTGATTCTGTACTGCATTGCTCGATTGTTACCGACCCCTTGGCTAGCTGACCTCCCTTTGTTGTTGTGCGTCTTGTCTGCGTTCTGTGTTATCACTTATTATAAGGAGGGATTGTCGACCAGTTGCTGGCTGTCACCTAGGACAGATTGGGCAAGTTAGCCAGGGACAGTGGGGGGATTCAGCTTAGGGTCCACTGTCTTGTTGTGCCCCTCCCCCCTAAGTTCTCCAGCAGCTACTGGGGAATCGCTCCTCTAGTGATTCCCTTACAGAATAGCAGGCCTTAAAAAAAAAAAAAAAACTTTAACCCTTCTACTCATTACTGGCATGGCTTCTATTCAGGACCTTGTGACTCGAATGGAGGGTTTGGCAGGTTTGGTGTCTGAGCTGGCCAATCAGGTACACACTCTCACCCAGAATCAAGCTGAGGCCGCTGCTACATTTCCCTTCCCAGGGTTAAAATGTTACTCCCGGATAGGTTTTCAGGGGACCGAGGTAAATTTGAGATGTTCAGGGAATCATGTCTATTGTATTTTCGGGTCAACCCTCATGCGTTGCAGTCTCAGATGGTGGGGGTAGTCATTTCCCTCTTTCAGGGGGATCCACAGACTTGGGCCCTTAAACTCCCCCGAGGCAGAGGAGTGGACGGATCTGGAAAAATTTTTTAAGTCTTTGGGGGCCATTTATGCTGAGCCTGATCAAATTGGACTCGCCGAGTCCCAACTTCTTACCCTCCGGCAAGGTAAAATATCCGCTGAAACTTACTGCTCTGAGTTTCGGAAGTTGAGTATAACAGCAGGTTGGTGTAACTCTGCTTTGAAAGCTCTTTTTAAACAGGGCCTGAATGATTCAGTGAAGGATGTCTGGGTAGGTCACCCTGATCCCCCTAACTTAGAAAAGGCCATGACCTTAGCCGTCCGCATTGACAGGAGACTCCAAGACAGACGTAAAGAGAAGGTGGGGATTGGTCCCACTAAGTCTTCTGTCTATCCCTCTCTTTCTGTTAAAAAATCTGTTTCTCCTTCTGTCACCCCTGGAGATGAGCCTATGCAGTTGGGAGCACTGAATACCAAGGCTAGACGAGAATATCGTCTCCGGAATCATCTCTGCCTGTATTGCGGCAAACCGGGTCATCTCATCCAAGACTGTTCCATCAAACCACGTACACCAGCGGAAAACTTCAGGGCCTGAGTGGTATTCAGCAGTCAGGTATCTTCTGAAAAATCTCACAAATTGATGTTACCTGTGTCTCTGTCCTTTGGGGGCAGATCTGTTTCTGGGCAGGCCCTAGTAGATTCTGTGGCTGCCACTAACTTTGTTAAATTTTTGTTTGTTTCTGCTTTACGTATTGAACTTGTATCATTAGATACTCCTCCGTTGGTTACTGGGGCAGATTTTACTCCACTGGCCAGGGGTGAAATCCGTTTTAAAACCCCCCTTACTCTCTTTGCAAGTGGGCTCAATACATACGGAGCTCATGAGTTTTTTTGTTATGGAGGATCTCTCGTCTGATATTATTTTAGGGCTTCCCTGGCTAGACCTCCATAACCCTACCTTTGATTGGCCCAAAAAAGAGTTAGTGAAATGGGGGAATCAGTGCTCCTCCCATTGTATTGCTTTGCATGCCTCCGATTGCCTCAGTGAGGAGACGCTTCTTCCTGAATTTCTGTCTGATTTTCATGATGTTCTTGATGCTAAAGCTGCTGAAGTTTTACTGCCGCATAGACCTTACGATTGTGTGATTGAACTCCTTCCCGACTCCAAATACCCTAAGGGAAGGATCTTCAATCTTTCTGCTCCAGAATGTGAGGCTATGCGGGATTACACTCAGGATAATCTTCCTAAAGGTCACATCCGTCCGTCTCAGTCTCCCATGGGAGCTGGGTTCTTTTTTGTTAAAAAGAAAGATGGCGGACTGCGACCATGCATTGTCTACCGAGAATTAAATAAAATTACGGTTAAAAATCAGTACTCTCTTCCCCTGATCCCTGATTTTTTCAATCAGATTGTGGGTGCCCGCTGGTTTTCTAAAATTGACCTCCGTGGGGCATACAATCTGATCCGGATTAGAGAAGGAGATGAATGGAAAACTGCGGAAACACCCCGGAAGGTCACTTTGAATATTTGGTAATGCCTTTTGGGTTATGTAATGTACCCGCAGTATTTCAACACTTTATTAACGATATCTTTAGAGACTTGCTCGGTCGTTATGTGATTGTCTACCTGGATGATATTCTAGTGTTCTCTCCTGATTGGGCCACACATATTGAGCATGTTAGGAGTGTTTTGCTACTGTTGCGTCAAAACTCTCTCTTTGCCAAACTGTCCAAATGCCTGTTTGGAGTCCAAAGGGTCACCTTCCTCGGTTACGTTATTACTCCCGATTCTTTTTGTATGGATCCACTAAAAGTCACGGCTATTAATAACTGGGAACGCCCTCCAACCTTAAAGCCCTGCAATGTTTCTTGGGTTTCTCCAACTATTATCGAAAATTTATTAAGAATTTCTCTTCTATAGTGAAGCCATTAACGGATCTCACAAAGAAAGATGCCGATGTGACCAAATGGACTCCGGAAGCGGAACAGGCTTTTGTACATCTCAAGAAATGTTTTGTTGAGGCTCCTGTATTGGTACCACCAGACTATGATCACCCATTTATTATTGAGGTTCATGCCTCTGAAGTGGGGGTTGGTGCCGTGTTGTCTCAGGGCTCTGAAAATTTTACGTGTTTGCAACCTGTGGCCTTCTTCTCGAGGAAATTCTCTCCTACGCAGCGCAACTATGACGTTGGTAATCGAGAACTCCTAGCCATTAAATGGGCATTCGAGGAGTGGAGACATTTCCTCGAGGGGGCCAAACACCAGATCATAGTATTCACCGATCATAAGAACCTACTATATCTGGATAACGCTAAGCGACTGTCTCCTAGGCAGGCCCGCTGGGCGCTATTCTTCACACGTTTTAATTTTGTGGTGACTTATCGTCCAGGCTCTAAAAATGTACGGGCTGATGTCCTATCTCGCAGTTTTGGTCCCAGCGGTGCCCCTAAGGATGTCCCAGATAAAATCTTGTCTCCCGGAGTGGTTCTCGCCATTATTACTCCTGATCTTGCTACTTTAGTGGTTAATTCACAAGATCTTGCTTCCATTAATACTCCCACTGGGAAACTATTTGTACCTCCAAATCTTCGTCTTTGTGTTTTGGAGGAAATTCATTGTTCTACCTTAACGGGACATCCCGGCTTCGCTGGGACTAAATACCTTCTCTCCCGCTCTTACTGGTGGCCGTCCTGGTCTCGAGACGTATGTGAATTTGTTGCTGCCTGTGAGACATGTGCTAAGATGAAGACTCCTAGGAGATTACCCGAAGGCCTTCTTCATCCCCTTCCTATACCTAAGAGACTATGGTCCCATTTGTCAATGGACTTTATTACTGATTTGCCTTGTTTCCAAGGGAAGACTGTGATTTGGGTTGTTGTGGATAGATTCTCCAAAATGTGTCATTTTGTACCCCTAAAGAAAATTCCTAGTGCTCCACGTCTAGCCTCGTTCTTTATTAATCACATACTCCGCTTGCATGGTGTACCGGAAAATATTGTATCTGATCGGGGTGTACAATTTGTCTCTAGATTCTGGAAGGAATTTTGTGGTCGTTTGGGGGTCTCTCTGTCTTTCTCTTCCGCGTTCCACCCTGAAACCAATGGCCAGACAGAGAGATTCAACCAAACTTTGGAACAGTACTTAAGGTGTTTTGTGTCTGATGCTCAAGAAAAATGGAGAACCTTTCTTCCTCTAGCAGAGTTTGCAATAAACAACAGGGTTAACGTCACCACTAAAATGTCTCCGTTTTATTGCAACTATGGTTTTAACCCCAGGTACTCCTCTCTCCGTAGCACCGAGTCTGTTAATCCCACCGCTGAACATACTTATCAGCGACTGTGCACAGTCTGGGCCCAGGCTCGTCTGAGCCTGGTTAAAGCCCAAGAATATAAAAAACGGCAGGCAAATAAAAGACGCTTACCTGGCCCTGAATACAGAGTGGGAGATCGAGTCTGGCTGTCCACTAGGAATCTGCGTCTTAGAGTTCCTTCAGGGAAATTTGCACCACGTTACATTGGACCCTATGTCATTTCTGAACTCATAAACCCAGTATCTTTTAAATTACAACTTCCAAGTTCTTTTCGTATCCACAACGTCTTCCACAAGTCGCTTTTGAAGAAGTATATCTCCCCTGTCCTTACTTCTTCCAGTCCACCTGCGCCGGAGGTGGTCCAAGGGGAACTAGTATATGAAGTAGAAAAAATTCTGGATTCCCGTCGGGTGCAGAATGCTGTTCAGTACCTCGTGCACTGGAAGGGTTATGGCCCTTTCTGGTAGGGACCTACATGCGCCACGTTTAATTAATCTCTTTCATCGCCAGAACCCTTCGAAACCTGGTCCATCTGGCGAGGGTCCAGAGGCCCCTCGTAAAAGGGGGGGGTACTGTAACTTCCTTGCCTGTCCGGGCTTTGGCGCTGTCCTCCGGGCGCACGCTGCGGCACAGGAGGCGTGCCCGATTGTGATTCTTTCCTTTGGGTTTTTCTTGTATTGTCTGAACACTGTCCTATTCCCTCACCTCCTTAATTGATTTTCCACCACGCCCTTCTCCTTCACCTTGCTCTCCCCCTGCTCCACTAAGAGTTAACTTTAGTCCTCCTTTGTGATTGACAGCCTATCCTCCTATCAAGTCTGGGGCAGGTTCTTTCTCCCTATTTATTGTTTGCTCACTTTCCCATTGGCGCCTGCTATTGCATTTCGCTTACTGGCTATACTCCTTGTTCCTTGTTACCTGCTCTTCTGATTTTCTGACCACTGGCTTACCTTTGACTATTCTCTTGGATTTTGATTCTGTACTGCATTGCTCGATTGTTACCGACCCCTTGGCTAGCTGACCTCCCTTTGTTGTTGTGCGTCTTGTCTGCGTTCTGTGTTATCACTTATTATAAGGAGGGATTGTCGACCAGTTGCTGGCTGTCACCTAGGACAGATCGGGCAAGTTAGCCAGGGACAGTGGGGGGATTCAGCTTAGGGTTCACTGTCTTGTTGTGCCCCTCCCCCCTAAGTTCTCCAGCAGCTAATGGGGAATCACTCCTTTAGTGATTCCCTTACAATGGTCCAACCTAATTCACTTGCATTGGACCCCATGGTGCCAATATAAACAACACTCTATTACTTACAGAATCCCATTGAATATATGGGATAAATAAAACAACAACAATATTGTGCAGAAGATCACAAAAGGAACAGCAAAATAAAACTCACCTACAAGCCCAGCTCCGCATGCAAAACACCAGTCTGCTACTGTGGGAGGAGAAGGAGGCAGAACTTTTGAGATTTTTGAAAGGGCAGCGAGGATGACGCTATGTGATAACATCTATATTGTATTGTACACAGTTGCTCATTGGTTAACACTGTTGCCTTGCAGTGCTGGAGTCTTGAAATCCAGCCATGGACAATGTCTGCATGAAGTTTCTATGTTTTCCCCGTGTTTTGCGTGGGTTTCCTCCAGGTTATACTGATAGGGAATTTAGGTTGTGAGCCCTATTTGGGACAGTGATTGATAACAATGTCTGTAAAGCACTGCAGAAAATGTGGGCGCTATATAAGTAAGTAAAATCAATAAATAAAATAAATAAAGTACACTGCTCACTCACAGGAAATGGAAGCAACACTATCTTGGTGGTGGAAGACAGTATACTTTGTCTTCTATGTTAAAGTCTTAAGTTAAAGTCTTAAAGTCTTCTAAGCTAAAGTTACAGTCTTCTATGTTAAAGGAGAAATGTAGCTGATGTACAGTACTAACAGAGAATAAATGGTATTGAAAAATAATGAAAAAATAATTAAGAAAATATATTCATTCTTGTTTCAAGGTTAAGGGTTGCACCAAGAAGATCATACAGTCTTCCGTCCAGAAAAGCCTGCAGTTTACACAGGAAGAATGTTTGGCTAAAGGTCCACCAAAACCTTTGGTTGTTGAATCATATAGGACCAATTTCCTTACTACTTTTGATAGAGATAATAAAGCCATTAGGGAAAGCCCTTGAAAGCGTTGTGGTTACCTTTTAAAACACCTGCTTTTGAAGAGGTTCCTTCTAAAACAACTAGCTATTACGTTCTAGAATGCTCGTTTTATCAAAAATATTATAACCTCCAGAAGATTAAGATCTATATGTCTGCAATATGGCCACCTTACAGTTTGGTTCCTTCAGCTGTAAGGGCCGATAAGTACCATTCTCTTACCATCATCCTTTCTTTATAAATGCTTTGAAATCATTTATCTATTTATGTACATGTGCTCATCAATTTTTTTCTGTATATCAACTACATTCATCCTTTAATATGGAGGGCTTTCGAAGTATATCATTTCCAGTTCCACCACTAATATGGTGTTGTTTCTGTTTCCATTGTGTGGGCAGTATACAGGTGTCCTTAGTAACTATAGCTGTTGCCACCTGATGTCGCTGCCTGCCCATAGGCCTCGGAAGTCCATCTTCCTTCTCTTTCAGAAGCAGAGTGGCGTTTTGTTCATGGAGATGGGCTTGTGGGTGAGTTGTATCTTGCTATTCCTTTTGCAATCTTCTGCACACTATTGGTATTGTTTTATTTACCATATGTACATTAAATTGGATGTTTCAGCATCATGTGGGGACTGACGTAAGTCAGTTAGGTTAAACCATACATTTAGTATTTAATATCCTGTTATACTTAATGTTTTTATACCTGATGAAGGCTCCAGCACAGAGCAGAAACGTGTTGTGTGGATTTAGACTTCTGCAACCTTTAATATAAAGAAGTCTCTCCTGCTTTTAAGTTTGGGTGAGTGTGGACCTTTTCTGGTGTTTGCTAGGTTAGGAGCAACACTAGAGGACTACTTTTTTTTCCTGCTGTGTGTTCTGCAATGTTCCCTTGGGTTGGCAGCCAAACTTCCAACTCCTTGCTATTATATATGAACATTGCATCAAGGATTGTTATATAGAGGGTGAAAGCATTTGCCGCCTTCTGTCTTCGTCATCCTATCTTTGTAGATTGGGCCCATCTACAAAGTATACTAGTTTACATTTTTGTAACTAGTATACTTAATTGTGGTAGTAAATCTAAAATAGTTGACCTTTGTTATATAACATACGGTAACAGAACATTATATCCAGTGAATCTCTTCTCAACCTTCAGTGTGGTCCTCAGTTAATGTGACAAATGCAACCCTTAGTGTCATTACAAGACAATCTTGAATTTGTGTTCAGTACAATAAAATTACATGATATATTACTCTAGAAGCATAAAGGCCATAGAGGTAGCAACACAGATTGCAATTCTCTTTCTTACCTCAAATAATAGTAATAGACACCATCTGCCATAAAACAATAAAATGAGCAAAAAGAAAAGTATTTCTGAAATTTGCATTTCTCGGTGTAAAAATAAATATCTAAAGAATTATTTGTTGAGTCAACATTACATGATGAAGGCCAGCTTCTCATATATGTCAGCAATTTCTAAAGCACAATAGATAAAATGGCATGAATTCTATTTCTGACATTATGCAAATATTTACTTAATATTGTTAGTTGTAGACTCACGACAAGCATATTTGACTGAAATTTCACTGAAAGTAAGAATTTAATATGGCTTCTCAGGGTTTAACTTTGACCAAACTGATTTTCAAGCTAGTTAAGCCTACATCTGACAGAAGCACCTGCGACTTACTGTTTCCTATACAGTAACTGGCAGATAATGCTAGTGTCTTCTTTTGTGGCAGAGAGCCAGGAGTGACTACAATCCCTTCACATGTTATTGCTCCATACCTGTCCTAAACATGTAGT
Organism: Leptodactylus fallax; assembly: GCA_947044405.1. Lineage (NCBI taxonomy): Eukaryota > Metazoa > Chordata > Amphibia > Anura > Leptodactylidae > Leptodactylus > Leptodactylus fallax. The sequence continues at coordinate 3,704,425 of CAMRHE010000037.1, read as the reverse complement.
TTACATTAGTAGGTATTCTTTTTTCTTCCTTTATTAATTTCCTGTTTTAGAGTGCCTTTCAGTTTCTCCTTCTTCTCTAATGTTCTCTCAGAGATGGGAACTTAACAAGAATGTTGAGATGGATTTACTGGACATGCTATGTCCTATTGCAGTAGTGGTGCATTTAACTCTTTCATAACTTGCATACTGCTACAATTTACACATCAAAGATCAGAAACCATACCTTCTCCCTCCTAACTTGCACATGACTGCTGGTCCATTGTGAGCAAATAAGAATTTTCTACCATTTATCTCATGTACTCTTTCTCTATCTGACACCCTTCCTAAAGGTTAGGACTTCATCTTCATAGTAATATTTCTTTCCATACTGGGACTGCATAACTGTGTGCACTTTAGGATTAGTAGACTGACTGGATGTTTGCAAACATGCACAAAGAGCAAAAAAGAAGTACTAAATAGTCTTCAGTTTACAAAGTACTATAAATCATAAAAGTCTATGGGAAAGCTTTGACCTTGCTGTGACCATTAGTGGTAGTACTTATCCTGAATCTACTGAGTTTTGGAATATGTAGGCATGAAGACGAATCCAACGATATTAAATAGACATTGGTTCAGACATGTTAATGACAAAATCAGTGGAGCACAAAAATCAATGTAGGCTCTTTATACAGAGTATAGATTACTCAATCTACTCAATGACTCAAGAACTGTCCAAAGTGACACCTCCAACAGGTCAGCATTTTGTTGGAAAATATGGTAGGTTTGGGTAACTGCTTCAGTCAGTTCACCAAAAAGTCCATAGGGTTCTGTCCTTGAATGTCTTATGCAGTCATGTTGCTTTCAATGAAGGCTCTTACAATGTTGTTCCTTTTACACTTCTGACTCAGAGTAAGTTGTGGTGCTGCTTCTACAACTTGCAGTGCTTTTTCTGTTTCCAGCAGTGACCAAGGGATGACATAGTAATAGATGAGGCCATACTGAGGTAATGTGACCTTACTGTATGTCATTGGATAACATATAATTTTGGCCCTTGGAAATTAGAAATACAATCAGATGATGTTACAAAACTGTGTCTATATCACTACCATTACATGTGGGTATCGATCGGTTTGTGAATATTTTATACAAAGTACCTTCAGCCATAATAACCCTTTAACCTCTGGACACTCTGTACAGTGCTGTCTGCCCACAATACAGTGGTGGACAGATGTTCTACTACTGATGGACTTATTCTTTCCAGGCAACAAATATTATTGATAGTGATTTGTCTGTTTTTACATGCACCTGTGAGGTTTTCTATTCCAACTGTAAGTATCTGAAAGTAGTGAAATTTATCCTTAAAATACACTCATACTAGTGCTGAGCGATTCCAGTACTCTGGGATAACCATAAATGACTCACATTGCTGGTGACATTTGCATGGATCATTAGCTTGGCTGCACATTGCTACAATGCGTAAATTGTAGATGATTTCAGGACACATCTCAGAACACTGCAGTGTTTTATTCCCACATGTTTCAGCTGAACTGCAGACATATAAAAATAACTGGCAGCAAAGCCATCATTTTCCTAGAACTGGGGCTAGACCAGAGCTCCTGACACAGGGACACAGCCAGCAATGCTTTGACACTTTTACAAGGACTTTTGCTTCTATAACTCTAAATAATGTATTAAATCCACTTTTATTCAGAAATTTAACTTTTTATAATCTGCCTCTTTCAATGATTACTGGAGATTATGTTTTATGTTTCAATTTGAGAGTAATGCATATTACTGTATAATGTGGGTCCAGCTCAGCACTAGCTCTAAATCCACTTATTGGCAGGGAAAGTACAATAAAAAAATATTATGAGAAGTGAAATATTGGAATGTACAAACCAACAGGAAAATATGATCCTTGCTGTACAAAACAAGCACGTGGCATGTGTTTCAAGAATTTGATGTTGAGAACACAGACTGCATTGATTATCTATAAAATGCACTATAAACACTACAGTACTGAATAAGTCCACTGCAATCCATTGTGCTCAAATCCTTACTACTACATTGTAAAGTACAATCCATAACCAGAATTTCAAGCAATGGCATGTGCAGCAATTTTTCACAGCAGATCTGAAGTGGGGCTATAAAGCTGTAGACCTGTAAATCTATCAGTCTGTTTTCATTTGAAAATTCAAAATGGAAAAAAGCATTGGGACCCCCTTCTTATTCATGGAAATCAGTCCCTTTCCGACAGATGTATAAAATCCATTGCCTAGCCATGCAGTTTGCTTTTACAGACATATGTGACAGAATGGCTCGTTCTAAAGATCTCACTAAATTCTAGCAAAGTACTGTAATAGGGTAGCACTGTTGCAAAGAATCAGTTTGTGATATTTCTTCCCTCCTAGATATTCCACCATTAAACTGAGTGCTATTATTGAAAAGTTGAACGGTTTACGAACCACAGTAACTCCACAAGGTGGCAGACAACAAAAAGTTACAGAGCAAGGTCAACAAGTGCTGAGGCACCTAGTGTATAAAAGTTACTAACCTCCAATGGCATTAAGATCAGCATAGAAACAACTGCATGCAAGCCTTATATCACCAAGAAAGATGCTAAGCGTTGTATGGAGTGGTCTAAAGTTTGCTGCCGCTGAAGCAGTGAAATGTGTTCTGTTGAGTGAAGAATCATGCTTCTCTTTCTGGCATCTGCTGGATGAATCTGGTTTGGCAAATGCAGGACTTCATTACCTGAGAGCCTGTAAAGTTTGGTAGGGGAGGTATAATGCTGTGGGGTTATTTCTCAGGTTTTGACTTAGGCTCCTTAGTTCCAGTGAAGAATAACTCCAAATTAAGGCTTAGGCCTCACGTTGTGAGCCAGAGCCAAGAAGCGCTGTGGGAAAAACTGCTTTTCACAGAAAGTCTGCAGAGTTTTCCTCTGCGGGCTTTCTGCTTCAATTATACCTATAAGGAAAAAGCCAGCGTATATTCGCTGCAGATATTTTTCTGCAATGTGTGGATCGGATTAGCCAGAATCCCATCCACTTTGCAGGTAGTATAAAACGCCATGGCTTTTGCCCCATTTCCACCGCAGCAAAATCATGGCATTTACACTACGTGGGGCCCTGGCCTTATTGAGTTTTCCAGCCCCAAACCAAATTTTCATACTGATGACCTATCCACAAGACACCCTCATAGATCATCTGTTCTAGCAGCCTCCGTGTGCTGGAAGCTGCTAATAGACGGGCAGCGCGTGCAGCACTGCTCATATTTAAGTAATAGCAGCAGTGCTGCAGTTCACTGGAACCATCACTACCGCTATGCAGGTGTTGAACATTGTCAGCTTCTCTCAAATTTGTTGTGATCTGCTCATGTTCAGGGGTTATTTTTGAAAACAGATCAGGGAAGATAAAAATAATAAAAGAAGCCATCATACAGATCTTGCAGTGTTCTCCTTCTGATAGTCCCAGTCCAGCCGCTTCACTTCCTGCTGCAGCAAAGACATCCCAACGCAGGAATTTGGTTGTTGTATCCATCAATTAATAAATAGCTATTTTGAGAAACTAATTAATTATCCATTAACACATTCATGTACTATGGTCAGCCATAGCATTCAAATTAAGTGAAGCGAATAACTGACTATTTTACAATGGGTGGGATATATTAGGCAGCAAGTAAACATTAGGGCTGGATCATGGGTAGGTACAAAAAAAGAAACTATTTACCAATTCTTAAAGCTCCTTAAGCTACTCAAAATTATTATTAATAATCACATGATCACATTTTATTGTTTAATAGCACTCTCAGAACGTTCTGTGTTGTATTATTTGCAACTGTTTAAGGAGAAAATGTAAATAAAACATTAAACAGACAAACAAAAAATATTATTTTATTTATTTATTACGATTTGATTGGTTCTTATGCTGCCTTTGGCTGGGGCCCCACGTGGCAGAAATGCCGTGGGTCGCCCACGGCGGAAACTCCACAGAAAAAAGTGCAGCGTTTTACAGTCACTGCAAAGTGGATGGGATTATAGCGAATACAATCCCCACTTTGTGGTAAAATACGCAGTGCGGACACGCAGCGATTTCCCAAACCATTGCGGTTTTGGAAATCACAGCATATCAATTATATCTACGGAAAAGCTGGTGGTTTCCTTATAGATATAATTGAAGCAGGATGTTCTGTGCAAAGTGCTGCGGGAAGAACCGCGATGCATTGCTGCAGCGGCTTTTCCTGCAGCGCTTTTTTGCTGCAGGATGCCACGTGGGGCCTTAGCCTTTAGGTGTCTTGATGAATTTGGTTTTACTATAGAAGGTACATTCTTCTATGGGAATAATGAGCAATGTCTGCTAATGTATTCTGCACTGTTACATTTTTCTCATTATTGGCTTCACAGGAACGCAAGATATACTGTTACATTAAATCTGAGCTATGTCAAAAGAAAACATTATATTTTATGTTTGTAATTGTCAAATAGTTATAAAACAACAGTAAAAATGGTTTTAAGATTGCGCACGTCACAGCGACTGTACTGCAATCATTCCACTTTCCGTGTTGGTGCTAGGACAAGCTCTGTCAATGCAAATGTAAATGACCCATTACAACAAGTACATTCTAAACAGTGGTTTAGTCAAAAGTCCCAAGTTTCCAGTATTTCATTGTCTAGTATTTAAAAACCCATGGTTTAAAGTGTCCATAAATAGCTATTGGCAAACCGCTACTCCTCCTGTTTCCCCCATACACGTGCATGCTTAGCTTCCATGAATATGTTCTCAAAGGGGAGATGGGAATAAGCTAAGGTGGCTACTGATCTCTCCCGAGAATAAAATGATCAGAAGTTGAATTTAAACGTCTAATCCTTAAATCTTTTGATATTCATCAGTTGGGGGCCCCTGCACATATAAGGCAAGGACCACACAGGAATCTGGACGACTTTGGCTGCAACAGAAATAGCATGGCCATAGTTTACAATGTAATGTTGCCTTCATTGCAGGTGTTGAAAGCCAATACACTAGTTGGCAGCTCACAAGTTGCCATGACTGCAGCATAATGGTTGCAAGAAATCTATCAAGTTTGGATTTCTTGCAGCTGCCATGTGGGAGTTGTGGCAACCTGTGTGTCACAACATGACAGCATTTACTTTGATTACTTGTGATGGAGAGAAAACAACACTGCAATGGCTGTGTGACGTATTTTGTGTTGTGTTCTATTTTTAAAGAGATGCTATAGTTGTTTTTTTTTTTTGTAAGTTGTTTAATAAGTACTGATCACAGACATTAACTCTCCTGATGCCTTGGTCGAAGCTGACTGAGGTGCCATTTTCCTGGTGGCACATGAATGACACCATTTTGGCAGGCAGCAATCCATTACTGTTGAAGGCTCCCAGGTTTGTCATCAGTACACCTCTAATACAGGTTATGCTAGGCAGCCTGTAATAGAAGTATACAGATTTTACAATGCATTGCAGTGCATTGTATTGGTGATCAGACTCCCTTGGGTTCAGGACCCCTAGGGGGACTAAAAATAAAAGTAAACAATAATAAAAAAGTAAAATAAAAAAAATATTAAATCACCCCCTTTTCTTAGATCAGGTATAAAAATAAAGTATAGTAAAACACACATTAGGTATCCCTGTGTCCAAAAATATCCGTTCTGCAAACTTATAAAAATATTTCTCCCATACGGTGAGTGCCGTATTGGGAAAAACATCAAAAGAGCCAAATCGCAGTTTTGCCTCCCATAAAAATTTTAAATAAAAAGCTACCAAAACAATAGACATTCCCTCAAATGGTATAAATAAAAACTACATCTGGTCTCACAACAAAGACGCCTAATGCAGTCCCGTATGTGGAAATATAAAGTTACAGTTGCAGAATATGGCGGCTCCAAGAAATTTTTTTTCAAAGTCTTGACTTTTAAGGGGTTAAATCATAAAAAAATGTATATAAATTTGATATCTTTGTAATTGTACCAACCCATAGAATACAGAAAATGTAATTTTGTTATAAAGTCGCACAAAAGCAGTTTTTCTCTAATTCCACCCCATTCTAAATTTTTTTCCAGCTTCCATTGTGCAGAATATTAATTGGTACCATTACAAAGTACAATTTGTTCTGCAAAAATTAAAACCCAATTTCTGTGAACACAAAAATAAAAAAAAGTTATGGCTTATGGTTTTTGGAAGGAGGGAAATAAAAAACAAAAATCAAAAATGAAAAAATGGCTGAGCCTACGATATCAGTGTGTAAAGGCCATTAATATCCAGGGGTTTACTATTAAGCCCCGAACGGTCACATATTAGTTTATTGCTGTCATTTGGTTACAGGGTGGCTTTAGCTCCCTTTAATATGAAGCTTGGGTTGGGAACACACCTGTCATTGTTGTGACCGACATGGGTGTGCGGATATGGTTCCTTACACCACCCTACTCCAGGACATGGCAGTCAGATCCCCAAATACTCCAGTGTTTGCTAAGGTTGACTGGTAAAAAAGCACACATTCAATAACAGGTCTGGTTATCACCACTACTTGAGGTAGTAATTTGGCACAGTAGAAGCTAACAGCAGTTGCTCAGACCCAGCAGGAGTAATGACAGTTGCTCGAACACAACAGAAGTCTAACAGAAGTTTCTCTCAGTCTGATGATTCCCTCAGCAACCTTTTAACAGGGTGAGAGAGCAGGAAGCCCTCCTTTCATGGGAGACTTTCTGCACCAGCATGACCACAAGGCATCAGGCCATAGGATTTTAAGGCTCTATTGTGAGTAGTGCAAAAAAGACACAGTCTGCTGTACAGCCAATGGCTGCAATGAGACTCCACTGCTTTGGTGTCACCCTTTCTCCAGAAAATGCCTGTTCTGAAGAAAGCACGATGACTCAGTAACAAAATACTTAAAGTTACAATGGCAGAAAATACCTAGTGCAGCAAAGAGTCATCAAAGTCTAAAGCAAAGTAAACAAATATCTGTATAGGCGTAATTATATTCACAGTACAAAACCACAGTTGTAGTGTACAAACAGAACACTTGCATATAAATAGCAAACAAGGTCCACTCAGCCCATTGTGAGCAATGACCCAGTCACAGTCTCCCATCTAAGGTCATACCTGTTGAAGTTGGTGACTTTCACCACCTGACATCTTCATACATCATTCTCCATCAGAGATCTGTGTAAGAGAGCTGAGCAGAGAATCTGCAATATAACTTGAAATCCCTATGTGTTCTGTAGGAGCACCTATAATCTAAAAGCTCCATATGTGACTGGTTGTAGACAGGATACTATGTGTGGCAAAGCGCTGGAGTGAAGAGAATACATGTCGTGGGAGCAAGAGATACACAACTACAGATTTAGAAGTCTTCCCTTTTTTTGGGATTCTCCAAGACACTTTGGATGAGTAGGAAAGGTTTGCCCAAAGAAGCTGTCTCATGAAGACAAGCCAAGTCCATTAGTTACAATACGGCATATGAATTTCATAGAGTGGGTTCTCTTGCTTAGGACTTGCTAACTGTCAATATTGAACACCACTAACCATGTGTCTTATTCTGGTGGACTGGTCTAATTGTCTTGTTTCATGCAGATTATTTATTGCTTACTGATACTTTTTAAGTGTGGTACAATGTGCTACGTTATACTATATTGATAACACTGATAGCTAAAATCAAAAGACACATTTATTACAATAAATATCTATAACACATTTGCTTTAAATTTATTGTATTCAAGTCAGGGCACAGTCTGAAATATGTTTTCAGCAATTCTCTGGAAGACCCTAGGGAAAATAGTTGAGCAGTTTACCATAGGAAGAAGCTGTGGTTTTCACTGCTGGAAGCAAATGTAACTTACTGGGGTCAGAACTGAGTTTCATCTTCCAGGAATCAGAAATGATCAGAGCTGGTAATATCATTTGTAATATGAGGGTAGACTGTACTTTTTTTTTTTTTATCTTTAAAGGAGTTCACACAGTGCAGTGTTGGTGCATTTGCCTAAAGCAATAGTGGCTTGTAAATGGAGACAACACATAAAGGAAAACTTTTACTCTTTCAGGATGTTATTCCAGTTTTAGCACCAAAAAGATCACATCAGAACTACACTGCAAAGAAGCAGCATCTACTTGTATTTTTTTCTTATTTTAATGTTGTTTTCACTGTAATAAGAAATGAGAACATGGCACAGCTTATATGGCTGATACAAGTTATGAGACAACTTTGTACCCTTTACTCACAAAAATGAGGTTAAATTGCTGTACCAGAAACAACCTATAGACTAGAGTGGCACTGTATTTGGAAATAAATAAAGCAGTCTTCCTAATAAAACAAGAAATAGCCTTCCATGTAAATCAATGTCCAACCCCTTTTACCTGCTTGAAAAAACTTAGGTCTTTCTCATTTGACTGAAACCCATCTATTGACTGTGCTGTTTGAGGGTTGTTGCTCTTCATCACTACAGAATAGTTGTCACAATCAGCGAGTTGTGGACCCAGTGTATCACCTAACTGATTAGACTTTGGGCCACTCTTAAGGGCATTGTCTAAGTAGCGTCACCCTTTCGCTCCTGTGTAGTTCTCTGGTCTGCGCTGATGGGAGACTAGGTCGCTACCTTTCAGAGTAGTCCCAATGTAGGTGGCAGCTGGCCAGAGACCAGAGATGCTGAAGTCAGGCAAAATGTGGTTAGATACAGGCCAAGGATTTGGTAACATATATCAGGAGGATCAGGATGCATAGACAGGTGCAGAGGAAGGATGAGCTAAAGTCGGAAACAGCTATTAGGCAGATCCAAAGACATCAATCTGGGAGAGCCCTTCACAGAGTGATATGCGAATGGCATTTTGCTGCCAAAGTAAGAGTGGCCTTTTCAAGTAATATTGCCTTTATAAAATAAATACTCAAGGCCCATATAATAATATTGGAACCCAAATTGCTAGTTAAAAAAAAAAAAAAACTGCGCCACTTTTTATTTACGCATTAGCAATCACTATAAATATTGTGTTAATTTATTGTGTGATTTGTAATGGTTCAAATGAAATCAGATTTGTCTGTTACATCCTGTGTTTTATGACGGTCATTTAATAAGTGTATTATAAAAAGATTTAGTAATAATATATATATATATATATATATATATATATATACAGTTAGGTCCCTATATATTTGGACACTGACACAAATTTAGTTTTTTTTTACCTGTTTACTGAAACATATTCAAGTTATAGTTATATGATGGACATGGGCATAAATTCCAGACTTTCAGCTTTCATTTGAGGGTATCCACATTAAAATTGGATGAAGGGTTTAGGAGTTTTAGCTCGTTAACATGTGCCACCCTGTTTTTAAAGGGACCAAAAGTATTTGGACAATTGACTCAAAGACTGTTTCATGGGCAGGTGTGGGCAATTCCTTCATTATGTTATTCTCAATTAAGAAGATAAAAGGCCTGGAGTTGATTTGAGGTATGGTGCTTGCATTTGGAAGATTTTGCTGTGAAGAAAACAAGCGGTCAAAGGAGCTCTCCATGCAGATGAAACAAGCCATCCTTAAGCTGCGGAAACAGAAAAAAAAACCATCTGAGAAATTGCTACAATATTAGGAATGGAAAAATCTACAGTTTGGTACATCCTGAGAAAGAAAGAAAGCACTGGTGAACTCATCAATGCAAAAAGACCTGGACGCCCATGGAAGACAACAGTGGTGGATGATCGCATAATAATTTCCATGGTGAAGAGAAACACAACAGCCAACCAAGCGAACAACATTCTCCAGGATGTAGGCGTATCAATATCCAAATTTACCATAGAGAGAAGACTGCATGAAAGTAAATACAGAGTGTTCACCGCACGGTGCAAGCCACTTATAAGCCTCAAGAATAAGAAGGCTAGATTGGACTTTGCTAAAAGACATCTAAAAAAGCCAGCACAGTTCTGGAAGAACATTTTTTGGACAGATGAAACCAAGATCAACCTCTACCAGAATGATGGAAAGAAAAAAGTATGGCAAATGAGTGGTACAGCTCTTGATCCAAAGTATACCACATCATCTGTAAAATATGGCGGAGGCAGTGTGATGGCTTGGGCATGCATGGCTGCCAGTGGCACTGGGTCACTAGTATTTATTGATGATGTGACAGGACAGAAACAGCTCGATGAATTCTGAGGTATTCAGAGACATACTGTGTGCTCAAATCCAACCAAATGCAGCCAAACTAAAAGGTCAGTGTTTCATAATACAGATGGACAATGACCCAAAACATAAAGCCAAAGCAACCCAGGAGTTTATTAAAGCAAAGAAGTGGAATATTCTTGAATGGCCAAGTCAGTCACCTGATCTCAACCCATTTGAGCATGCATTTCACTTGTTAAAAACTAAACTTCAGACAGAAAGGCCCACAAACAAACAGCAACTGAAAACCGCTGCAGTAAAGGACTGGCAGAGCATTAAAAAGGAGGAAACACAACGGCGTCTGGTGATGTCCATGAGTTCAAGACTTCAGGCAGTCATTGTCAACAAAGCGTTTGCAACCAAGTATTAGAAATTTAACATTTTATTTACAATTATTTCACTTGTCCAATTACTTTTGAGCTCCTGAAATGAAGGGATTGTGTGTAATAAATGCTTTAGTTCCTCACATTTTTATGCAATCATTTTGTTCAAGCCACTGAATTAAAGCTGAAAGTCTGAACTTCAACTGCATCTGAATTGTTTTATTCAAAATTCATTGTGGTAATGTACAGAACCAAAATTAGAAAAATGTTGTCTCTGTCTAAATATTTATGGACCTAACTGTATATATATATATACACACAGTTAAGTCATGTTATTATGACCACGCCCTTCTTTTGATGTCGGCAGTGCATAGCTCATGAACAAAATGATGTGTCCCTTAGTGGCCCCTCCATACAGTATAATGTCCCATAGTGGCCCCTTCACACAGTATAATGTCCCATAGTGGGCCCTTCACATAGTATAATGTCTCATAGCGACTCCTGCACACAGTAAAATGTTCCATAGCGGCCCCTTCACACAGTAAAATGTTCTATAGTGGCCCCTCAATACAGTATAATGTCACATAGTGGCCTCTTCATACAGTTTAATGTCCCATAGTGGGCACTTCACACAGTATTATGTCCCATACTGGCTCCTTGACACAGTATTATGTGCCATAGTGGCCCCTACATATTGAAAAAACTTTGGGTTCAGCAGAACCTGGAATTTTGGTGCTACACCACCCAGGAACTATTATTATACTCTAGGGTCTTTTCAGACCCCAGAGTATAATGATCGGAGGTCCAGGGAGGTGACAAACATAAAAACCGGTGCTACTCACCTCTCTTGGGTTCTTGCGTGACTCCCTGCTGTATTCGGCCCTCTTCAATGCCATCACAGATGTCTGTGATGTCACTAAAGAGGCCCGAAGACAGCAGGGATTACTACCAAAGGCCTGGAGAGGTAAGTAACACTGGTTTTTATGTTTGTCACCTCCCCTAGGCCTCCAATCATTATATTCTGGGGTCTGAAGAGAGAGAGTTTTCCTCTACAGACTTTCTACCCCTATTATACCTATATAGAAAACAAACCACATAAAGAGACTAATAACCAACCATAGCATGGAATTGAAAGCCAATGATTAAATATAAGAAAAAAATCCTACACATTTAAATATTCTAACCATATTTATTAATGCATAAAAATACAAAATCAATAAATTACGACAACATATAGTGGGGGACAATAACAGAAGAACTGTACAAAGCAGTAATGCCCACAAATCATGGCGCGGCCAACATCCACAGAAATGGTCACATGATGCATAAGAGTAACTCAATATATACAGTCTCATAAAGTAAGCTAGTGTAATGTGCCTCCAATAATTGTATGAATATAGATTTGCTCAGTATAAAAGGGGAACCACTAAGTGATAGAGCCGACTGATAATATGTCAATAACTATGCCAGAATGTGCCACAACCACTGTACACGCGTTTTGTCTATATGCATTAATAAATATGGTTCTAATTTTTAAATGTGTGGGATTTTTTAATATATTTAAACTATAAAGAAAACTCCAGCATTTACGCAGGTACAGTGCCTTGCAAAAGTATTCGGCCCCCTTGAACTTTTCAACCTTTTGCCACATTTCAGGCTTCAAACATAAGGATATAAAATTTTAATTTTTTGGTGAAGAATCAACAACAAGTGGGACACATTTGTGAAGTGGAACAAAATTATTGGTTATTTTAAACTTTTGTAAAAAATAAAAAACTGAAAAGTGGGGCGTGCAATATTATTCGGCCCCTTTACTTTCAGTGCAGCAAACTCACTCCAGAAGTTCAGTGAGGATCTCTGAATGATCCAATGTTGTCCTAAATGACTGATGATGATATATATAATCCACCTGTGTGTAATCAAGTCTCCGTATAAATGCACCTGCTCTGTGATAGTCTCAGGGTTCTGTTTAAAGCACAGAGAGCATCATGAAGACCAAGGAACACACCAGGCAGGTCCGTGACACTGTTGTGGAGAAGTTTAAAGCCGGATTTGGATACAAAAAGATTTCCCAAACTTTAAACATCCCAAGGAGCACTATGCAAGCGATCATATTGAAATGGAAGGAGTATCAGACCACTGCAAATCTACCAAGACCCGGCTGTCCCTCTAAACTTTCATCTTAAACAAGGAGAAGACTGATCAGAGATGCAGCTAAGAGGCCCATGATCACTCTGGATGAACTACAGAGATCTACAGCTGAGGTGGGAGAGTCTGTCCATAGGACAACAATCAGTTGTACACTGCACAAATCTGGCCTTTATAGAAGAGTGGCAAGAAGAAAGCCATTTCTCAAAGATATCCATAAAAAGTCTCGTTTAAAGTTTGCCACAAGCCACCTGGGAGATACACCAAACATGTGGAAGAAGGTGCTCTGGTCAGATTAAACCAAAATCGAACTTTTTGGCCACAATGCAAAACGATATGTTTGGCGTAAAAGCAACACAGCTCATCACCCTGAACACACCATCCCCACTGTCAAACATGGTGGTGGCAGCATCATGGTTTGGGCCTGCTTTTCTTCAGCAGGGACAAGGAAGATGGTTAAAATTGATGGGAAGATGGATGGAGCCAAATACAGGACCATTCTGGAAGAAAACCTGTTGGAGTCTGCAAAAGACCTGAGACTGGGACGGAGATTTATCTTCCAATAAGACAATGATCCCAAACATAAAGCAAAATCTACAATGGAATGGTTCACAAATAAACGTATCCAGGTGTTAGAATGGCCAAGTCAAAGTCCAGACCTGAATCCAATCGAGAATCTGTGGAAAGAGCTGAAAACTGCTGTTCACAAACGCTCTCCATCCAACCTCACTGAGCTTAAGCTGTTTTCCAAGGAAGAATGGGCAAGAATTTCAGTCTCTCGATGTGCAAAACTGATAGAGACATACCCCAAGCGACTTGCAGCTGTAATCGCAGCAAAAGGTGGCGCTACAAAGTATTAACTTAAGGGGGCCGAATAATTTGGCACGTCCCACTTTTCAGTTTTTTATTTTTTACAAAAGTTTAAAATATCCAATAAATTTCTTACCACTTCACAATTGTGTCCCACTTGTTGTTGATTCTTCACCAAAAAATTAAAATTTTATATCCTTATGTTTGAAGCCTGAAATGTGACAAAAGGTTGAAAAGTTCAAGGGGGCCGAATACTTTCGCAAGGCACTGTATACTTGACATGCTGTGATTTTTAAAACACAAGCCTTTTTTAAAATCACAGCTTTTCCTCTGCAATGTCTGGATGGGATTAGCTAGAATCCCATACACATAATCCCCAGCCTTAGGCTGACGCCCCACGTTGCGGAAACACAGCTTTTTTTTGTTGCAGATTTTGCTGTGTTTTTTTGAGCCAATGTCAGGAGTGGATTTAACAGAAGGGAAACGACTAAGAGATTCCTATATATTTTCCATTCCTTTTCAATCCACTCCTGACTTTGGCTCAAAAAATGCTGCAAAATCTGCAACAAAAAAGCTGCATTTCTGCAATGTGGGGCCTCAGCCTCAAGCAGTTTTTTTGTTCCTCACTCAATAAACAGTCTCACAGCCTGTGGTAATATGATTTTTACACATCTCCAGCTGATGCCTTTGAATAGAGCTGCCACAACCTCCCTCACGTTCCAGTTACTGTACTGCTGATGCTGCTTACTACTCCTAAACAGCTGGGCATCATCTCTTGTGGCATTACATTATTCCATGCTGCACTGCTACACATGTTGCCACAAGACATGTCCTGTGGCCTTTCTCATCACATTGCAATATTCCACACTGTTGGTGCCACAGAGTTGGCATAAAAAAAAACAAAAAAAACCATATCACATCTGCTCCCATAAAGGGATAATTTTTGGCGTTTTTTTGAAAAGCCAGTTTTTCATCACTTTTTAACTAGACTCACAGCTATAAATTTGTCTTCCAAATTAACAACAAGCCTGTAGCACTTACAAGTCATCAAAACAGGCTAATTTTTCTATAAAACAATTGTGTTTTGCAATATACCCGTCATATGTGTCTTACAAACCATGGGCAAGCACTTTTCCCTAATAAAAAGGTAATTTTTGGAGTGTTTTAGGCTAAAACCCCAAATAGCGGGCTGCAGCGAAAAAGCGTTGCAGGAAAAACCGTGGCAGAAATGCATTGTGTTTTTTCTTGCAGCGCTTTTCACAGAAAGTCTGCAGACTTTCTTCTTCAATTATATCTATACAGAAAAAGCCAGCATTTCTGTAGGCATGATTGACATGCTGCGATTTACAAAAACGTGACAGTTTTGAAAACTGCAGCATTTCCGATGCGCGTATTTTTCACTAGAATCCCATCCACCTTGCAGGGACTGTAAAACACTGCGGTTTTTGTAGCAGTGTTTCTGCCGCAGTTTTTGCCTCAGCGTTTCCACCGTGGCCAAATCGCAGCTTTTACACCATGTGGGAAAGCAAGTCTTTTTCCATAGATATACATGTCACCTTCAATTTGACGTAACTTTGGGTGTATTTGCCTTGGGAGGCCCAAAAGAGGTAATGGAAGGTGAGTATGAATATTTTTATTATTTTTGTCACCTCCCCTGGGCGTCCACCTATTATACTCTGGGGTCTCTTCAAACCACTGAGCAGTAGCCATCCTAGACTAGATTTGTTTGGTTTCGTAAAAAAAAACCAAACAATTTGGAATATTTAATAACCTATTATTAATTCTCTATATACTGGGCAAAGGTAGAGGCTTACCACTCCTCCTACAATCAACACATACCTATCTGGAATGGTATAGCAAAAATATGGAAACAATACAGCAAAAAAAGTAGATCAAAGTAATTTTATTATAAACACAAAATATTAAAATGCACATTATATGCAGTATGCACTTTATTCATGTTTGATCCTTGCATATATTAATTATAATGTGAAATAATTGTTGCACATCTAGTTATCATTTTTCTAGATATATGTATTGCCATAATTTACCACGACCTCTACCTGTTGTGGTTTTAACGTTTTGTTTTAACATTTTGTGTTTATAATAAAAGTACTTTGATCTACATATTTTTTGCTGTTTTGTTTTCTTATTTTTTGCTATACCATTCCTGATAGGTATAATTTGGAATATTCAGATCGAATCACTTCTACAGTGTCCATATTAGGACATCCTCAGATATCAGAGTCAAACATCAGATTAATGGCAGTTTACAACTGTGATACCTGACTTTGATACCTGACTCTTACACCTGACTCTGGCACCTGACTCTGATACCTGACTTTGATACCTAACTCTGACACCTAACTTTGATACCTGACTCTGACACCTGACTTTGATACCTGACTTTGACTCTGACACCTGAATCTGACACCTGACTTATTATACCTGACTATATGCAGTTTCTGATTGGTCAACAGATGAGGTCCGCCCCCTATAAAACTGTACTTTACAGGGGCTTCAGACTCTTCAGACCTCATTCCTCACAATAGAGGCAGAAGAATCATTTCAGTGCATCAATAGGCACAGACATTTCTGAGTTTTACTTATCCTAAATAATACCTCCTTTTTACTGCCCCCTTTTTAGGTATCAAAGTCAGGTGTCAGAGTCAGGTATCAGAGTCAGGTATCAAAGTCAGATGTCAGAGTCAAAGTCAGGTATCAAAGTCAGGTGTCAGAGTCAGGTATCAAAGTTAGGTATCAAACTCAGGTGTCAGAGTCAGGTATCAAAGTCAGGTGTCAGAGTCAGGTATCAAAGTTAGGTATCAAAGTCAGGTGTCAGAGTCAGGTATCAAAGTCAGATGTCAGGTATCAAAGTCAGGTATCAAAGTCAGGTGTCAGAGTCAGGTGTCAAAGTTAGGTATCAAAGTCAGGTGTCAGAGTCAGGTATCAAAGTTAGGTATCAAAGTCAGGTGTCAGAGTCAGGTATCAGAGTCAGGTATCAAAGTCAGATGTCAGAGTCAAAGTCAGGTATCAAAGTCAGGTGTCAGAGTCAGGTATCAAAGTCAGGTATCACAGTTGTAAATTGCGATTAATCTGATGTTTGACTCTGATATTTGAGGATGTCCTAATATGGACACTGTACACTTCACCCATCTTTACTTGAAAGTTTCGCTCATATCTAGTCACATGGCTAGAAAGGTCTGACTGGCTGGAAGAGCCCAAACAAGACTTCAAGTACTTTCCTGGTCTTCTCATTCCCCAGACTTGAACCCAATTAAGCATCTGTGGCATCACCTTGATTGTTGTGTTCGCTCTATAGGTCCTCCCCCATGCATCCTCCAGCAAATGTGGGATGCACTGCAAGCATACAATGTTTAAGTTTAGTAGGTGAAACCCCTCCCATAGAGTCAGTGGCTGAGTGGGTATAGTGACTGCCTTCCATACATTATCATTAAGTGGGATTCTGGGTTCAAAACCCAGGTGACATCTAATTAAACTTTAAACAGATGCCACGCCCCTTCCCCCAACCTCCTCATTAGTATTCAGCGCACTGAGGTAATGTCACAGTACAGTGAATACCAGATGAAAGTGACTATTCATTGGGTGAGGAGGCTCTCAGGAAAGCTGAGTGAGTTGGCAGATCAGGATAAACAGACAAATATTGGGGGGAATTTATCAATCCCTCTGCCCCTTGTAGTTTTCTGGTATAGAGGAATGATATTGTGGCGAACATTTGTTGTTAGGCCTTTTCTTGAAGCAAATGAGTTGGAGCCTCTTCATAAATCACCTGTGCCCTACTCCTCTAGGGGGCTTTTATTAAGACTGATATATGAAACACAAGTATCAATAAACTTGCCCCACTGACTCATAAACAGGCCAACCAGTAGATACCCTTGCAGAAACAAGCTAAGGCAAGATGTGGCTAGTGAAGCAGACTATTATACACAGGCTGACAGGGATTAGTTGGAAAAGGATAATAGGAATGCATGCTAGCTCTGCAAGTTGCAAGGAGGAAGGGGACACCCGCCCTACTGGCAGGCCCAGCTTCCTCAGTAGCAGAAGGATCTATGATGATCTAGCCTAAAGGAAATCCCTATAAGATTTGCAATGAGGGCCTTGCTCACATTAAATACCTTCTACAAAGACTGAGGCCTTGAAAGGAGTAAAGGACTGCTGTTCTTAGAGAAATCTCTTCCAGTGCACACCTGATTCTCCAATAATTCCAAGCACAGTCCGTCGATTGCTTTGGTTGCACAAACGCTTACAAAGCAGACTAGATCCATATTGAAGAAATATTATTCACACTCATCTGCAAAAAAATGTCCTTATTGATAAATTCTTTAATATCTGTTGCCAACAATAACAGTGGTTCAATAAACACTCACCATTACAATTCTCAAAGCAGAATGGAGGTTCAAAATGCACAAGTTTTGCGCATTTGTTTACCACTGTTACTGCTAGCAACATGTTTTAAAGCATTTACAGGTGCATATCAATAAATTAGAATATCTTTGAAACGTTCATTCATTTCAGTGATTCAGTAATACAATTCATAATCAGCGTCTTCCATGATTGTGTGTCCTACTGAACCAGACTGAGGGACCACTTAAAGGCTTAGGAAACCTTGGCAGGTGACACACTGAATTTACAATACTGAACTTTTTACAATATTCTAATTTTCTTAGATTTTGGTTTTCATTACCTGTAATCCATAATCAACATTTACAGAAATAAAACACTTGAAATAGAACACTCTGTGTGTAAAGAATCTAGAAAATATAGGAGCTCACTTTTTTTAATTCAATTGCTGAAATAAATAAATAAATGTGTCAAATATATTCTAATTTATTGAGATGTACCTGTATCAATAAAGATGTGGATATCATATGATTATAGTACTTAATGTATGGCCTCTTTTACCTGACACCAAACTTCCATAGAAATAATGTGGTGAAAAACCATGGGGTTAAGCAATGACTGTTAGAAATTCATTGTTGATTGATTTTTGACTGTTAGTGGCTGCTTTGTTTGTTGGATAAACCTAAAACACCAAGTGACCATTACTGATCAGCATTCACTAATAACAGTCAGAAAACCGTCAGACTGGCATGTTCACATGGATTCCTACCGCACCCTTCTATTACAGTATGCTGAAATCACATGTACAGTAATACTAGATAGTGTACTGATTGTATCCATTTTCATCGAATAGTAATTGCTTAATTTGCGTTATTAAATCTAGTTGCATTAGTCAGTTGTTCCATTTATTCTCTTTCTGCTTCTTCAGCAAAATAACAGTGATTTTCTCATTTTTGGCATGTCTGAGACACAATATAGAATTAGCAGCTCAGCACTCTACTGGTTTTATACTCCTGCGTTTGACTATTATTGACAGGCTGAACAACTGACACAGTTAATATGTGATTACATGTTATGCAGGGAGTATGCAGTACATGTACATCCTCATCTGTCCTATGACAGAGTTCAGAATGAAGAATACCCTTATTTTTAGAGACACTTATCTTCATGTACAGGTTGAGAAAATAAATCACTTAGCAGTGTCAGCAAACTACATCTTTCTAACCTGGAAGGTGGTTGTGCTATTTTTTGCCACATGCAGTCATAGTACATGAATATTTTTGCTTTTGAACCATAGTGACAAATGTTCCAGTATTGCTATTTTCCATCTTTACTGGTGGCTCTTTGCTACATTTCTTAAAAAAAAAAAAAATAAAAAATACAACCCCAATTCCAAAAGAGTTGTCATGCTGGAAAATGTAAAGGGAACAAGAAAACAATAATTTGGAAATGTCTTAACCGTATTTTATTCACAATAGAACATGTATCAGAAATTGAAAGTTAGGCATTTTTTTCTGTTCTTTTGAAAAGTAACAAATTTAGAAATTCATGGCAGCAACACATTGCAAAAAAGTTGGGACAGGGTTAACAAATGGTTGGAAACTAGTGGTTTTAATGAATCAATATTCATAGATCAATATTCAACATGACTCTGTATAAAGAGAGGATGTCAGGGAGGCAGGGTATGAAAATATGAGGAATGGTAAAAATGGTCCAAACACATATAAAGATTATGTTTGTTCATTTGTTCATTAATTCACTCATTCATATAATAGCATTTCCTGCCTTGAGGCTAAGGTTCCACATAGTGGGCCGCAGCAAAAAAACGCAGCGGAAAAGAATTGCATCGCATTTTTTTTACACAGCATTTTTCACAGAAAGTCTGCAGAGTTTTTTCCTGCCATTATACCTATATGGAAAGCACCAGGTATAAATGACAGGCTGCGATTTACAAAAACGCGATGATTTTCTAAATAGCAGCATGTCCTCTGCAAATTTTTTTTTTTTTTTGCAATGTGTGGATGGGATTAGCCTGAATCCCATCCACTTTTCAGGTAAAACACCAAACTATGGCATTTACGCTACGTGGGGCCCCAGGCTTATTCACATTTTATTAGGCTAAGGCCCCATGTAGCGAACCAAAGCCAAAAAACGCTGCAGAAAAGATTGCGGTGGAAACACATTTTTTTTCCACAGCGTTTTTCACAGAAAGTCCACAGAGTTTTCCTCTATGGACTTTCTGCCCCTATTATACCTATATGGAAAATGCCAGGGTTTTTGTAGGTATAATTGACATCAGTTACTGTCCGTTATTTTATGTCTGTTTTTTTCCTGCGCTTGCTCAGAAAGGAGAAACAAAAAAAAACAAAAAACGGACAGTGTTAAAAAATGGACACTAACTGATGCTAATGGGCACTAACTGATGCTAATGTGTCCGTTTTTTTTAACTGAACCATTAATTGGATCAGTTAAAAAAACGGACACATTAACATCAGTTAGTGTCCGTTATGATAGGTGTCCATTTTTTTTTTTTTTAACGGACACCTTCATAACGAACTCCAACAGTAGTGTGAACGCCCCCTAAGTGCTGAGATGCAGTGAACGTGCCCGGCTAATATACAGTGGACATAGCTTTCTGCTTCTGGCCCCATATTGTGTACAGGACGGGCATCAGAATTGGCTCCGTACAGGCTGGCCCCCTACAGATCAAGTATTTATAGCCCATCCTGAGGATAAACCATAACAAATTATGCCTGGACAACCCTTTTAATATACCTCCTTTTTTATAATTAGTCCGGGGGAGGTGAACCCCCCCCCCCCCCCCCCCCCCCCAAAAAAACATACTAAACATACTCACCTGTCCCCGATGTCCTCCCAGCATGGTCCGGTCCTGCAGCTCTGCTGTCTTCTTTTTGCCTGAAGTCCTCATTGGCTGTGATGTCCCAGATTCCTTCCCTTAGGCCGCTGATTGGCCTTAGGAGTCACGTGACGTCACAGGTAGTCACGTGCAGAGGGAACTTCAGTTGGAAGAAAACAAAAGAGCTGCAGGACCGAACCGTGCTGGGAGACACTGGTGACAGGAGAGAAAGTTTGTGGGGTTTTTTGTTTTGTTTTTTTTTCACCTCCCCCCGGCGTAATAAAAAAAAAAAAAATGTTATCCTGTACAACCCCTTTAATGTACCCCAGGCTATTGGCCTCCATCACTGCCCCCCCCCAACAATATAATGGCCCCATCAATGGTCCCCATACAGTATAGGGGACCAGTGAAGGGGCCACTGTATGGGGGGAATAGTGAATGGGACACTGTATGCCCATACAAGGGGGGGGGGGATTACAACTCTCAACAAACCCAGAGCATTTGGAGCTGCTGGGGTTTGTAGTTATCAGTGGTCAGTTTTTGTTTGCGTGGGTAAGTTGTACTTCCTTTTCACACTGCTGGTCTGGGCTCCTATGCAGAAACCCGCCGCCATGTACAGCAACAAGCTGCAACTGGATTGCTTCCAACGGCTGCCCATCAGGATCCAGGCTACAGGAAGAGGGCCCACAAGAAGGTAGGGACGGTCTCCTGCCGCTGCGCTACGCCGGCAGCTGGCCATTTTTAATCATTACAATGTTGCCTGCAGCCTGGGACCCCTGAGGTTACCGATCTAGCCCCTGATCACTATTAGTCCTCATTTTGCCAATGCAAATGCATTAGTGAGGGGAAGTGGCGTAACTATAGTCTTGTAGGCCCCAGTGCAAACTTTTGTCTGGGGTCCCCTACCCCCTCCCTACAGCAAATTCTTCATAGTGACAGTTACAGGGCCCCAAACAGTATAATATGCTTGACAGTGGCCCTCACACAGCATTATATGCTCCACAGTGGCCCCCATACAGCATTATATGCTCCACAGTGCTTCTCCCACACACAGTATAAAATGCTCCACAGTGGCAGTACACACAGTATAATATGCTCCCCACAGTGGCCAACCACAGTATAATATGCTCCACACAGTAGCCCCACCCTGTATTATATGCTCCCCACAGTGGTCCCCACCCAGTATTATATGCTTCCCACAGTGGCCCCCACCCAGTATTATATGTTCCACACAGTGGCCCCACCCAGTATTATATGCTCCTCACAGTGGTCCCCACCCAGTATTATATGCTTCCCACAGTGGCCCCCTCCCAGTATTAAATGCTCCACACAGTGGCCCAACCCAGTATTATATACTCCCCACAGTGGGCCCCACACAGGAGTATATGCTCCACAGTGGTCCCCACCCAGTATTATATGGACCACAGTGGCCCCCAATCAGTATTATATGATTCCCACAAGGGGACCCACACCGTATTATATGCCCGACAGTGGCCCCCACACAGTATTATATGCTCCCAACAGCCCCCCTCCGCTCCGGTGCTATTATTATACTCTGGGGTCTCCTCAGACCCCAGAGTGTAATAATCGGAGTCCCAGGGAAGGTGATTAAAAATAACAAACATTCATATTCACCTTGTCTCACCTTTCCTTGGCATCCACGCTCCATCCTGCCGTCTTCAGCGTCTACAGGCCATGTTCAGCTGTCGCTGCTGAGGTCTGTGATTGGTCCTCAGCAGTCACGTGGGGGCGCACTAACGTCATTATGCGGCCGCGCCCCATGTGACCGCTGGGGCCTAATCACAGGCCTCAGTCACATGATGGAAGAGCGCCAGAGAGAACACTGTGCCCAGGAGAGGTGAGCATATGCATTTATTATTTTCAATCACCTCCCCTGGGCTGCCATCTATTGGAAAGGAGCCTGCAATATGCCGGGGCTCCTTTCCAATAACAGTATGTATAGCGGTCAGGGAACCAGGCTTTCCCCGACCGCTATCATAGTGGTCCAGGGCCCGGCCATCTCCAGCTGGCCACGGGCACCATAACCCGCCGAGCCCAGTCACGGTTGTGCCCCCTGCGACTGCGATCGTACCTTATGCGACCGTGATCGTTACGCCACTTGTCAGGGGCCCGATCGGGATGGTCAGGATTCCGATCAGACCCCTAACCAATGCATCTGCATTGGCAACATGAGGACTAATAGTCGGGGCTCGGAGCCCACCGGTGAATTCACCGGTTCCCCGGTGGGCCAGTCCGACCCTAGTTCTGAATAACGGTGTTCCTCCCCAAAATGGCGTGGGCATTAGCACTGGGTCTCTGCTGTATAATACAGATTTAAATACCCAACATCCGCCATACTATTAACAACAGATGTCGGGAATGGGTTAATTGTTGGCCTTGTCTCATGTGGATTTCTCCAGATTCTCTGAATCTTTTAATGATATTATGTACTGTAGATGGTGGGAAATTCAAATTCTTTGCAATTTTACATTGAGGAATGGTTCCAGTTTTTAGATGCAGTTTTTTACAGATTGGAAGACCTCTGACCATCTTCTGAGAGACTCTGTCTCCCCAGCATGCTCTTTTTTATGTGATTTGAAAATGACTCTCCAGTGTCCCAACTTTTTTGGAACTGGGGTTGTAATTGTATAACTTAAGCATTAAAATATTCTTCTATTTACTTGGAGATAGAGCTCTCAAATGCTTGTCACATTACAGCTTCTAGAGTTCACCTCTATTTCAGGCCACAGCTAAGCTTGTGAGGTGTTTGAATGGAGCAATGGCTGAGCAAACATACTGTCTCTCCATTCAAAATCTGATGCAGACAGCTGAGTGCAGTACTCAACTACCTCTGTAAGCACACTCTTCATCACTGCCATTGTGCTTTAAGAAGGTATGAGGGGCTTGAGACCCCCTTTCTAGGGATTCACAGTGGGTCCTAGCAAAGTGGCCTCCATCATATATATATATATATATATCATCATATATCACCTTTTCTGTGCATACAGTAGGTGATAAATAGGGTTAGCGGAAATACCAATTTAAGTGGGCAGTTACAGATGTAGCAGACTTTAACTAGAATCTGATAATACACACTGAACCAGGTCAAGTTAAAGTGTGCTGGAACTATTTTTCTAACTCGATAACTGTAATGTTAAACTTTGCTACATCTGTACGTTCATATAGATTTTAGAGGTGTCTGTGGTTCTTACATAATATATGCAGTAATATTATTGCAAATATTTGACATGTAGTGTACATTAAAAATGCTGCCACATAATTGTTTGACATTACAGGACCAAATACTTAGGCTGTCCTCAAGTTAGATTCCAAAAACATTTCCCTTTTTGATCTCTGTCAGGTGCAACATTACCGTAGAGACCTTGTGTGGATTCAAAAGTAGTATGACGCCAGATCATTGTCATGTTGAATCAGGAAAGGGTGTTGACCTAAGTGTTGCCCTTTGGAAGAATACAAAATGTCATTGTAAGGTCTAAAATGTCATTGTATGCCATGGCATTCGAATTTCTGTTCACTGGAACTAAGTAAACCAGCTCATACCATAAAGACATGAGGCCTCAAATCAATATACCTTTTACAACAAACTTTAGAATTGGCATGATATATGTTTCATGGCATCTCACTTTAATGAGGGGAAATCACTGGTATCATCGTGACAGTGGCAATATGGCACTCAATGCAGCTGGCACTGCACTCTTACCACAGCTGATACTCCGCTCCACTTTCTCGCTGCCCTCACAAAGCTGCCACACAGACACCACCCCCTGGAGTTTTGGACAGATCAGCTATCCTTATTCATGGCAAATAATATTTATTAGGATTAAGGAGACAGGTGATCTGACTCAAAAACATAGGATTGCTACACCCACCCCTGTTTGCCCCAACATGTCTGTATTTTAGCCTGAATTTGGAATTAAGCTGAAAGGCCTTCCATTTTAAAGTGCTGGATTGTATTCTTTGCAGTCAGGATAACAACTGATGTCAGTGGGTCACACCACAGAGTAACAAATAACTTCTCCTGCGGTGCAACTCTTGGGCATGATGAACTGTAACCTCTAAGGAATCATTGAGGAATACAGCTTTTCAGAAAATGCCAGAACTATTAAATCGCCATAAGCGTGTACATGTAACAAATGATATAACATGCCTGAGTTTGCTGGCACCAGCCTTGGTAACTGTACGTGCTATCCCTGTGGTGAGGGTGATAGGACATCTAAAAAAGAGGCATATGAAAAAATAGGCAGCAGTGTACTCAATTCACCTGCCTATACAGTGGGGAAAAAAGTATTTAGTCAGCCACCAATTGTTCAAGTTCTCCCACTTAAAAAGATGAGAGACGCCTGTAATTGTCATCATAGGTAGACCTCAACTATGAGAGACAAAATGAGAAAACATATCTAGAAAATCACATTGTTTGATTTTTTTAAAGATTTTATTTGCAAATTATGGTGGAAAATAAGTATTTGGTCACCTACAAACAAGCAAGATTTCTGGCTCTCACAGACCTGTAACTTCTTCATTAAGAGGCTCCTCTGTCCTCCCCTCATTACCTGTAGTAATGGAACCTGTTTGACATTGTTATCAGTATAAAAGACACCTGTACACAACCTCAAACAGTCAAACTCCAAACTCCACTAAACAAAATTGTAGACCTGCACCAGGCTGGGAAGACTGAATCTGCAATAGGCAAGCAGCTTGGTGTGAAGAAATCAACTGTGGGAGCAATAATTAGAAAATGGAAGACATACAAGACCACTGATAACCTCCCTCGATCAGGGGCTCCACGCAAGATCTCACCCCGTGGAGTCAAAATGATCACAAGAATGGTGAGCAAAAACCCCCAGAACCACACAGTGGGACCTAGTGAATGACCTGCAGAAAGCTGGGACTAACGTAACAAAGGCTACCATTAGTAACACACTACGCTGCCAGGGACTCAGATCCTGTAGTGCCAGACGTGTCCCCCTGCTTAAGCCAGTACATATCCTGGCCCGTCTGAAGTTTGCTAGAGAGCATTTGGGTGTTCCAGAAGAGTATTGGGAGAATGTCATATGGTCAGATGAAACCAAAGTAGAACTGTTTGGTAGAAACACAACTCGTCATGTTTGGAGGAGAATGTGAATGCTGAATTGCATCCAAAGAACACCTTACCTACTGTGAAGCATGGGGGTGGCAACATCATGCTTTGGGGCTGTTTCTCTGCAAAGGGACCAGGATGACTGATCCGTGTACATGAAAGAATGAATGGGGCCATGTATCGTGAGATTTTGAGTGCAAACCTCCTTCCATCAGCAAGGGCATTGAAGATAAAATGTGGCTGGGTCTTTCAGCATGACAATGATCCCAAGCACACCGCCAGGGCAAGGAAGGAGTGGCTTCGGAAGAAGCATTTCAAGGTTCTGGAGTGGCCTAGCCAGTCTCCAGATCTCAACCCCATAGAAAACCTTTGGAGGGAGTTGAAAGTCCGTGTTGCCCAGCGACAGACCCAAAACATCACTGCTCTAGAGGAGATCTGCATGGAGGAATGGGCCAACATACCAGCAACAGTGTGTGCCAACATTGTGAAGACTTACAGAAAACGTTTGACCTCTGTCATTGCCAACAAAGGATATATAACAAAGTATTGAGATGAACTTTTGTTATTCACCAAATACTTATTTTCCACCATAATTTGCAAATAAATTCTTTAAAAATCAGACAATGTGATTTTCTGGATTTGTTTTCTTATTTTGTCTCTCATAGTTGAGGTCTACCTATGATGACAATTACAGGCCTCTCTCATCTTTTTAAGTGGGAGAACTTGCACAATTGGTGGCTGACTAAATACCTTTTTCCCCACTGTAGCTGCCCCCCCCCCCTGGTTCATCAGAGAACTCTGGCTCTTTAAAGACTAGATCTAATATTGAAATAGTTTGGCTGCTTTGGCTCTAATGGACTTTTCACTGCCACAAAGCCCCATGGTGGTATGTTTACCTTTACTCCAGCTGACTCTCAGCGTTATATATGATTGTAGACTCATGCACAACTTCCCAGTCATCAAAATCCAATTTCCACTTACGGAATTAACATTCTTGTGTAACCACATCATAGGGGTTGCTATTCTTTAGACTGCAGACAGAAGAATTTAATTAAAGAAAATGATTTTTATATATTATAAGTGCTGGAAAATATGCACACCCATATAAACATACATACAAAATGTGACTTGTCATTTGGCTGATACTTCTGTGTCAGTAAAAGTTGTACTTTAGTATAGGATTCTTGTCCCATTTACAAAATGGCACACAAAATACATTATGTGAAGTGGTATACCAAAGTAATTGATTGAGTTATAGTACATATAGTAACAAAAAGCTTGATATTAATGTAAGAGCAATTATCAACACTTTCCTCAGAAGTAACTCAAGAGTAAAAATCACCCCATTTACGGTACATAATTTTACCCTTTGCAATATACGCTTGGTCTGACCTGGCAGATGCTTTCACACCACATTTTTTGGCTTGATGGAGCAAAAAACTTATCTGTTCATTTGCCTGCAAACAAAAAATATAAGGTGATTAAATGGCACATGGATGGCATTCATATGCTGCGTATGCCTCCACGGCCCTTATTCACTGATGTCAGTGAGCACAGACTACAGAATGGACAGGAACCTGTCCTGAGTTTTGCCCCGGGCTTATGGGTTCGTGTATATTGGGCATTAGAAATGAATGGTTCAGTGTGCTAGTTGTGAAAAACACAGCTATCACACTGACAATGAACATGGTAACCGGGCCAGAAGGGTATGGAGCCCGTGGCCAGCTGGAGATGACCGAGGCCCCGGACCACCATGATAGTGATCGGGGGAGGCCTGGTTCCTCGACTGTTATACATATTGTTAATGGAAAGGGGCCCAGCATGTTTTCTGACAGTCCTCACTGCTGGGCCTGTGATTCATGAACCTCACGAATATTCGTCAAATTTCGTGGGGTTCACCAGAGCATTTTATACTGTGTGGGGCCACTGTGGGGAGCATTTTATATACTGTATGGGGCCACTGTGGGGAGCATATTATACTGTGTGGGGGCCACTGTGGAGCATATTATACTGTGTGGGCCACTGTAGAGCATATTATACTGTGTGTGGGCCACTGTGAAGCATATTATATTGTGTGGGGGCCACTGTGAAGCATATTATATTGCGTGGGGGCCATTGTGGAGCATATAATACTGTGCGGGCCACTGTGGAGCATATAATACTGTGTGGGGGCCATTGTAGAGCATATAATACTGTATAGGGGTCACTGTGGAACATATTATACTGTGTGGGGACCACTGTGGAGCAAATTAAACTGTCTGGGGCCCCTTCACTATTCACATCACATGCCATCTGTTTTATAGCAGCCATGCACTATGGTGATTATAAGACAGATACTGTGCAATGTAAATAGTGAAGGAGTTACAGCGCTGGCAAAAGCACCACAGTACCTTCAAACTGTTGATCAGCAGGGGTCCCAGTTGTTGGACCCCCACTGATCTCTTACATCTGTTAGACTGTTAGAACCCTGCAGATCAGCTGTTTGCCACAGCATGCAGCTCCCAGTATGCCGGGCACTGTGCTGCTCACTCATCATATTCTTGATAACTGCAGTTGTGGGTACTATAGTGAACCCATAACCGTTCTTATCAAGAATGTGCTGTAGGGAGGGGGAATGGGGCCCCGGTGCAAACTTTTGTCCCTAATTTGCTTCTTACAGTTCTGCTTTATTTTTGTGGTTTACCCTAGTCCAGTCTGAGCCTTGTAGTTCGTATTTTTCCCTGCTTGTAATTGCCTTGCATTGCTTCTATTTCACATATATGTAGTTGCTCTTGTCTTCTATGGATTAAGATCAGTAATTCATATTAGAGTATACATTAGGGATATCTTTAGGTGAGAATAAATGGTTTCTGGTGGTAGGGTCAATGTTAAGGGACAGATATAGGGAAAGTTTCGGTGAGAGTTAGTTAGAATAATTTGTTTATCATCATCCTGCCTGACTGTGGCCACCAACATCCAGATTTGAACTATCATTATCATGTTCTCCAAGTGAGTTCCCATATTCTCGCATTACCAGACTGCTGAGTCGATAAATGCTTCATATTATTGCTCCTGTGCTGGACACACTGTTAGTAACGGGGAAAGACAATTCCTATTGGTTAAATCCAGCTCTGGATCATTACAACTAGTCATCTTTTCAGGAAAACAAAATATTTTACATGGTTATTTTGTGACTGTGTGTCATAATAACATATAGAAGTTTTGACCAGTGGAGATTTGGTTGCTGAAACTCTCATCAAATTGTAGGGCAAAAAACTGGATGAGGTCAATAGCCAGTACACCTTAAGGTGAAGGTCCCATGTTTTTATTCCCCTACTAAATCTATAGGGAAAATACAAGTGCTTCCACAGGTAAAATTGACAACCTGCGTTTTTCCAAAATACATGCCTTTTTAAAAATGCAGCTTTTCCGTAGCATTTTTTCCCCATTGTGTGGATGGGATTCACTAAAATCTCATTCACTTTGCTGATACTGTAAAACGTGTTTCCACAATGTGGGGTCTTAGCCTCAAGGGGTTTTTCTGGCCTCAAATTGATTTTTTCATTCTCCGATGGACCAGAAGTATGCAAAGGATGCAGGTGTGAAACTAGAGCAACGTTTGTCTTTTCCATGAAAGGCAGAAACAGTTAGAGCCAAAGGAACACTGTACTCAGTGGAAGGTTTATGTTCCTTCATTTCTTCAATTGGTCAGCATGATAAGTCCAAACTTTTGACATGTCTCTATGTGATCAATTAAAAAAAAACAAGAAAAAACTAACTATATAGCAAATATTATAAATGAACCCTCATGCACACTCATGTATTTATTCTGCAAAAGATGCAGTAAAATCTATGCATTGTATGATCTTCAATATTTTGCTATTGCTTTAATGTTTTAAGATACCGTAGTACCTGTTACAGTATTCATAGTAAAATTCAGAGTATGTACAACTAAAAGGAATGTGGTATATATTACACAGTATCCAAGGTTTATAATAAACTGACCTGCAACAGAATACTTCTTTTTAATTCAGTTTTATATTTTGTGCTTGTAACAATAAGTTGAGAAATTTTGTCCTAGAACTCCTGCTAATGTAGAAAATTCCTTTCATAACCTATAACATTTTGAAATAGTTCTATTAAAGCAAAGCACCCCCTAGTGGCGGGAACAGGTTAGTTATCAGAACGGAAAACTGAATGAAATATATATATATATATATATATATATTTATAGAGAGAGATGCATATATATATATATATATATATATATATATACCGTGCTGGCCAAAAGTATTGGCACCCCTGCAATTCTGTCAGATAATACTCAATTTCTTCCAGAAAATGATTGCAATCACAAATGCTTTGGTAATAATATCTTCATTTAATTTGTCTTCAATGGAAAACCACAAAAAGAATTCTCAAAAAGCCAAATTGGATATAATCCACACCAAACATAAAAAAGGGGGTGGACAAAAGTATTGGCACCATTTGAAAAATCATGTGATGCTTCTCTAATTTGTGTAATTAACAGCACCTGTTACTTACCTGTGGCACATAACAGGTGGTGGCAATAACTAAATCACACTTGCAGCCAGTTGAAATGGATTAAAGTTGACTCAACCTCTGTCCTGTGTCCTTGTGTGTACCACATTGAGCATGGAGAAAAGAAAGAAGACCAAAGAACTGTCTGAGGACTTGAGAAGCAAAATTGTGAGGAAGCATGAGCAATCTCAAAGCTACAAGTCCATCACCAAAGACCTGAATGTTCCTGTGTCTACCGTGCGCAGTGTCATCAAGAAGTTTAAAGCCCATGGCACTGTGCTAACCTCCCTAGATGTGGACGGAAAAGAAAAATTGACGAGAGATTTCAACGAAAGATTGTGCGGATGGTGGCTAAAGAACCTCGACTAACATCCAAACAAGTTCTAGCTGCCCTGCAGTCCGAGGGTACAGCAGTGTCAACCCGTACTATCCGTCGGCGTCTGAATGAAAAGGGACTCTATGGTAGGATACCCAGGAAGACCCCACTTCTTACCCAGAGACATAAAAAAGCCAGGCTGGAGTTTGCCAAAACTTACCTGAGAAAGCCAAAAACTTTTTGGAAGAATGTTCTCTGGTCAGATGAGACAAAAGTAGAGCTTTTTGGGAAAAGGCATCAACATAGAGTTTACAGGAAAAAAAAAGAGGCCTTCAAAGAAAAGAACACGGTCCCTACAGTCAAACATGGCGGAGGTTCCCTGATGTTTTGGGGTTGCTTTGCTGCCTCTGGCACTGGACTGCTTGACCGTATGCATGGCATTATGAAGTCTGAAGACTACCAACAAATTTTGCAGCATAATGTAGGGCCCAGTGTGAGAAAGCTGGGTCTCCCTCAGAGGTCATGGGTCTTCCAGCAGGACAATGACCCAAAACACACTTCAAAAAGCAGTAGAAAATGGTTTGAGAGAAAGCACTGGAGACTTCTAAAGTGGCCAGCAATGAGTCTAGACCTGAATCCCATAGAACACCTGTGGAGAGATCTCAAAATGGCAGTTTGGAGAAGGCACCCTTCAAATCTCAGGGACCTGGAGAAATTTGCCAAAGAAGAATAGTCTAAAATTCCAGCAGAGCATTGTAAGAAACTCATTGATGGTTACCGGAAGCGGTTGTTCGCAGTTATTTTGTCTAAAGGTTGTGCTACCAAGTATTAGGCTGAGGGTGCCAATACTTTTGTCCGGCCCATTTTTGGAGTTTTGTGTAAAATGATCAATGATTTGTCTTTTTTTTCATTCTCTTTTGTGTTTTTTCATTGCAAGCAAAATAAATGAAGATATTATTACCAAAGCATTTGTGATTGCAATCATTTTCTGGAAGAAATTGAGTATTATCTGACAGAATTGCAGGGGTGCCAATACTTTTGGCCAGCACTGTATATATATATATATATATATATATATATATATATAACACAGTGCCTTGCGAAAGTATTCGGCCCCCTTGAACTTTTCAACCTTTTGCCACATTTCAGGCTTCAAACATAAGGATATAAAATTTTTATTTTTTGGTGAAGAATCAACAACAAGTGGGACACAGTTGTAAAGTGGAACGAAATTTATTGGTTATTTTAAACTTTTGTAAAAAATAAAAAACTGAAA
Organism: Leptodactylus fallax; assembly: GCA_947044405.1. Lineage (NCBI taxonomy): Eukaryota > Metazoa > Chordata > Amphibia > Anura > Leptodactylidae > Leptodactylus > Leptodactylus fallax. The sequence goes on along the minus strand of CAMRHE010000037.1, from coordinate 3,672,581 downwards.
AGTGGGGTGTACAATATTATTCGGCCCCTTTAGTTTCAGTGCAGCAAACTCACTCCAGAAGTTCAATGAGGATCTCTGAATGATCCAATGTTGTCCTAAATGACTGATGATGATAAATATAATCCACCTGTGTGTAATCAAGTCTCCGTATAAATGTACCTGCTCTGTGATAGTCTCAGGGTTCTGTTTACAGTGCAGAGAGCACCATGAAGACCAAGGAACACACCAGGCAGGTCCGTGATACTCTTGTGGAGAAGTTTAAAGCCAGATTTGGATACAAAAAGATTTCCCAAACTTTAAACATCCCAAGGAGCACTGTGCAAGCGATCATATTGAAATGGAAGGAGTATCAGACCACTGCAAATCTACCAAGACCCGGCCGTCCCTCTAAACTTTCATCTCAAACAAGGAGAAGACTGATCAGAGATGCAGCCAAGAGGCCCATGATCACTCTGGATGAACTGCAGAGATCTACAGCTGAGGTGGGAGAGTCTGTCCATAGGACAACAATCAGTCGTACACTGCACAAATCTGGCCTTTACGGAAGAGTGGCAAGAAGAAAGCCATTTCTCAAAGATATCCATAACAAGTCTTGTTTTAAGTTTGCCACAAGCCACCTGGGAGACACACCAAACATGTGGAAGAAGGTGCTCTGGTCAGATGAAACCAAAATCGAACTTTTTGGCCACAATGCAAAACGATATGTTTGGCGTAAAAGCAACACAGACCATCACCCTGAACACACCATCCCCACTGTCAAACATGGTGGTGGCAGCATCATGGTTTGGGCCTGCTTTTCTTCAGCAGGGACAGGGAAGATGGTTAAAATTGATGGGAAGATGGATGGAGCCAAATACAGGACAATTCTGGAAAAAAACCTGTTGGAGTCTGCAAAAGACCTGAGACTGGGACGGAGATTTATCTTCCAACAAGACAATGATCCCAAACATAAAGCAAAATCTACAATGGAATGGTTCACAAATAAACGCATCCAGGAGTTAGAATGGCTAAGTCAAAGTCCAGACCTGAATCCAATCGAGAATCTGTGGAAAGTGCTGAAAACTGCTGTTCACAAACGCTCTCCATCCAACCTCACTGAGCTCGAGCTGTTTTCCAAGGAAGAATGGGCAAGAATTTCAGTCTCTCGATGTGCAAAACTGATAGAGACATACCCCAAGAGACTTGCAGCTGTAATTGCAGCAAAAGGTGGAGCTACAAAGTATTAACTTAAGGGGGCCGAATAATTTGGCATGCCCCACTTTTCAGTTTTTTATTTTTTACAAAAGTTTAAAATATCCAATAAATTTCGTTCCACTTCACGATTGTGTCCCACTTGTTGTTGATTCTTCACCAAAAAATTTAAATTTTATATCCTTATGTTTGAAGCCTGAAATGTGGCAAAAGGTTGAAAAGTTCAAGGGGGCCGAATACATTCGCAAGGCACTGTATATATATATATATATATATATATATATATATATATATATATATAACACATTTATTTAAAGCATTACAGTGATAAACTTTTTTTATAAAATTGTAATGAAATGTTCTTTATGGTTAGGGGGAACCTGCTATATAATTTTTTTTTTATATACAATACTACTGTTAATGAGATCAAACATCTAAATACAGCAATATCCCCTTAAAGGAGTCTTGTCTTCCTTTATGCTGTCTAGTTAGTGGTGGTTGCAGCTTTGTTTCATTCAAGTAAAGCTGAAGCTGCAATACCTTGTATCACAGAGAGAGCATGTAGGTAGACCAACCTGTTCAATAATGAAGAAGCCACAGCACTCGTCAAAGCACCATGGCCCCTTTAAACAGCTGATCCTCCTTTCTGTTATTGATAAACCAGCCCTATTGATAGACCATCAATATTGTTATCCCAGAAAACCCCTTGAGGTCAGGGCCCCACGTAGCGTAAACACTGTGATTTGGCACAAACCACATCATTTTACATTACCTGCAGAGTAGATGGGATTCTGACTAATCCCATCCACACATTGCAGAAAAAAAATCTGCAGGGAAAAATGTTACAATTCAAAAAACGCGAGTGTTTTTGTAAATCGCAGCATGTCAATTATACCTACGGAAACGCTGGTGTTTTCCATGTAGGTATAATAGAAGCAGAAAGTCTGCAGAGGAAAACTCTGTGGACTTTCTGTGAAAAGCACTGCAGAAAAAACTGCGATGCGTTTCTACTGTGTTTTTTTCGCAGCGCTTTTTGGCTGTGGCTTGCTACATAGGGACTTAACCTTAATTAGTCATTAATAGAATCGGATAAATGAAAGATTATCTGATATCCTTGATGAATTTTTAGTAAGAAAGCCCCTTGTTCTGTCTCTCAGCAACAAGTGCTGATTATCAGGTTATATGGATTATGGGATGCCGAATTAAAAGGTACAGTATTTTTGTAACGTCTCTGACTGTTTGGGTCTCTGCGCCACCATCCCCTCGCACACTGCGGAGAAGGAGGCGTGTTCAGTTTGATTCCTTGCGTAGGTTTCTTGTTGCTCAGTCTGAACACTGTCCTAGACTATTTAATTGATTTTTTGCCACACCCGTCTCTTCACCTTGGTTTTCCTCTGCTCCACTAATAGTTAATCTCAGCCTTGCCTGTGTGATTGACAGCCTGTCTATTAATCCAGTCTGGCGCTGGTCCAGACTTTCTATAAACAGGTTGTCAGCCCTCACATGGTCGCTGGTTATTGCTTCGTGCATTCTGGCTATTAAACCTTGCTGCTTTTGTTATCTGTATTCCTATTCCTGACCTCTGGCCTTGACTTTTGACTATTCTCTTGGATTTTGATTCTGTACTGCATTGCTCGACTGTTACCGACCCCTTGGCTAGCTGACCTCCCTTTTTGTTGTTCGTCTTGTCTACGTTCTCTGTTGTCACCTATTGTAGATAGGGCCTGTCGACTAGTTGCTGCTGTCGCCTAGGACAGATAGGCAAGTTAGCCAGGGACAGTGGGGGGGGGGGGTTCAACTTAGGGCTCATTGTCTTGTTGTGCCCTTCCTCCCAGAGTTCTGCAGTAGCACTGGGGAATTGCTCCTCTAGTGATTCCCTTACAATTTTACAGTATATATGTAATACTGCACATGCTGATGACCTCCTGGTAACATAAATCATAATGGCTTATTGATAGTCTATTAATTTATTTATTTTGGCACCATCATATTCTGCCGCGTTAACAGACATTGCAGTTTTTATTAAGCTATTAAGTATAACTTGTCTGTAAATAATAATAAAAAAAAACTTATTATAAACAATTATATGTGACTTGTTTAAATGTAGTATTTTATATATCATGTGTACAATATTATTTTATTATAATGTGTATTCCATATGTGAAATTCAGTTTATTCCATGCAGACATGCAACATAATATAGTCATTTCTTTGTATCTGTACAGTAGTGATTAGTTTAAGCACGTCGCTTCATACCTTCAGGAGGAGTGGTCTAGAAGCTATGCTAACTGTGGCCAGGTGTGTGAAATGGAAGATGACAAAGCTAGTTCAAGGCAGGATGCCCAAGAATTCTTCAGGTTTCATATCAGATTGCACAAGTCTCAGGAAACAGATCGTTATGACTGTGAACATGACTAAATATGGAATAAATAAATAGGCGAGCATATTAAATCACCATACATTCCAATATATGACATACCTGATAAAACGGGAAAGGAATGATGCCCGACTAATGGACTTTCCAACTACTGGAAGTTTTTGTAAAGAAGAGTGAAATAGATTAAAAAATGTTAACATCCATCTAGACTGGCTAGCAGTCAAAAAAAGAGAAGGTGGGGAAATGTGAAATTTCATATCAGGTATCTATTGTACTTTTAGCCCTGCTAGTTCTATATCATGCACTGTCCTCATACCCCTTTTCCTATCTTAGGATGGGGCCATGAGGACAAACACAAGCCACCATGTCAAAAGCCACTCAAAATGAGTTTGACTTCGAAATCACACAGTGTATATTTGTAGTCTGTTACCTTGGAGACACAGACCTGCATAGGAGTTGTAGACACAGAACATATTTATAGATTACAGGACTAAATTATGAGTTTCAGCCTTACACCATAAACTTAATAGAGGGGAATTAGGTGATAGGGCAAGTATAGCTATAGATATAACGCATTTCTGACCTTAGATGACAATTTGTTGTGATTTTTTTTGTGTTTTTTCATTATGTTTACTATTATTGTGTTTAAAGGGGTTGTACCAAGTTTTGAAGTTATCCCCTATTGTAGGGGATAAATTAATGATCTGTGGGGATCAGAACACTAGGACCCCCGATTGGTTATCTCCAACAACCCCATAAAGAATTAAAGGAGTAGAAGGGCACATGCTTGACATGTTGCTCCATCAGGAATGGATAAACAGACCCTTATTCTCAGGATCGTTGGGGACCCCAGTGGTTAGACTCATGAAGTTACAATCAATAGGGGATAACTTCAAACCATGGTATAACCCCTTTAATGTGAAAAACCTAATAATAATAATAATAATAAAAAATAACACATGCGATATGGGTCAGTGTTTGGTGCGGTTTTTCTAGATAAATCCAGGAATGGATACAAAAGAGATGAGTATCGGACTTCCTTTATGTTTCCCACATTTTGAATCCTCTCATTAAGAGCCATAGAGCTTGATAAAGTATAATTATGGCTATATTCTTCAGTCAGGCATTTTCAATGTAAAATAGAGTAAGGGAAGGTTAACGAGGAGCAAGATCTGCAACTTGGCATAGTCTACACTAAACTTTCAGCTATGGAAAAAATGTACACACAGGACGTGTTTGACTTCAGAAAAGATTAGTTTATTTTGCACATGGCTTATTAAAAGCAATGCATTCCATAAGTTTCCATTAATTTTTGCTGAATTGAGATAGAATTCCTTAGAAATTGTCCATGACACATATGCATGCCATCAGTTCATTATGATTTATGTTATCATAGCGAATACCTGAGGAATTAAAACAGATTATCCCATTGTAAAATGTTTACAAAGTGGGAACATCTGTCGTGTATGGACTTCGATACAGACAACAAGCCCTCACGGGAAAAATGTATCTGCTGATGTTATTCCTGCAAACAAACAAATGCATCGGGCCTTCACTATCTCATGATATCTCACAATCTTACTCATCTGTTTCCATTAGCAAAAGAGAGACAAAGTCATTGAATTCATGGGCGCCAAAATCAGGATTAAGCATCCAACAATTTAGGGTGCTGCAGTAATCTGTTCATTTACAATGTGTATTAGAAACATGATCACACAATATTAAGAGGGTATTTAATATATTCAGCTTCTTAACATTGTCATTTCATTGCTTTATATAGGGGATTCTTAAAGGTTAAATAGCAGTTTTATTAAAATTTAATATTAAATCATCTATAAATTTATAGTGTATATTTGTCTATAGCAGGGGCACTACTATGACCACATGTGGGTCGTAATGTCATTCTGTGCTGTCCTCTACTCATTAGGCTGGTTGATGACCTCATCATACTGGATCTATTGTGAGGAATCACTGTTTAGATAACACTTTTAGGGTAAGGATATACATTTAAGTTTTTTGATGAAATTTTTTAACTGGAAGTGGATTGGTTTGCATTATAAAGGTTGAAAGTGCCCTGAACCAGCTGCAAGAAATTAATCTGCTACAAATTCAAAACCCCTTTGCGCTGCAGTTTTTTTCAGCAGTGTGTGGATGGGATTTATTGAAATCCCATCAGCTACACTGTCATTGTATACAGTATAACAGCTGTTTATTCCCTCCGTTTCCCCACTGCTCTAGTCCAGAAATTGCGGGTGCAAAACTTAAATCTCTTTTCCAGACTCTTAATTCTCTGGAAGTGCAACACAAACAACCCTCCAACACTCCACTCTCATCGCCCTGACGGTGACCATTTGAGTATATTTGATAGTGAGCTTTCGAGAGTACTAGCTCTCTTCTTCAGACATGGTGTAATACAAGAAACTGAAAATTAACACTCTTGATACACACAAGACATGGATCTTCAAAAAGATCTTGGAATAACAAAATGCAATATAAGTAGGGAAGTTATTTACAACAGGTCAGGAAATAAACAGTCTGGGAATCTTTGTGGGACGTGACAAAGGGATCTGTTATCTGTTTGCTGTCAGGTGGTGATTTGTGACCCTCACAATTCATACATAGTGTGACATGAAACTGGCATGAATATTAAGTTCAAATTGCAGAGTTTGAAATTTTTGCATTAACTTGTATTCCCATTCCATTCTGTCTCTCTGCGTCTTAAAATGTCCCATTAAAACCACAACCCGCAAATCTTCAATAGAGTGGTCTTCTCCGGCGAAATGTGCGGCCACTGGGAGAGCTGTTCTGCTGTTATTAATGGTGAATCTGTGTGAGTTCATGCGCTGACTGAGTCTCTGCCCTGTTTCCCCACATAGAGGCCTGTGGTGGGACATTGCACACACATTATGAGATACACCACCTTGAAAGACCTGCAGGAAAATGTCCCCCTAATACTGCGCACCTGTTGTGACTGTGGGACAGGTACACTGTCAGCGGTGTGGATGTTCTTGCAGGTCATGCACCTATTTTGCAGGCAAGGAGAGGTGTCATTTTCAGTTGGGGCCTTCAGGGCACTCCGGACAATAAAACGCCTCAGGTTTGGCGGTTGTCGAAAGGAAAGGAGAGGGGGGACTGGAAATATGTCTTTGAGTCTGTTGTCTCTATGTAGCACAGGTTGGAGCTCCTTGGCAATCCTTCATAGGATCTCCAGCTGTGGGTTGTAAGTGACAACTAGGCGCACTCGGGCTTCTTTCTGGGTCTCTTTATATGTGAGCAGACTGTCTCTGTTAATGGCTTTGTTTAATTGATTGTCCGTTACTTTTGGTTTGAATTGGAGAAATTTTGTCCTCAGATCCTAGAGGTGCTTGTCCAGGTCTGCTTTGTCAGAGCAAATACGATTGTATCGTATTGCCTGGCTGTAAATAATAGATTGTCTTGTGTGCTTGGGGTGGAAGCTGTGATTCTCAGGTAGGCCGTTCTGTCTGTGGATTTGTGGTATATTGATGTGAGTAGCCGGTGGTCTTTAATGTATATTGTGGTATCCAGAAAGTGGATTTCACTCTCTGAATAGCTAAGTTTAAGGTTGATGGTAGGGTGAAAGTCATTGAAGTTATTATGGAATTGAAGTAGGGCTTCCTTACCTGCAGTCCAGATGACAAGGATATCATCGATATAACGAAGGTAAATCATAGGTTTGGTGGTGCATGTTGATAAGTATGCTCCTTCCAGTTCAGCCATAAAGAGATTTGCATACTGGGGTGCACATCTGGTCCCCATTACAGTTATAGATATACATTACAGATATAGATCCTCTCCAAAAGAAAATAGTTGTGGCTAAGGATGAATTGTATGAGCTGCGTTACTGGTTCTGTTGGGAGGTTTTGTTTTTCCGACATGCTGCAACTCCATCCTTGTGGGGAATGTTGGTATACAGGGATTCCACATCCAATGTGGCTAAAATTGTAACCTCAGGTAGTTGGCCCAGGGCATTCAGTTTGTTAAGAAGGTCAGTGGTGTCCTGGATATAGCTTGGAGTATCCCTGACAAAGGGTTTTAGAAGATGTCAAAATCAGTGTCCCAATGCCAGAAATGATAGGCCCCCCCATTGAAGCAGCAATCAGATATCGCTGCTTCAATCCCCCCTCCCCTAGAGCTGGTTCTATTATTATACTCTGGGCAGGGCCGTTTTAACACATTGGTGGGCCCAGTGCAAAAGTTTCATAAGTGGGCCCCCCCATCACCACAACTGTTATACCCATCTGAAAGCTGCCAAAAACTTAGATTTTATATGGTGACCTTCAATGGTTGAAAATGTATTATCTGACCAATGGAACTTTCCGCCTGTTAGAAATGTTTGATATGTTCATCTCTAGTGATAATCGCTATTGCTATTATTTTAGCGTGTAACGGATATCACTAAAGAGGCGGTCGACATATTTTGGTCTAGAGAAATCAAGTATGGACAGGGCAGGGACAGTGAAAAAATGTAAACTTTATTGGTGACTTTGTGCATGTGTTGTGTAAGTATTTGGTGCAACTCTTTTGGCGCTGCAACCTAGACGATGGTAAATGTCTGGGCCACAGTGCCAATAAGCTTCCTGGTTATGTTATGTTCGGAGGGATATCACATAAAATACCCCTGATTAGGCTATGCACGATGCAGCAAATTTAGCTCCACCCACTTCTACATTGACTCCACCCATTCTCATCCATTTTTTTATGTGCTCCCACACAGTATAATCCTCCTACAGTCACCCTAACATTATATACCCCCACATTATAATGTTCCCCTCCAATTGCTCCACAGTATGAAGTACCCTCTCCTGGTGCCCCAGTTTCAACTGGAGGAAACTAGAGGGGGACATTAAACTGGGGGCAACTAGAGGCAGACATGTCCCCCTCCAGCCACCCCCACGGTTTAATGTCCTCCTCCAGTTTCCCCCAGTTTAATGACCCTTTCCAATTTGCTCCCAGTTTAATGTCTCCCTCCAGCTGGCCCAAGTTTAATGTCACCCTCCATCTGCCTCCCTAGTTTAATGTGTCTCTTCATCTCCCCCAAGTTTAATGTCACCCTTCATCTGCCCCCTAGTTTAATGCCCCCTTCATCTGCCACCAGTTTAATGTCCCCTTCATCTGCCTCCAGTTTAACATAATAAAAAACTAATACTCACCTCTCCTCTCTCCTCTGCTATCTCTTCTCCCAGACTGTTCAGGGAGCTACAGGCGCGATGTGAGTGATGTCATCACATCGCGCATACAGCTCCCGGGGATCGGAGCACAATGGAATGCGCTTCAAACAGAGTGGTAAAGCAGGGGCTGTCCGTGGACGGCTCCTGCTTCATCATTGTATTTAAGGACCTGGAATCGCGGACAGTTGGGAGGTATGCCCAACGTGGCACCTGTTGCAAGTACCAGAGCATCATGTTCCCATATTCTCTCCTCTTCTACCTTAGCACCTCCCTATGAGATGTATGCCCATTCCCCCCTCTCCTCTGCCCCCTACCCCACCATTGTTATGAAAGCCTTTTGCATTTTTGTTATGCTTCCTTTGTATATTGTTTTGTAAAACTTTTAATGGAAAAAAAATACATGCCATTTTTTTTAAAACATGCTTTTTTAATTACAATTGAAAATATAGAATGCTAATTCCGCCAGTGAGTGCAACATATCCGTTTTTCCAAATCCATTTTTCAACTGCATTTACAAAATGCCAAATAAACATAAACAAAACTCCCTGTGTAAACCCAACCTGAAAAGATACAGCTTTGATAACTGTACTGTAATGACCCATGCATCTGTATGTCCATCAAATGACCAAAACTGATTTCAACCCAATACCAATGGGTAATCTCAGGGTCGGACTGGCCCACCGGGGAACCAGTGAATCCACCGGTGCGCCCCTAGCCCCGACTATTAGTCCTCATGTCATGAGGGCCCGATCGGGATCCTCACCATCCCGATCGGGCCCCTGACCAGTGGCGTAACGATCGCCGTTGCAGGGTGTGCGACCGCGACCGGACTTGGTGCCCGTGGCCAGCTGGAGATGGCCGGGGCCCCAGACCACTATTATAGCGGTCGGGGAAAGCCTGGTTCCCCGACCGCTATACATACTGTTATTGGAAAGGGGCCCTGGCATATTGCAGGCCCCTTTCCAATAGATGGCAGGGCACCCAGGGGAGGTGACTGAAAATAATAAATACATATTCTCACCTCTCCTGGGCACAGCGTTCTCTCTGGCGCTCCTCCGTCATGTGACTGAGGCCTGTGACTGAGGCCTCAGCAGCGACGCCAGAAAAGGGCCTGATGATGCTGAAGACGACAGGATGGAGCGAGGATGCCAAGGAAAGGTAAGGCAAGGTGAGTATGAATGTTTGTTATTTTTAATCACTTCCCCTGGGCCTCCGATTATTATACTCTGGGGTCTGAGGAGACCCCAGAGTATAGTAATAGCACTGAAGCGGAAGGGGGCTATTGGGCGCATATAATACTGTGTGGGGGCCACTGTGGAGCTTATAATACTGGGTGGGGCCAACTGTGGAGCATATACTACTGGGTGGGGGCCACTGTGGAGCTTATAATACTGGGTGGGGGCCACTGTGGAGCTTATAATACTGTGTGGGGGCCACTGTGGAGCTTATAATACTGGGTGGGGGCCACTGTGGAGCATATACTACTGGGTGGGGGCCACTGTGGAGCTTATAATACTGGGTGGGGGCCACTGTGGAGCTGATACTCCATACAGTGGCTCCTTCATTTTTTTTTAATTATGCCGGGGCAGGTGAAAAAAAACCAAAAAAAAAAACCCAGACTTTCTTTCCTGTCCCCAGTGTCTCCCAGCGCAGTTCGGTCCTGCAGTTCTGTTGTTTTCTTCCAGCTGAAGTTCCCCCTGCACAGGACTACCTGTGACGTCACGTGACCCCTGAGGCCAATCAGCAGCCTAAGGGAAGGGACCTGGGACGTCACAGCCAGTGAGGAATTCTGGCAAAAAGAAGACAGCGGAGATGCAGGACCGGACCGTGCTGGGAGGACACCGGAGCACCGGAGACAGGTGAGTATGTTTAGTATGTTTTTTTTTTTGGGGGGGGGGGGGGGGTAGGGGGGGATTCACCTCCCGCGGACTAATTATAAAAAAGAAAAAAAATTATACTGGACAATCTCTTTAAAGTGTGGCGCATTAGGGGGGTATATTAAAGGGGTTGTCCAGGCATAATTTGTTATGGTTTATCCTCAGGATAGGCCACAGATACCTGATCTGTAGGGGGCTGAGCCCGGACCGATCAGCTGTACGGAGCTACTTCTGATGCCCATACTGTACACAATACAGGGCCAGAAGCAGAAAGCTCTGTCCAGTGTATAGGGGGCGGGCACCTTCACTGTATCTCAGCACTTATTGAAGTCAGTAGGGGCTGAGCTGCAGTGAAGGTGCTGGGCTGCTATACAGCGGATGGAGCTTTCTGCTTCCGGCCCTGTCTTGTGTACAGAACGGGCTCCGGAAGTTGCTCCAAACAGCTGATGGGGCCTTGTGTCAGCCCCCTACCGATCAGGTATTTATGGCCTATCCTGAGCATAGACCATAAAAAAGATTAACCCTGGACAACCCCTTTAATATGCCCCACACAGTTTAATGTCCCCCCCACAGGATGTTAGCCCCCATCACTGCTCCCACACAATATAATGACCCCATCACTGTTCCCCATACAGTATGGGGGACCAGTGAAGAGGCCACTATGTGGGGGAACCAGTGAAGTGACCATAGAAAAATTTGGCCCAGACAACCACTTAAAAGAGGTTGTCCATAAACTGGAGTGACCACTGTGTCGGCCACCAGGGAGGTGTAAAAATAAGAATTTTTTTTTTAAAAAAAGCATACACACCTGTCCATAGCCTGTGTCTGTTTGGTCTCATGGCGGCGCCTCATTTCTGGAAATCCTGTACCTAATTGGTCTTAGGGATCACATGAGGTGCAGGACTCCCAGCAAGGAGTCGCCGGCATGAGACTGAATGGACACTGGCAGCGGACAACGGAGCGCCGGGGACAGGTGAGTATGCTTTTTAATTTACTTATTTTTTTACTTTACACCTCCCGCCAGCTACATGGGTTGCTCCAATTCCTGGACAACCTCTTTAAAGGATTTATCCATCTTTCTAATATTGATGGCCTGTCCTTAGGATAGGCCATCAATATTACATGTGCGATGATACAACAGCCAGGACCTCTGCAGATCAGCTTTTACAGGACAGTGCGGCTACAGGTAAAGGTAACAATTCTTGGAGCCACGCTGTTCACTTGCCATACAAGGTGTAGCAGTAGGTTTAGGTAGTGCAGTGGTGCACATGGTATAGTGGGTGAGCAGCATGGCTCCCGGCATGTTATTACCTTTAGCCGCCCTGTCTCGGTACCGCTGATCTGCAGGGGTCCTGATGGTGGGCCCCTAGAAACAATTCCACTGGTGGGCCCTAGACATCCCAGTCCGACACTGGGTAATCTATATATCCATCATAAACTGGTGCTAGTTTCCACATCATGGCAGATATACATAATTACCTTGTAAGCTCTGCCCAGTGTGCTCACATGTGCTGTGTAAAGTCATAGAAGGAAGCAAAAAACAACTACAGACTTTATATGGACCTGGTCAGGTTGCTGCACCCCAATGAAGGTTACCGGAGGATGGGAATAGTAGTTGTCAACGGTAGGTCAAAAACACAACTGAACTCCAACCCACCTCCTGGGTTGCTTCCAGTTGGATAGGAGTACTCTCTTACCCATGTGGTGGTGTTCAGAAGGGCCCATGGTAAGGGAAGAGTCTCAAGGGGCCTCCTGTCAATCATGGTAAGAGGTCCAATCAATTACAAGTCAGTGCTCATATAGTGAGCGTTCATAAAGAATATCATATCTGCTCTTTCTGAGCGGACAAAAAAAAGTTTTGGTCTTTTTGACATTGTAGTGAATTTTGGTGGATACAAACTGAAAAGTGTGAACATTGCCTTACTCATACAGTAGTGTAACGAATGACTGGTTGCATGTGTGGATCAATACTATTATTATACATATACAACTTATCAACTATACAACAAACAACCCAAAAAAAACTCCAAAAGGCTCTGTTCGCATCTGTGGCTTCTTTTCTAAATGCAAACCACAACACAGTGTTGGCTTCGTCTCATGGCAGATACCACCATTATCCAACAGATCCCACTGACTTACAATGTGGTCTGTTGAGTTTTATTATCTCATGCTTTTACATGAGACATTTGTTGAAATAATTCCTCATTACAACTAAAGATATACACAATCACTAAAAGTTGTGTAACATGGGTGAAGTACTACAAGTCCCAGGGCAGAACAAATGAACAGGATTAAAACTTTCACTGCTTATCTATCTTTTTCCTGTGGTCGCTCACGTACCAGCTGTTACAGAAGCACTATAGAGCAGCTACAGGAATCAGAGGTCAGCAGAGAGGGGAAACTTTAGGATACAGGGGATTGCAGACAGACACCAGAAAGTTTAGCAAGGGTTTTGTTAATAAAACTGATGTTTTCAGTTCTCAGATGAGCAGTGGGGCCCCTGGAGCTCAATGGGCACCGGCATCTGCCCGGGTTTGCCTGGTGCTAACTCTGGCCCTGGTAGTAGTACAGTTGAACCAAGATGTTTTTTAGTGAGGTAACTGGCAGCACATGTATCTTCACTATGGGAGTTGTAAAATTGGAGTTCCACTGTGGTGGCTGGTCCCAGACTTGGAATGGGGGATACCCCAGAATATAAGATGGTATATTGTGCCTTTTCTCCACTTCAATAATAGAAAGTCTCTGCTTCTCCCAGTATGGCTATGGGAGCTGAATTAAATGAAGTCCTAGGATCATAGATGCCTGGAGATGAATGGTTCCTGGCTTAAAGGTTCTGCAAACCACTACCTCTCCACTTGGCACTCTACTTTCCCTTTATCTGGCTGACAGGAATTTATTCCCTGTGTCAGGGCTGTAGATTGACTTCTGGGCAAATGGTTTCTCTTCCCTTAGGTGCAGTGGACTTTCAGCATGTGGTCTAGACTAACATGCAACAAACAGTTGCAGAAAACTCTTAGTCTCCACCCCTTAGCCTTTGCCAGTGATTGGCCAGGGATTAACCAAGTCCCTTAAAACTGATGGGAAGCCAGACCACAGTGGAAGGGTGCCACAAAGTGGGGAGCAAAACAAATGGGAAGCTGCAAAACATACATATTAAAAAATATACATACAATGTGGCGCAGAAATAACAAAATAGCATAAAAATAATATAAGCAGTGTCCACTGGGATGCTCCAAGGTGACTCATGTAACAGCTTACAAGCGCATGTACAATGGTGTCTTATAGACACCATGATCTTTCATTCATAGGAATTTCATCCTGTTGCATGTAGCAACAGGACATCATAACTTCTTACACCTGGTAGATAACTTCTGATTATATATAGAATTGTACTGTATTTTGTGTTTATTCTCCTTCTTTTTTCTATGAATATGTGCACATGGGACCTGGAGAAACATTCACTATTCTGTCTATGGAGTTGCATTGGTGACTTGTTGTGTGGACTGGACCATTCTTTGGCACATTTAATGCTTCCTGATTACATACCAAAACAGTAGTGAAGCATGAAAATTATTAAAACATAACTTTTATTTAATCAATAAAACCACAAAAATGATAATATCATCTAAAACCTAAACAGATACAACAGACCATGAAAGTACTGCCCACTTGACTACACAGGTATTTGGCCAGCCCCGGTACACATCCACCCATCAGGGGGATGCAACTATGTAAGAGCAGACAACTCAATCAGCATTTAGCTAATGGGTAGACTGCTCAGTTTTGATAAATAAGTGGCCATTACAGCTTTATATCCTTCACAGTTTTGTGGGGCTAGGGTTAGCAACAGTCTAAAGCTACATTCTCTTGTGATTAATGGCCATGTGACATCCATTTTTTTAACAGAAGTCACACTGAGCATTGAAATCAATGTCAGTGAATGTGGGCTATTCACATGACCGTTATTTTGACAGTCATGAACTGGCAAAATATAGGTCATGTCCTATTTTGCAAACTAAAGACATATCTTTTCAGACAGGCCTATTACAATTCCTAATGTAAAACATTCCGTAGTTAGAATCCCTAAAACGTACCCTCCTCTGTTCACGCTCCCACATTACCCCACAGGATATGATGCCGTATCAGACTAACTTTATATGTCCAGGCACCATCTGCATGTTAAAGTAACCTCTATTACAAAATTGTCTGACCATTGTATAAGCAATGCTACCTCTGATGCCACCCCTGCTACCTCCTGTGTCACCCCCTCTACCTCATAGATTGTAAGCTCTTGTGAGTAGAGCCCTCAGTCCCTTTGTGTTAATTGACTATTTCTTTATAATATATCTTTTTTGTCTGTACTTGAACCCTACAAATTGTACAGTGCTGCGGAATATGTTAGCGCTATATAAATAAAATGTATTATTATTATTTATTATTTTTGTCTATTTTCACGGATCCCGCCAAACACTCACTCCATGAAAATGGGTGCCCC
Organism: Leptodactylus fallax; assembly: GCA_947044405.1. NCBI lineage: Eukaryota > Metazoa > Chordata > Amphibia > Anura > Leptodactylidae > Leptodactylus > Leptodactylus fallax. The sequence goes on along the minus strand of CAMRHE010000037.1, from coordinate 3,657,452 downwards.
TTGGGTGCAAGACCTCGGATGTCTGTTATAACCTTAGACTCAAGCTGGGTTCGCATCTGCACAAAATCAGTTTTTGAAACCATTTCAAAATCCTCAAAAACTGATTTTGAACAGTTCGTTTTAAAACCCATTGATTTCAATGGGTGGTAAAAACCATCCGCAGGTTTCAGTTTGTACTATTTCTGTCTGGTATCCGCTCTTTTGGGCGTAGAAAAAAGTTGGACTTTCAGGACTTTTTCTCCATCCAAAAAATAAGGATACCAGGTGGACAGCAACAAATCAGTTTTTTTTTAACATTGAGGTCTATGGAAGGCGGACACACACAGATAGTACGGTATAGGGTATAGATAGATACCCCAAAATAGAGGCATACAAGTGCTGGTCCAGGTGCAAAGATTTTTATTCCAAAATCTTTGCACCTGGACCAGCGCTTGTATGCCTCTATTTTGGGGTATCCATCTATACCCTACACCACTCTATTGGATCTTCCTGACGTGTTATCACCATTACCACATTGTGAAGGCTTGGAGCTGCTGCCTAAGGTCCACCAACACATTGGAATTATTCCTTCATGCCATTTAAGTAGTTGTGAGCTCCTCACAATTCACCAAGGTGAGCATATACTCAACTGTATTACATTTACTGTATCCCACAGTATTACGCTATTAATGCTTGGTGCTGTTTGCTCTTTTACTTTCTTTCTCGGTACACACAGATAGTAATCAGTTTGTGTTCATTTTGCAATCCCTTTTTCCCTCTGCACATGCTCAGAACGAAGAAGGGGAAAAAAAACAAGAAACAATTTGTCAAAAACGGACACAAACTGACACAAACGGACAATTTTTTTTTTTTTGATGGACATCCATTGAAATCCGTCAAAAAAGACGGACTATGTTATGCACTGTGTAACCGTTTGAATCCGTTTTTTGACCAATCCATTATTTTTTTATACGGATTGGCAGTGGACGGATACCAGATGCAAGTGTAATCCTAGTGTCAGGCTATTTAGCCAGGGCTGAGGAACAAGCGAATGGGACTTGTTTGGGAGAAAAACTCTGTATGTCACTGGGGAGTAGTAAAAACCTGAACACTTATCAGGCTGTACCTTTTTATTCCCATACACTGCTTGATAAAGATCCATCATCACATCAAAACATTGTGTAAAGCAAATAATGATATCTGGATTTATTCTGCTATGAAATCTGAAACTTTGGATGACGTGCAGTACATGTCACTGTATCTGTTGGATGCTTAATACACTGTATTTATGTTTTCAGCTAAGAGAGTGCGGCAGTTTCCTTTTAATCTGTATGTGGGTTGAACATTTTTTCCACTGGGAACCTCTACATTATACTGCACTTCTGTTGGCACACTCAGGAACTAAAATCATTACAAAAGGCCAGAAAACCACTTATACAGTGCCTTGCGAAAGTATTTGACCCCCTTGAACTTTTCAACCTTTTGTCACATTTCAGGCTTCAAACATAAGGATATAAAATTTCAATTTTTTGGGTGAAGAATCAACAACAAGTGGGACACAATCGTGAGGTGAAACGAAATTTATTGGATATTTTAAACTTTTGTAGAAAATAAAAAACTGAAAAGTGGGGCGTACCAAATTATTCGACCCCCTTAAGTTAATACTTTGTAGTGCCACCTTTTGCTGCGATTACAGCTGCAAGTCGCTTGGGGTATGTCTCTATTCATTTTGTACATCGAGAGACTGAAATTCTTGCCCATTCTTCCTTGGAAAACAGCTCGAGCTCAGTGAGGTTGGATAGAGAGCGTTTGTGAACAGCATTTTTCAGCACTTTCCACAGATTCTCGATTGGATTCAGGTCTGGACTTTGACTTTTCCATTCTAACACCTGGATACGTTTATTTGTGAACCATTCCATTGTAGATTTTGCTTTATGTTTGGGATCATTGTCTTGTTGGAAGATAAATCTCCATCCCAGTCTCAGGTCTTTTGCAGACTCCAACAGGTTTTCTTCCAGAATGGTCCTTGTATTTGGCTCCATCCATCTTCCCATCAATTTTAACCATCTTCCCTGTCCCTGCTGAAGAAAAGCAGGCCCAAACCATGATGCTGCCACCACCATGTTTGACAGTGGGGATGGTGTGTTCAGGGTGATGAGCTGTGTTGCTTTTACGCCAAACATATCGTTTTGCATTGTGGCCAAAAAGTTCGATTTTGGTTTCATCTGACCAGAGCACCTTCTTCCACATGTTTGGTGTGTCTCCCAGGTGGCTTGTGGCAAACTTTAAACGAGACTTTTTATGGATATCTTTGAGAAATGGCTTTCTTCTTGCCACGCTTACATGAAGGCCAGATTTGTGCAGTGTATGACTGATTGTTGTCCTATGGACAGACTCTCTCACCTCAGCTGTAGATCTCTGCAGTTCATCCAGAGTGATCATGGGCCTCTTGGCTGCATCTCTGATCAGTCTTCTCCTTGTTTGAGATGAAAGTTTAGAGGGATGGCCGGGTCTTGGTAGATTTGCAGTGGTCTGATACTCCTTCCATTTCAATATGATCGCTTGCACAGTGCTCCTTGGGATGTTTAAAGTTTGGGAAATCTTTTTGTATCCAAATCCGGCTTTAAACTTCTCCACAACAGTATCACGGACCTGCCTGGTGTGTTCCTTGGTCTTCATGATGCTCTCTGCGCTTTAAACAGAACCCTGAGACTATCACAGAGCAGGTTTATTTATACGGAGACTTGATTACACACAGGTGGATTATATTTATCATCATCAGTCATTTAGGACAACATTGGATCATTCAGAGATCCTCACTGAACTTCTGGAGTGAGTTTGCTGCACTGAAAGTAAAGGGGCTGAATAATATTGCTCATCCCACTTTTCAGTTTTTTATTTTTTACAAAAGTTTAAAATAACCAATAAATTTTGTTCCACTTCACAATTGTGTCCCACTTGTTGTTGATTCTTCACCAAAAAATAAAAATTTTATATCCTTATGTTTGAAGCCTGAAATGTGGCAAAAGGTTGAAAAGTTCAAGGGGGCCGAATACTTTCGTAAGGCACTGTAAGTTACACATTTATTATGCAGAAATTCTATAGAAACTAGTCAGCTATTCGTATTTTTAGATTTGGATTCTTCCTTTACAGATTTAGCATCTTGTGGTTTTATGTTTGAAAGTTGGTATTAAAGTGGAATTCCCAGCATGGATGTTTATGGCATATTCGCACAGTGAGACCTACATATATTTACAGAACAAGGGTCTCAAGACTGCAGACCCAACATAGTGAGGTGGCTTCCAGCCGATGAATTAAGGCAATGCATGAACAGATATGGCCACACATGTGCAGCTCTCTCCATTCACTTCTATGGTAACAGATGTGATTACTTCACATACAATTATACAAAAAAAAAAAAAAAATTATAAATCACTGTACAATATGTTCTGGAGTTGCCCAGTTTTTTTTTAAACTGTAATTTTTATTAAAATTTTTAACAGAGTAAATAACATTGAAAATAAAATTGAGAGACAATAGGAAAAAAAAAATGAACAAGGTGTGCCACCACAACACATGGCTGGCATACCAAACAACAGAGATGAAATCTAAAGAAAATACATATGAGCCACAACCAGAAAGAGTGAGACGGGGGAATATGGAGAAGGGGAGAGAGGGGGAGTAGATGGGAAGGGGAGAGAGTCAAAGACCATGCAGAATACAATATGTATCCCAGGATGACCACACAGCGTGGAAAGCCTCCACTGCATGATTAAGGGAGGCAGTCAGAAACTTCATGCTACGAACGTCCTTCATACGAGCGATAAGCTCAGGACCAGTAGGAGGGGAGGATTTCCTCCAATGGAGAGTAATTAATGTTTTGGTGGCAGTACATAGGAACAGGAATAATTTGGAGGTCATTTTACCAAAATGTCTAGGGGACAGGTTAAGCAAATAAACGAGGGGGTCTAAGGGCACACCTTGTACAAACAGAGCATCAATAAGGTGCTTGACCTCCATCCAGAAGGGGGCCAATCTGTGGGCATTCCCAGAAAACGTGGTACAGTGTACCCACCCCCGTCCGGCAATGTCAGCAAAGAGAGGGAATGCTAGGATTGAGAGAGTGAAGCAAGGTGGGGGTGTGGTACCAGTGCATGAGTAACTTATACTGAGTCTTCCGGAAAGTCACACATATCGAGGACTTGGCCGCTCGGGACCAAATAATCTGCCATTGTCCAGGTCAGATCTGTCTATCCAGAGCCCCAGACCACTTAACCATATATTTATGGGAGGGGAAAGCCCCTCCCTCAGGGGAGGACAAGAGCCGGTAAATTCCCCAATATCAAACCTCTCGTGGAAGTGCCAGCTCGACAGACCCTCTCAAAAGCAGTAGGGAGCAAAACTTTCAGGGATCCAAACTGTGATAATACAAAATGGGCAATCTGCTGGCAGTGAAACCACTCAGAGGCGGGTAAGTGTAGGACAGAGGTAAAATAATCAAAGGGCCTGAGCTCCAAGGTTGTTGGGTCCACTAAGTCAGCAATATGAAAAAGGCCCAATCTACTGCAGGGGCACACCATTGCCCCCGTAACCCGGGAGGAGTGGGTTATACAGGAAAGGGATCATGGAGGAGTGCAGGGAGGCTAGAGGAAAAAGTTTAGAGCAAGACATTCGTATGGCATGGGTGAAACGGATAGGTCCGAGGAGAGGGGCATCAGGTAGGGAGGGAGCGAGACCACAGAAGCGCATTGGGATGGGTCGGAGCTAGCCAGAGCTTCTCATTCTCAACCCTCTTAGTGAAGGCTTGTGGTACGGGCCCAGAACGGGATAGAGCGTAAGTGGGTCGCCCAATAATAATGCAGAATATGTGGGACCGCCAGCCCCCCCTCGTGTTTTCCAGACAACATCACCGAGCGAGGGATATGATGTCGTTTACCGTTTCAAATGAACTGGAAAATTGATTTTTGAAGGGACCACCATTCTGTGCGAGGCACCACCACCGGGAGTGTCTCTAAGAAATAGAGCAGCTTCGGGAGGAGGGTCATTTTAACAGCCGTGATGCAACCTATGAGGGATATATGGAGGGGGTGCCATTTGTCCAGGAGAGAGTGAAGTTCATTAAACAAATGAGGGTAGTTGACCAAATAGAGGGAGGAGTAGGAGGGGGACAACTGAATACCTAGATAACGGAGGGAGTGCTTCTTTCACTGAAAGTCAAAGTTAGACCGGAGGAGCTGTAGGGTGGGATCAGAAATATTAAGGGGCAATGCTCCCGTCTTAGTGGGGTTAACTTTATATCCGGAGAGATCGCCATAGTCCTTCAGCACTTGAAGAAGGTTAGGAAGGGAAGTATGAGGATTAGTGAGAGTAAGAAGGACGTCATCCGCGAACAAGCCTATCTTAAAGTCCCTGTCACGAACTAACACGCCAGTGATATCAGGATTGGACCGAACCTGGGAAGCCAAGGGTTCGATACACAAGGCAAATATGAGAGGGGACAAAGGACAGCCCTGACACGTACCATTGCGAATGGGGAACAAAAGGGAAAAGGAGTCAGGGAGTTTGACCGTCCCCAAGGGCTGGGAATAAAGCGCCCTAACCGCCGTGAAAAACGCTCCAGAAAACCCAAATTTTTCAAGGGTGGCAAACATGAACGACCAATCGAGGTGGTCAAAGGCCTTTTCAGCGTCAAGGCTCAGGAGGGTGGGTTTGGCAGAGTGGTTGGCTACATCAATTAGATCCACAATCCTTCTGGTGTTATTTCCCCCCTGACAGCAAGGGAAGAAACCCACCTGGTCCGTATGGATAAAAGACGGGAGCCAAGCGTTAAGCCTATTAGCCAGGATCTTAGTAAAAAGTTTTAAATCAGTATTCAGGAGGGCAATGGGATGATAATTAGAGCAATCCTGGTGGTCCTTACAGGGTTTGGGAACTAGAGTGATATGGGAATGAAGCATAGACTGAGGGATAGGGGCACCGTTCAAGAAGGAGTTGAAGAGGCGACACATATGTGGGAGCAGATCAGAACGGAAAGTCTTTTAGTAGAGGTAGGTAAACCAGTCCGGGCCCGATGCCTTGCCACCCGGGAGAGCTCCAAGGACTGCATCAAGCTCCTCCACCGCAATTGGAGCATTCAAGCTATTGAGCGCTGAGGATGGGAGGCTAGGAAGAGGGCAGTAATCAAGATAAAAATGCAAGGCTGTATCCCAGGCGGCTGGATCCGAACCCGCACGAGAGGAAAGGTTACAGTGCTGGCCAAAAGTATTGGCACCCCTGCAATTCTGTCAGATAATACTCAATTTCTTCCAGAAAATGATTGCAATCACAAATGCTTTGGTAATAATATCTTCATTTAATTTGTCTTCAATGGAAAACCACAAAAAGAATTGTCAAAAAGCCAAATTGGATATAATTCCACACCAAACATAAAAAAGGGGGTGGACAAAAGTATTGGCACCCTTTGAAAAATCATGTGATGCTTCTCTAATTTGTGTAATTAACAGCACCTGTTACTTACCTGTGGCACATAACAGGTGGTGGCAATAACTAAATCACACTTGCAGCCAGTTGAAATGGATTAAAGTTGACTCAATCTCTGTCCTGTGTCCTTGTGTGTACCACATTGAGCATGGAGAAAAGAAAGAAGACCAAAGAACTGTCTGAGGACTTGAGAAGCAAAATTGTGAGGAAGCATGAGCAATCTCAAGGCTACAAGTCCATCTCCAAAAACCTGAATGTTCCTGTGTCTACCGTGCGCAGTCTCATCAAGAAGTTTAAAGCCCATGGCACTGTGGCTAACCTCCCTAGATGTGGACGGAAAAGAAAAATTGACGAGAGATTTCAACGAAAGCTTGTGCGGATGGTGGCTAAAGAACCTCAACTAACATCCAAACAAGTTCTAGCTGCCCTGCAGTCCGAGGGTACAACAGTGTCAACCCGTACTATCCGTACTAGGCTGAGGGTGCCAATACTTTTGTCCGGCCCATTTTTGGAGTTTTGTGTAAAATGATCAATGATTTGACTTTTTTTTTCATTCTCTTTTCTGTTTTTTCATTGCAAGCAAAATAAATGAAGATATTATTACCAAAGCATTTGTGATTGCAATCATTTTCTGGAAGAAATTGAGTATTATCTGACAGAATTGCACGGGTGCCAATACTTTTGGCCAGCACTGTATATGGGTTAGTATAGCAGTCTTTAAATAGGGACGCTATAGAATCAGGGTGGTGGTGTAGAGTGCCATGGGGGTCGCGAATTGCATGTGGGGAAGAGGTGGCTTGGTGATCACGCAAGGTCTTAGCAAGCAGGATATGAGCTTTGTTGCCCCTCTCATAATAACCTATAAAGGAGGAGGACTATAAAGGAGGAGGCGCTGGGTTGCCTGAGTAGCAAGGTCACGAAGGTCTGCTCTAACAACTACCAGCTGATGGAGGACGGAGACCGAAGGGGCCTGAGCCAATCAGTCCGATAGAGATCTAATCCAGGCCAACAGAGTGACTTCCCTAGCCTTTCGATCTTTATTAAATCGGGTAGCTAAGGCTATACAATGGCCCCTCATGGCGGCCTTATGGGCCTCCCAGAGGGTGGAGTCTGAGGAGACGGAATGTACATTGTGACTAAAGTACTCCAAGAGCTGGGTACGGAGGGTAGCACAGGACATTGGAGAATGGAGGAGGGACTCATTCAACCACCAGTGACAACATTTAGACAGGGGACAGCTAAATCAAAACAGGAGCATGATCGGACCAAGAAATAGGGAAATGTCAGCATCAGTTAACAGTCTAAGGGCCAATGTGTTACCAAAGACGTAATCTATTCTAGAGTGCGTCTTGTGGGGGTGGGAGTAGACACGCCAGAGAACATAAAGGGCAGCATAACTAATTAGACAACGGAAGTCTCTGGCAAGTCGTAGCTGGGAGGTGCCTGTGGGCCCGTCAGATAAGGACAATTTGTCCATACATTCGGAGAGGGACATATTGAAGTCACCACCAAATAACAGCGCCGAGCCAGAGAAAGCCTGTAGTCGTCACAATACTTTCCTGAGAAAAGGGATTTGGGACGAGTTGGGGGCATACAGGTTACAGAGAATGACAGGCTGGCCGTGAAGAAGCCCCTCTAAAATTATGTATTGCCCCTCAGGATCAAGGTGGGAGGCAGAAATGGAGATAGGGCAGGAATGGGAGAGCAGGATAGCCACTCCCCCTTTCCTGTGTGTATTGTAGGCAGAATAGGCGACAGGGAAGTAGTGACGGGCAAAATTGAATGACCCGGTGTGGTCAAAATGGGTTTCCTGGAGGAAAGCCACATCCACCCGGAGAGAACGGAGCTCACGCAGGACCATGCGCCATTTAGAGTTGGAGTCCAGGCCCTTAGCATTCAGAGTAATACACTTAGCCATAGGGAAACAACAAAAGAGGCACTAGCAGATGAATAAGAGAACAGACATAGGCAGATCTCACCCGACCTCGAGACAGGTAAGACAGCATGGAGGGACTCATGTAAAGGAGTCATGTAAAGGTGGTCAGTCTCTGGGACGGAGAAACCGTAAACCTAAAGAGAGGGAGGAGGTGGGAAGAGGGGGAAGGAGAAAGAACAAACAAAAAATAATCAAACAACAGTAAAAGAAAAAAATCGTATCATGGACAGGACTAAATCTCCTGACCGGGAGCTAACAGCAAATGACAGGGAAATTATAAGCAAACTAACCAAGAGGGTCCAAAATTGAAAGCCCTAACTGGAAACAGCCCCCACAATGGGGAGGTGGGAGTGGCCAATCAGTAGACAGACCAGTTGGGGATAATAAAAGGTACCAACAGGATTTAAAGAGGAAAACTATAAAGGTAGGAGAGAAAATACTCTCCTACCCTGCCCACCAAGAAAAATGAGAAACCACTGAAATAAAAGACAAGTTAGAAAGGGACCAGTGAGTGGACAACAGATATAAATAATGCATAAGCAGCAAGTATAGGTCAGCGACCAGTAAAGGGAACAGCAAAGCTCCCCAGCAGCCACCAGAAGCTGCAGGAGCAGGCTCCAATTCAGGATGGTGACGTTTCGGCTTCTGTTGAGACCACAATGGAGGCGGAGATTGAGGGGGAACAGCCAGTTCCCAAGCAGGCATGTCCAGGGGGAGAGCAATGTCCATAACCTGAGAAGAATGATTGCAGGTCTGCGTAGGAGAGTAGGGCAGCTGAAAGACCATTGTGCCTGGCGATCAGGGCAAAGGGGAAACCCCACCGGTACAGTATCTGACATTCACGTAACAGCTGGAAGAGAAGGTGCAGATGCCTCCATTTCTGCAGAGTAATCCAGGATAGATCTTGATAAAGTTGTATCTTGGCTCCGTCAAAATCAATGTCCCTAAGGGTCCTTGCCTTGGACAAGATCGCTTCCTTCATGGCAAAGTCATGGACACAGCAGATAACGTCCTGTGGATTAGGCCCAGTGCCCTTAGGGCGCAACACTCTGTATACACGGTCCAGCTTTATTTTATGGGTAGGGGGCTCCTGCAGGATGGAATTAAAGATCGCTTCTAGAGTAGCATGCAAGTCCTCCTCACGAGTAACCTCAGGCAGTCCCTTTACTCTAATATTATTACGCCTGCCCCTGTTATCCAAATCCTCAACATGGCGCTGCAGGTCATTGGACAGATGACATTGAGACAAAACAGAGTCTTGAAGTTGAGAGATGTAGGCACGTGTCTGGTCATGATCATCCTCCAGGGAGTCAACTCGAGATGCAATATGACGAAGATCTTGCTGCAGCGTAGAAATTTCAGTGCGGATTTCCTTCCGACATGCCTCAGTGACTTCAGCAACTAGGGATCGAGTGAGAAACTGGAGCCATTGTGGTGGGAGAGAGGATGGAGGTAGAGCACTCTGTTCAAACTGCTGGATTTGGGAGGCTGGAGGAGGTGCTGGAGGAGATAGGGCTGCGTAGGGAGACATGGAGGGGGTATCCCCAAGTTCCACTTCACCCCCCCAGGAGTGTGCTGGAGAAGCATGCCCAGGCAGTACAGGGATCACTGGAGAGGAATGCACTGGGGGTGGGTGGGAACAGTAATATAGGAGCAGGCAGGAGTGGAGGCAGAGGCTGTGGGAGAGCCAGTACAGGGAGCTGGGACCGGAGGCACCAAGGAAGCTGCCAGCATAGGGAGAAGCCGGGGACTAGAGCGCTGGAGAGCTGAGTCAATGCAGGAGCCAAGCTGTGCATGTGGAGCTGCAGGGGGAAGCGCTGCCAGCGGTGCCATGTTGCTCACTGGAGGAGCGGAGATCGGGACCCCGCCGGCCATATCAGGATGAGGGAGACACTCAGGACCCACCGGTGCAGCCATAGCAGGAGCTGGAAGCAGTGGAGAGGTGGTGGAGCCACTTGGAAGGAACGGAGTGGTCACCGACGGCTCTGGAAGAGGCAGGAGAGAAGCTGGTGTGGCCTGGGAAGATGGCCGCCGCAGCGTGGATGTCCGGTTAGGAGCCAATGGTGGAAGCAGGTAGGAGGCTATCTTGGGCTGTCCAGAGTGGTCGGTGGAGGCAGGGGTCCCTAGGGTGGAGGTCTTTGCTGTTTTTTTCCCCATGGGGGGAAGCAAGGGCTTATTTTGGCCCCCTTTCAGGCGGGCAGGGCAGGAGCTGAGGCAAGGTGCATCCTGCTACATTCAGTCGTAGGCCACGCCCTCCGGAGTTGCCCAGTTATTGTGCTATCTTGGTCCTCTGTATTTTTGCCTGTCAACCAAACACTAGACATACCTATACCTTGCACACCCTCCTTAGCTCTGCTTTTATTAGGTATAAAAGCTATTCCCACTTAAGATACACTGGTAGGTGCCCCACGTAGAACATCTCTTACTAGCAGGCAAATGGAAAACTGCTGTTTCTCCTTCCATGGAGGAATTTATCTCTTAACTCACTACCAACTGCCGATAAGAACAGATATTTGACAGTCATAAAGGTACCCTACTTGCTTTTAGTAAAAACTAGCCCAAATGGCTTGTGTTCTACCCTCCTCTCATCATTTAGCGACATCTCCTAACTACTAACCATTTTAATATTCAATCTCCAGCGGATTACCCCTCCCTACATTTTGGAGATGTCACTTCTCGAGGTCGGATGGGTTTCTTTATGTCCTTTTTTCCACTGTTTTCTTCCCTTCCCTGTTAGCTTCATGTTATGTACAGTATCTATGAGTTCCAGTATTCTCTCTGCAGCACATACATGCCCTTTATTGGCATTGTATACTAATGCACTGTCTGTAACTAGACTTATTAGATTGCATGTGATCCTCAGTATTTAGTTGGCATTGTAATGCACTCTGTATTTGGTTTTGTGCTGTACTTATGATGTAAGTTTAGCTTTTCATGAAAACCAAATAAAAATCAATTAAAAAGGAAAAGATGTGTGGCTTAAAAAAAACACCTGATTTGGGGGTGACCCAGGTGATTTGGGGTGGTCTAGCAGTGAGCTTAAGCATCCCTATATTCAGTGGTGAACCTAGCCTCTTTGCTGCATGAGGCGGACTATAGAAAGACGCCCCCCCCCAAAAAAAAACAAAAAAACAAAAAAAAAAACTGAGTTTCCATGCTACTAGTTTAACACACTGTTACACTGTTATCGTCGCACAATATACACAATACACAAAGTTATAAAACAGTTTTTAAGAATTCTTCTTCCTGTATTACTTCAGTATCAGATCAACAACACGGCATTAACAATGAAAGTAACTTCACACATCTTCTGCCTGGTGGATGGACGAGCCCACGTGGCCCCCATTCTCTATAATAGGAGCCCCGTAGATAGCTGAGTACTGGACTTCGGGTATCTTTGGCACTCCCATTAAAGTGAATGGGAGCCACGCGGGTCGTCCATCCACCAAGTGACACACCTATATATATGGCTGCAGCCAGGCTGGATTCCCACCTAGAGGGGGGAAAAAACCCAATTCTCAGGCTCAGTGGGGTCTCAGCAGACAGACCCCCATCAATCAGGTATTTATCCTCTATCATTTAGGTGAATACAGGACAGTAACATTTTGTGACTTACAGGTGACGTCTCTGACTAATCCTTCACATTTTCCTTCTTTTCCCTTTGGACCGCCATGACCACTTCTTCCAGCTGTGACTTGTCTCTGTAAAGTTTGCAACACAGACATCTTTGGCTCCTCACTTGTCCAGGCATCCAACCCACATTGTCCTCACCTACACAAAGCCCCCATTCTGCTGCTACCCCCAATTATAAAATATGTGATATAACCCCCCATAATGAATATTACTCCCAAGTGCAACTTTATATTAATAATGTCCGTGTGTACCCTGTATAAATAGTGCCCCTTATTAATAATACCCCAGGTGTTAACTAATGAAAAGGTTTTCCAGGTCATTAATAAACCAATCAGTGGGGTTCAAAAACCCAGGACCCCCACTGATCAGCTGTTTGAATGGTACCTGTGTAAGCGCCGTGACCGCTTCTCTGTTTACATAGTGTAATTCATCTCATAGCGGCCATGTAATGTAACTACAGCCTCGTCCTGTACATGTCTACAGTATGTGACAAGGCTACAATTACATCACACGGTCACTATAAACAGACAGCGTATAATATAAACAGGTGCCATAGCCCATGTTTATAGCGCCCCATTTACACACACTATAATGTTCCACAGCAGCCCCTGCACACAGTATTACACAGTGTTATGGCCCGCAGCGGCCCCTGCACACTGTATTATGCCTCGCAGCGGCCCCTGCACACGGTATTATGCTCCATAGTGGCCCCTGCTCACGGTATTATGCCCCGCATTGGCCACTGCACACGGTATTATGTTCCACAGCAACTCCTGCACACAGTTTTATGCCCCATATTGGCCCCTGCACACGGTATTATGCTCCATATTGGCCCCTGCACACGGTATTATGCTCCATAGTGGCCCCTGCACTGGTATTATGCTCTATAGTGGCCCTTGCACTGGTATTATGCCCCATAGTGGCCCCTGCACTGGTATTATCCTCCATAGTGGCCCTTGCACTGGTATTATGCTCCATAGTGGCCCCTGCACTTGTATTATGCTCCATAGTGACCCCTGCACCCGGTATTATGCTGTATAGTGGCCCCTACACTCGGTATTATGCTCTATAGTGGCCCCTGCACTTGTATTATGCTCTATAGTGGCCCCTGTACTTGTATTATGCTCCAGAGTGGCCCCTGCACAGGGTATTATTCTCTACAGTGGTCCCTGCACAGGGTATTATGCCCCATAGTGGACCACCCATGAACTATTATTATACTCTGGGGTCTTTTCAGACCCCAGAGTATAATGATTGGAGACCCAGGGGGAGAATACAAACATAAAAACCAGAGTTACTTACCTATCCTGGACACAGGTGCACTCCTTGCAGCTTTCGGCCCTGTTTAATTGCGCACACACATCAAGTGATCAGGCCGGCGACGCGACCTGATGACATCACCAGAGGCCTCAAGCCTGCTCGGAGTTACATCGGATCGCAGGAGGTGAGTAACATTGGTTTTTATGTTCCCTCACCAACCCGAGGCCTCCGATTATTATACTCCGGGGTCTGAATAGGCCCCGGAGTATAATAATAGTAGTATTTGCGGCCTAACTTACCGATCCCCGCGGCCGCTCACAGCGGCATCCACTTCCCCTTTCTGCGTCCCATAGCAGAAGGGGAAGCGGGGGCGGCCACGAGCAGATGCGGGGTAGGTAAATAAATAGGCCCTGACCTGCCGGGGATACTCCAACAGGTTACGGCCTATTTATATATATATATATATATAAAAAGGCTATACTCACCTGCGATGCCTTGATGCAGCCGCCGCCGCCGCCTCCTCTTCTTGTCCGCGACGTCTGTGTCTCAGCGTAGGCGGCGTGATGACGTCATTGTATCGCCGCCTGTGCTGAGATGCGACGTCTTGTAAACCAGCCCAGGACAGGCCGCGCTCAGCTCTGTTTTTTTTTTTTTTTTTTTAAAGCGGCCTGTCCTGGGCTGGTTTACATTAAATAGTAAAAATGCCGCCCCCCGGACAGTGCCGCCCGAGGCGGCCGCCTCAATTCGCCTAATTAGCGGTGCGCCCCTGCCTATATTACCAACGTAAGTGTAAACATGTGTGGCCCAAGAAGTAGCTATGACAGCCACAGAAATCAGAGAGAGAGAGAGAGAGAGAGATGAGTGTGTGTGAGTGTGTGTGTGTCAGGGAGAAGCTCAACCCTGCAGTGGTTCTCAGCAGAGCAGACAATACAGCTCAGTGAATGTAAAAGTTTATTTATTTATTATGCTTACTTGTATAGCGCCATCATATTCCACAGCGCTTTAAAGTTACTGTGTTTGACACTAAAAACAGTGGAGTACCTTCAGTTGAAACCTGCCTAAAGTTTTGATGATTATAACATTAAAAATAAAAAACCTTTACCTGTATACTCACCCAGTGACTCTACTACCTGCGCCTGCGCAGTTCTTTAGTAAAGCTGGAGTAGTATACCTTGGCCTCACTATGTACATGCCTCGACCACATTCGCTGTGAAGCTGGGGTGTACATTCTCGGTTTCACTAAGCGACTGCTAAGATCCCGAGAGCACCAGAGATGAGTCCTTCAGACTCATCAGACTCATCTCTAAGTAAGTATAAAGGAATTTTTTAATGCGGTTGCAAAGAGTGGTACAACAGGACTTTTTTGGAACACTAAACCCCCAGTCCATAAGGACCTATGGGTGGTTCAGTGTCCCAAATGGACCTGACAGATTCCCTTTAAAGCTGTGCCTCTCTGTACTGAAAATGACCCATTCACTGAATACTTGTGTCTTTTTTGAACATTTTTTTTTACTTTTTACATTTTAATTTTTACTTTTTATTTTAAACCTAAATAGGACCTAAACAAATAACTGATTGCTGGTATAGCCCATTGGCTGTTGAACCCATTGACACCCAATGATTCAAAGTGGGTTCAGATAGGGATGACAGTACAATTGTAAAACCTCAAGTGGCAGCAGAATATAAGTGATTAGTGATAGTTTCTCTCAGCCTGATCAGTACCTGTTTTTAGGTCTATACTTGGTAGTAAATGAGGTTGAAAGAGTCAAAGCCCAATCACTTCAATGGAGTGGGGCAGATTTAGTACCCTCATCAAAATAAAGCATATTTAGAGGGATTTAACAAGACTAGCTTTTTTTTACATTTGATAACTCCTGCTGGAGGATTAGCTTGTTTCATCATAAATCAGAAGCATCTTCAGGCTGACCATGTGCCTACACTGAAAGCTGGCATAGAATTCAGGCATCATTTATGTCAGAAAACTAAATGATGATGAATTACAACACAAGCTCACC
This sequence comes from Leptodactylus fallax, assembly GCA_947044405.1. Lineage (NCBI taxonomy): Eukaryota > Metazoa > Chordata > Amphibia > Anura > Leptodactylidae > Leptodactylus > Leptodactylus fallax. The sequence goes on along the minus strand of CAMRHE010000037.1, from coordinate 3,642,149 downwards.
ACACTTCCTTTTTCAGAAAGTGGCAATCTATTTTCAGAACTAGTTGCAATGTCAAGATTTGTGATTTTCTTACTCCACAAAAGTGGTGTAGGCAGGGCCAGCGTTAGGGAGGGGGCAAACTGGGCAATTGCCCAGGGCCCCGTTGCCAAAGGGGCCCCCGGGATCCGGAGCCTGATGACTCCGGATCCCGGAGTCAGGCCCGGCCATACCAATAACAGAAAGGGACCCAGCGTCATGTGCCACAGGGTCCCTTTCCGAGGTGAGTAAAAATAACAAACATTTTTACTCACCTGTCCTGGCGTCCGACGTCATCTTCTGGCGTTGCGGACATCACCGCTGAGGCCAGGCCTCAGCCTTAGCGATCACGTGGGGCATGCTGACAGCTTGCCTCACGTAATCGCTGAGGCCCAATCACAGGCCTCAGCGGTGACGTCCACAACGCGTGACGTCAGCCGCAGAGAAGAGGAAGCGGTCGCCGGCGGGGATAGCGGAGCAGCGCGAGGAGGCCCAGCAGAGGTAAGGCAAGGTGAGTATAACTGTTTGTTATTTTCCCTTACCTTCCCCGGGACTTTGATAATTATACTCTGGGGTCTGAAGAGACTCCAGAGTATAATATAATACTAGCACTGACGGAGTCTGTAGGGCCACTGTGGAGCATTATACTGGGGGGCCCCCTCTGGATAGCATATATATTGTTTTGGGCCACTGTGGAGCATTATACTGGGGAGGGGACCCTCTGGGGAGCATGTTATATTCTGTGGAGCATTATAATATGGCGGGGGCGGCTCTGGAGAGCATGTTATATTCTGTAGGGTTACAATTGAGCATTATGCTCTCCAGAGGGGCCCCCCAGTATAATTCTCCAAAGTGGCCCCACAGAATATAAAACATGCTCTCCAGAGGACCCCCTCCCCAGTATAATGCTCCACAGTGGCTCCACACAGTATAATATGCTATCCAGAGGGGCCCCACCAGTATAATGCTCCACAGTAGCCCACAACAGTATAATTAAGCTCTCCAGAGCCCCCCCCAGTATAATGCTCCACGGTGGCCCCACACAGTATAATATGCTCTCCAGAGGGGGACCTCCAGTATATTATACTGTGTGGGGCCACCGTGGAGCATTATACTGGGGGGGGGGGCTCTGGAGAGCATATTATACTGTTTTGGGCCACCATGGAGCATTAAACATGGGGGGGGTGGCTGTGGAGAGCATATTATACTGTTTTGGGCCACTATGGAGCATTATACTGGGGGTCCCTAATGGATAGCATATTATACTGCATCAGCAGAGCATATTATATTGTGTTTCGCCACTGGAACATTATACTGGGGGGACATTCTGGGGAGCATAATATATTGTGTGGGGCCACTGTGGAGCAAAATACTGGGGGGGGGGGCACTGTGGAGCATTACACTAGCGCGGGCCCTATGGGGAGCATATTATACTATGGGCCACTCTGGAGCTATATATTGGGGGGAAGGGGCAGTGTGAGGAGCATGTTATACTGTGTGGCGCCACTGTGGAGTGTATTATATTGTGTGGGGCTTTTCGGGATTATATTATACTCTGGGGCCATTGTAGAGCATTATACTGGGGGGGACTATGGGCAGCATATTATATTGTGAGGGACCACTGTGGAGCATTATACTGGGGGAACCCCTCTGGGGAGTATATTATACTGTGTGAAGGCCATTGTGGAGCATGTTATACTGTGTTAGACCACTGTGAAGCATTATACTGGAGGGGCACTGTGGGGTGCATATTATACTGTATGGAGCATACTATATTGTGTGAGGCTGCTGGGGAACATATTGTACTATCTGGGGCCACTAAGGGTTAGTATACTGTGTGGGCCACTGTGGAGTATTATACTGTGTGGAGCATTATATACCATATGGAGCATTATACTGTGGGGGAGGGGGCTCAAAATTCCTGCTGGCAGCCCTGTGTGCTATGTCTGCATCACAGCTCCCTCACTATAATCTTGCACATACGTGTAGTGCCCCATGGCCATGTCATTCCCCCTTCAGTCTGACACTGTATAACGGAGAACTATTACAGTGGGGGAAAAAAGTATTTGTGCAAGTTCTCCCACTTATAAAGATGAGGCCGGCCTGTAATTGTCATCATAGGTAGACCTCAACTATGAGAGACAAAATGAGAAAACATATCCAGAAAATCACATTGTCTGATTTTTAAAGAATTTATTTGCAAATTATGGTGGAAAATAAGTATTTGGTCAATAACAAAAGTTCATCCCAATACTTTGTTCTATATCCTTTGTTGGCAATGACAGAGGTCAAACGTTTTCTGTAAGTCTTCACAAGGTTGGCACACACTGTTGCTGGTATGTTGGCCCCTTCTTCCATGCAGATCTCCTCTAGAGCAGGGATGTTTTGGGGCTGTCGCTGGGCAACACGGACTTTCAACTCCCTCCAAAGGTTTTCTATGGGGTTGAGATCTGGAGACTGGCTAGGCCACACCAGGACCTTGAAATGCTTCTTACGAAGCCGCTCCTTCGTTGCCCTGGCGGTGTGCTTGGGATCAATGTCATGCTGAAAGACCCAGCCACGTTTCATCTTCAATGTCCTTGCTGATGGAAGGAGGTTTGCACTAAAAATCTCACGATACATGGCCCCATTCATTCTTTCATGTACACAGATCAGTCGTCCTGGTCCCTTTGCAGGGAAACAGCCCCAAAGCATGATGTTGCCACCCCCATGATTCACAGTAGGTATGGTGTTCTTTGGATGCAACTCAGCATTCACTCTCCTCCAAACACGAGTTGTGTTTCTACCAAACAGTTCTACTTTGGTTTCATCTGACCATATGACATTCTCCCAATATTCTTCTGGAACATCCAAATGCTCTCTAGCAAACTTCAGACGGGCCCGGATATGTACTGGCTTAAACAGGGGGACACGTCTGGCACTGCAGGATCTGAGTCTCTGGTGGCGTAGTGTGTTACTGACGGTAGCCTTTGTTACGTTAGTCCCAGCTTTCTGCAGGTCATTCACTAGGTCCCCCCGTGTGGTTCTGGGATTTTTGCTCACCATTCTTGTGATCAATTTGACCCCACGGGGTGAGATCTTGCGTGGTGCCCCTGATGGAGGGAGATTATCAGTGGTCTTGTATGTCTTCCATTTTCTAATTATTGCTCCCACAGTTGATTTCTTCACACCAAGCTGCTTGCCTATTGCAGATTCAGTCTTCCCAGCCTGGTGCAGGTCTACCATTTTGTTTCTGGTGTCCTTCCACAGCTCTTTGGTCTTCACCATAGTGGAGTTTGGAGTGTGACTGTTTGAGGTTGTGAACAGGTATCTTTTATACTGATAACAATGTTAAACAGGAGCCATTACACAGGTAATGAGTGGAGGACAGAGGAGCCTCTTAAAGAAGAAGTTACAGGTCTGTGAGAGCCAGAAATCTTGCTTGTTTGTAGGTGACCAAATACTTATTTTCCACCATAATTTGCAAATAAATTCTTAAAACATCAGACAATGTGATTTTCTAGATATGTATTCTCATTTTGTCTTTCATAGTTGAGGTCTACCTATGATGTCAATTACAGGCCGGCCTCATCTTTTTAAGTAGGAGAACTTGCACAATTGGTGGCTGACTAAATACTTTTTTTCCCGACTGTATATATAAGGGTGGGTTACTATATATAATTGGGAAACTTAAATATGAGGGGCTATTTTAAAAAAGGGAACTATTATTTATAAGATGGGCTATTATTTATAAGGGGGGGAACTATTATATATAAGGCATCCATTACAAGGGGGGAGCTATTATTTATAAGAGGGGAACTGTTTATAAGGGGGGTACAATTGTTAAGTGGGCTTATTTATAAAGGGGGCTATTAGTGATAATGGGGACTATTATTTATAAGGGTAACTTATTTATGAGAGGGCTATTATTTATAAGGGAGCAGTATTATTTTTACGGGGTGACTGTTACTGATAAGGGGGAATATTACTGATACAGGGCACTATTTATCATTTATAAGGGAGCTATTACTGATAAAGCTGTAATATTATTTATAAGCAGGGACTATTATTTATAAGAAGGCGCTATAATAACTGATGACTGGGTGCAAAAATCTATTAGGCGGTGCAAAGGTGCTCATTTGAATTGTGAGTGGTAAAATGGGGCTTGTTATTAATTCTTTGTGGGCAGAAAAGAGGCGTTATTATAGGGGTTGCCACTGGAAGACGATGGTGTTGTTTGCATATCAGCATTGGGGGCCCCGCTTTTAATTTTTCCCAAGGCCCCACTTTGTCTAAAACCGGCCCTGGGTGTAGGAGTTTGATGAATCTGCTTCACTTTGTTGTCTTTACCAAATACTCTTTAGGCCTCTCTCGGGTAAATGGAGCTTTATAGACATTTTTAATGTATACACTGGGAGCTTTTTTCATTATCTACCTTAAAGGGTACCTGTGTTTTCATGAAAAGTTGAAATACAGATGCAGCAGTGTTTTTCCAATGACTGTTCATTGATTTTTGTTTCCCTCTGTGATAAGATATCACTCTGCAACAGATAACCAATTGCAGACTTTTGAGTGAACTCAGCTATATCTGTATCTGCAGGGTCTTGCTTGGCAGTTTGGTTTCTGGCTGTATACATTTTCATATGTGGTGTCCTATATGTTTTTTACACAAAGTGTTTACATTTTTGTCCAAAATCACATGCTCTATTAAATGAGACTAAGTTGTCTGAAAAGTTAGTGACCATTTAAATGTAGGGTTTAGACACAATGGGGGAATTCAAGACTGGTATTTCCTACATCAGTCTTAGTCCATTTCTCCGCTAGTGTGAGATGTGCCAGAATTATTACAAGGCGCATATTTTGATGCAAACTGGAAATGTGCCACTTTTGCGGCAGAAAATTTTAATAAGTTTTCCCAAATGTGTGCCGAGTAAAAGAAATAATTAAGAACCAAAGATATTCTCATTGTCTTCACATATGGTGCTACCCTTATGACATTTCTTTATTCTTTCTTTGTTGTCACTAATGCTACATGCTGTACAGTGCTTTCTTGTCAAATATTGTCATTGTATGAATACAATTGTCACTAGAGGCTGAAAACATACAATTAGAGAAAGTGTGCAATTAATTATAATGGAGAATTATTCAAGCGGTGAAAAGCTAAAGCACTTTCCAACAGGACAGATTCTGAACAAAGTATGAGAAATAATGGGATTGGAAATGGTTGGGTATATTTTATTGCATGGAGCCAAATAACGACAGGTATATCTAGCAGGAATTTCCCTTGTTGCACAAATCTCTGGCAGCTTCTCTAGGTCAGGAATAGGTGAGGAGGGCATGAGTCAAGAATTTTGTATCTACTGCAGTAAATTAAAACCATATTGCTAGAATAGTAATAGATGCAATCAGTATAGGAAGCACATGAAATTTTTAATAGCTTAAAAGTTGACAACTTTTGCAATATGTTTAAATATGGTCCACAGACTTCATGTTGGTTTACCATATGTTGGTTTACACTTTCTTGTAGGTTTTTCAGCTCCTTGGAATGTCTATTATCAGACAGTTAATTGTATGTCTATAGACTCAAGGTATGTGACTATAGAAACAAATTTATCATTCACCTATATATATATAACTAACAGCTCTTAAACCCCATTTAGGGACAGCGGTAGGTAGCCAGATATTTATCCCACTCCCATCTCCAATACTTTTCTCGAGCAACATCAGTGCTCTGGAACACTTTACCCCGAACAATCAGATTAAGAATAAGGCCCCACGTAGCAGGCCGCAGCAAAAAATCGTTGCAGGAAAAACCGCGGCGGAAATGCATCATGGTTCTTTCCGCAGCACTTTTCACAGAAAGTCCGGACTTTATGCTTCCCTTATACCTATAGGGAAACTGCCGGCATTTCCATAGGTATAGTTGACATTCTGCGATTTCCAAAACTGCAACGGTTCTGGAAATCGCAGCGTTTCCAATGTATGTATTTTTCCACAGTGTGTGGATGGGATTCGCAGTGTAAAACGTAGTGTTTTTTTTCTGCGGCATTTCTGTTGCAGCCAAACTGTGGCATCTACACCACGTGGGGCCCCAGCCTAATACCCAACTATGGCAGCTTTACAAATGCCCCCAAATCACATCTGGTTAAGCAGGCTTATGACATAACCTGATCACATTGTTTTACACCTCCACACACTAAGCTAACATTTCTTATGCTAAGCTATCCTTCCTGCTCTATTCCTCAGAATCTGACCGCTCCATCTAGAAGTTACCCTGCACTCCATGCACTTAGTATCTGTATATTCACAGATACCGGCTGGTGAAGGCTCATACTATTAATTGTTATTAATTATTTAAAAATCATACAATGTGATTTTCTGGATTTTGTTTTTAGATTCTCTCTCTCACAGTTGAAGTGTACCTACAATAAAATTACAGACCTCTCCATTTTTTGTAGGTGGGAAAATTTACAGTGTATCAAATACTTATTTTCCCCACTGTACATATCATGTAGGTCAGACCTGTGCTGGTTGTAAGGCAACTGGCTGCATTTTTCCTTTTTTTTTGCAAGAGTTTTGGATGCTGCAACAATTTTTGATTAGCAAATATATTTTGTTTACCTTTTCATTCAGTTTTAGCATTAATGTCCCTGTGGGGACCAGGAATAGGCCTGGCCAGTAGTCTATATGTAAATTAAAGGGGTTATGTGGGGAGACAAAAGTCTTCGTAGTGCATTTATTGCACTGTATAAACATCAGTACTCATATACGTGATAGTCCTCCAGCACCCTGATTATTAGAACTGCAGAGCGCAGCTGGGGACCCTGGAAGTCTTGTTTGTCTGCCTTTCATGGTGATGCTCTGACTCTCAATCACATGCAGGGGCGCACCGCTAATGAGGCAAATTGAGGCGGCCGCCTCAGGCGGCACTGTCCGGGGGGCGGCATTTTTACTATTTCATGTAAACCAGCCCAGGACAGGCCGCTGTAAAAAAAAAAAAAAAAAACAGAGCTGAGCGGGGCCTGTCCTGGGCTGGTTTACAAGACGTCGCATCTCAGCGCAGGCGGCGATACAATGACGTCATCACTCCGCCTACGCTGAGACACAGACGTCGCGTACAAGAAGAGGAGGCGGCGGCTGCATCAAGGCATCGCAGGTGAGTATAACTTTTTTTTTATATATATAAATAGGCCGTAACCTGTTGGAGTATCCCCGGCAGGTCAGGGCCTATTTATTTACCTACCCCGCGTCTGCTCGTGGCCGCCCCCGCTTCCCCTTCTGCTATGGGACGCAGAAGGCGAAGTGGATGCCGCTGTGAGCGGCCGCGGGGATCGGTAAGTTAGGCCGCGGGCCGCAAATACTACTATTATTATACTCCGGGGTCTCTTCAGACCCCAGAGTATAATAATCGGAGGCCTCGGGTTGGTGAGGGAACATAAAAACCAGTGTTACTCACCTCCTGCGATCTGATGTAACTCCGAGCAGGCTTGAGGCCTCTGGTGACGTCATCAGGACGCGTCGCCGGCCTGATCACGTGACGTGTGTGCGCAATTAAACAGGGCCGAAAGCTGCAAGGAGTGCACCGGTGTCCAGGATAGGTAAGTAACTCTGGTTTTTATGTTTGTATTCTCCCCTGGGTCTCCAATCATTATACTCTGGGGTCTGAAAAGACCCCAGAGTATAATAATAGTTCATGGGTGGTCCACTATGGGGCATAATACCCTGTGCAGGGACCACTGTAGGGCATAATACCCTGTGCAGGAGCCACTCTGGAGCATAATACAAGTACAGGGGCCACTATAGAGCATAATACAAGTGCAGGGGCCACTATAGAGCATAATACCAAGTGCAGGGGCCACTATAGAGCATAATACCGGGTGCAGGGGTCACTATGGAGCATAATACAAGTGCAGGGGCCACTATAGAGCATAATACCGAGTGCAGGGGCCACTATAGAGCATAATACCGGGTGCAGGGGTCACTATGTAGCATAATACAAGTGCAGGGGCCACTATAGAGCATAATACCGAGTGCAGGGGCCACTATAGAGCATAATACCGGGTGCAGGGGTCACTATGGAGCATAATACAAGTGCAGGGGCCACTATGGAGCATAATACCAGTGCAAGGGCCACTATGGAGGATAATACCAGTGCAAGGGAACCTATGGAGCGTAATACCAGTGCAAGGGCCACTATAGAGCATAATACCAGTGCAGGGGCCACTATGGAGCATAATATCGTGTGCAGGGGCCAATATGGAGCATAATACCGTGTGCAGGGGCCAATATGGGGCATAAAACTGTGTGCAGGAGTTGCTGTGGAACATAATACCGTGTGCAGTGGCCAATGCGGGGCATAATACCGTGAGCAGGGGCCACTATGGAGCATAATACCATGTGCAGGGGCCACTGAGAGGCATAATACAGTGTGCAGGGGCCGCTGCGGGCCATAACATTGTGTAATACTGTGTGCAGGGGCTGCTGTGGAACATTATAGTGTGTGTAAATGGGGTGCTATAAACATGGGCTATGGCACCTGTTTATATTATACGCTTTCTGTTTATAGTGACCGTGTGATGTAATTGTAGCCTTGTCACATACTGTAGACATGTATAGGACGAGGCTGTAGTTACATGACATGGCCGCTATGAGATGAATTACACTATGTAAACAGAGAAGCGGTCACGGCGCTTACACAGGTACCATTCAAACAGCTGATCAGTGGGGGTCCTGGGTTTTTGAACCCCACTGATTAGTTTATTAATGACCTGGAAAACCTTTTAATTAGTTAACACCTGGGGCATTATTAATAAGGGGCACTATTTATACAGGGTACACACGGACATTATTAATATAAAGATGCACTTGGGGGTATTATTCATTATGGGGGGTTATATCATATATTTTATAATTGGGGGTAGCAGCAGAATGTGGGCTTTGTGTAGGTGAGGACAATGTGGGTTGGATGCCTGGAAAAGTGAGGAGCCAAAGATGTCTGTGTTTCAAACTTTACAGAGACAAGTCACAGATGGAAGAAGTGGTCATGGCGGTCCAAAGGGAAGAGAAGGGAAATGTGAAGGATTAGTCAGAGACGTCACCTGTAAGTCACAAAATGTTACTGCCCTGTATTCACCTAAATGATAGAGGATAAATACCTGAGTTATGGGGGTCTGTCTGCTGAGACCCCCACTGAGCCTGAGAATTGTTTTTTTTCCCCCCACTAGGTGGGAATCCAGCCTGACCGCAGCCATATATATAGGTGTGTCACTTAGTGGATGGACGAACCCGCGTGGCTTTCATTCACTTCAATGGGAGTGCCAAAGATACCCGAAGTCCAGTACTCAGCTATCTGCGGCGCTCCTATTATAGAGAATGGGGGCCACGTGGGCTCGTCCATCCACCAAGCAGAAGATGTGTGAAGTTACTTTCATTGTTAATGCCGTGTTGTTGATCTGATACTGAAGTAATACAGGAAGAAGAATTCTTAAAAACTGTTTTATAACTTTGTGTATTGTGTATATTGTGCGACGATAACAGTGTGTTAAACTAGTAGCATGGAAACTCAGTTTTGTTTTTTTTTTTTGGGGGGGGGGATCTTTCTATAGTCCACCTCAGGCAGCAAAGAGGCTAGGTTCACCACTGATCACATGACCAACCCTGCTCTACTTTATGCAAAAACAATATGAGTAGAGTGGAGTTTGTGATGTAACAAAGCGCCAGAGTGCAGGTACAAGAGGTTGAACACAGGTACTTCAGTAAATATGTTTATCTAGCATAGTGAATGCACTGTGGAAACTTCTCTCTCCACATAACCCCATTAAGGCTGAGGCCCCACAATGCAGAAACACAGCTTTTTTTGTTGCAGATTTTGCTGTGTTTTTTTGAGCCAAAGCCAAGAATGGCTACAAAAGGAATGGGAAATATACAGGAAGCTCTTATACTTTTACCTTCTGCTCAATCCATTCCTGGCTTTGGCTCAAATAAACACAGCAAAATCTGCAACAAAAAAGCTGCGTTTCCACAACGTGGGCCTCAGCCTAAAGCAGGGTAGTGGAGTCAGAGCTGTGGAGTCAGTCGGAGTTGGGACCAATTTTCCAAATAAAATGTTTAACTATTTTTAAAATTATATTATAAAATTATTGGTATTGTATTATTAATTAGATGTATAGTTTGTTGCATATTTACTATTATAGGAATTGAGTCACTAGCTTTTATTCCTGCTTCTAACTGACAATAGATGTTAGCCATTCATGAAGGAGTCGGAGTCAGAATTGGGGCTAGAGTTGGAGACAGGCTGTGGAAAAATAGTCAAAAAAAGAGTCTAAGGCTACGGCCCCACATTGCAGAAACGCAGCTTTTTTGTTGCAGATTTTGCTGTGGTTTTTTTTGATCCAAAGTCAAAAGTGGCTATAAAAAATGGTAAATATATAGGAAGTACTTATACTTCTACCTTCTGCTCAGTCCATTCCTTGCTCCTTTGGCTCCACAATGTGGGGCCTTAGCCTTTTTTTTTTTTTTTTTTTTCAAGATGGCGCCGCTGGAGTGGCAGCCTGTTACAGCAGCTCCTGCTCACCTCGATCTTTCTCTTCTCTTCCTTTCTTTGGTTTGTCTTATCACTCTACGTAAGGGGCATTGCACTATGAAGAACCATATGAGGACTTGGACTTGGATTTTTGTAATACTTTTTGTTTGTTTTGTTATGCTTCAATGGGAACTATTGTGTCAGGAGATCCTGCCTGTGGCCAGGATTCTTTTGTTTACTCCAGGGATGAACTGTTGCAGTTTAGAGACACAGCAGGGCTGCATGCTACTAGACCAGACATCCCCCAGGAACTTAGGAGGAAGAAGAGAAGGGGGTTTAGAGCTGGTGCCATTCGGAGGATTAGGAGGAGATGTTTTAGACCTGTTCTCCCCTCCATCATTATGGGCAATGTGAGATCTCTTGCAAACAAGATAGACGAACTGGCGGCACTCACCAGGCATCATCAGGAGTTTCAGTAGTGTAGCATAATGTTGTTTACATCGGCAGCACGGTGGCACAGTGGTTAGCACTGCAGCCTTGCAGTGCTGGAGACCTGGGTTCAAATCACATCTGCAAGGAGTTTATATGTTCTCCCCGTGTTTGCGTGGGTTTCCTCCGGGTACTCTGGTTTCCTCCCACACGCCAAAGACATACTGATAGGGAATGTAGATTGTGAGCCCTATATGGGACAGTGACTGACAATGTCTGTAAAGCGCTACGGAATATGATGGCGCTATATAAGTAAGCTTAATAAATAAATAATAAATTTACAGAGACTTGGCTCACCGAAGTTACTCTGGACACACTTGTCTCCTTAGACGGCTTTAAACTCCTTTGGGTGGACAGGACAAGGGAGAGCGGTAAGAGGGAAGGAGGAGGGCTGGCGATATTTGTGAATGATAGATGGTGTAACCCTAGGTACATTGTGATTAAGGAACAAACTTGCTGTAAGGACGTTGAACTGTGAGCATGAGACTTTTTTATTTACCAAGGGAACTATCATATGTTATCGTGATGGCTGCATATGTCCCCCCCCCCCCCGCGAAAGCTGCCTGTGAGGTCCTACAAGCCACGGTGAGCCAGTTGCAGTCGCTACACCCCCAGGGTCTCCTTCTTGTGTCTAGAGATTTAAACCATGTCTCTCCATCATCCACACTGCCCAGTCTTACACAGTATGTAACCTGCCACACAAGAGATAACAAAACATTGGACCTGTTCTTTGCCAATGCGAGGAAGGCATATAACTCATCAGCCCTACCGCCCCTAGGAAGATCAGATCACAATCTAGTGCATCTCCGACCTGTGTACAAGCCACTTGTACATTGAGAACCAGCTGTCACCCGCACAGTGAGGATATGGTCCGAGGAGAGTGATGAGGCTCTGAGGGACTGTTTTGACACAACCGCATGGGAAATGCTGCAGGATTCCTATAGTGAAGACATAGAAGGACTCACACACTGCATAACGGACTACATTAATTTTTGTGTGGACAACACAGTACCCAAAACAGTGGTGAGGTGCTTCTCCAACAACAAACCATGGATTAACTCTGATATAAAAACACTACTCAAGGAGAAAAAGATGGCATTCAAGGCAAGAGATAAGGAGGGGCTGAGGGAGGTACAAAATGAGCTGAGGCATCAAATCAGGCAGGAAAAAGCCAATTATAAGAGAAAAATGGAAGAACAAATGAAAAGAAAAGACATAAGTACAGTCAGGGCCGGTTTTAGACAAAGTGGGGCCCTGGTCAAAATTAAAAGCGGGGCCCCAAATGCTGATATGCAAACAACACCATCGTCTTGCAGTGACAACCCCTATAATAACGCCTCCTTTCTGCCAGCAAAAAAAGTAATAACAAGCCCCATTTACCACACACAATTCAAATGAGCACCTTTGTACCGCCTAATAGATTTTTGCACCCAGTTATTATAGCGCCTCCTTATAAATAATAGCCCCTGCTTATAAATAATATTACACATTATCAGTAATAGCTCCCTTATAAATGATAAATAGGGCCCTGTATCAGTAATATTCCCCCTTATCAGTAACAGACACCCCGTAAAAATAATACTGCTCCCTTATAAATAATAGCCCTATCATAAATAAGTTACCCTTATAAATAATAGTCCCCATTATCACTAATAGCCCCCTTTATAAATAAGCCCACTTAACAATTATACCCCCCTTATAAATAGTTCCCCTCTTATAAATAACAGCTCCCCCTTATAATGGATGCCTTATATATAATAGTTCACCCCTTATAAATAATAGCCCGTCTTATAAATAATAGTTCCCCCTTATAATAGCCCACTCATATTTAAGTTTCCCAATTATATATAGTAATTCACCCTTATATATAATAGTTTTCCGTTATACAGTGTCGGACTGAAGGGCCTTAGGCCCACCAGAGGATCTTGTTCTGGGGCCCCACCCAACAGCTTCCTGCTAATAGCATACACCGCGGCTCAACATATGTGCTGACTATCTGGGGTTACTGAGTATGTTCCCAGTATAGTCAGCCCCTACAGTACTGTGCAGGTCCCAATAACTTCAGGGCCGGTTCATGCACAGTACTGTATGGGAAATGACATGGCCATGGATCACTACACGTATGTGCAAGATTATAGTGAGGGAGCTGTGATGTAGACATAGCACACAGGGCTGCCAGCAGGAATTTTGAGCCCCCCCCCCCCACAGTATAATGCTCCCCAGTATAAAATGCTCCCCTGAACCCTCCACAGTTTCCCCACATGGTTTATAATGCTCCACAGTGGACCCACACAGTATAAAATGCTCCCCTGAGCCCCCCATAGTGGCCCCACAAGGTATATAAGGCTCCACACAGTATACTACCTCTTAGTGGCCCCATACAGTAAAATATGCTGCCCAGCAGCCCCACACAATATAATATGCTCCATACAGTATAACATGCATCCCACAGTGCCCCCCCAGTATAATGTTCCACAGTGGCCTAACACAGTATAACATGCTCCACAATGGCCTCCACACATTTTAATATACTGCCCAGAGGGGTTCCCCCAGTATAATGCTCCACAGTGGTCCCCCACAGTATAATATGCTACCCACAGTCCCCCCCCCAGTATAATGCTCTACAATGGCCCCACAGAGTATAATATGCTCCCGAGAAGCCCTACACAATATAATAAACTCCACAGTGTCCCACACAGTATAACAGGCTTCCCACACTGCCCCTTCCCCCCCCCCAGTATAAAGCTCCACAGTGGCCCATAGTATAATATGCTCCCCAGAGGGCCCCCGCTAGTATAATGCTCCACAGTGCCCCCCCCAGGATTTTGCTCCACAGTGGCCCCACGCAATATATAAAGCTCCCCAGAGTGTCCCCCCAGTATAATGTTCCACAGTAGGCCCCACACAGTATAATATACTACCCGGAGGACCCTCTAGTATAATGCTCCTTAGTTCCCCCCCGAATAATGCCCCACAGTGGCGCCACGCAATATAATATGCTCTGCAGATGGTCCCCCCAGAATAATGCTCCACAGTGACCCCACACAGTATAACATGCTCCAGAAAGACCTCCACACAGTATAATATACTGCCCAGAGAGGTTCCCCCAGTATAATGCTCCACAGTGGCCCAAAACAGTATAATATGCTCTCCAGAGGGCCCCCCACAATATAATGCTCCATGGTGGCCCCACACAGTATAATATGCTCTCCAGAGGGGCCCCCCAGTTAATTCTCCAAAGTGGCCCCAGAGATATACTGTCTCCAGGCCCCCCTATTGCCGGCCCCTCGTTTTCTATCCAGAGGGCCCCCCACAATATAATGCTCCATGGTGGCCCCACACAGTATAATATGCTCTCCAGAGGGGCCCCCCAGTATAATTCTCCAAAGTGGCCCCAGAGAATATAACATGCTCTCCAGAGCTCCCCCACATTATAATGCTCCACAGAGGCCCCATACAGTATAATATGCTATCCAGAGGGGCCCCCTCAGTTAAATGCTCCACAGAGGCCCCACACAGCATAATATGCTATCCAAAGGGCCCCCTCCCCAGTATAATGCTCCACAGGAGCCCCACACAGTATAATACACTATCCAGAGGGCCCCCCCAGTATAATGCTCCACAGGAGCCCCACACAGTATAATACACTATCCAGGGCCCCCCCCCCCAGTATAATGCTCCACAGGGGCCCCACACAGCATAATATGCTATCCAAAGGGCCCCCTCCCCCAGTATAATGCTCCACAGGAGCCCCACACATTATAATACACTATCCAGAGGGGGCCCCCCAGTATAATGCTCCACAGGAGCCCCACACAGTATAATACACTATCCAGAGGGGCCCCCCCCAGTATAATGCTCCACAGTAGCCCTACAGAATACCTTAGTGCTAGTGTTATATTATACTCTGGGGTCTCTTCAGACCCCAGAGTGTAATAAGCGAAGGCCCCGAGGAAGTAAGGCAAAATAACAAACAGTTATACTCACCTTGTCTTACCTCTGCTGGGCCTCCTCGCGCTGCTCCGTTATCCCCTCCGGCACCGGCTTCTTCTTCTCTGCGGCTGACGTCACGCGTTGTGGACGTCACCGCTGAGGCCTGTGATTGGGCCTCAGCGGTTACGTGAGCACGCCCCACGTGACCGCTGAGGCCAGGCCTCAGCACCTCAGTGGTGTTGTCTGGAACGCAAGAAGATGACATCGGATGCCAGGACAGGTGAGTAAAAATGTTTGTTATTTTTACTCACCTGTTATCGATATGGCCAGTCCTGACTCCGGGATCCGGAGTCATCAGGCTCCGGATCCCGGGGCCCCCTTTGTGGTCGGGGCCCTGGGCAATTGCCCAGTTTGCCCCCCCTAACGCCGGCCCTGAGTACAGTCTGGAAAGGGCTTAAGTCAATTTCTGGTCACAGACAGTCTGTCTCCCAGGTAGAAGCATATGTTAATTGGCTTAATGAACTAAATCTATTCTTCAATAGATTTGAGCACACACCAGCTCCTCCCACTCCAGCATTTCATTCAGTCCCCTCTACCACATTGACTCCACCCCCTGTGGCTATTTCCCACCAGACCAGTAAATCCAGGAATCTGTCATTATCTGACCACAGTCTGACCTTCACATGTGCCCAGGTGAGAAGGGAGCTGAAAAAGATCAAAGCTGGGAAGGCTACAAGGCCAGATGGAATCAGTGCAAGGCTAATTAAGACTTGTGGGGATCAGCTATGTGGTGTTATTACATACAGTATATGTTTAATATGAGCCTGAAACTGGAAATAGTACCTGATCTGTGGAAATCTTCTTGTGTGGTACCGGTTCCAAAGAAACCTCATCCTATGGACCTTAACGACTACACACCTGTAGCATTGACATCCCACCTGATGAAGATTTTAGAGAGACTGGTTCTCACACATCTCCGCCCTCTAGTGAGCCCGTCTATGGACCCTCTCCAGTTTTCTTATCGGCCAGGCATTGGGGTGGATGATGCCATCATCCACCTTCTGCACAGGGCTCTTTCTCACCTGGAGAAACCAGGGAACACTGTGAGAATAATGCTCTTTGATTTCTCCAGTGCTTTTAACACCATACAGCCAGGGTTACTGAGAGACAAGCTGGCCCTTGCTGGAGTGGACCACCACCTCTCCAACTGGATCCTAGACTACCTCACAAATCGACCTCAGAATGTGAGAGCCCAGGACTGTGTGTCAGATACCGTGATCTGTAATACGGGGGGCACCTCAGGGTACAGTTCTTGCCCCTTTCCTCTTCACACTGTACACTGCAGATTTTAGGTGCAACTCATCTAGCTGCTACCTACAGAAGTATTCTGATGACTCGGCAATAGTAGGCCTCATCACAGACGAAGATGACAGGGAGTACAGAGAACTGAACCGGGATTTTGTGGACTGGTGCCAGCGGAACCACCTTAGGATTAACGCTGGGAAGACCAAGGAGATGGAGGTGGACTTTCGTAAATGCAGATGCCCTCCTAAACCAGTGGACATCCAGGGGACGGGCATCGAGATTGTCAACACCTATAAGTACCTGGGTGTGCTCCTTAATAATAAGCTGGACTGGGCAGATCACATGGATGTCCAGTACAGGAAGGGCCACAGCAGGCTCTACCTGCTTAGGAGGCTGAGAGCCTTTGGAGTCCAGCGGGCACTTCTTAGGACTAGTGGCATCAGCCATCTTCTTTGGAGTGGCCTGCTGGGGGAGTAGTATATCAACCAGGGATAGAAATAAACTCGACAAGCGGATTAGAAGGGCCAGCTCTGTCCTTGGGAGTCCCCTGGACCCTGTGCAGGTGGTGGGTGACAGAAGGATACTGCCCATGGTGAGCTCCATGCGGGAGAATAACTCCCATCCCATGCAAGAGACCGTGATAGTGCTGGGCAGTACTGTCAGTAACCGACTACTTCACCCTAAGTGTGAGAAGGACAGCTATCAGAATTCTTTCCTCCCCGCTGCGGTTAGGCTGTACAACCAACACCGACCTAAGAGGAGATCAGTCCATACAGAAAACTGAAATATCTTTCTGTTGTGATATCCCCCTCTGCTACTTTTTACCTGTACCATTCTGTCTGTCTACTATCAATGGAATGCCTCTACCTTGGAAAATTTTGTATATATTGTATTTGTATTGCTTATCTTTGCATTGCATATCTTTGCTGCTGTAACACACTGAATTTCCCCATGGTGGGACTATTAAAGGATTATTATTATTTTTATTATTACACATGCTGGAGCAAATGCATAGTATATAGTGTAGCCCTATTTGGGGGGGGGGGTATGAGTATTATCCCTCCCGCAACAGACTCTGGCGCTGACCTGTGTGTATAATGGAACCTGAAGCCTTCGCTGAAGGGAAGAGTGGGAACATATATGAAATATATCAGTGCCTCCACCCAGGATAGAGCCTCTGTACTACAGGGAGGATCTTTTCCTGGGACTTACCCATGAAGTACAGTTAGTAGCCTTAACAAGGATCACTGTACTAATCTCACAGTCTGAAGAATACATACATATACCACATAAGGTTATAACAGTAGCTTTATAAGAATCAACAGGGTAATAATACATACATACAATATACTCAGAACACAGCAATACTACAACAACCAGCAAGTCCTCAACCGTCTTAGGTTATATACCCGGGTATATATATAGATATATAGCAAGAGTCCGGTGCACAATACCTCCAGGCAACAGAAGAGATGCAGGGGCCCCTGTGGATGACTGTGGATCCTCGGATTCTTCCAGGAGATGACAGACAGCCGATCAGGAGATGATGATGATGATGGTGAGATTCTTCACAGGCAGCAAACAGGGCGACGGTGACGGCAGTAGATGCAGGCCTGACTACCCTAACACTGAGTCCTTAACCTGCCAGCTAAACTACTAGTGCCACCGGGCCTCTAACTAGCTAGTTGGCCTTCGGAAGCCTAACCTATCACTGCCCTGAACTATATATATATATGGATCCCTAACTACGGTTACTAGCTAGGTCCTGTGAGTATATAGGGGGTAACACATACCTAACTATATACTGTGAAGTAAAGAGGAACAAGTGGCTCTTAGACTCCCCCAGACATAACATGTCTGTCTCAGCAGCTCTGCTCACATCTCTCCCCCCAGAAGCTCTGCCTCACATGTGTCTGACTCACTGTATTTACAAAACAAAACTTGCACTAAATGCCTGGGGTCTCTGAAGCCAAACTGCAGGGGCAAAGAAGCCAGATACATTATATACTAGTAGAAATGGCAGTTCCCTACACTCTCCCTCTGGTGAAATCTTTACATCACGTCAAAGACATACAAAGTCATAGTATACAGTCAACATTACCAATGACAATATCAATATGGTTGCTTTTGCATTTACAGAGTCACAACAGGTTAATAGGTATACATGCCAGCAGGAGCGAAAATTGGTAACATATTGACCAAAGTGGACACTGCACCCACCCAAGCATGGTATAAATGAGGCTGAGTAGTAAATCTGGGGTCCCCCAAACTATCATATGTCAGCATAGGTGGAGGGTGTCTAATTCTCTCTCCTCTCCGTACCTCTCTCTGAGGTAAACTAGCATGTCCAGGCCCTAAACTAGGGTTGTCTGCCATGGGAGGGGATGGTGCTGGTGGCGTAGGAGAGCTTGATCCCTGCTCATCTGTAGACACAGATCTAGGTACGAATTCTGGAGTTTGAGGGTTCATAGGTCTCCCTGAAGGAGAAGATACTGGTGATCTAGGAACTTCAGGAGCCACAGTCCAATCACTCTCAGGAGTTTCAGGAAGGTCAGGTGGAATATCGGCTAAGGACTGTGGAGAATCGCAGGCCGAGCCATCATTGGAGATATCCATACCATCAATCTGAGGTACAGGCAACAAATGATTTCTATGCCAAGTCCTGATCCTCCCGTCCCGTCCTTTTATCTTGTAGACTGGTATTCCAGACAACCGATCTACCACTGTAAAGAGTTCACTCCGCCATCGATCAGCCAGCTTATGTTTTGCAGATGCTCCTAAATTCCGTAGCAGAACATGGTCCCCAGGGTTCAATTCTCGGTATCTTACTCGAAGATCAAATCTCCTTTTATTTCCTTCATTCACTTTGGCCGCATTTTCCTCAGCCAGCTGATAAGCACTCTTAAGCGTTTCTTTCAAACGTGCCACGTATCGGTAATGATCTCGATGACTGATACCATCGGTAGAGACTCCCAACAAGATGTCAATAGGTAGCCTAGGCTCTCTTCCAAACATCAGAAAGTATGGTGAATATCCTGTGCTCTCGTGCCTTGTACTATTATAGGCATGCACCATAGCCTCCACTTTTCGACTCCAGGATCGCTTATCCTCAATTCGTAAGGTACCAAGCATATCAAGTAAAGTCCTGTTAAATCTTTCAGGAAGGGCATCTCCCTCTGGATGGTAAGGCGTCGTCCGACTTTTGCGGATGTTCAACAACTGAAGTAACTCTTTGATCAGGTTACTCTCAAAATCCCGGCCTTGATCAGAATGCAACCGGTGTGGTAAGCCATAATGGATAAAATACTTTTCCCAAAGCACTCTTGCAACAGTGACTGCTTTTTGATCCTTAGTCGGAAAGGCTTGAGCATATCGTGTGAAGTGATCAGTCACCACCAATACATTTCCAAATCCTCTGGAGTCGTTGTCAATACAAAGGAAGTCTATGCAGACAAGATCCATGGGGCCCGAACTCTTCAAGTGTCCCATGAAGGCCGCTCGAACCGGGACAGTCTTCCTCTGCAAACATCTGCGACAGCACCTACACAGACGAGTCACGGTATCTCTCATTTTGGGCCAGTAGAATCGGTCTTGTATTAGGCCATAAGTCTTCTCAGGTCCCAAATGACCATGATAATCATGCAGACTTCGGAAAATCATCTTCTGAAAGCAGCTTGGAATAACTAGTTGGCGCCTTCCAGGGTGATCATGATACAGCACCACACGATAAAGTAGGCCATTGTCTATTTCAAACTTCTCCCAATCTCGTAGAAGTTGACTGCATTCAGAGGGTAGGGATGTCTTTAACATTTCTCTGTCTTGAGAACTCACTGCTTGATAAAGAGGTCCAATTAAAGGATCAGTCTTTTGACTCCAGATCATTCGCTTTGAAGATATAGAACAACTCTCAAAGGATCCTAAAGCGGCAGGGTAGGCAAACATGTCTGGTACAGCTTCGGGACCTCCCCCAATAGAGTCAATAAGCCGAGTTTCAGAAAAGGCTACTCGGTCTTCAACTACAGCAGCCATGGCACACAAAGCTCCTACTCCAGGACTTGGCACTTCTTCCCATTCATCCACTACTTCCGGACTAGGTAATCCAGGCCGTCTTGATAGAGCATCTGCCCCAATGTTCTTAGGCCCCGATTTATACTTGAGTGTGAATTGGTAGTTGGATAAAGCTGCCAACCAGCGATGTCCTGTAGCATCGAGCTTAGCGGTTGACAAAACGTATGTCAGTGGATTGTTGTCTGTTCTTACTTCAAAC
Organism: Leptodactylus fallax; assembly: GCA_947044405.1. Taxonomy (NCBI): domain Eukaryota; kingdom Metazoa; phylum Chordata; class Amphibia; order Anura; family Leptodactylidae; genus Leptodactylus; species Leptodactylus fallax. The sequence goes on along the minus strand of CAMRHE010000037.1, from coordinate 3,621,639 downwards.
GTGGCTCCGTATAAATAGTCATGTAATTTATCAACAATGGCCCACTTGAGCGCCAAAAACTCCAATTTATGTACTGGATAATTTTTCTCGCTGGGAGAAAGACTTCGACTTATGAAAGCTATGGGCCGTAACCCGGCGGGGTATTCTTGGTGCAGCACGCCACCTAATCCTTCAAAGCTGGCATCTACATGTAGCACATATGGCTTCTGTGCATCAGCATAAGCCAGAACGGGAGCTTCTGTCAATTTCTTCTTCAACAACTTAAATGCTTCTTCACAATCCGCAGTCCACCTATCGCCAAAAAGGCTTTTGGAAGACCCTTTCTTCTTTCCCGGATCTCCTGCATCACTCTTCAACAGGTCGAGGAGGGCTCGAGCAATTTTTGAATATCCTTCCACAAATCGTCGATAGAATCCACAAAACCCCAAGAAAGATTGCAACTCCGTAATATTTTGCGGTCGGGGCCAATTCACCACAGCTTCAATCTTACCAGGATCGGTAGCAACTCCTTCAGCAGAAACAATATGACCTACATAAGTGACCGAAGATCTACAAAATTTGCATTTGTCAGCCGACAACTTCAGCCCCTCTTCTTTTAAGCGATGGAGTACTCTCATGAGTCGTTCTTCATGTTCTTCCAGCGTCTTTCCAAACACAATAATGTCATCAAGATATACAAGGCATTCCCGGGGCACTAAATCACCTAACACTCTTTCAATCAACCTTTGGAACGTTGCTGGCGCACCTTTTGTACCTTGCGGCATACGAGTGAACTGAAAGAAACCCAAGGGGCATATGAAGGCTGTCTTTTCCTGATCCTCAGGTGCCATTGGGACTTGATAGTATCCCGATCTTAGGTCCAGCACTGTGAACCAACAGTTTCCATTCAGAGCTTCCAGAGCTTCTTCAATTCTCGGCAGTGTATACTGATCAGGTAAGGTTCTCCGGTTCAGAGTTCTGTAATCCACACATAGGCGAATTGCTCCAGATTTTTTTTCTTACCACCACAATAGGTGAGGCATAGGGGCTCTTACTGTCCACAATGATCCCCTGACCTTTCATTTGCTGTAGAGTCTGTCTTAACTCATCAACATCCTTTGGAGCAACTCTCCGTGGTCGCTCCCGGAAGGGAGTAGAATCGGTCAATCGGAAAGTGTGTTGAGCACTTTTAGCACAACCTACATCCATATCATCCATGGAGAACACTTCCGATAATTCAGACAACTTCTGTGTCAGTCGCTGATTCCAGGCCTCTGGTAAATGTGGATCACTCAAGTCAAGATTGAGATTAGGGATTGCATCTCGGATTTGAATCCTGCACACTTCAGCGTATGGATTTACTCCAAGCACAGGGTAGCAGTGGGCCACATTCTGGTATGGTCCAATTACAATCGGATGCGGTGAACAGTTCCTCACTGTCACACAGGTAGATAACTCCACTTTATTTCTCCAGTCCTTTCTCTCTGGGATCACCATCCAGCCATTCTGGTTAATCATTTCTTCAGGGGTTTCCATAAGGACATAACTCCCCCCTTCAAGCAAATCGGGAGCAATGCTGGAGGCTACTCTCAGAACTCTCTCCCCGCCGGCAGGAACTTCCACGGTTCTCTCACCGATATGATATACCATTCCATGTCGATAGCCAGTAGACAGGGCATCACAGAGTTCTCTAAGATCAGAAGATATATTCACCGGCTGAGCTGCAGGGTTCCAATCTCTTCCAAGAAACTTCTGAAAAGCATAATGCACTGCGGGACAATTAGTGCCAAGTATCACAGGAGCTGCACAAGAATCCCCTGTATCAGGACAGACAAGAGCCGTAATCTTCATGGGAGCGACACTCTGATCTTCTAATTCAGGGACAGCTATAACTACTTGTAGGCTGCCATCTACAGGATATGATCCTGAATTAAGCCCCCACAATTTCATTTGTCCTGTAGACTGAAGAGGTATATCCCTCAGATACTTTTGGTAGAACGAGCGATAAATCAGGGTCACTTGAGATCCTGTATCAAACAGGGCAGGAGCGGCATGACCATTGACAGTGACTTTGACAACGGACCTGGAGCCCGCGATAGCGCCTCTGGTCTTTACTCGGCCCGCCTTCCTTCGGTGTCTTTGATTCTGAATAGAGAAGACAGCACTGTGTCTCAATCCCTCACTGTCCTCCGTACACTGTCTGGCAGTATGGCCCGTCTGACCACATTTATAACAGGTTCTAGCATCCTTCCTCCATTGAGTGGCAGTGGATGGAGTGGCGGACTGTCTAAGTTCTGACCGCTCCACTGGTTTGTCCTTGTTTGAATTAGGAACAACATCTTCTTTAGAGATGCTTTTCGCTTTCTTAGGGGTACTAAAACTAATGTCAGCTTCTTGTTTCTTCACTAACTTCATTAAGTCAGGAAATGGAAGGACTCTATCAGATAGTAAGACCTTGAGTACTTGAGCAAGAGGATGATGAGGTTGTAACCCTCTCACCAACTGACTGGTTCTCATAGCGTCTACCTCTGAAGTAGATATAGCTGCGTGGTACACCAGACGTGAAAGAAGTAGCTGTAAATGGTTAATAAAAGTAGAGACATTTTCCCCTTCTTTTTGACGAACCATTCGGTAATCAGCAACCATCTGGGCAAGGTCATAGTATGGCTCAAAGTGATCAGACAGTACTTGTATATAGTCCAATGCACTCACTCCTTCATGAGAGTCTCTGTACAAGCGGATCAATTCTGCAGCAGGAGACCGCAAACTTTCACTGATACGCTGCCGCTTGCCTTCTTCAGAGCAAGACCATTCCTTCAGGCATTGGAGAGTATGTTCTTTCCATATCTCAAAGTTTTCCTCCCCTTGTGGTACTGGGACATTACCAGAGAATACTTTTAGTTTCTTGTAGTGAGTGGCCTGCAGGCCCTGAGCTAACATTTCAGTCAGCCTGGCTAAAGTGCTAATAGCACTGTCACTAGAGGAACTGCTAGCGACGGCCATACTGGGGGGGTAACTGGCTGAGCGGGGTTCTTCCTTTACCTGAACCAGGGGAGGAACAGGCGGTCGGTAATCCCATGTAGTAGCTAGTGGGAGGTTCCCCTCTGAGCTATATCGCTTCTCCATATCAATGACTATTCCCACTTCTAAATCTCAGCAGTGCCTCCAAATGTAGCCCTATTTGGGGGGGGGGTATGAGTATTATCCCTCCCGCAACAGACTCTGGCGCTGACCTGTGTGTATAATGGAACCTGAAGCCTTCGCTGAAGGGAAGAGTGGGAACATATATGAAATATATCAGTGCCTCCACCCAGGATAGAGCCTCTGTACTACAGGGAGGATCTCTTCCTGGGACTTACCCATGAAGTACAGTTAGTAGCCTTAACAAGGATCACTGTACTAATCTCACAGTCTGAAGAATACATACATATACCACATAAGGTTATAACAGTAGCTTTATAAGAATCAACAGGGTAATAATACATACATACAATATACTCAGAACACAGCAATACTACAACAACCAGCAAGTCCTCAACCGTCTTAGGTTATATACCCGGGTATATATATAGATATATAGCAAGAGTCCGGTGCACAATACCTCCAGGCAACAGAAGAGATGCAGGGGCCCCTGTGGATGACTGTGGATCCTCGGATTCTTCCAGGAGATGACAGACAGCCGATCAGGAGATGATGATGATGATGGTGAGATTCTTCACAGGCAGCAAACAGGGCGACGGTGACGGCAGTAGATGCAGGCCTGACTACCCTAACACTGAGTCCTTAACCTGCCAGCTAAACTACTAGTGCCACCGGGCCTCTAACTAGCTAGTTGGCCTTCGGAAGCCTAACCTATCACTGCCCTGAACTATATATATATATGGATCCCTAACTACGGTTACTAGCTAGGTCCTGTGAGTATATAGGGGGTAACACATACCTAACTATATACTGTGAAGTAAAGAGGAACAAGTGGCTCTTAGACTCCCCCAGACATAACATGTCTGTCTCAGCAGCTCTGCTCACATCTCTCCCCCCAGCAGCTCTGCCTCACATGTGTCTGACTCACTGTATTTACAAAACAAAACTTGCACTAAATGCCTGGGGTCTCTGAAGCCAAACTGCAGGGGCAAAGAAGCCAGATACATTATATACTAGTAGAAATGGCAGTTCCCTACAATAGTATATTTCAATTCTGGGTGTATTTGTTACAGCATACAGAATCCTGTGGTTTACTAGTAACTACAATCTCCTCTATCAGTGGAAGAAACCTATAGACTGTGTAGTATACAAACTGCGCTGTCCAGTTATTGATCTTGTAGTTGGTTTCCTCAGATGTCACACAGGAGGCATGTCAGAGTCATGTCAGCAGCAAAAGGGAGAAAACTAGTACTAAGGAGACAGAAGAACTGTGTGTAGTATGTGCCATATGTTGTGATACGTCACTAATCACACAGCAGTAGGAAAGTGTCAGCATATGACCAAACCACCCATTTGTTGCTAATTTTTCATTCTTCATGTGCCATACTTCCCATACTGTGAAGAACTGAGCATGCATCACATTCATGTGCAGTACATGTGCGGAAGAGCTAACAAGGCATACTGTACACACAGTGGAAGATTGTCTCACATAGAGAAATAACACTGTGCTGGAACCATACATTAACAAGAAGGTGCTGGGCAGGGTTTACTGTTCAAAACCAGAGCACTTGCTGGGCTTGGTGCTGCCCTTGGGACACTTGTAAGCTCATTGTCATAAGCAGTCAAATTTAGTTTTCTTAGCAAATCTTACTTCAACATATGCACATATGATTAAAGGGGTTGTTAGATTTATTTTTTAAGAATTAATAGTGCTGCTGTTGGTGCTAATAACATAATAAAATTACTCAGCGCTGCCTCTTTCAGTTAGTGCCATGTGAATGCTGCAGTTAATCACAGGTCTCGGTCATTTCTTCACAAACAGTCACATGCCATTTGGGAGGAGATCATTGCTGAGACCTGCGGTTAGCTGCAGTAGTTACCTTGGATAAACAGGATATGGAAACGGGAAGAGGTGAGTAATTTTTTATGTTATTGGTTAAATCTCATTGAAAATAACAGAATCATGGTAAAAAAAAATTATAGTCAACAAAACCATAACAAACAATGATAAATTTGAAGTTTTTGTCATTTTATCAACAAGGGGAATGGTAAAGTCTAGCTGTCAATTCATTCACGTATTTTCAGGACCAATAATATAGTGCAGAGTTCTAAAGAAAGATGCTCCAGCATTGTTATTTCATGCGGAGTACTAACACAGACATGTCAGGAGCGATGACAGGTTTTCTTTAAATGTAACTGAACCAGGACAGTTCACTTTCTTTAAGAAAATACATCTATTTATTGATCCACATCACATTTTCTGAATTGGTGCCCTGACAGCTATTTATAGAAAATGACTAAAATACACACAAATAGTTTACATAGTCTTTTTCCTGCTGCAAGAAGAAATAATGGAGATCAAGAAAAACCAATGAAGAAATGGCAATTTTTAGCTTTTTCCCCTAGAATCAAGATTTATTTCAGACAATGTAATCTAACATGCTAACATGATTATTTTTCTCTTTTCCATCTTCTCTATTGGTGATGTGCATGGAGGAAAGTGGGAAGTGCTGCATCGCCACACACATCTCTGAAGGTTTGCACGGGGAATCTGTTTTCCAGAAGCACTTTGCATCCTCCTTCAAGCAGCTTCCACTAAAAGCTGAGCACTATTACAAGAGCACAGCACATACTCACCTAGTACAGTGTGGATGGCAAAACTGTGCATGCACCATTTCGATGAACAGAGCAAAGTATACTGTATCAACTAAAGAAGACACAAAGCTCAATGTGTGCATACTTGTTCTGACAAACAGAACTACTACAGGACATATCAAATTATTATTATTGTTATTTATTTATAGAGCACCATTAATTCCATGTGGCTGTACATTTGAGGGCTTACATACAGTATACGAAATATACAAAACAAGTACAATACTAACAGTGCCCAACTGAGGGAAAGGGAATAGAAACAGTGGTGAGGGTAGAGGCTGTTCAGATGGTGGTGTGGTGACAGTAGTGTTATTGGAGGTTGTAGGCCTTCCTGAAGAGGTGAGTCTTCAAGGTCTTCTTGAAGCTTGTGGTTGTGGAGGTCAGTCTTATGTGTAATGGTAGTGAGTTCCAGAGTATGGGGAATGCACAGGAGAAGTCTTGGAGGTGGTTGTGTGAAGAGTGGATAAGAGCTGCGCAGAGTAGGAGATCTTGAGAGGATCGGACATTACATGTGGGCAAGTAGTGAGAGATCGGGTCTGAGATGCATGGAGGGGACAGGCTGTGGATGACTTTGTATTGGGGGACACCTACAGAAAGAGGGCATAGTGAGGAGGTGGTGTGTGAGTGGGAGATGCTGAATGTGATCCAGGAGAGGGCAAGTCATGCCAAAGGATGAGAAAGTTTGTAACAAGAGGGAGTGGCTGACTGTGTCGAAGGTGGAGGAAAGGTCAAGGAGGAGGAGAACAGAGTAGTGCTGTTAGGCTTCGGTAGTTAGTAGGTTGTTTGTGACTTTGGTTAGGGTGGTTTCTGTGGAGTGATGGGGTTGTAAGCCTAATTGTAGTCTGTCAAAAGAGTAAGTTCGATGTTTTCAGGCATACAAGAACAGGGAGATAGGGTGAAAAGGACGTGTCGAGGGATGGTTTCTTAAGGATGGACGTGACAGTAGCGTGTTTAAAGGCAGAAGAGAAGGTACCTCTGGTTAGAGATAGGTTGAAGAGGTGGGTTAGAGCAGGAGTAAAGACTTCAGTGAGGTTGGGGATGAGATGCCATTGGATCAGGTCGAATGCACAGGTGGTGAGGTGAGATTTTGAAATAAGGGTGAAGAACTTTTCATTGGTGATTGAGGATAAGCAGGTTAAGGATAAAGAGGTGGTGGGGGGTGATGCTGGCAAGCCTTTCACTTTGGAGGATTAGACCTAAAATGCAAACCTTACAAAAATCTATATAAAACTTTAATTTTGTAAATGTTGTAATCACTTGTACCTCTGAGATTTCCTGTTTAGAAAAGCAAGTTCACTTGTCAAAAGCTGCTCTCTTTTGGTTCCATCTCATTGTCACATCCCCTCAGGTAGAACTGTCATGAGAACCAGAGGGCTTGGATCCTGAAGATAAATTATAAAAACATTTTTGCACATTTTGAAAAACCCTGAGTGTTTTCACACATTCATTTTGGAAATAATTTTGGTTCTAGCCAGTATGAACAATTTATATCATCCTTACAAGTGGCATTTGGAGACAGACATCAAACACTTCATCATTTTAAATGTTGTTCATGTTTAAAACACCTTAAACCAGCTAAATCTGGCTATTTCCTCCTCTGCAACATAGCTAAAATTCTTGAGCGTCTGTATGTGCAAATTCTTCTCAAACATCCTCTTTGGTGCATGTTTGACTACCACATCCTACTTGTAAATTAATTTCTCTACAAGAAGCTTCATCCAGTCTCTCTGAGTGTTGGCAAAAGGCAAAATAGACATTTTATAAAAAATATTCTGTATATCAATCAGTCATAACATAAATAACAATCATAACATTGTGTAGGCCCCCTTTGTCCCACCAAAACAGCTCTGACACAGAAGCCTGATTTCAACATTGAGTCTGCCTGGATTTACATGAAGAGACAAAAGGATTTGAGCAAGCCTACATCCACAAAATATCTGTGTTTAGATCTCCAAGAACAACCTCTCTTTCGAGTCCCTTCAAAAACCATGTGCAATTGTACCTAGAAGAATTGATGCTATTTTGAAGGTAAAGGATAGTCACACAAAATATTTATTTGATTTAGATGTTTTACTTAATTATGTTAATTGACAAAATTAAACTATTAACGCTTCTATTCTTAGTATAATGTTGCACCGTGTTAGCCATTGAAAGTAGTGGAAAAGTGAAGAAATCAGGCGATACCTTTTAGAGGCTAACTGAGTATATTTAGTATAGTATATAGTATATATGCTATAATAAGCTTTTGGAAGTACTAGCTCCCTATAAAACCATGTCTGATGAAGGGAGCTAGTCCTTCCGAAAGCTTACTATAGTATATATACTATACTAAATAAGCTTCTATTCTTGAAAGCATTTTTACTTTGCATCATTTTTATCACCCCTGCCTAAAATATTTGCACAGTAGTGTAGATCTGTTTCATGTATGAATCCCAGAGACAGACTGGCCCACCTGTGCTCCTAGGCATCCTCTGATAAGCTCAGGATAGTAAGAGACTCTAAGACTAGGTTTACATCTGCGTTGAAGTATCCACCGCAGATTCCGCCTAAAATCGGCAGAGAGAAAAGTCCTGCAAGGAGGACTTTTCTCTCGACGATTTCAGAATAAATCTAACGGAGACCCATATGGGGTCCACGGGTGTCCTCGATTAACCATTTTTGAAACAGACAGGCTCTCCTTCTTTTGGGTCCCCATGCCAAACGCGAGTGTGAACCTAGCGCAAGGGTCCAGCAGAAGACAACCCAATTTGGAGATATGTTCAGAACCAATTGCTTGTCACTAGGGTCTATTTCTTAGAGAATGATTAACTGGACCCTCAGTATCATTTCCTCAAGCTGGCCTAAGAAACCTCAGTTGAACACCTATGAGATTCATGTCTTGAGATCTTCCAAGGAGTTCACAACTGTTCTATTTGCCTTGAATAAAACACACACTTTTATATTTTATCAACTTACATGCAAATTTCATTTCATTTTTGTTTATTAAATGCTATAGCACAATAAAGAGCCACTTTGGTACAATTGCATCTGCCATAGGCCATTGCAAAGCTGGATAACAAGAGATCAAGGTGACATCAAAGCTCCAGTAAGGTAACTTTTTCTAGGTTTCTAGGTGGAACATGTCCATCACCAGCTTAGTGTGCTGCCACTTTAGTGATCACTAAGGTGATTAGGAGGTGAGGGATAAATACTAGGCTGAGATTTAGACGGCAAGGAATTAACAAATGGGGAATCTTTACCATATGTGTCTGCGCCACCATTGACATGTGTCAATAATAACTACAATCCACATTTCAAAGTCTCATTATCTCAGTGTTAAACAAACAAGGATATGTGTCTCTGGTGCGGAGATTAAAGAAGAAAGCAGTTGTTATTTATTTAAGCTTGAGTCTGAATTTTGACAAGAAAGACTCTCCTTTCCATGTTAGAAATGAATCATATGTACTATGAATAGTAAGGGTTGATAGTGTGTATCTTTAAAGGTCTTAAATGCATATTACAAAGTTTGTTTTGGAAACAGTGACAGCGATAGCCCACCTCTTGTTTATCATTATACTCATAGTATGTTCATTGACAAAAAAAAATTCTACTAATTAAGTAGAAAAATATAATAATTAATATGATAATAATTTGAACAAGTGGGATGGAGATGAATGAAATATGAAAAAAATATCTGTGTACAGTTTTTTGTATCATTTTGTACGTTTTGAAAATCTGTTGAAAAGTTTATAAAGAAAACAGAAAGAAACAGAAGAGTAAAGTAAATGGGGCACATTTATCCAGTGAAATGCACCAAAAAAGTGGTGTTGTACTGAGAAAGACTTGAGCCATTATAATATTGTTGGTCAACATGTATGGCTGATTTAAAAAAGATATATTCCGGCCGGGGCTATGTGGTGCATCATCGCAGTGAGTTAGCTCCTCAAACTCAATAGCAGATCCCACTATGATCTACATTAGCAGTATTGTGGATGAGAGTTAGATAAATCTGATCCACATGCTATGACCCACAGTGCAAAGTGATTTGAGCTGCTGATTTTAAATCTGAACCTGCCAGCAGTCACTATAGTTTTATCTGCAGATTTCAACCTTTGCAGCGTGTAGACTGAAAGCTGCGGGAGCCCACAGGGAAACTTGCAACTAAGCTGCAACAAAAACCACCTTTGGCTAAGGCCGCACATGGTGAGCTGCACCCAGAAAATCACTGCAGGAAAGACCACGCCAGCATTTCCACAGGTATAATTGACATGTTGCGATTTTCAAAAATGCAGGTTTTCAGCTACAGATTTTTTTCTGCTATGTTCGGATGGGATAAGCCAGAATCCAATCCACTTTGCAAGTACTATAAAATGCAGTGGCCAAAACACTGCATGTTCACAACTTTGGTAGATTTTACCACCTTGTCTTACAAGAGACGTGCTGCAGAATTTCCCCACAGATTCAAGACTGTTTTCTCTTGCTCCATACAACTGTATTGAGGCTTAGGTAAATTCAGGCACCTATTATCAAAATGCCTTACTCTACGTAAGACATGTGTCAATTGTTTGCTTCCAGAAATGGTTCACAGTTGTGCTAAAAAGTTTACATACCCTGGCAGATTTTTTCAGAGAATATGAATGTGAATGATAACACAAACACTTTTTCTCCACTCATGGTTAGTGGTTGGTTGAAGCCATTTATTGTCAAACTTCTGTGTTTTCTCTTTTTTGAGAATGGTGGAAAACTTGCCTGCACAGACATGTTATGAGCAAGTCTTGGTTTGGGCCTACTGTAGATAGATAAGGAAAGGTAAATGTAAATGCTGCTAAAATGTATAGATGGAATAGAGCTGATAGTCGCATGGAGAGGTTCAACAGAAGGGCCCATACTGATGTTTTACACTGGGGCCTGTGAACCTTTGATTACACCCCGGAAGGTAACCTAACCTTTAGATTGTTCATCTTATTTTACTTGATCTGTTTTAATATGATAAACATACCTAAACTGGTAAAGATGTGCTTCACATAGTGCAAAAAATAAGATTGTGTTCATACTGAAGTGCACCAGTGTCACTCTAAGGATACATGCACACTACTGTTGTTGTGTACAGGTCTGTTAAAAACAGAATGAACGGCACACAAATATCATCCCCATGCCCTCTGTGTTTTCCATAGACTCATACACTTGGAATGAATGAGGGTGGATAGCAAACGGGCAGGAATAGCATGAGTGCTGAGATTTATGACTTGGATTCTTGGTTCCCACATGTACCACAATCGTGCACATTGAGCCATTGAAATGAATCAGTCAATGTGCTTTGTTTGGTAATGTAATTTTATGTAAAAACACAATAAAAAATTGTTCCAAAAATGAATAATAATACGGATGTTTATATGCACTGTTCAATCAGAAGCCTTTCCCTACACCTTCCCTGTCACAATCTCATACACAGGTTGGGAAAAATAGATTGATGAGCCAGCCATACACTTTACCTAGCTTTTGGCCAAATGTTCTGCTGACAGCTATCTCACCTGACTTCCACATGCACATGCATACTTCCCTTGGTCAGCATGTACTTAATACTCAATTGAAAAAGGGGATACATACACATTAGATGGTCTGCCACTCTCCTCAAGTCTTTGTCCAATAAAGACCTAATATGTATGTCCAGCTTTAGGCTGGGTCCCCACGTGGGGTATACGCCACAGTTTTTCCACCGCCTTTTACAGTCCCTGCAAATGGATGGGATTCTAGCAAATCCCATCCATATATTGCAAAAAAATACTGTCAATTATACCTACAGAAATGCTGGCGGTTTCCCTATAGGTATAGTTGAAGCATAAAGACTTTCTGTGAAAAGCGCTGTGGGAAATTCCGTGATGCGTTTCCGCAGTGGTTTTTCCCGCAGTTCTTTTTCACTGCAGCCCCCTTTGTGGGGCCTTAGCCTTAGGGTATGTTCACATGGTGAAATTTTCACAAAGATTTTGCCATGTATGCCCTGCTGAAATTTGCTTTCATTGTTGTTAAAGGGGTTGTCCAGGCAAAAATGGACAACCCTTTTAACGTTTAAATCAGCTGGGGGCAGTGAAACAAATAAAAAAACCCGGGAGACACTCCCGGAGCACAAGAACTGGAAAGCGTGGGAGGACATCGGAGGAATGGGGACAGGTGAGTATGCATTTTTTTATTTGTTTCCCTGCCCCCAGCTGATTTAAACGTTAAAAGGGTTGTCTATTTTTGCCTGGACAACCGCTTTAACTGGAAATAACTATTCATGAGGGCATAGAATTATCCACCACGAACTTGAAATTCACACGTGAATTGTTGAAACTGCAGTATGTTAACACACAGTGTTTAGTCGCATATTTTCATATTTTACATTTTCAAAATAACAAAAAATGAAAATGCAAAAGTTTGGCCACCCTGCATGATTAGTACCTAGTAGAACCCCCTTTGGCAAGTATCACAGCTTGTAAACGCTTTTTGTAGTCAGCCAAGCTTTCAATTCTTGTCTGAGGGATTTTCATCCATTCTTCCTTGGAAAAGTCTTCCAGTTCTGTGAGATTCCTGGGTCGTCTTGCATGCACTGCTCTTTTGAGGTCTAGCCACAGATTTTCAATGATGTTCAGATCAGGGGACTGTGAGGGCCATGGTAAAACCTTCAGCTTGCGCCTTTTTAGGTAGTCTATGGTAGATTTTGATGTGTGTTTAGGACCATTATCCTTTTGTAGAAGCCATCCTCTTTTCAATTTCAGTTTTTTTTTTACAGACGGTGTTATGTTTGCTTCAAGAATTTGCTGAAATTTCAATGAATTCATTCTTCCCTCTAACCGTGAAATGTTCCTTGTGCCATTGGCTGCAACACAATCCCAAAGCATGATTGATCCACCTCCATGCTTAATGGTTGGAGAGTTATTCTTTTTCTAAAATTCTGTGCCCTTTTTTCTCTAAACATACCTTTGATCATTGTGGCCAAAGAGTTCTATTTCAACTACAGGACTTGTTTCCAAAATGCATCAGGCTTGCTTAGATGTTCTTTTGCAAACTTCTGATGCTGAATTTTATGGTGAGAGGAGAGGAGGAGAGGTTTTCTTCTGATGAGTCTTCCATGAAGGCCATATTTGTGCAGGTATTGCTGAACAGTAGAATAGTGTGCCACAACTCCAGAGTCTGCTAAATCTTCATGAAGATCTTTTGCATTTAAGCAGGGGTTCTGATTTGTCACTCTGACAATCATACGAGCAGCTGTCTCTGAAATTATTTTTGGTCTTGCAGACCTTATCTTGACCTCCAAAGTTCCTGTACACACAATTCTCACCACCCACCATCGGTTCTTCCCATAATAATGTATGGCATCACCCGATTAGCCTACCTGTCTCTGGACCAATGCCTGAGAAAGGGACAAGTTCGCGAAACGTTAACATTGCACCTGACAACGAATTTTGAATAAACACTTTTGCAGAAAAAAAAACAGTGCCGTCACATTTCTTTTTTACATGGTTTCCACTTGGGAGTTGGCCAGTTCCCCAGTGATCGTGCACCCAAATTAATTTTGAGTCTTTTGGAGTCGGGTACCGCCCTTTACCCCATTTTCTTCAAATCTACAAGGGTTCCCAAACTTTTGCAATGTACTCCTTTCCCTTTTTCACTCTAAAATTGTACTCAAACATAATAATACACTGATATTGCTTAAAATTATAGACAAATGCGTTTAATCTTTAACTTAATTTTATGCTTTTTCAAGATCATTTCATCTTCAACTTGCTTAACTGTTCACAATAACAGTCATTTTGACCAGGGGTGTCCAAACTTTTGCATGCCACTGTAAAACTGCAAATCCATTAAAAAAAATCCTTTGGATGGATTTTTCAAATGATCTTTTATCCTCTCCTTTCACGGTATAAAGCCCCATGCAGACAACCATGTGCTAGGTCAGTGTGCTATCCAGGTTTTTCCCAGATAGCACACTGACCCATTCATTTCTATGGGCCCGTGCACATGACCGTAAATTACACGGTCCCGTGTGCGGGCCGAAGGTCCAGGCCGCAAAATATGGAACAGCTCCTTTTCCTGTCCGATTTTGTGGCCATGCTTCCACGGCTCCTATTCATTGAATGAACGGGACGGAAGCACGGCCGGTGCATGGGTGGCACCTGGATGACATTCGTGTGTTGTCCATGTGCCAGCCATGCCGTTCATTCATGGCTGTCGGCTAGCACATGGTCGTGTGCAACCCGGCTCAGACTTACAAAGACAATGAGGGAGACATCCTGCTGTAGTTCCTGCCTGCCATTGGCACTCAACGTTTAGCATACAAGCACATGTATATGTCTTTTCTTGAGTATGAGAGTAAACACAGGGCAGCATGGTGGCTTAGTGGTAAGCACTGTAGCCTTGCAGCACTGCAGTCTTAGCTTCAAATCTGAGTTTGTATGTTCTCTCTGTGTTTGTGTGGGTTTCCTCCAGGTACTCCGGTTTCATCCCACACTCCACATATACTGATAGGGAATGTAGCTTGTGAACCCTATATGGGACAGTGATTGACTATGTCTGTAAAGCGCTGCGGAATATGGTGGTGCTATATAAGTAAGCAAAATAAATAAATTAAATATGCTGCCTCTCTATGAGGGGTGAAAAAGCTGTGAACAGTAAATGTGTTTATACAATGAAGAAATGAGTAGTGTCTGTGAAAAAAAAAATGATTACAAAAATCATATGAGCATGACTGTAACTTTTACTGTATACATAGGATCAGTATTGTGGGGCCAATGTTACTCTGTTGTGTTTTTTATATATTTTCATAAAATACATATCCATTTAAAATACTACTTTTATGCCTTTTGGGGATATAATCGCTAAATTCCATTATTTTCACTAAGATGGATATATATTTATCTTATAATTCATAGCATATTGTTTGGATCCTTGGTTCCTTCATCTTATTCCCTGTATAGCAGCAATCCTGTCCATCCACTGTGAAGCGAGCTGCAACACAGCTTCATTCATATGAATGGGAGCTGTGTTATAGTTCTTTGCACCATGGGTGGATGAGATTGTTACAGTGCAGGGAAAGACTATGAAGGAGTCACAGTGCTTGATTAGTGCTGTGGCATGTACATTCTGAGGATCCGTGGAGGTCCTGGCAGTCAGACCCCTACCAAACAGGCTGTGATGGCACATCCTTTCAATCAATTACCTAAGAGGATCTGTAATGCTCTCCAAATTGATCAGTTATAAGCAGAAACATTATATTGAGAGGTGCAGAGGTAGCAAACACTACTAGGCCCTGGAGCTTCAGGGGACCTAAAGGTCTCTCTACAACATAAGAAGACACCAGTATTGTAGACAGTGACGTAACTAGGAATGGCTGGGCCCCAAGGTGAACATTTGACATGGTCCCCCCCGAACTGGTTACGGTTCCCCAAACAGTAAAATATGCTCAACAGTGGCCCCAGATAGTATTATATGCTTGACAGTGGCCCCCATACAGCATTATATGCTCTACATTGCTCCCCCCACACACAGTATAATATGCTCCCCACAGTGGCCCCACTCAGTATAATATGCTCCACACAGTGGCCCCTCATCCTGTATCATATGCTTCCCACAGTGGCCCCCACCCAGTATTATATGCTTCCCACAGTGGCCCCCACCCAGTATTATATGCTCCCTACAGTGGCCCCATCCAGTATTATATGCTCCCTACAGTGGCCCCATCCAGTATTATATGCTCCACAGTGGTCCCCACCTAGTAGTATATGCTCTACAGTGGCCCCCACCCAGTAGTATATGCTCCACAGTGGCCCCCACCCAGTAGTATATGCTCCACAGTGGCCCCCACCCAGTAGTATATGCTCCACAGTGGCTCCCACCCAGTAGTATATGCTCTACAGTGGCCCCATCCAGTAGTATATGCTCTACAATGGCCCCCACCCAGTAGTATATGCTCCACAGTGGCCCCCACCCAGTAGTATATGCTCTAGAGTGGCCCCCACCCAGTAGTATATGCTCTACAGTGGCCCCCACTCAGTATTATATGCTCTACAGTGGCCCCCACACAGTATTATAAGCTCCCAACAGCCCCCTCCGCTTTGGTGCTATTATTATACTCTGGGGTCTCCTCAGACCCCAGAGTATAATAATCGGAGGCCCAGGGAAGGTGATTAAAAATAACAAGCATTCATACTCACCTTGCCTTACCTTTCCTTGGTATCCTCGCTCCATCCTGCCGTCTTCAGCATCTTCAGGCCCACTTCCGACGTCGCTGCTGAGGCCTTTGATTGGGCCTCAGCGGTCACATGGGGGCGCACTGACGTCATTACACTGCCGCGCCTCATGTGATCGCTGGGGCCTAATAACAGGCCTCAGTCATGACGGAGGAGCGCCGGAAAGAATGCTGTGCCCAGGAGAGGTGAGAATATGTGTTTATTATTTTCAGTCATTTATTGGAAAGGGGCCTGCAATATGCCAGGGTCCCTTTCCAATAACAGTATGTATAGCGGTCGGGGAACCAGGCTTTCCCCGACCTCTATCATAGTGGTCCAGGGCCCGGCCATCTCCAGCTGGCCGCGGGCACCATACCCTGCCGAGTCCAGTCGCGGTCGCACCCCCTGCGACTGCGATCGTTATGCCACTGGTTTGTGGGGTTTGTGGTAGCGGCTGCCGCAGGGCTCCGGGCCCCCTAATGTCCCGGGCCCTGTGGCAGCCGCTACCGCTGCTACCTCGATAGTTACGCCCCTGATTGTAGATACAGTGCCTTGCGAAAGTATTCGGCCCCCTTGAACTTTTCAACCTTTTGCCAAATTTCAGGCTTCAAACATAAAGATATAAAATTTACATTTTTTGGTGAAGAATCAACAACAAGTGGGACACAATCGTGAAGTGGAACTAAATTTATTGGATATTTTAAACTTTTGTAAAAAATAAAAAACTGAAAAGTGGGGCGTGCCAAATTATTCGGCCCCCTTAAGTTAATACTTTGTAGCGCCACCTTTTGCTGTGATTACAGCTGCAAGTCGCTTGGGGTATGTCTCTATCAGCTTTGCACATCGAGAGACTGAAATTCTTGCCCATTCTTCCATGGAAAACAACTCGAGCTCAGTGAGGTTGGATGGAGAGCGTTTGTGAACAGCAGTTTTCAGCACTTTCCACAGATTCTCGATTGGATTCAGGTCTGGACTTTGACTTGGCCATTCTAACACCTGGATACGTTTATTTGTGAACCATTCCATTGTAGATTTTGCTTTATGTTTGGGATCATTGTCTTGTTGGAAGATAAATCTCCATCCCAGTCTCAGGTCTTTTGCAGACTCCAACAGGTTTTCTTCCAGAATGGTCCTGTATTTGGCTCCATCCATCTTCCCATCAATTTTAACCATCTTCCCTGTTCCTGCTGAAGAAAAGCAGGCCCAAACCATGATGCTGCCACCACCATGTTTGACAGTGGGGATGGTGTGTTCAGGGTGATGGGCTGTGTTGCTTTTACGCCAAACATATCGTTTTGCATTGTAGCCAAAAAGTTTGATTTTGGTTTCATCTGACCAGAGCACCTTCTTCCATGTTTGGTGTGTCTCCCAGGTGGCTTGTGGCAAACTTTAAACGAGACTTTTTATGGATATCTTTGAGAAATGGCTTTCTTCTTGCCACTCTTCCATAAAAGCCAGATTTGTGCAGTGTATGACTGATTGTTGTCCTATGGACAGACTCTCCCACCTCAGCTGTAGATCTCTGAAGTTCATCCAGAGTGATCATGGGCCTCTTGGCTGCATCTCTGATCAGTCTTCTCCTTGTTTGAGATGAAAGTTTAGAGGGACGGCCGGGTCTTGGTAGATTTGCAGTGGTCTGATACTACTTCCATTTCAATATGATCGATGGCACAGTGCTCCTTGGGATGTTTAAAGTTTGGGAAATCTTTTTGTATCCAAATACAGCTTTAAACTTCTCCACAACAGTATCACGGACCTGCCTGTTGTGTTCCTTGGTCTTCATGATGCTCTCTGCGCTTTAAACAGAACCCTGAGACTATCACAGAGCAGGTGCATTTACACAGAGACTTGATTACACACAGGTGGATTATATTTATCATCATCAGTCATTTAGGACAACATTGGATCATTCAGAGATCCTCACTGAACTTCTGGTGTGAGTTTGCTCAACTGAAAGTAAAGGGGCCGAATAATATTGCACACCCCACTTTTCAGTTTTTTATTTTTTACAAAAGTTTAAAATAACCAATAAATTTTGTTCCACTTCACAATTGTGTCCCACTTGTTGTTGATTCTTCACCAAAAAATTAAAATTTTATATCTTTATGTTTGAAGCCTGAAATGTGGCAAAAGGTTGAAAAGTTCAAGGGGGCCGAATACTTTCGCAAGGCACTGTATACTTGACATGCTGTGATTTTTAAAACACAAGCGTTTTTTAAAATCACAGCTTTTCCTCTGCGTTTTTTTTCTGCAATGTCTGGATGGGATTAGCTAGAATCCCATACACATAATCCCCAGCCTTAGGCTGACGCCCCACGTTGCGGAAACACAGCTTTTTTTGTTGCACATTTTGCATTGGGCCCAGGTGCTTCAAGTTACTGTATGTCTTTGATTATATTTATCTGAACATAGCTTTAAAATGTAACATCACGCAACTAGATATCACAATTCTCTAAATATAGTACAAATATAGAAGCCTATTAACTGTACCTAGTTCTTCAGAATAAAAAACAATGTGAGGTTAATAAAGGGCCACGACTGATTACAATCTTTGGCACACTGAACGCAGAATCTTGTCTTGCAAAATCAATTCATTCTGGCACAATTATACATGACTTTGCAGACTTAGAAGCCAGGAAAACTTTCTTGGAATCATAAATGACTGCTCTCCCCAAAAGTGCTTATATTGTTTTCATTAGCCTGTTGTCATCGGTGTGTTATTTGCTGTTTGAGTGAATGCAGTAAAGTCTTGCTAGGCTTCATTCTTTCTCTTAATCTGCATCTGCACTGTATTACTATAGGGAGTCTTGAAGGTAGTTCTGGACAGCCATACTTATGTGGAGATTTGCATATGCATGATTTATGAGAATTACAATGGTGCAAGCAGAATTCCTTACTTGGGGTCTTCTGTATGAGTCATATCTGAAAGACAGCTGATTAAGTGAAGAATTTGCTAACATAACCTTTTCATAAGTGAAAAAATTCCAAAATCTTGTAACATTTTAATAACTGAAAATGTATAAAACAGTATACAGTATTAAAGCAAAACGGTCAAGATGATGTGATAATGCACTCAATAATATTTTATATTTTTGCATAAATATAGCAACATAATAATGCACATTAGCAGGTACAAAAAATTCTCATCTGTAGCTATTCCTCACAAATAGAACTTCTTTTGATGACACCAAGATATGGACCAAAAAGGAGATATTGCACCTCCTTTAGGCCAGTTTCAAAAACAAGGTATGGGTATGGGTATAAAGTTTCACAAACTATATGGGAGGTTGCTGTCACCCTTAGGTTCAAAAAGCCCTTAGCTTCCTACAATATGTGATTGCCCTTTTCACTGGTACTGGCAGAGATGATGGACATGCTGTGCTCAGAATCCACAAGCATACAGCCATACTGCAGGTGTGGCCCACTCATCTCAACAGCAAGTCCAGCTGACCGTCCAATCAGAGGTCTGGTAAGTGGCCCAATTCGAGTGCTGGGTTTCCTGTTTAGTCTATTGTATCTACAAACTAGTGTATTTTTTGTGATTTTCTAGTATTATCTGGATTACTGATCCTTGGATTTGACTTTAATTTGCTCCCTGGATTAACCATCTCTTCAGGGACTTGTAGTTCCATAGGTAGTTCTGACTCTGTTCCTGTTATTGGATTTCCCTTTGGCTGTGACTACTTCTCTACTGATTTCCTCTGCTATGTACAGTTACCCTTACTCTTGTCAACGACTACTCTGCAGATGAATGAAGTTCAAATACCTGTAATTATTGAAAGTGTCTTACAGTGTATAAATTTGCCTCAGGATCCAAATAGGCTGTCATGTGAATTTACTTAGGCATATTAATAGCTGATCAGTGGGGTTCTGACTTTTGACTATCCATCACCGCTCTATGGATAGTAAAAATTGGACAAAAACCCTGTTTCAGAGAAGATTGTTCTCCTTCGTCACAGATTCAGCTTTTCTCTCAAAAGGCTGTGTTTAAATAATGCTATATCTACCTCGGAGACGGCTCCTAGTAAAATGAGGTCCCTCAATCTTGCTCCATTTAGAATCAACCACTCTTTCTTTCATTTTCATATATGTACAATTACATAATGCAGTTTCCCATGTAAAGGCAAGTAGTTCAATTTCATTATTTAACTTCCCCCCTCTCCAGTCTCAGTTAATCTTTTCAATACCAAAAAACTTGATCCTGTCATATTTCTTCCATGTTTTTCCTTCTAGTGTTTGGATAATGAGTGGCCCATAAACTGCTTTGAAATATTGTATATATGTTCGCCCACTTTTTTCCGTAATTCCCGCTTAGTACATCCCACATATAATTTATTACATGGCATTTGATACAATATATTACACCCTTTATATGGCACGTGATATGAGCTTTAATATTAAATTTCACATTTTTACCATTATCCTGTATCTCCATTACTGAATTTTTCATATTTGTTTCTCGACATCTACATTTTTTTGCGTGGAAAAAAACCAGATGTTTAAAATTTTAAAGTAGGGTAATCTTTTGGCTTTGTTGTATATGGTCCCCCATTTGTTGAATTGTAAGGGCAATCAAATTCCCCAAATTCTTTGCTTTTTTAAATTTGGGTTGTTCTGGGAGAACTTCCCTGATAAATTTATCTTGTTTTAAAATATCCAAATTTTTTTAAATATTTTTTTAAAAACTTTTTTAAAAGGTATTTTCTAATTATCCTCTTCCTGATTAATTTCTTTATCTTCCAACAATTTCATTTGTGGAAAACTTGCCACCTCCTTTCTTGTAGTTTCTAATTGGTCAATAATATAACTGTATTGGTTGGAATTTAAAATCTAGTTTAAAATCTAGATAGTTTACTTGCCTCATCCTCATAGTCCTTTATTTCTATGCAGTTCCTCCAAATTCTCAAGAATTGTCCTCTTGGTATATTTTGCAACCAAATGGGTAAATGACAGCTACTTACCCAATGTAGCTATAACTGTGGGGGCAATAAACTACCCTCTCTGTTTTCACTATAAGTTTGGAGTGCCGCCTAATTTGTTTTTTCTGTATACATAGGGACATTGCCAGTTCCCTGCGGCAGGTAACCTCCTCATTCTGGTGCAGTTGTTGTTTGTATATTGTATTACTGTCCATAGGTTTATTACATGTTTTGGTTAAAATTTTGTTTGCTTGAACAAAAACAGTGAGGTCCAAAAAATGAATGGACTCTCTACTGTACGTATGTGTAAATAAAAATCATTTTTATTAATCTCATTAAAAAAATCAAACAATGTGTCTTCACCTTCTGTCCATATAAAAGTGATCTATAAAATGCCAGCAGAGGACCAAATTTGCATGGAACTTCTTTTGGGGGAAGATATAAGACACCTCTCATTGACCCACATATAGATTTGTGTAACTCGGTGCAAACTTGGTCCCCATGGCAGTACCCCATGTCTGTTCATAAAATTCTTTATTGTACAAAAAAATAATTTTTAGCTAAAATAAAATTAATACATTCTCCTATGTAATTAACCCATTCTAATGGAAAAATCACTGATTTGGTTGGAAAATGTTTGGCTGCTTCACAATCCTTCTTATTCTCAATGTGTTTTGGAGAAGATCGTTCTCCTTCATCCTCTTTTGCTATCTGTAGAGCAGTGACATCACCCTCAAGCTGAGGCTTTGGAGCGCTTTCCTTTTGTAAGTTCAGCCACCAGCCGGGGCTGCTCACTTTTGGACATATAAAGATCGGAGCTGTTCCTTGTAAGTGTGGCGGACCCAGTATTTCTTCTTGGAAGATTGGATATTTATTACCCTGGACATTGGTGAACTCAGTTTTGGACCTCATTGATAGAGGAGACATTGATTTAAAAGACACAGGTATGGACCTATAGTGATTTAGATGAAATACATACATGTGGTCCTATACTAACCTGGTTTTGGATATTAACTCTATAAGGTGGCGATATATTTGGCGTTTTACATCAATTTGATATCATTTTAATGAGAACAATATAATATAAGCCTAGTGACATGACTTGGGATCAAAGTAAAATCTAAAATATCTCATCCTTAGGGAAAATAAAACCATCCGGGGTTATTGACCCTCACATGGTTTAGGGACATGATGTCTCCTTAACAGGGTTGAACCATGAAATATTTTTATTCTCTATCCATAGGATAGGATGAGGGGGTGTAAAGCAGTGTTCCTGTTCTCAGGATTGTGGGAGTGTCAGAAGTCAGATCCCCACCGATCAGCTATTAATATACTTCATGGCATAACCCCTTTACAGAGATTGCCTAAGAACATTTACATGCCAGTCTATTTGGGTCCTGAGTAGACATGAGCAAGTTTCTCAAAAATTCGATTCGGCAGCTTTGCCGAATTTCCCAAAACAATTTGCTTCGATCTGAATTACTTTGCGGTGAATCACGTTAAAAACAACTATTTTCCTGGCTGCAGAGAGCCTGGGGATATGGGGATATGCATTTTAAACTAAGGACATGTCGGAATAGCCTTTAGAAAGGCTATTCTACTCCTACCTTTGCCATTGCATCATGCCCCCTGTGATGTCCTGGTCTGCCGGGCATGCGCAGAGCCGCTCGGAAGAGAATCAAGATGGCCGCTGGACATGCACAGAAACGGTCTTGTATGGGATATAATCAAGATGGCCGCCGGACATGCGCAGAGCCGCTGGGAATAGAATCAAGATGGCCGCCTGACATGAGCAGAAATGGTCTTGTATGGGATATAATCAAGATGGCCGCCGGACATGCGCAGAAACGGTCTTGTATGGGATATAATCAGGATGGCTGCCGTACATGTGCAGAGCCACTAGGAATAGAATCAAGATGGCCACCGGGCATGCACAGAGCCGCTCGTGTAGGAATAGGATAAAGATGGCCACCACAAGCAGCTCTGCGCATGTTCGTCAGCCATCTTGATTCTATTCCGAGCGACTCTGTGCATGTCCGGTGGCCATCTTGATTCTATTCCGTGCGGCTCTATGCATGTCCGACAGCCATTTTGATTCTTTTACTACACGAGCTAGGAGGATCAGGACATTGCAGGGGGCATGATGCAAAGGCAAAGGTAAGAATAGAATAGCCTTTCTAAAGGCTATTCTGACGTGTGCTTAGTTTAAAATGCGTTTCAATACCACGAAGCGTGAGGAAATCCGGATTCAATGACTTCATGAAGCTAGGCACTGATCTATAGGAAACTATCTTCCAAAAGATGGCACTAGAGGAATAGTTTTCATTTTTTACAAAAGAAAACTTATTTGCATAAACTTTAGATAGATAGATAGATAGATAGATAGATAGATAGATATGGAATTGACAGATAAGAAAACTGCTACACAAAGGTTTACCAGTAGAAAAAAAAAGAATGCAACACCATTTATTAATCCAGACTTGTCATTATTACTTCTTTTGTGTTTTAGTTTTGTTTTACTCATTAAATATGTGATCAGTATTTTACAGACATCAACCCCTAACAAGGAACAGGTGAAAATGACTCTTAACTTCAGAAAATTGTTGCAGTGTAACAGATGAAGGCTAAAGGTATGCATGAAATGTAAGCTTCATTCTCTTTCTCCTATTTTCCTGTCAACTTCACAAGACATAAATCATCAAACAATAGATATAAGGACACATAGCAGATATGTAGCAACCATGAAGACCAGTCATTCCTTATGACTTAGACATTTAGTGTGAATTTTCAAAACAATTCTTAAACAAATAATGACATTTCTATTAATATATTGTTATGGTGAAAACCCAGATGCAGGGATTTGTAAACCCAGATTTTACTGATAGTTCCACCATGTAAAAATAGTTTTTGTCAGTGGCTTGAAACAGTCCATTTACAGTAAGATGCTGCATTACTTAATGCCTTACCAAATTTGTATTCTTCTATTTTTGTGTACAAAAACTACTTACATGTACTTTTAAGAAACCAGAAAAGCAAAGAAAAGCAGACATTTGTATAAATAGAAACCAAGCAATGCCTATTTACAAAACATTCTGAATAAATCTATTTATACATGACTTGCTATACAGTGACAGAAAGATTGCTGAGGAATATGAATTGCAAAACAGATTGCAAAATAGAATACAGTATTTCACAAATGGGGAAATTAAAGAGATTATAATCTAGAAAGCACATTATTGTTTTATTGTTAGGAGTTTACTGAAGACATACAGATGTACTGTACATGTAAGGTGCTTTATAGGTTTATATCACCTGTGACAGCTTAGGGGAATTACACTCAAAATGGCGGCTTGTCCTGGTCCGGACAGCAGTGGTTCGTGGTACTGGGCGCCGGAAAAATAGCTTTCAGACGGTCCAAGTGTAAAATAAAACGTGGCTTTATTCAGCTTAACTGCAACATAACAAAACGACAAAAAAACCTATGCCACAGTTAGGGCCTAACTCATTCCTTGAGCCCCTAACTGTCCTGACTGTTGCTCAGCTCCAGCAACAGTCCTCTGGACGCCAGCCCTCTGGGACAGAGCCTATCTCTCTGTCCTAGCTGGTCCACTTGAGCAGCTGGACTAATGCTCCACTCAGCAAAAGTCCCCTGTGGCCCCAGCCCCTCTGGCACAGACCGTCTATCTGTCCAACTGGTCCACTATTTCCTGCTCTGTGCAGGATACTCCAGTCCACTGGAGTTACACGCCACCCACTCAAAGGTGTGGCTGAAGGCCTTTTCAGGGCTGGGCCTGGGTCGCTCAACAGCGCCCTCTGGCTCACATACCTACACACCCCATAACTTTTCTTATGCAAGTGATTCATGCTGATAATGTATCTCTTTTGGACATCTGGTTGTATACCTCACATTCACTGCATGCATTTTTAGTGTATAACGATGATGTACATTAATTGTACTTCCATATTGGCCAGATATCCTAAATTTTATGGGATGTCTTGAATTTCCAAAAACAATTCCAGCAAATTCAGCTTATCCCCAATATGGGCAGAATTTAGCAAAATTCACCCAAAAGTGGGTGTTCACATGTGATGTGATGTTAGGTGTGGGACTTGAAATATTAAAATGTTAAATTATTATTTTTTTTTACTTTTGCTCTCCAAGGCTGGAGACTGGATATTTGTAGGTAAAAACTTATTATATACTAAAAGGGTCTTCTCAACTCAGTCTTTTATGATCCATATCTCTGGCTGCCTCAGGTGGTATGCTATCTCTGTAAGTTCTATATAAGTAAACAGTAGTTATGGAAAAAGCTGAGGGTTAGCCATGTTCAGATGTTTCTTTAACCCTGGCCTGTTGGTCAAGACTTAGAGCTAGATATTTTATATATTGTACCCCTTTAAGAGTAAATTCAAGCATTTTCGCCTCAACTTTCACTCCACTTTCCGACCATTGACTTTCTATCGCAGTGTAACGTCTCTGCCGTTTCGGGTCTCGGCGCCGCCCTCCACTCGCACGCTGTGGCGAAGGAGGCGTCTTCAGTTTGGTTCTTTGTTTAAGTTTCTTGATGCTCAGTCTGAACATGGTCCTAGTTCCTTTGCTGTGTAAAGCCACACCCGTGTAATTAGGAACATCTCTCTCTGGACTGCATAGAGTTAATCTCTTCCTGGCCTGTGTGATTGACAGCCTGTGTACCTATCAGATCTGTGGCTGGGCCCAGTCTTTCTATATACAGGATGTCATTTCTCAGCAGGTGGCCGGTTATTACACGTCCTGTTCTGTGTGTCACTTACCCAGTATAGGGCTTGTCTTCAGGTTGTCCTTTTACCATTTAGGGTAACTGTGGCAATAGGAAGGGACAGTGGCTGGGGTGAGATTAGGGCTCACTTGTCTCTGTCCTTCCTCCCAGACCCCTGCAGTAGTGTAGGGTATTGCTACGTTTGGCAAGACCCTTACAGAATAACCGGCCGATACATTCTGCCATTGCTTCCCATAGGGTCAGCATGGATCCTATTCAGGGCCTTGCAGCCAAGTTGGAAGGTTTGGCAGGCCTGGTAGCTGATCTCGCTAAACAGGTTCAGACCCTTACTGAGGCTGCTGCAGCATCCCCGCTTGTTTCTTCCCCTTTTAAGGTGAAGATGTTACTCCCGGATCGTTTTTCAGGGGATCGTGAAAGGTTTGAAACTTTCCGGGAGTCTTGTCGCTTGTATTTCCGGATTAATCCACATGCATCCCAGGCCCAAATGGTGGGAGTAGTTATATCCCTCCTACAGGGGGATCCACAAGCTTGGGCCCTTAAACTCCCTCCAGGGGCTGAGGAGTGGACTGACTTTGAAAAAAATTTTTTGTCTTTGGGGTCTATATATGCTGAGCCAGACCACATTGGTCTTGCGGAATCGCAAGTCCTCACCATGCGGCAGGGCAAACGCTCTGCTGAGGAATATTGCGCAGAATTCCGCAAGTGCAGCGTGACTGTAGGTTGGTGTGAGTCAGCTCTAAAGGCCCATTTTAAACAAGGCCTGTGTGACCGTGTTAAGGAGCTCTGGGTTGGTCACCCAGATCCTCCCACTCTTGAGCAGGCCATGACTTTGGCTGTCCGTATTGACCGTAGGATCCGGGAAAATGTTAAAGAGAGAATAGGTTCTGCTTCTTTCAAGTTTTCTGTCTCTCCCTCACTCTCTCCTGAGAAACCTGTTATTTCTCCCATGACTCCTGGTGAGGAACCTATGCAACTGGGAGTTATGGACGCCAAGATGCGACGAGAGCATCGTCTCAGGAACAACCTCTGCCTGTACTGTGGTGCTTCCGGTCATTTCATCCGTGACTGCTCCATCAGACCCCGCACGCCAGGGGAAAAGCTTCAGTGCCTGAGTGGTAATCAGAAGAACCACTCAGGCAACCAGGTATTTGCCAGTAGTAACAATAAGATGTTATCTGTGTCTCTGTCCTCTGGGGACAGATCTGTTTCTGGCCAGGCCTTAGTTGACTCTGGGTCTGCGGCAAACTTTGTCACATTCTCGTTTGTCTCAGCTTTAGGCATTGAGCTTTTGCCACTTGACACTCCTTTGGCGGTTACTGGAGCGGATTTTGCCCCACTGGCCAGGGGTAAGGTCCGATTCAAGACCCCCTTAATAACGTTACAAGTTGGTTCTGCTCATTCAGAGGTCATGAGCTTTTTTGTTATGGAGCATCTGTCTTCTGATATTATTTTGGGGCTCCCCTGGTTGAACCTCCATAACCCTATTTTTGATTGGGTTAAAAGGGAGTTGGTAAAATGGGGAGATCAGTGCTCATCCCACTGTATTGTTTTGCACACCTTAAATTGTGTTATCTCGGCTGCAAAAGGTGGGAAATGCCAGGTGAATAAAAAATGTTTGCCTGGCCTACCAGTGTCTGTGGTTGTGCAAAAAGACCCTGAATTGAAGGCAGAGAAAATACTGGGTCCTACTAAAACTGGTTTATCTGGTGAGGGTCCGGTGGCCCCTCATAAAGGGGGGGGGTACTGTAACGTTTCTGCCGTTTTGGGTCTCGGCGCCGCCCTCCGCTCGCACGCTGTGGCGAAGGAGGCGTCTTCAGTTTAGTTCTTTGTTTAAGTTTCTTGATGCTCAGTCTTTGCTGTGTAAAGCCACACCCGTGTAATTAGGAACATCTCTCTCTGGACTGCATAGAGTTAATCTCTTCCTGGCCTGTGTGATTGACAGCCTGTGTACCTATCAGATCTGTGGCTGGGCCCAGTCTTTCTATATACCGGATGTCATTTCTCAGCAGGTGGCCGGATATTACACTTGTGTTTTGCCTGCTCTCTTTCTATACTCCTTGATACTTTGTTACTTGATTCTCTGACCCTTTGGCTTGCCCCTGACTATTCTCTTGGATTTTGACTTTGTACTGCTTTGCTCGTTTGTTACTGACCCCTTGGCTTGCTCACTCTGCTTCTGTGTTGTTTTTGTCTTGTCCTGTTCTCTGTGTCACTTACCCAGTATAGGGCTTGTCTTCAGGTTGTCCTTTTACCATTTAGGGTAACTGTGGCAATAGGAAGGGACAGTGGCTGGGGTGAGATTAGGGCTCACTTGTCTCTGTCCTTCCTCCCAGACCCCTGCAGTAGTGTAGGGTATTGCTACGTTTGGCAAGACCCTTACACGCAGCTTTTACTCTCAGATTAACCTTAAGTGAATGGATCTAATCAGCAAAGTGTCTTGCACCTTGGGTTCTGTGGCTGAATCAGCTGTGGAATCCATGGTAATATTGCGCAAGACACTTATTTTTTCAGTGCCCTGCTTAGGTCTCTGCCTTCCATTAAATACACTCAGGATGGAATCCAGCTCAAAATCTAATTCCTGTCAATTTACTGTAATTATTGAATATTTAAATTGTGTATGAGGGGTTCTGATAAGTGACTTTTGGAAATTCTGAAAAAAGAGCTCAGCTTGAATTTTATAGAGCTGTTGTTCTCGGAAACAACCTTTGCTGGGAACTACAGTCTTGTAATATCTAAAGGTTTCTTTATACAGGTTAACTTTTCAAACTACCAGCAAATGTACAGGTGCATCTCAATAAATTTGAATATCTTTGAAACGTTTATTTATTTCAGTAATTAAATTAAAAAAGTGACCTCCTATATTTTCTAGATTCTTTACACACAGAGTGTTCTATTTCAAGTGTTTTATTTCTGTAAATGTTGATTATGGATTACAGGTAATGAAAACCCAAATCTAAGAAAATTTAAATATTGTAAAAAAGTTCAGTATTATAAATTCAGTGTGTCACCTGCCAAGGTTTCCTAAGCCTTTAAGTGGTCCCTCAGTCTGGTTCAGTAGGACACACAATCATGGAAGACACTGATTATGAATTGTATTACTGAATCACTGAAATGAATGAACGTTTCAAAGATATTCTAATTTATTGAGATGCACCTGTATTGTATGGTGCTTTCAAAAGTCATGTAGAAAGGATATGCTGGTCATTTTCATTAGTTCGATCATAGTTGCAGCCAGGCAGAAAACTCTTGCTATTAATGCTAATTGTAAATGTCAATCATAACTATGTTTGACAACTGTTTTACAGTCATGACACATATTAGGGACAAGAATCTCTCACATTGAGGAGAGCACCAGTAAAGGTGTGTAGAGATTTTAATTGCCTTTTGCCCTCTACTTAGCATCTACATATCACAAGGCATTATGGGAAAGGAGCTGGGGAGCTCATGCGCCCTCTATTGGATGTAACAAATCCTCAATTTGCTTTTGACTCACCGAGCCTTGAGACAGCAAAAGGGATTTTAGCCAAGCCAATTTCACTTATCTGCATACAGCGCTGTTTCCGGATCGTTGTCCTTCATCAGTACAGAGCAAAGTGAATTGGCTGGCTTAGTGGGAGGCAATGAGTGGGTTAGGGACAAGAATCTCTCACATTGAGGAGAGCACCAGTAAAGGTGTGTAGAGATTTTAATTGCCTTTTGCCCAATCTCTACACACCTTTACTGGTGCTCTCCTCAATGTGAGAGATTCTTGTCCCTAACCCACTCATTGCCTCCCACTAAGCCAGCCAATTCACTTTGCTCTGTACTGATGAAGGACAACGATCCGGAAACAGCGCTGTATGCAGATAAGTGAAATTGGCTTGGCTAAAATCCCTTTTGCTGTCTCAAGGCTCGGTGAGTCAAAAGCAAATTGAGGATTTGTTACATCCAATAGAGGGCGCATGAGCTCCCCAGCTCCTTTCCCATAATGCCTTGTGATATGACACATATTGTCAACTTTTCAGCTTATCACATTATCAATTCAACCCTGGATCATAAAAGGGTTAAGATGCATAGCTTCAACAATATAAACTTTAAGTATGGTTATTCTCTATGGAGTTTTCTCATCTAGTACACACCCTTGAATGGGTATTACTTTAGAGACAGCTAAGACTCCCACATAGCGTAAACGCTGCGATTTTGCTTTAGCCTAAAAGCCTTTTGCATGACCCTGAAAATTTTGACTATCATGCTTGGCAATGTACACAGTGCTCAAATTTCATCTTGCTTGGACAACTCATCTAGCCATGCCAGAAGAATATAATTTATTTTCACTGCTATAGTGTCAAGGCATGGTACATATACTTAATGGCTGTTTCATGTTATGACTCCCTGTATAACTATATATTCTGCGACTATCTTGAAGGCTTAGTAAAGAGTATATTGTTTCAGTACTTAATAGTGTCTACATATCAACTTTTTCATGTTTTCCCAATTGCTTTCAAATTGTGAATTTACCAGATTTCAAAACCTAAAGTAGTGGTGGTGAAAATTTCACTTTTTGTCACTTCCTGTTATGTGTATGAAAAGGAAAACTCCATTTTTGTGAATTAGACTTCCACATGCAAGACATTATTATTCAGCATAATGGAAACTATTACTCACCGAAAAATGTGATTTACATTGAAAAAATTGTTGAAGACTGTATTTGATTTTCATGATATGGAAAACACAGAAATTGCATATAGTCTTAGGTGTACAGAACATAGATGTAGCGCTAGCAGTCCATGTCCACCATCTCTGCTCACCTGGTTGACTGCTGTAATATTTGCTCTCCCCCCCCATGCTTTGGTCAATTTCCCTGGGCAACACACCCAGTGTCTGCAGGGTCCTAATGTTAGTTATGCTCTCAGAGCATGTGTGCCCACGCCCTGTTTTCTTATTAAAGAGTCACTGCACTCCCTGGGTCAGCAAGCACCAATCATCTCGCTCTCCTGTTTACATAAGGCACCTTTCCCCACATAAAGGTGCCTGAGCAATTTTGGTTCCTAGCTTGTTTAGATTCTGTAAAGGTATTTCCTGTATATACTGACTACTCATGTTTGACCTCTGTCCATTTACCGAACATATGCCCCCTGTCCTAATGCTTGGATTAACATTATGTATGAACTCTGCTCGCCCTGAAGCAATTTATGTCATGGGGTATGGGAGTGCCCTAAAATCAGACAGGACTGGAAGGCAGTTGCACTATATAGTGCCCACACTGGTCACAGGCATTAACTCTTCTGATGCCTTGGTCAACGATGACTTAGGCACCATCTTCCCAGCAGTGCATATGGGCACTGCCATTTTGGCGTGTATCACTGTCTTCCGAAACAAGATCTGGGGGCGGTGATCTATTACCATGACAGCTGGAGCCTATTGAAGGCTTCCAGGGTCGTCATTACATTACTTCAATTACTGGCTGCGCTAGTTGTTTTATAAAGCATTATAATGCACTATCATTAAATTGCTTTGTATTAGTGGTCAGATTTCCTAGGGTTTAAGATCCCTTAGGGTCTAAAAAAAAAATAAAAAAAAATTTAAAAGTTCAAATTACCATCCTTTCCCTAGATAATATATATATATATATATATATATATATATAAAGTAAACTGTGTACAACACATACACATTAGGTATCCTGGTGTCTGAAAATAGATTTACAAATTTATAAAAATATGTGGTGAATGTTGTAGTGGGAAAAAAATTAGAACGAGCTAAACCTTTTCATCTCCAATAAAAATTTTTATAAAAAACTATCAAAACAGTAGACATTCCCCAAAATGGTGTAAACAAAAGGTACATCTGGTCCCGAAAATAATAGATGTCATATGCAACCCCATATATGTAAATGCTGAAAAGTTATGGGTTTCAGAATATGGCAACTCCAGGAAATTCTTTTTTTTCAAAGTTTTGAACAATAACTATATAAGTTTGGTATCTCTGTAATTGTTTTGACCCACAGAATACAGGTAACATGTCATTTTGGCTGCACATATACTTCGTAAAAACAAAGCCCATAAGAATATCACATAAATGCAGTTTCTCTAATTTCATCCTAGCTTTGTTATTCAAAATAAATGTTCATTAGACAAATGTTTGTCCCAACCCAAGGGGTTTCTGACAAGCTCATATTTTGTAATACATGCCCAAGTACAGAAATTGTCCACATGTCTGTCAGTCTAATAATAGTACGGCGCTGTGCTTGCAGCATTACTTCCGTCACTCGGTGGTATTACAAAGCCAAGGCCCCAGACTACCTGTATTGCAGTATGTTGCACTGGGGATTAGAGATCCCAGATTCAAGTCCCCTTGTGGTACAGGTAAAAAGTAAAAAAAAAGTTACAAATAATAAAATGTTTAACATAACATAAACAAAAAAAATTAAACAAACATGTTAGGTGTTACCATAAGTCTGTACTATCCTAAAATAGCATTATTTATCCCGTACATGAATGCCATAAAGAAAATATACCGCAATGCACAAATTACAATTTTGGTCACCTCACTTCCCCCAAAAAGTGATGTTTCATTTGTAAAAGAAAAAACCATAATAAAACCAATATAAATATGGTATCACCATAATTGTGATGACTCACCAGACAAACTAAACATAAAAAATCATGCTGGAATTGTGAATTTTTTCACACGGACCCCCAAAAACATTAAGAAAAGCTCATCAAAACAGTATACATACCCCAAAATGGTGCAAAATTAAAGTACAACTTGTCACACAAATAATAAACCCTCACATAGTTACACACGTGGACAAAATTGTTGGTACCGCTTGTTTAATGAAAGAAAAACCCACAATGGTCACAGAAATAACTTGAATCTGACAAAAGTAATTTGCCAAACTACATGTTGGCAAGCCACAAAGCTTCTGGGAGAAGGTCCTATGGACAGATGAGACAAAAATCGAAATTTTTGCAAGGCACATCAGCCTTATGTTCACAGACAGAAAAATGAAGCATATATTGAAAAGAACACTGTCCCTACTGTGAAACATGGAGAAGGCTTTGTTATGTTCTGGGGCTGCTTTGCTGCATCTGGCACAGGGTGTCTTGAATCTGTGCAGGGTACAATGAAATCTCAAGACTATCAAGGGATTCTAGAAAGAAATGTGCTGCCCAGTGTCACAAAGCTTGGTCTCAGTCGCAAGGAGCTGAAACATGCCGTCTAGAAAAGGCACCCTTCAAACCCGAGACAACTGGAGCAGTTTGCTCATGAGGAGTGGGCCAAAATACCTGTTGAGAGGTGCAGAAGTCTCATTGACAGTTACAGGAATCGTTTTATTGCAGTGATTGCCTCAAAAGGTTGTACAACAAAATATTAAGTTAAGGGAACCATCATTTCTGTCCAGGCCTGTTTCATGAGTTTTCTTTTTTTTTAAATTCTGTTGAAGCATGGTTGAAAAGCAATGTCTGACTTTCATTTTTTCATTTTCATAGAATTTTTAGATATTATTACTTTTGTCAGATTCAAGTTATTTCTGTGACAATTGTGGGTTTTTCTTTCATTAAACGAGGGGTACCAACAATTTTGCCCACGTGTGTATGTCAACAGACAGTTAAAAAAGTTATGAATTTTGGAAGGTGGCAAAGGAAAATATGAAAAAAGTCGCCGAGTATTAACTCATAAAAGGGGAAGTCCTTAAAAAGGTTGAGAGTTATTGGTGGCCTTCGTGTGATGGTTCAGTCACAACACTGTGGTTTCTTTTAAATTCAGATGTGAACTTAGCCCAATGTATGAATGACATTTCTGACTCTGTCAATATTAACGTCATACAAAACACACATATTCTCTTGTATCACTGACACAAAACATATTAATAATGGCTAAAATGGTATTTGCAGGATGCTCCAAAAAGTGGTAAATCCCAGCAGTAATTTATTAGTTCCACTGTTATCTATACATTAGATTGTTCATTGGTGTACCTAACAGGCCCAGGTTTCACTAAGTTTGCATTTTTGCCTGCAGATGCATACTAGAACAAGTGGTGATTAAGGATAGGCATGTCAATCAGCACTTCTTTCCATTGACATATTAACACAGGCTAATGCAAAGTGATTGGGAGAGGAACAATTGTTCCAGTTGTTCCTTAACCATTGAGCTGTACATCCCTGCTTACACAATGCCAATAATCTGCATCTCTTATACTGCATAAAAGATGCAATCCGCTGACCAGTCTCCATCCTATATGTCACACACAACTGATGCATAACAGTGATGTAGCACATATGTAAACTCTTACAATGAATATAATACTTTTAAGACATTCTGCTTCAGATTATCTCTTATTCTGATATGTGCCTATTTCAATAGCAACATATTCAGACCATATTCTGCCTTGGGCTACAGCATGAGTAAAATCAGAGATTGCAGTCAGTTCTTGCTAAATTCAACATCAACTGGAATATACTAACATGATAAAATGACTGCTAAAATTGGCATTATTATATTATTTTTGTTTTATCTTATGCTTTGCTTACGGCAAAATGAAGATAAACTATTTGACTATATCAGTAATAAAGAATATTTTATTTTAGCTCTTATGTGCTAAGCGGGAGGTAAGTGAATTCCAAAGATAAGTTACTCCACTGACTGCTTTGTATGTGGCATGTTTTCATTTCACTTAGCTGTAAAATGTCTAAATCACATATAAAATAAATTAGTTATATTCTTCAATATACATTTCAGCCACACACAAGAATCTCAAAATTAGGGATATTGAACATTTGCATAATTCCCCATTCTGGTGTGTCTGACCTTGGCTTTGTCCCTGACTTTGAAAGACAATTAAACTTGATCCATTTCCTCAGAACACAAGCACTATGGACTAGGGAATATTGGTTCCACCAGACAAAATAATTCTGTGGGCCCACCAATCACTATACAGATTAGGTTTATGATCACTATTTATTTCATTATACAAAAGAGGGTGACTAATGTAACAGAATGGGTGGATTTCAGCACCAAGGCAGATTATAAAACTTGTAGTTATTAATGATGGAAAAAGATGGGAGGGACGCTCTAATTACAATGTACAAAAATATCAATGGACAGTCCAGAGATCTTTTCAATGGTCTTTTTATACCTGGACCTATATAAGGGGGCATCCTTTATATCTAAGTAAAGTTTTCACTGTCATCATAGATGGAGTATTCTTACCTGTAATAGCAGTTGTTATGAATGAATGATTGGATGAAAAATATACTACAATTTTGGTTATTAAGCCTTCTTGTGATGCTGCTGCTTGGATTTCTTCTGACAGAAAGGACTTTACCCCTAATATGGGCAGTTGGCATTCATGTCTTTTTTTTTCCTTTCTCTGGATATGCAGGGTAGGACATTAGTGGACTTGATGGACCTGTGTCTTTTTCAACCTTATCAGCTAACTGTGCAACTGTATAACTCTGCTAATCTGCTATTCTGTTTTGCAGTTTGTTTCACCAGGAAGGACTAATTTTGTAGCTTATTTATAAACTAAGAAAAAAGGTGATATATCCCATCAGCAAATGATTTTCCTCTAGGGTTGCCTGTGGTGCTGTAGATTCCCTATAACCAGAGGCGTAGCTAGGGGTTCAGCACAGGGGG
This sequence comes from Leptodactylus fallax, assembly GCA_947044405.1. Lineage (NCBI taxonomy): Eukaryota > Metazoa > Chordata > Amphibia > Anura > Leptodactylidae > Leptodactylus > Leptodactylus fallax. The sequence continues at coordinate 3,586,386 of CAMRHE010000037.1, read as the reverse complement.
GCTAACATGTCCAAGTGGGCTCCCAACTTGGACATGTTCGTATACCGATACTATGAGTATACGGTGAGCGTATAGTGGTATATAACGGCACTACACAGGGCTCTGCAGATGATTTAGGTGAATACAGGGCAGTAACATTTAGTGACTTACCGGTGACGTCTCTGACTAATCGTTCACATTCCCCGTCTCTTATCTGGACGGCCATGACCACTTCTTCCAGTCTCTGTAAAGTTTGCAACACAGACATCTTTGGCTCCTCACTTTTCCAGGCACCTGACCCACATTGTCCTCACCTACACAAAGCCCCCATCCTGCTGCTACCCCCAATTATAAAATATATAATATAACCCCCCAAAATGAATAATACTCCCAAGTGCATCTTTATATTAATAACTTCCCTTTGAACCCCCTTTAAATAGTGCCCCTTATTAATAATGCCCCAGGTGTTTCCTAATTAAAAAGAAAAAAAAAAATATTGGAGTTCCAATACCCGGGACCCCAAGGATCAGCGATTTGAATGAACCGTGGTATCTGTGTAAGTGCTGTGACCCCTTCTCCGTTTACATAGTGTCATTCATCTCATAGAGGCCATGTAATGTAACTACAGCCTCGTCCTATACACGTCTATGTGACAAGGCTGTAATTACATCACACGGTCACTATAAACAGACAGCGTATGATATAAACAGGCGCCATAGCCCCTTCTTACAGCTGATCAGTGGGGAATCACTTATCTCTTATTGAAGTTTTATTCTGAGGATAGACCATCAATAAAAATGAGCTGGAAAACTCCTTAAGGCTAAGGCCCCAAGTGGCGTCCCGCAGCAAAAACAGCTGGTTCTTCCTGCAGCACTTTGCACAGAATATTTGCAGACTTTCTGCTTCAATCTATCTATCTTCAATATCTATAGGGAAACCACCGGCGTTTCCATAGGTATAATTGACATGCTGCGATTTCCAAAACTGCGACTGTTTTGGAAATTGCAGCGTAACCGCTGCGTGTATTTTACTGCAGTGGGGATGAGATGGGGCCCCATGTGGCGAAAACCCACAGAAAAAACCATGGCATTCTAGCAAATCCCATCCACACATTGCGGAAAAATACGTGCAGCAGACGCACTGCGATTTCCAAAACCATTGCGGTTTTGGAAATTGCAGCATGTCAATTATACCTATGGAAACACCGGCGGTTTCCATATAGGTGTATTGAAAACAGAACGTCCACAGGGGAAACCTCTGCAGACCTTCTGTGAAAAGCGCTGTGGGAAAAACCACAATCTTACCACCATGGTTTTTCCTGCAGCGCTTTTTTTGCTGCAGCCCGCTACGTGGAGCCTTAGTCTTAATAAAGCCCAAGTGCCACTTTAATTCAACTAATTGACCCTCATATTATGCCCCTGATTTCCTCTGACATAAATACTGCACCTCTAATGATCCCTTATATCAATGACCACCACCTTATGTTCATAATGCCTCCTAATATAAATGATACCCCCTAATGGCCCCTTATATAAATAACCTCCCCCCTTTGTATTCATAATACCCCGTAATAACCCTTATATAAATGACCCCCCCATCGTCATAATGCCCTCTAATGAATCCTCCCTTTATAGTTATAATTCCCCCTCCTATCCATCCCTTATACTATTAATATACCCACAACTGCGCTAAAAAAAAACAAAAGAAAAGATTAATACTCACCTACCTGCGATGTTGATGAGTGGAGCTGCCGCCGCTTCCTCCCTGTCCATGTTGTGACGTCATCGCGCCGCCTGTGTGAGAAGACATCAGTCTGTGGTCTCGGGGACTTGTAAACCGCAAGCCTCATGTAGCTTGCGGTTTACAATACTGTGAAGTTGCAGAATACGTTTTAACTAGATCGGTGTCTGCAGACACCGATCCAGTTAGAAATAAAGGATGTATTAATGGCGGCCCCGGGGTGGGCCAGAAAAGTGTCAGTTGGCCAGAGGCATCCGCCCCCTCTGCCCCCCCCCGCTAGCTACGCCACTGCCTATAACATATTTTAAATATCCATAGACAGTATGTAGTATAATATGCACAGTTCCAACATGTTGGAAAACTGTGTGAGAGGTACTTTTTATTTCAGGTCATTCCATGTACAAACACCAGTGCATAAGGTATAAGGTTTAACAGGAATATTTATCTCTGAAGCAGTATAGTGATAATGAAGTTGCATACAGTTCAGTAGCCATAATAACACATATATATGAATTGTATTGCCTTTCTTTGTTTTACAGATTTCTTTGTTTTCTCTTTAAGAACTGTCAATTTTAATATTCTATGTATGTCTGGATTGATCTTTAATATGTGCCTGTAATTTACAACATTTTTCCATTATTCACTAATTAATCCATTTTCCATGTCTTTTGTTACTACAACTATCTTCAGTATCATGAGGTTAGGAAATAATGATGCAAATAGTAAGAAGGATTAAGACCTTGAAAGACTGACTTAGAATAGAATGCTTTTACTTTTATTATTCTTGGACTTGAAGTTTCATTCTGGAGATTTTCCTCAAGGCTTTTCCAGTACAGCTAGTAAACTACTACTCTTCTTATAAAACTCTTCAATATCAGTTAGGGATAGTGCTACATGGGCAGTGGATATTGTTGGGTTTGTGTCACCTGGAATGTTGCTTACTATGTTGTGCCACTTTATCTTCATGTCTATGTAATGCGGGGGCATGGGAAGTAATCACTGAACTCTATCTTCTCTGTAATGATTATCAGCTAGAAGGTTGTGTCACCAAATTCAAAGTCAACAAAGGGTCTATCTGGTCCAGCAGTTGGCGAATAACGGGTGTTGGAGTGCAGGAATACAGCAGAGGAGTTTCAATAGAGGCCGGCCATGGTAGGCTAGTGTGGAGTACCCTGCAATAGTGGGAGAAATGAAGGAGGTGTGCTCATCTGCAGAGTCTGGACTAATCCACCCTGCATACTTGTCTTTGGTTAATTGCAAATCAGTTTTTGCCATTAAAGTATAGTTGCAGGGTTCTCCACACTAGCCTACCTTGGCCTTCTGTGTCTGTGTCCATTAGTTCTTGCATGTTACATCAGTGTGACGTTCTGGATATTACTTTTGCAAAATTTCATCCTAACAAATTAGGCTAGTATTCACAGAACATTTATTGTATAAATGATAGCTACCATCCTGCAATCTCAATGTTAATTTATATCAAAAAAAGAAAAAAACATGGACCGCACATCCCAATATTATACATTGATCTTGTGCTTCTCAGCAAAATCTACAATACAGAACATGAGGTTCTTAGTATACATATTGATCAAGGTGTATAAGCCCACTAGCCACTTCACGGCGACCTCTTTATAGTGGGTCCCTACACTACTGGGTGCGGCACCAAACAGTGACCGCCACCACCACGATACAGCGCCCACAGGGCGAGCGACCCAGCAGCCCAGCAACACCCCTGCCGCCAGGCTAAGCCCCCAGGCTCCGGGCCATATCGCCCCATGGGCACCGCACCCCAGCAATGGCAGACACCGCACAGCACCGCACCTTTATAGAAGGCTCCCTTAATTAAAAACATATTGGGATGTGCGGTCCATGTTTTTTTCTTTTTTTGATATCAATGTTAATTTATAATGAAAAAAGTTGCAGATTTCTTGTGACAATTAAAGGTGTATACCTAGAATAACAATCAAATTCCATATATAAATACTTTACAAAATATCATTGTCACCCATTGAAAGTAATTAGCCTAATAGTATACAGTATGTCACTAGAAAAAGTCACTAGAAAAAGCCCAAAGTCCCCTTTTCTCTACCAGTGTTTGAGAACTGTTGCCACTGCATACATCTTATAATCCATCTTCAGACAGGACAAGAATGATTATTTTCTTTTTTCTTCCCTATAGATATTTACTAGATCAGTGCTAAATAGGCATCCTTGTGCTATCCTAACAGCGCAAGCATGTGCGGTGCATAAATAATTTCTGTTAGGAGGAATAGTCATTGTGGCAGCTAGGAAGAGCACTGAGCAAGGCACACCTAAAATCTGTAGTGTTCACTAGCAGATAAGTCACATGCAGAGGTGTAGCTTGAAGCTCCTGGACCCCATTGTAAGAGATATAATGGGGTCTGTACCAACCTCCTATCATTTAGAATAGTGGCAGAGGGACCTTTTATGTGGCAGAGGGACCTTTGGGGCCCCCTCAGGGACCAGGGTACAGTAGGGACTGCTACTACTGCACCCCCTATAACTACACCCCTTGTCACATGCAACAAAGTAAGGGCTGCCCACTGTGGCCATTGTGGGCTGAAAATGTAATGGAGCTATGGGGGCGGAAGTTTTGGAGGAGAGAGCATATAGAAGGTGGGTGTAGTCACAGTTACTGTGCAGATGTTTTCAAGTTGTATTTTGGGAAAACCCCTTTAACAGAATTTCAGCCATGCCAGAATTCATCCGATTGTTGCTTTATTTTTCCCCAGTTAGAAAACATTAAATAGGACCTTTCACGTCCTCATCAATATGTGGTATTATATACCGTTAGAAAGCTGTCAGCTGAATTCATCGCATCGTTGGCTTTCTTGGTATGAGTCCCTGTGCTGGAGATATTGGAAGGCCCACCCTTCTGACAGTGGGGAGATATCAGTGCCGAAATTAATGGCACTGATATCTCCAGCAACGAGGCACATACCGGGAAAGTCGAGAGTGCGCTGAATTGAGCACACTGTCGGCTTTCTGATACCGCACATCAATAAGGACGTGAAAAGTCTTTAAGATTGAGTGATAGACATGGCTGCCACAACCATTACATGTCTGAAGATTGCATCCTAGCAATATACAAGGTTTGAAGCTTGGGTAAATGCCTTTGTGCTAAATGTATTATTCAAAAATGTCGCGTGGCACAGTTTAAAAGAAATATATAATGCATTAGAGGTACTCACATTTATAGCAATTACATCTATATTCAATTAGAAATAAAGATTAGGTAACTATTAGGATAATTAATTAATTCACATGCTTAAGCTATTGCAACAAAAATCCTTACAATTCTATGTTTTTCTATCTGTTTCACTCTTTTTTCACTAAGTATTATTAGTACAGGTTATTTTAGATCTCAGCTTATTTATTGAACCGACTAACAATGACCAACTGTGTCAAGTATTTAGACAGCTTAAAGGAATAATATTGTGACCCCTTGGCTTTGTAATTTTCTTCTTGTCAGGAAGAAATTACTTCTGACTGCATTTCAAAATTAACCTATAAATCCAAATTACATGTGTTAACCTATAAATTACCCTTAAATGCCAGTATTTGACATAAAAAGCTATATCTGAATTTTCTACATGTTGACTCTCTAATTACCACATAAAAGGTATTGCTTTTTGGATTTTTGGTTGAGTAGCAGGGATATGTAATACAATACACGGTATATCTTTATTATCAGAAGCCTTTTTTTTATTTTTCCTTATTAACTGCTATAGCGGTCTTCATATTGTATTGAGTTAGTTAATTTCATGATATACTTGATCACTTGTATTCCATCATATCCTCTTTTGAGCAGAGGTTATGGAATTATAATGTGCTATCCAAAGTGACAGTAGTACTGTGGAGGGATTTCAGAGCTCTTCATTCCCTCTGAAACTAGTGAATAATATCACAATAACATAACTGGCATATGATTCTTCCAGTATATGGAAATATAAAAAAAAACTCAAATCAAATGTGCGTGAACAAATCAATCTAGAGTGGTAAATGATCCAGATCCAAATCAAAACATCATAAAGCTGTATCAATCACATCTAAAATAAAGATAGCATTGAACATCAAAGAATATATCAGTAAAACAATATAACAGTATTAAACAAGTTATTGGTAGTTCAGATACATCTTATTGACAAAAAAGATAACGCAGAAAGAAGTCAACAAAGAGGCCAATAAGGAAGCAATATATCATTTGCGGGGTAAGTACGGGGGGGGAAAGTAAAGGGGTGCTAAATCTTGTTGGGGGCCATTAAATGGGGTGTTATACAGTGTGGGGGCCAGTAAAGGAAGTGTTCTACCGTGTGGGTGCCCATAAAGGGGGCATTTTTTTTTATTTATCAGTTAAATTCTGAAGTGACTTTGAGGGGCCTATATAATAGAAAACCCTCATAAATAACTCACCATAGAAACTTCACTCTTCAAATTATCCAAATCTTCATTTAGTAACTTTGTTAATTCTTTAGCTGTTCCACAGAAATTGAAGGTGAAATTATTTTTTTTGCACAGTTTCCATTTTATTATTTTTTACTGTATGACAGCAATGATTTACAGCTAAATAAATCTCAATAATTCATTCTGCAGTTTGTAGAAATGTTTCATATGTGGCCCTAGAGTGCTAATTTAAGCTAGATTCACAAGATCATAGTTATCTATGTTGCTAGGAGTCTTTGCCTCTTAGCAACATACTGTCCCATACTGATTATGGTACGGGACAGTATGTTGCTGGGAGGCATTGACTCCTATAGCGTCTTAGATAACTATACTGCTAGTAGTCCCGCTCCCAGTATATTTCCAGGCCAGTAAATCTGGCTAACACAAGGACTGAGTTTCACGGGTGAATGTGAATCTAGCCTCATTAAACACAGCCCACAGAAATGAATGAGCACCTTATGAATTTAACAACCTTGATATTATTGGGATGCTTTTTATTTACAATGTTAGGTTTGCAGAGGTCTGAATGTGCAAAATTATTATTATTTTAACTTTACATATGTACCTAGAAAGTATAAACCTTGGGTTTGTGAAATTGAAAGTATAATTTCTTTTCCAATTTTTTGCTGTTGCCACAAATTCATTTTCACAATAGGTAATATGAGAAAAAGCACCTCACGACTTGTTACATACAGTGGGGAAAAAAAAGCATTTTGTCAGTCACCAATTGTGCAAGTTCTCCCACTTAAAAAGATGAGAGAGGTCTGTAATTGACATCATAGGTAGACCTCAACTATGAGAGACAAAATGAGAAAACATATCTAGAAAATCACATTGTCTGATTTTTAAAGAATTTATTTGGAAATTATGGTGGAAAATAAGTATTTGGTCACTAACAAAAGTTAATCTCAATACTTTGTTATATATCCTTTGTTGGCAATGACAGAAGTAAAACGTTTTCTGTAAGTCTTCACAAGGTTGGCACACACTGTTGCTGGTATGTTGGCCCATTCCTCCATGCAGATCTCCTTTAGAGCAGTGATGTTTTGGGGCTGTCGCTGGGCAACACAGACTTTCAACTCCCTCCAAAGTTTTTCTATGGGGTCGAGATCTGGAGACTGGCTAGGCCACGCCAGGATCTTGAAATGCTTCTTACGAAGCCACTCGTTCGTTGCCCTGGCGGTGTGCTTGGGATCACTGTCATGCTGAAAGACCCAGCCACGTTTCATCTTCAGTGCCCTTGCTGATGGAAGGAGGTTTGCACTCAAAATCTCACGATACATGGCCCCATTCATTCTTTCATGTACACGGATCAGTTGTCCTGGTCCCTTTGCAGAGAAACAGCCCCAAAGCATGATGTTGCCACCCCCATGCTTCATAGTAGGTATGGTGTTCTTTGGATGCAACTCAGTATTCACTCTCCTCCAAACACGATGAGTTGTGTTTCTACCAAACAGTTCTACTTTGGTTTCATCTGACCATATGACATTCTCCCAGTACTCTCCTGGAACATCCAAATGCTCTCTAGAAAACTTCAGACGGGCCCGGATATGTACTGGCTTAAGCAGGGGGACACGTCTGGGACTGCAGGATCTGAGTCCCTGGCAGCGTAGTGTGTTACTGACGTAGCCTTTGTTACGTTAGTCCCAGCTTTCTGCAGGTCATTCACTAGGTCCCCCCGTATGGTTCTGGGATTTTTGCTCACCATTCTTGTGATAAATTTTGGGGGTGAGATCTTGCGTGGAGCCCCTGATCGAGGGAGATTATCAGTGGTCTTGTATGTCTTCCATTTTCTAATTATTGCTCCCACAGTTGATTTCTTCACACCAAGATGCTTTCCTATTGCAGATTCAGTCTTCCCAGCCTGGTGCAGGTCTACAATTTTGTTTCTGGTGTCCTTCCACAGCTCTTTGGTCTTCACCATAGTGGAGTTTGGAGTGTGACTGTTTGAGGCTGTGGACAGGTGTCTTTTATACTGATAACAATTTCAAACAGGTGCCATTACTACAGGTAATGAGTGGAGGACAGAGGAGCCTCTTAAAGAAGAAGTTACAGGTCTGTGAGAGCCAGAAATCTTGCTTGTTTGTAGGTGACCAAATACTTATTTTCCACCATAATTTGCAAATAAATTCTTAAAAAAATCAGACATTGTGATTTTCTAGATATGTTTTCTCATTTTGTGTCTCATAGTTGAGGTCTACCTATGATGTCAATTACAGGCCTCTCTCATCTTTTTAAGTGAGAGAACTTGCACAATTGGTGGCTGACTAAATACTTTTTTTTCCCCACTGTATGTGGTCTTAGACTGCTGTATGGGCACATCGTGGAGTGATGGAGTTCCATTTCACATTTGTAGCACATATTTTGTTAGAATAGTTTTCAGGTTTCATGTCACATTTGCAGGCCCCTAAAGTACAAAACAGGCGACCCCATTTTGGAAACTACACACCTCAAAGAATTTATCTAGTGTAGTGATCATTTTGATGACACGTGGATATCACTGAATTTTTTAAGACTTGGCTGTGAAAATGACAGATTACATTTTTCCAATAAAAGTGTTAAAAGGAAGAAAAGTGTAGAATAGTTTTTGCATGCCATGTCATATTTGCAGAGCCACTTTACCAAAACTGACAATACTGACCCCATTTTGTAAACTACACAGCTCAAGGAACGTACCTAATGTTGTAGTGATCATGACCACATATGTGTTTCATAGAGTTGATTAAAATTTGGCTATAAAAAGTTAAAAATTATATTTTTCTAAGAATATTTTGCTTTAGCCCCAATTTCTTTTCAAGGAGTAATATAAGTAAAAGCATTTCATCATTTATTACATAATTTCTCCTGAGTACAACAATATTCAATATGTGTTCAGAAGTGCCATATGACTTTAGGACCATAGATTTTGGTGATAGGAGTTTTGGGTCCCATGTCACTTTTGCAACTCCTCCACGATAATAGTAAAATGGAAACCCCTGAGAACTGACCCAATTTTGGACATTTGAGAGGTCAGAAACTGATACTGCATGTCAGTGAGTGGCTTGAAAGCTACATTTTTGTTCATTCCAATGGCATATTTTATGGGGTTGAGGTTTCAGTGGAGGCCAGTCAAGTTCTGGAACATAGTTATACTGAAACAGAAAAGGCCCTTCCTCAAACTTTTTTCCTTTAGGTTGTAAACATACAACTGTCCAAAATATTGTGTTATACTGAAAGAAGGCCTTTCACCACCTCCACAACTAAAAAAAAACTGTGGTGGAATCAGTGAAGTGGCAGAGCGTTTGAGTTGGTGGAAGTGGTGATAGCTTTAAAGGGGTTTCCCATCTATGGAGTTCACCTGCTCTCCTCTCTACTGTTATCTCCACTTTCTGGTTTCAGTGACAAGTTTATGGTTGAGTTTAGCCTATGTGATGTACAATTCAGGCCAGCAGCCTGCTCCCAAAACATACTGAATGCTGTTATTTCTGAATTTACATACAGGGATAACAGTGCTACTGGTCAAGCACTGTTCTAGTTCTTAGAGCTCAGAGGTTTTTTTTTTTTTTGTTAAATATATACAAAGTGCCATTGTAACTGCAAAACACGCAGCCTGTGCTAATCTGAAAAGTCTCAGTTTGTTAAGGGTTTTTTTTATTAACCAATACATACAAACTGCTGTTGTATTAGCAAGTGAATCATAGTCTAATATTCACTGGCAAGGTCAATCTTTTAGTGCTTTTAATGCATTGCTCATTTTCTTGAAATAGTTGTTTGTAAAACATACACACATTGTGAGAATTATTGCCAATCACTATTATAATCAAATAATATACAGTAAAATGACTGGAAAAAACAGGGCAGGGGACAGGCTAAAAGAGGGGGGAGGGGAATTTGTGCAACTACAATCAATAAGAATGTAGGTGACAACAACAACACTACTTCTGTTTTTGGTCACTCTGTTAGTAGCAGCAAGACTGTTGTACTTCCAAATTTTTGATTACTAAGCTCACTCAACTCAGCCACAGAAGGATATTGCATCTGAGAGTGATCTTTTTTGAGGCTTCTGTGTGTTCCTCCTCCTCCTCTAACGTTGTAACATGTTTTCAACCATGTAACGTTGTCAACCATGTCTATTTCATCTTCACTGACACATATCCCTAGCCGTGATTTTGCAGATAGGACCTGGCAACCATATCAGGTTGTCAAGGTAACATCAGGGGAAGTGGATGGTGGCAGTAGTGATAATAATTCCAGCCAATGCACAGCCCCAAACTTCAAACAGCCTGCCCGGGGAAGACCTAAGGGAAGCTCAAGGGGAGTGGGGGGCACTGGTGATGGCAGTGGCTAGACACATTTTTACTGCAGCTGGTGTTGGTCGCAGCAACTGCGTATAGTCATTTTCCAAGTGGAAATTTTTATAGATTGCCAAACGATAAATCCACAGCAATGTGCAAGATGTGCAAGCAGAAACTTAGTTATGACCATGCAGGAACAAATGTGTGAACTATATCTCTATTTACTGATATGAAAAGGCAAAATAGGCTTGGCAGTAGCACTGGCAAGGAAAGTGAGGAAGATTATTTTAGAAAAAGTTCTGTAGGTAAAACGCTATCTAGTCTATAGAAAAAGCTTAGGAATTGATAGGTTTTCTGGATATAAATAAAACATAACTTTTATTAACCATTGAAACATAAATGAAAATGTGTTGTGTGAACATCACCCAATAATGTGATCAGCTAATGCTGAATTAAAAACATGAGTCCTAATAATTGAGTATCTCTGATGTAAATAAATATGTTTCTGCTTCACTACTAGATTTTTCCATTATTAATGATAGTCCATAGTATGAATAACAAATATCTATGGACATAGTTAAAAAACACGATCCAGAAAATAAACTCACTGGATCCTATTATACTTAGTATCCCTTTATATAATCTCTTTTGAAAAATATATACATATATTTTATCCCCAAATATAAGAGAGAGGGGGAGTATACAAAAACATTAAGATGCACCATGAATTGTTCACTGTAAATTCTTTGCAACAAGAGGAGAAAGAAACCAGGTAAAGATCATTTAGTTCAATGTGATCAACGCTATAAAATAATTTCCCTCTCTTAAGACACTTCCACCCTCTGAGTTAGAGTCCATACAATGCGCCCTGAAAAGAGCAATACTCAAAAAATACCCAGGGGAGTCTTGGTCTAGCCATTATTAATAGAGCATAATGATGCTGCTATTAGAGATATATAGTAATTCAAAGTGTAGGAGCAACTAAATAGCAGAGAAAACCCAGAGGTCAAAAAATAATAAATGTCAAGACGCATTTCCCCATTAGAGGTTCATCAGTGGACAGTCAGAGAGATGTGCTCTGATAAAGGTTCAGAGCACAATGGTGCTGATCACTCCAAGTGTTCAGCCTTATATGTCACAAGACCCTCCCATCCTTCAAGTGTTAACCGCCTACTGGCCAATCAATGACAAGTGGGGCGGGACTACATGTCCACACCCCCTGATGACATGTAGTATCTGGCCAGCCTACACGAGCATGAGAGGGAGGTGGCTGCCTAGATGTCGTGGGGGTCTTAATGCATGTCCCCATTTGACAGAAAAAGAGCACAGCACTGGTATGTGGATCGCTAAGTATAGTGATTGTCACCAGTGCAATCTTATGAATGAAAATCTGTAACATCTAGCATATATGTAAACATGGTCATTACAAAAGTTGCGAACCCACAGCTAAATAATGGTACCCCATGGCATTTGCTGCAATACCTACTATGCAGATGTACTATCGCCCTTAATCACTCACTAATATAATCCCGTGGGCAATAAAATAATGGTGCCTTTTTAATGTATATGGAGATACTTATCTGTAAATATATTATCACCCAAAATGCAACACAATCATGTCTCATAGACTAACATAGTTAGTCCACACTTAGGTTTTGGATATACAGAATCCCATATATACAGAAGAGGGGTGGGGGAGGGGGGAAGGGGTGGCAGAGGGATGTGTTACACTAATCAATTTATCGCGCCCTAAAGAGGTTATGCACATTCGTGTATACTAATACATACATGTACAGTACATATACACATACATGTACATAAATATACATAAAAACACATACAGTATATATGGCACAGAGGATAAGAGACAGAAACACCACTAGAATAAAACATACAAAGAACATGACATATCATATATACTGCATATACAGCCTCTCAACTTAAAGGTGCACCATTTCCTATGTGTGCACAAAAAGATGATAATTATATAGATGTAAATAGATAATAAACATGAATTAATTAATACTTACAATGGTTATAATTTGATAGTATACAATTGTATAAATGCTAAATTAATGAAAAGGAGGCTATATAATTAATCCAAAACAGTATGTATGTCCCTATGTAGAGGTATATGTATATTTCTCATTCCTTATGAAAAGGGAAAAAGTGATACAATTCATGATGTCAAGAAGTGTTACAAAAAACAGGCATAAAAGATGTTCTCATTCAAGCCATATGGTTGAATTGACTTGAAGGTGTAAATCCATTTAGATTCTTTTTGAAGAATTATCTTATCCCCCTTCCCACCTCTTTTTGGTAGTGGGGCAACTACGCTGAGCGACATAAACCACCCCTTTGCTTCTACAGTTAATAAATTCCTTGAGAGGGAAAGTTGTGCCAGAGGCGGAACACGTGATAGTTTTGGTCTTAAGTATCCCTCTAGGGGTGTCGACAAAGTGACTCCTGACAAGTCGGTCCCTTAGATTCTGCCCCCTTCTCTATGTAATTTCAGGATATGGGGAAATTACTTTTTTCAGGTCCTCATCTTGTTGGAGTAACCACCAGTACCTTTGGAAAATATTTCTCACAGTACTATGTTCCATGTCATATGTACCTATGATCCTAAAATTTGTTTTCGATTGCTGGACAAATCTCTCCTCTTTTTTGGTAAGAAGTGTCCTACTGTCACTATTAATGGCTGTGCTAAAGGCCTGTTTCAAAGAGGACAGAGGGTAACCCCTATTAACAAAGCGTGTTCTTAAATCATTAGGTTGTGTCTTAAAAGAGGTTTTGGAGCAGTTTCTCCTTAAGCGGAGATACTGCCCCTTTGGTATCCCTCTTTTAAGAGGCTCAGGGTAGGCACTATTCCATCTTAATAGGCTATTTGAAGATGTTTTCTTTCTATATACCTGAGTCTGTATCAAGCCATTATGATCTTTTGTGATGAGGACATCCAAAAAGGGGAGAATATTATGATGCCACTCGCATGTGAACCTTAAATCGAGGGCATTGTCACTTAGCAAAGTGACAAAATTTTGATAAGATTCCCCCGTTCCTCGCCAGAGAACAAAGACATCGTCTATAAACCTCAGCCAGAGGCAAATATGTTCCTGCCCCCGGCTGTCGACTGATGCCATGATGGTGCTCTCTAAGGAGCCCAGGAGCAAGTTGGCATAGCTAGGGGCACCATAGCGGTGCCCCTATGCTGGTGGTAGAACTGGGCATCAAAGACGAAATAATTCCTAGTTAGACAAAAATGTAAAATCTCAATGATGAAGTAATTATGTGTTCTATGTGAATATCTCTTGCACTAAGATAATGCTGTACTGCTCGTATACCAAGATGATGATGTATGGAAGTACTGTATACAAGGCTTCTACATCTATAGATGCCAAAATCATGTCTTCTTCCATACTAACACCCTCTAAATGTCTAAGGAGGTGAGACATATCTCTGGTGTACGAGGGCAAAGCTTCAATGAAGAGCTGTAAAATTCGATCAATATATACACCTAGATTTCTAGTAAGACTTCCCACTCCCGATACAATGGGCCTGCCTTTGAGGGGGCATAGACCTTTATGTACCTTTGGTACATAAGTAGAAAGTCGCTACTACAGGGTGCTTAGGAAACAGAAAGTAAAATTCGTTCTTATCAATAATGCCCCCTTCTAGTGCCCGTGGCAAAATGGTCTTAAATTCATGTTGAAAAACGGTGGTCGGATTATTGTCTAGTTTACCATAAAATGTGGTGTCTGAGAGTAGATCAGTGCATAATTTTTTGTATTTCAATGTGTCTAAAACCACCATGTTACCGCTTTTGTCAGACGGTTTTATCACGATGGAGCTATCTGCTTCCAGGCTCCAAAGGGCCCTTCTCTCAAAGGAGAGGTTACTCGTCTTAAATGATGGATTAAGGGACAACATTTCAAAATCATGTTTGACCATACTTTCAAAAGTTTCGATATAGGAATAATCGCCCTTTGGTGGCATTTGTGTATTTTTTAACTTGAGATTTGTAAAAGGACCTAAAAATGGACTTCTCTCATTATCATCCAAGAGAGATGCCAATGCCCTAGTTGCTTCCAAGTCACCAGTTTCAAGATTATTTTCTACACAAATTCTTTTATCTTGTGCCACATGAAACTTATGCCAGTACAGTTTTCTTATAAAAAGTGCAAGATCTTTAGTCCACATAAACGGCTCAAATGTAACAGAGGGCACAAAGGATAGACCCAAATTGAGAACTGATATTTCTGTGTGTGTAAGTACTCGTGAGGACAGATTAATGACCTGTGTTTCCGGGTCAATGGTAGTCCGTTTTAAGTTCGTTCTGGTTGGCGACTCCTCAAGGCATATTGATTTGGTACGAAGCCTTGGGATAAAAAACCAGACTCACAATTAGTTGAATTACCAGAGTTTGGGTTTCTTTGTGGGGAATTATATTCACAGTGATTAGTATTTCTACCTCTATTTCTATAACCTCTAGGGCGTTGTGATCCTCTTCCAAAGTGACGGGAAGTGTTTTTCTCAGATTCTGAGAGACCAGCTTCGGAAGAGGATTGGTCTCCCTCTCTATTAGGTTTGTTCTTATAAATTCCTGTATGTCACGTACAAACTGTTGATGTTTACATTCACTTATTGTTTGTTGGAATTTTTCTACAGTTCCCTGCAGAGTTAATTCCTTTTGGGAGAAGAGTGGATCATTCTTAAATTTTAAAATTTGTTCTCTCAAATCATTTAATTTTTTATTTTTAATTGAGAGAGGGAAATTATTTTATAGGGTTGATCACATTGAACTAAGTGATCTTTACCTGGTTTCTTTCCCCTCTTGTTGCAAAGAATTTACTGTGAGCAGTTCATGGTGCATCTTAATGTTGTTGTATACTCCCCCTCTCTCTTATATTTGGAGATAATATATATACAGTATATTGTGGTAAAGTGCTGGACGGGGTGTATATCTCACCTGGTTTCCTCAGCCAGGCAAGGTAATGGAAATCCAGGAAGATACCGGTTGCCTTAGCAGAACGTAGTCTGCTAGGGAGTTTCTTTAACTTACATGGGCCGGATTTCCTGGACTGGAGGACAGGTTGGTAGTGGGAGTCCTCCAGTCCACACCCCTAGTCCACTACTGGGTTTTCCCCTACTCCCAGGTACTCTCAGCTGAGGCTTCTGGTCATTGATTACTGAGGAAGCCTGGCAAAAGGAGGGCTGACAAGTGGCAGGCCGGGAGAGAGACAGAGCACCCCTGGAGTGGAGGTTTGCACACATTGATATTGTGTTTGCTGATATGTATTTGCCTGCACTAGGCTAGTGAGGGGCATGATACTGTTTAGTTAGAGCCGGACAGGCTTAGGCTTTTTGTTTTGTTTATCCAGTGTCATTTTGTGCTGAAGCACCTAAATAAAGCACCTTTGGAGATTTTAAACCCGCTCCCTGCTTGAACTTGGTCATTGCCGCCCCACTGTGTGAGCTGTTCTCTACAATATATATATCTTTTTCAATAGAGATTATAAAAAGGGATACTAAGTATAATAGGATCCAGTGAGTTTATTTTCTGGATCATGTTTTTTAACTATGTCCATAGATATTTGTTATTCATACTATGGACTATCATTAATAATGAAAGTGAGGAAGAACATCCTATTACTTCTCACCATGATCTTCCTTGAAAAAGGAATTCCACATCCACACCTAGCACATGGTCGTCATCATCATCACCAACTGTTTCTCATACTCCTCCTTCTCCTCCTCCATGTCAATGTCAGTCATCCAAAAGGAAATGTGTGTCAAGGTACAGCAACATGCACACAGTCATCCAGCAGTTCTGCAACTTAACTCGCACCTGGCCATGCAGCTAGAGGTGCAGTCACTTCTATACCAGTAAGTGGATTCCACTCCGTTTCACTAACTGATGGCATGTGCTCAACCTCAATGGAGGATACCTAGCCACTATTATTTCTCTAGGAAAGCTGTCCCTGTTTTATAGCACCATGTATCTGAGAATGTTGGCTTTTCCTTGGATATGTCCGTCTGGAGAAAGGTGCACCCCACTGCCGATACCTGGAGCAGCAATTATGGATAAGGACAATACATGGGTTTCACAGCCCACTGGGTCAATGTTTTGAGTGGCAGTAGCCCAGAAACGCAACAAGACCAGGTTCTAGTTTCACCCTGTTTGTTCAGGCCTGGTTTCAACACCATTCAGGGTACATCCACCTACTCTAGATCCTCCTCTCTGGACTGTTTCTCTCCACCATCTTCACCAGGGCAAGGCATTGCTTCTCCTCCTCCTCCTTCATTTCATGGGTGTAACGTGAAGTGCTGTCATGCGGTTTTACAATTAATGAACCTGTATTAGAGCAGCCACACATCAGAGGAGCTGCTTCGCTGTGTCCTGCAGCAAGTATACTGCTGAATGGCTCCTCACCAAATCCATCTGGGCCGCATTGCCAGCAACAATGGCACCAATATCGTTGCTGTGCTGTATTTAGATCGAATAACACATTGTCCCTGTATAGCGCATGTGCTTAAACTGGTGGTTCAGTGCTTTTTTAACCTATATAGTAACTTAAAGGAGGTGCTCCTCATGGCCAGAAAAGTGCTTATTTCAGCCTTTCTTATGTTGCAAAAAACTCCCTGCTCAATTTGCAGCAACAAAACAGTCTGCCTTAGCACTGCATTATCTGCGACTTTCCAACTTGGAGGAGCTCCACCTTAATCATGATGGAGTGTCTGTCTTTGCAGCAGAAGGCAATGAACGATTACTGTATGCCATTGCCCTGGGCTGATAGAGAAAGATGACGATATGGGTCAGGGTCATTATGGTGGAGGAACTGGGACTCCTAGATTTGAATAGGAGGAGGAGGAAGACTCTACTATGATGCAGAGGGGGCCATGATATATCACAGGCACAGCCAGGACAGGAGGCTGACCCTTATTTTTTTCAAAATGATGATGATGATGACCATGCTGGTCAAGAACTCCAACAATGGCAGGCCCCTGGGTCTGTGCACATGCTGTCAAGCATAGCAGGCTGTATCAATCATCAAGCAGAGACCCTTGCTATAAAGCCAAAATGGGGGAATTATTCCCTGCCTCCCAAAGGGAAGAAAAATTGGAATATTATCAGGATAGGCTCTATACCCAGCTTACTGTAGCGTTTTGGGAGACTACTGAAACTGGTGTCCTCTGTCCACCTTGCTTAGCAGCACTCCACCTCCTCTACCAGTGTCACAGCTACAAGTGTCAGGAGTAAAATAAGTAGCATCAGCAGCCAGTGTAATATCTGGAACATGATGAACCTGACCCACAACAGGCAGCTGATACCCACTGGCTGCACCAGCACCAGTACAGTCATACCTAGAGGGCATCTATATTATAGCAGAAAACTGTGACGCCCAAGGAATTCTGGGCCTGTAGGTTAGAGCAGTGGAAGAAGTTGGTCCAGTTTGTCATGGGAGATTTATCTTGCCCAGCCACAAGCGTAATGGCCGAGAGAGTTTTTAGTGCTGCTAATGGCGTTGAAGCACCAAGAAGGAAGAAACTGTCCAGAGCTAGTGTGGAAAAAATTACTTTTGCAAAATGAGTCAGACATGGATCTGTGAGGATTTAATAAAAAAAAATAAACAATGTTGGGATTCTTTTCGGGGTTTAGTTTTTACGTCATTCCCCATGCATTAGTTGTTCAGATCAACTTTATTCAGTGGGTTAGTATGATGAAAATGATACCAAATTTATATATTTTTTAACATTTTTTTAAAATTATAATTATGTGTAGCTATTTTTTGAAGGCTATAATTTTTTTTACATTTTTCTGTCAACACGGATATGTGAAATCTTATTATTTGTGGGATGAATTTTGTTTTTTTAGAGGCAAGATAACCAAAAATATAAAATTCTGTCATTGTTTTTTCATACTGTTTACTGTTTGGGATAGATAATCAGTTAACAGTTATCGTGACAATACCCAATATGTAAAGGATTTTTTTTTTCAATAATAAAGTATCTGATGGGGAAATTTGAACACAGTCCCTGTTAAAATCACTTCCTTACTACTTCTGATCATGTGCTGTTCATTGTCCCATTAATTCAATTGTTAGCCATGCCCTCCATGAAGGTGATGCCAATACTGATGAAAGCATTTGTCTAAACTTTGACTGTTAGAACAGCCAAGAGGAAGAGGGGGCTGGCCTGATCACCTGAGAGACCATCACCTGCTTTTCATATCTAGATAATCACAATATTGATAGATGCATCTATAGCCAAACAAATTAGATGCCACTCCACAGGTGAATAGTAAAAAAATGTGAGGTTTTATTCCCCATACAAGCAATGTTTCAGCTCAAAACACATGAGCCTTTTTCAAGCAAATCATATCAAACCATATCTGGTATCAATTAACCATCATATTGTAAGGGAATCGCTAGAGGAGCGATTCCCCAGTAGCTGCTGGAGAACTCTGGGGGGAGGGGCACAACAAGACAGTGGACCCTAAGCTGAATCCGCCCCACTATCCCTGGTTAACTTTCCAGATCTGTCCTACGCGACAGCCAGCAACCAGTCGACAGTCCCTGCTTATAATAAGTGATAAAACAGAACGCAGACAGGACAAACAACAACAAAGGGAGGTCAGCTAGCCAAGGGGTCGGCAACAATCGAGCAATGCAGTACAAAATCACAATCCAAGAGAAAAGTCAAAGGTAAACCAGTGGTCAGGAATAGGAATACAGGTAACAAAACAGCACGGAGTAAAGGCAGGTATGCAGAAGCAATAGCAAGCGCTAATGTGACTGTGAGCAAAGAATAAATAGGAAGGAAAAACCCGCGCCAGATTTGATAGGACGAAAGGCTGTCAATCACACAGGTAAGGCTAAAATTAACTATTAGTGGAGCAGAGGAAAACCAAGGTGTAGGAGACAGGTGTGGCAGAAAATCAATTACATAGTCTAGGACCGTGTTCAGACTGAGCAACAAGGAATCAAACTGAGCACGCCTCCTGTGCTGCCACGTGCTCAGAGGGTGGTGCAGAGACCTGAACAGGCAGAGACGTTACACGTATAATCAAGTGAAAAAATACATATCAGACACTCTGACAAAGTACAATGATGCTATAAAAGGATGCTATGTATCAATCAATAAAGTGTATAATTTGCATAGATAAACAATGCATAAGCCCCACATTACATTTTATTGCTAATTATAAGCTTATTGGGTACATATGCGTGAAAAAGAAATACCTTATAGAATCCAGATATGTAACAAGTCATTATTGTGTGATCCTTTGATTGCTTGTATAATATATTGCCATACATCCATATGACAGTATATTATAACTATGCTAGCTCATTTAGGCATCATGCACATGACTGAGTTCCAGCCTTCTGTTCAGTTCTCATATTTTTAAAGCAGGTCATATTCAGATCCGTTAGAATGGACACACAGACCTGGAAGACAGTTGGCATCTTCTCGGATAGCCCTCTGGGTAACTCGGATGTGAAAAGGCAACTCAGTGACAGGAAGTGGCTAAACAAGACATAACAATGAAGGCAAATGCTGGCTACATGAACAGTGAACCAAATCTTCATCTGTGTCAATTAGGCCAGATATCTCACCTTGGCCAAGGAAGTAAGAAACCAGTCAATTAACTGGCTGAAGCCCCACATTGTGAATGCGCAGCAGTTTACAGTTCCTGCAAAGTGAATGGGATTCTGGCAAATCCCAGCCACACATTGCAGAAAAAAAATACACAGAAGAAAAGCTGCGTTTTTCGAAAATTGCAGCATGTCAGTTATACCTGCGGAAACGCTGGCATTTTCCATATAGGTATAATAAGGGCAGAAAGTCCGCAGAGGAAAACTCTGCCAAAATGCATTGAAAAAGCGAAATGCAGCAAAAAAAAAAAAACACACTGCGGAGATGCATAGCTTTTTTTCTTTTTGCTGCGTTTCGCTATGTGGGGCTTTAGCGGAAGGGACTAGGACTGCAGAATTCAAATAAACAAGGTTTGTTTGTAGTTTGTGCAAGTAACTATGTCATCATATAGGTTGATATAGGGGGCTGCAGAAAGAAAACAGTATAATATTTTTAATCTAGATTATTTCTCATTACTTCATTTTTATTTGCACAATAAAAATGGTTTGAAAGGTATATATACTCATTAAGGAAAAAATTGGAGACACTGTGAATATAATGTATTAAAAAATACAAGACACACCTTGTGCTCCAAATATGACTTCTTTCTTCTACAGTGGACCACTTGTGAAATGCTGAAATTGCTCTTTTTTCAAGAAAATTAAAGCAGGGTAGTATTATGTAAGCAGCTCAATATGTCATAGAAAAATGTACTCCTCCTCTCAATATTCTATTCTATACACAGTAGTAACCATGTACCATAATAAATGTGATAAATATGCATGTTGTTTTTTATGACAATATAATGTAATATAACATTATTATTGCACAGTTTTTAAGTACTAAAGCAAAATATAATTAGTACAAACTAAACACACAAGTAAGCCTGTGTGAACAACTGGAGAAAAGCAGAACAGTCCAGACCTAACTGCATCAAAAAGCCTGAAGCTACTGATAAAGTTACAAAATCCTTGCTGTATTCCAACAGGTGACGCCATGTTTTGTTTCCCACTTGTTAAAACATCTTTTTGCTTACTTTTCCGGATGATATTGTGCTAGTCAAATGACTACATGACTAGTAGCCAACTATTTATCAGGTGTGCTGTCCAAGGCTAGGTCCTCAGAATGCACCCTCTCTGTTGGTCCTTATGCGTCAGGTTTCTCAATGTACATCACCCATAGGGGCCCATGGTATTAGCTCTTTTTCCGGATTCCTTAGTATAAAATAGCACAGAAAATTGCAGTATTAAAAACATCTGGACAAAAGAGTGATTGCTACCGAACATGTATGTTTTCCTTTGCTGAGTATACATGTTATGTGTCTAACATCCAATGCACATTTGTGTTACACAGCATAAGTAACTATTGACTTGTCCATAGGAAGCCCCTGTTAATGCCATCCTAGGTGCTATCTACTCAGCATACTCCTCATCCTCTCCATGTTACACATGGACATTATGCTACAAATCGTTGATTGTAATGTCAATCTGTATTCCCTTAGTCCAGACAGCAGCACAATATGGGGTATCTCTGCCCCTGTGTGTTGTTTAGGACAGTGGAACCTTTAATTAGCACCAAATTTAAGGTGCCTCCTACTAGCCCTATAAGAGGGCACCTGAGACCTCCCTCCACTGTGTAAATTATAAAGTAAAAGGAAACAAGCTTCTAGGGAGGGAAGCCTTGTGCTGCTGTCTGGACTAAGGGAATACAGATTGACATTACAATCAACGATTCCCCTTACGTCCGACAGCAGCACAATATGGGGAGATAGCAAGTAATTCCCCTAGGGAGGGTTTCCTCGCCTTACAACGTCAAGGACTGTCTAACCAAAGGCAGTTGTCTGGGAACTGCGGACGTCTAAACGATAATGTTTGACAAAGGTCAACTGGGATGACCATGCAGCCGCACAAATCTGGTCCAAAGGTAAGGACCGGTACTCAGCCCAAGAAGTCGACACAGCCCTGGTCGAGTGGGCCATAGAAAAAACTGGAGGGAGTAACTCCTGAATAAGGAAGGAAGACCTAATTGTCTCCTTGATCCATAATAATAATAATAATAATAATAATAATAATAGTCCTTTAATAGTCCCACAGTGGGGAAATTCAGTGTGTTACAGCAGCAAAGATAAGATAAGCAGATACAAATACAAATACAACATGTACAGGAATGTTCCAAGGTGAGAGGCATTACATTAATAGCAGACAGACAGATAGGAAGTAGCAGAGGGGGGGGGGGGGATTTAACAGGCAGAGAGATATTTCAGTTCTCTGTATGTAATGATCTCCGCTTAGGTCGGTGTTGGTTGTACAGCCTAACCGCGGTGGGGAGGAAAGACTTCCGATAGCGCTCCTTCTCACACCTAGGGTGGAGCAGTCGGTCACTGACAGTACTGCCCAGCGCAATCACAGTCTCATGCATGGGATGGGAGTTATTCTCCCGCATGGAGCTCACCACGGACAGTATCCTTCTGTCACCCACCACCTGCACTGGGTCCAGTGGGCTCCCCAGGACAGAGCTGGCCCTTCTAATCAGCTTGTCAAGTTTATTTCTGTCCCTGGTTGATATACTGCTCCCCCAGCAGGCCACTCCAAAGAAGATGGCTGATGCCACTACCGAGTTGAAGAAAGTCCTAAGAAGTGCCCCCCAGATTCCAAAGGCTCTCAGCTTCCTAAGCAGGTAGAGCCTGCTGTGGCCCTTCCTGTACAGGGCCTCCATATGATCTGCCCAGTCCAGCTTATTATTAAGGAGCAGACCCAGGTACTTATAGGTGTTCACAATCTCGATGCCCGTCCCCAGGATGTCCACTGGTTTTGGAGGGCATCTGCCTTTACGGAAGTCCACCACCATCTCCTTGGTCTTCCCCGCGTTAATCTTCAGGTGGTTCCGGTGGCACCAGTCCACAAAAAACCGGTTCAGTTCTCTGTACTCCTTGTCATCATCGTCTGTGATGAGGCCTACTATTGCAGAGTCGTCAGAATACTTCTGTAGGTAGCAGCTGGATGAGTTGCACCTAAAATCAGCAGTGTACAGTGTGAAGAGGAAAGGGGCGAGAACCGTACCCTGAGGTGCCCCCCGTATTACAGATCACGGTACCTGACACACAGTCTTGGGCTCTCACGTATTGAGGTCGATTTGTGAGGTAGTCTAGGATCCAGTTGGAGAGGTGGTGGTCCACTCCAGCAAGGCCCAGCTTGTCTCTCAGTAACCTGGGCTGTATGGTGTTAAAAGCACTGGAGAAATCAAAGAACATTATTCTCACTGTGTTCCCTGGTTTCTCCAGGTGAGACAGAGCCCTGTGCAGAAGGTGGATGATGGCATCATCTACCCCAATGCCCAGTCGATAAGCAAACTGGAGAGGGTCCATAGCGGGGCTCACTAGAGGGCGAAGATGTGTGAGAACCAATCTCTCTAAGATCTTCATCAAGTGGGATGTCAGTGCTACAGGTCTGTAGTCGTTGAGGTCCATAGGGTGAGGTTTCTTTGGAACTGGTACCACACAAGAAGATTTCCATAATTCAGGGACTATTTCCTGCCTCAGGCTCATATTATACATATATGTAATTATACCACACAGCTGGTCCCCACAAGTCTTAATTAGCCTTGCACTGATGTCATCTGGCCCTGCGGCTTTCCTCGCCTTGATCTTTTTCATCTCCTTCCTCACCTGGGCCCGTGTGAAGGTCAGACTGTGGCCAGATAAAGACAGATTTCTGGATTTACTGGTCTGTTGGGAAGTAGCCACATGGGGTGAATGGGGTGAAGTCATTGTGGTGAGGGGAGCTGAAGGACATTCTGGGGTGGGAGGAGCTGGTGTGTGATCAAATCTGTTGAAGAATAGGTTTAGTTCATTAAGCCAGTTAACATCTGCCTCAATCTGGCAGACCGACTGTTTATGACCCGAAATTGACTTAAGCCCCTCCCAGACCCCCCTTATGTCTTTTCTTTCCATTTGCTTTATCATGTGGATAGAGTAGGCTTGGAAGCCTTGAGGCCTTTGTTTTTACCCTGCATATTAATTAGTAGGTTTTCGGCCTTCCTAAACGGTTGAGTGCGGGATAGGTAAATCCGCAGACACCTTACCACATCTAAGGTGTGGAGCTTTTCTTCCTCCTCAGAGGTTGGAGTGGGGAAAAACACTGGTAGCGAAATTAGCTGATTGCTATTATAGTATGAGGGGACCTTAGGGTTAAACCCAGGCAAAAATCTAAGGTGCACCCTATCTGCAAAAAAACACAATGTACGGTTCTCTAGAAGAGAGAGCCTGGAGTTCCCCTACTCTTTTGGCAGATGTAATAGCCAACAAAAAAACGGTTTTGTATGCCAAATATTTTAGCTCCGTAGTCTCCAAGGGTTCAAATGGAGGACCGCACAGGCCTGTAAGGACTACCGCAAGGTCCCACTGGGGAACTGGAGATGATACTGAGGGCTTTAGCCTCATTGCCCCTTTAAGGAACCTTGCAACCAGAGGATCCTGAGACAGACGTCTGTTCAAATGAGCGGAGAGGGCCGCAATCTGCACTTTCAAAGTGGCAGGGGCAAGGCCCTTATCCAAACCGTCCTGAAGAAAATTTAAAATATCAGCCATTGAAGGTTGTAGATTATTAATACCCTTCTTGGAGCACCACTCCATGAAAATCTTGGCTGTCCTCTGGTAGTTCTTATTGGTAGAGTCTGCTCTTGCAGAAGAAAGGGTCTTCAGGACGGCCTCTGACAGTCCTCTATCCTGCTGTAGGGACTGCTCAACCTCCAGGCTGTCAGGTTGAATCTCCAGAGATCCTGGCACTTCAGAGATCCTTGGGAAACCAGGTTCTGGATGGGGGGAAGCCTCCAATATATCCCTCGACTCATCTCCATGAGTTGGGAAAACCAAGCTCTTTTTGGCCAGAATGGAATGATGGCTATCACAGAGACTTGGTCCTGTCTGATTTTCATCAATACCTTCGGTATTATTGGAATTGGAGGGAAGATGTATGCCAACCTGGACCTCCAAGGGATGGACAGGGCATCCACTGCCAAGGGATTGTCCTCCTGGTAAAGGGAACAGAACGTCTCCACCTTGGCGTTGAGTCGGGTTGCCATGAGGTCTATTTCTGGAAGACCCCACTTCAGGGTAATCTGATGAAAGACTTCTGGATTGAGTGACCATTCTCCTGATACGGCATGACCCCGACTCAACCGATCCGCTACTATGTTCAGGGAGCCCTTGATGTGAACTGCGGATAAATGGGTTAGATTTTTCTCTGCCCATGTAAATATCAGATCTGCCTCCCTGAGGAGGGTTGGTGATCTGGTGCCTCCCTGTCTGTTCACGTACAGCACTGTGGTCATGTTGTCTGACCGGATTTTGACTGCTCTTCCCTTGAGAAGAGGCGAGAAATGGAGTAAGGCACGATATGCAGCTCTGAGCTCCTTCCAGTTGGACGAGGTCCTTCTTTCTGGAGCGCTCCAGACTCCCTTTATGGAGTTTTCGTCCAAATGGGCTCCCCATCCCAAGAGGGATGCATCTGTAGTCAACAGGGTCCAAGAAGGTTGGACCGTGGACCTTCCGTCTTTCAGGTGCAACCACCACTTGAGGGAAAGACGGGTCCTGGGGGAGAGTCGAATCTTCTTGCTGAATGTAAGAAGGGTGCGATCCCAAGCCTCTAGTAACTCCTTCTGGAGGGGACGTAAGTGCCACAAAGCCCATGGGACTGCCTCCACTGAGGAAGACATCAAGCCCAGGATCAATGTTCTGATGGAGGCTATCGGCTTTTTGAAGAGGTGCCGGACTGCACCGACCAGTTTCTCCTTCCTTGCTGGTGTCAAGGAGACCTGCAGGCGGACTGAATCCAGGAAGTAGCCGAGGAACTTCCTTCGGGTTGAAGGGATCGTTACCGACTTCTCCCAGTTTATAAGCCATCCCAGACTCTGAAACAGGGACACGGCTGTCTGTAGATGCTGGAGCAGAACAGACTCTGACTGGGCTTTTATCAACCAGTCGTCTAGATAAGGCACCACGAATATCCCCTGAAGTCTGAGGGCGGCCACTATAGGAGCCACTACCTTTGTAAAGGTGTGGGGAGCAGAGGAGATCCCGAAGGGTAGTGCTGTGAACTGAAAATGCTTCGTGTGGCCGGAAACTACTACGGCAATCCTTAGAAACCTTCTGTGTGGAGGATAAATAGGAATATGCAAATAGGCGTCTTTTAGATCCAAAGTCACGAAAACATCGCCTTGGAGGAGAAAAGTGGTGACAGACTTTATGGTTTCCATACGGAAGTGCTTCTTTTTGATGAAGCGGTTGAGGTACCTTAAGTCTATGACCATTCTCCATTTGTCTGCCGGTTTTGGTACCAGGAAGACGGGAGAATAGACACCGGATCCTTCTTCTAGAGAAGGGACTTCCTCTAGGGCTCCCTTGTGAATGTATTCTCGGATGGAGCATTCCAATGTAGTCTGCTGCATTATAGGCAGGCTGCGAGTTAACACAAACCGATCCTGAGGAGGATGGAGGAACTCGATTGCATATCCTTTTTGGATTACCTGCAGGACCCATGGGTCTTGAATTTTTTCCTGCCAGCAGTTGAAAAAATGGGGGAGACAACCCCCGACAGGAATCTCGGCCACAGGAAGACTGCTCCTGATGTCAAAAGCTAGGCTTCTCCTTTTTATCATCAGACTTCGGGAATCTCCGGACGGCGCCTCTAGAGGAATATCTAGAGCCTCTTTGGGACTGCCGTCCACGACGAGGCGAATAGCCTCTACCACGGCCAGAATTAGATCTACCTCTAAAGGCCTGGGGTAAAGTTTTACCCTTCCTATCAGCCAAGCCCTCCAGGATCTCGTCTAGGGCACTGCCAAAGACTCTACCTGGCTCAAAGGGTAATGCGCACAAATTATATTTTGAGGGGAAATCAGCTCTCCAGGGTTTTAACCATAGAGGTCTTCTTGCTGCAGTGGTAAGTGCCAGAGATTTGGCCGCCAGCCTTAATTGATGGTGGGAGGCCTCCGCTAAATATTCAGCTGCCAGGGAAACCGAGCCTAGAAACCCTAGCAGCTCATCTCTGGAGACTCCAGAATCGATGTCCCTCTCGAGATGAACCAGGTCAGTGCGTAATTTGGCTGACACTTCACAAGACGCAACCGCCACAGCAGTCTGGGCCGAGGCAGCTGAATACGCCTTCTTGAGGGTATTGTCGATGCGCCTGTCCATGGCGTCGTGCAAATTTGATCCATCATCTGATGGTACCATAGTGCGGCGTGACAGTTTGGCCACCGCCATATCCACCTTGGGAGGAGGACCCCATTGATCCCATTGAGCAACTGGGAATAAAGCCTTGAACCTCCTAGAAACCACAAGAGGTTTTTCAGGACATTTCCACTCTGAAGACATTAATCTTTGTAATGTCTCGTCCACTTGGAAGACCCTAGGCCCTCTATAGGTGGACGTGGAGGCTTCCCCCGTCAACATCACGATCCTTAGACCGGATGGACTTCAGCAGCCGGCTTAATTTTTCGAGTGGGAAGCACGGCCTGCTGGAATCTTCAGTGGAATCGTCAGATGAGAGTGTCTCGTCCACTATCTGATAATCTTCGTCAGCAATGCGTAGGGAGGACTGTGTCTCAACCCGCGGTTTCTTGGCAATCTGGGCGATGGAAGAACGGATCTCCTTAAGAGACTCCTCCATATAGTCCTTTACCCAGGTGACAACCTCTCTTATAGAAGGTTCTTCTGACGGAGGTCCGCGGCATTGGCGACAGCGGGTAAAATCATAGCCGTCAGGTAATGGAGTATTGCAATCCAAACACATTAGGTGTTTACGTTTAGAGGACTTTTTCCTCCTAAGCCCATCGCCATTACCTGATGCAGAAGATGACATCTGAAACATCAAAAGCCACATGACAATGTAGAATAGAAGATTGCCAAGCATCGCTTACAAGAAGAAAAAAACCAAGGGGTACCTTACTTTTTTAAATCGGTCACTTGAGAAAAAGATCCCGTCAGGAAAAACCCAGACACTGCAAACCGCAGCAGAGGAGCTAGTAACCACGAGCTCACCCAGTAAAGGACTGAAGCCCTTTTAAATGTAATACAGCAGCGAGGGGAGGAGCCAAACAAAGAAGATATTCATACAGCGCCAAACAAGGTCAAATGCCATAATGGAACATAGAGGAGCATAAGCCTAAGCCAGAGGCTCCACATACAAGCAGCAAAAAACAAATCTATATTTTGCCATTAAAATTCCAATTTTCAAACTTACCGCACTTTTCCGAGAAAACCGGAAGTAGGCCGCGGTGGTGCGCAAAGGCTTCCTTCCCCGGGGAACACGGGACCGAAAAAAAGGTTCCGGCCGAAGAGGTTCCCCGCTTACTTCCGGGATCGCGCTGCCTGCAGAGCGATGAGCCGGGTAACGCTGCGGGGCGGAAAAAGGCCCGAAGGACCGGAGGATCTTAGGAACGTAGGAAAGGACCGAGGTACCCCCAAAAGGTAAGCCAGGAGCTTTTTTAGGAAAAAAACCCCTAGCAACGGGAGGTCACCAGAGACCTCCGTCCACCTGTCCCACACAGGACAGAAAAAAACACAGTGGAGGGAGGTCTCAGGTGCCCTCTTATAGGGCTAGTAGGAGGCACCTTAAATTTGGTGCTAATTAAAGGTTCCACTGTCCTAAACAACACACAGGGGCAGAGATACCCCATATTGTGCTGCTGTCGGACGTAAGGGGAATTAATATTGCTAATAAAAAGTTACAAGAGGTACTTCCATACTTCCATCACTGAAGGCATTAGTATGTTGCTAGGATATGCTGTCACTTTCTGATCAGCCATTAGTCTTGAGGTTGAAACTACCACTGAAAACCTGCTCCCCGGCCACCTGCTATGCAGAGAACTGCAGCAGATGGGAATAAATTTTCTAAAGATTATTTGTACCTTGCATTGACTATTCTACATTAGATGGGTGGGATACATTTGCTTGGTAGATGACTTCATTCAATGATCAGTCAATAATATGGTGACTGTTTGATATATTTGAGGCTAGAGACATTGGCAGGCAGCTATTATGTCTGCCAGTGTGGCTACAAGGAAACATGCACGCTTATTCTTAGTTGTAAATATACAGTGGCTGACTCATTGTTTCTAAACATTCCCATCTGTAACACATTAGTTGAGGTTTTATACCCACCACACAGTTACTACTGAAGATACTGTAGGAAAGTAAATTTGTTTTCATGGTTAACAACCACACAACATATATAATTCCCTCTTAAATAATTTCCTAAATAATTTCCTCTTTTTATAATAATCCTTGTTTACACAGTGGCCCGGTTTTTGCATATTTAGTTTAATTCACTTTTGCATGCAACCCTAGAGTACTAAAAAAACCAAAACATACAAAATGGCATCATACCTGTACTGTGCATAGAATTCCTTTAAAGGGAGTCTGTCAGCATGAACATCTGTTGAAAACACACAGTGGGAGATTTATTATCTCCCTATGCCACTTTTCTGATGTAAAAAAAAATTAGAAACTGGAGGTTTGCAATTTTTTAAGTGTAACAAATTCTGCAACAAAATTTTTGAGATACTGTTTTTACCCCACTTTCCTGAAAGAGACATCATCCCCATCACATTTATCATAAGTTGGTGCCTGAAATCTACTCTAGCTATAAGCTGGCATAGATTTCAATGTAGGTGCATGTGGAGTGTACCTCATTGTAATTTAGGAACATCCTGGGGTGGCACAGGAGTTTTCAAGACCAGCACAGAAAACAAAGGTCTTGGTAATTCCTCCCTCCCTATTATAGGGCCCTACAAAAATCTAGTTTATATCTGATGTTTTTGCTGACAGACTCTCTTTAAAGATATGGGAGATTAAAGGAATACTCAAGGCAAAGATGATGTGTTATACTTGGTGCTGGGCCTGAAGAGGGAGGAGCATGACTCAAGGAATTTCTCTGTAGAGTTCTTTGAATCTCTATGTTATTCTGCTCCCCCTCAGACCCTGCATCAGGTATAACACAGTAAACTTTGCTTGGAGTGTTCCTTTAACTAAAGATTTAGCAGCAGAGCCCTTACTATAAAAGGGATTTCCCCATCTCCCTCTCTCAGCAGTTTGCCAGCTCTCTCTTCTTTTCACTTCTTTTATTCTTCAACAAGCTGGTGGTGGGCTGGTGGACAGGACACTATGAAGTACATCAGTAGATATAGACATTGCCTTTAACATGACAGATTATTTACTATCATTACTAGAAATCTGTAATAATACAGAGCAAATAATATGCACAGTAAATGGACATAACATTACACTTACATCCTACCAGGACACACAGCGGACTTGCAGTATACTCAGCTTTATCTTTGCGTTTACATAGAGCGATAACAGACACTGCCTTTAACAGCAAACTTAAAAAGCGGTTACCTGCAGAAACTATAGACTACAGACTACAGTGGGTCTGCCGGGTTTCCATCTGAAAAATTTCAAGCGGAATGGGGAACAGAATCCCCGAGCGCTCACTGAGCGCAGATGTGAACCCAAGCTTAGCTGACCTGATTGTTCAGCCTTCAGAGCAGTGAGCAGTGAGTCACGTCATCAGACCTGGATCAGATAAACAATGGCAGGAATAATTTCACATAGCAGGCAAACAAAGCAGCATTGCTAAACCAATGTATTTAGGAAAACTATTGAATTTACATAAGTTAGAAGTATAGATAGGATCCCTGTGATGGAAATATCCCTTTAATGAAAGTACATAAAGGCTAATTTTTGAAAAGGAACTACAGAAGAATTTTATGTAAAGTAGGCCATACACAGTAGAGAAAAGCTGGTAAAACCCACCAACACAAGACTTCAGGGAAAACTACCCATTGAAATAAATGCGCTTTTGACCAAGCTATGTGAGCAGGGATACAATGAGGGTGAAAAATAATGACCAAGCTGTTGGACAACTTAGCATTTGGCTCATAACTGTCTTATGTGTTTGGCAAGGCTGATTATAGCTTATATGCTCCCTGAGGCAAAAATTAAAATGGCACCCACATTGGTTGGAATGTTCCTCCCACTAGGAAAAATTAAGCACCCTGCTTCATCTTTCCATGGATTCTGCAGCTTATCAGACGCAAAACTCACAGCACAAGATATTCTTCTGATTAGCCCCAGTCATCTGAGGCTAGTCAGCAAGTGAAAGGAGAGCATTCGGAGGGCCAGAAAATCTGACTCAATTACTTTCCATTTTCCGTCATGTGAGCAAACCTCAATAGTTCCCACATACAGTGCTGGCCAAAAGTATTGGCACCCCTGAAATTCTGTCAGATAATACTCAATTTCTTCCAGAAAATGATTGCAATCACAAATGCTTTAGTAATAATATCTTCATTTAATTTGTCTTCAATGGAAAACCACAAAAAGAATTGTCAAAAAGCCAAATTGGATATAATTCCACACCAAACATAAAAAATGGGGTGGACAAAAGTATTTGCACCCTTTGAAAAATCATGTGATGCTTCTCTAATTTGTGTAATTAACAGCACCTGTTACTTACCTGTGGCACATAACAGGTGGTGGCAATAACTAAATCACACTTGCAGCCAGTTGAAATGGATTAAAGTTGACTCAACCTCTGTCCTGTGTCCTTGTGTGTACCACATTGAGCATGGAGAAAAGAAAGAAGACCAAAGAACTGTCTGAGGACTTGAGAAGCAAAATTGTGAGGAAGCATGAGCAATCTCAAGGCTACAAGTCCATCTCCAAAGAAAAGAACACGGTCCCTATAGTCAAACATGGCGGAGGTTCTATGATGTTTTGGGGTTGCTTTGCTGCCTCTGGCACTGGACTGCTTGACCGTGTGCATGGCATTATGAAGTCTGAAGACTACCAACAAATTTTGCACCATAATGTAGGGCCCAGTGTGAGAAAGCTTCGGTCTTCCTCAAAGGTCATGGGTCTTCCAGGACAATGACCCAAAACACACTTCAAAAAGCACTAGAAAATGGTTTGAGAGAAAGCACTGCAGACTTCTAAAGTGGCCAGCAATGAGTCCAGACCTGAATCCCATAGAACACCTGTGGAGAGATCTCAAAATCGTTGATTATATTGTTAATCTGTTTTCCCTTAGTCCTAACAGCAGCACAATATGGGGTATTTCTCCCCCTGTGTGTTGTTTAGGACAGGTGGAACTTTTAATTAGCACAAAAATGTGCTTACTAACCTGCCCTATAAGAGGGCACGAGAGACCTCCCCCACCTGTGTAAATTATAAAGTAAAAGAAACAAGATTTTAGGGAGGGAAGCCTTGTGCTGCTGTTAGGACTAAGGGAAAACAGATTAACAATATAATCAACGATTCCCTTACGTCCTACAGCAGTAATTCCCCCTAAGGAGGGTTTCCTTGCCTTACAACCTCAAGAACTGTCTGGCCAAAGGCAGTCGCCTCGGAACTGCGGACATCCAAACGATAGTGTTTGATGAAAGTCAGCTGGGATGACCAAGAAGCAGCCGCACAAATTTGATCCAGTGGAAGCGAGCGGTTCTCAGCCCAAGAAGTCGACACAGCCCTGGTCGAATGGGCTGTACAAAAAACTGGAGGAAGCAACCCTTGAGCAATGAAAGAAATTTTGATTGCCTCCTTAATCCATCTGGACAAGGAGGGTCTGGAAGCTTTAAGACCTCTGTCTTTACCATACATATTGATTAGGAGATTTTCAGCTCTCCTGAAAGATTGTGTCCGCGATAAGTAAATTCGCAGACACCTCACCACATCCAAAGTATGAAGTTTAAACTCCTCTTCTGAGGACGGATCCGGAAGGAAAACAGGCAAAGAAATCAATTGATTATAGTTATTATGTGAAGGAACCTTAGGGATAAAGCCAGGCAAAAACCTAAGGTGGACCCTATCCGAAAAAATTCATAGGAAATCATGCAGCAAGGCCAGCGATATGAATCGACCATTCATATAATATATGAACAAGAATAAATAAATATTACTTACCTTCCTGAGATTTATAGCACCAAAAACAGGTCAAATGCCATAATGAAACATAGAGGAGCAAAAGCCTAAGTCAGAGGCTCAAACAACAAGCAGCAAAAATCAATTCTATATTTTGCCTTTAAATTTTAAATTTCCAAACTTACCGCATTTTTTCCGAGAACCGGAAGTAGGCGCGAAGGTGTCCGGCGAAATCCGTCCGCACGGGAACCCGGACACAGAGAAGGGTTCCGGCCGTCGCAAAGTCCGACGTACCCTCCGGGTAGGCCGAAGCCTACCGTCGGCCGAAGAATTACCGACAGAAGCGCTGAGAAGAAGGAACGCAGGCCGGCAACAGAAGGAAACGACCACCTCAAGGTAAGAAAAAACCCCTTAACTCTAGAGAGGTCACAAGAGACCTCCTCCACCTGTCCCACACAGGACAGAAAAAAACACAGGTGGGGGAGGTCTCTCGTGCCCTCTTATAGGGCAGGTTAGTAAGCACATTTTTGTGCTAATTAAAAGTTCCACCTGTCCTAAACAACACACAGGGGGAGAAATACCCCATATTGTGCTGCTGTAGGACGTAAGGGAATGGCAGTTTGGAGAAGGCACCCTTCAAATCTCAGGGACCTGGAGAAATTTGCCAAAGAAGAATGGTCTAAAATTCCAGCAGAGCATTGTAAGAAACTCATTGATGGTTACCGGAAGCGGTTGTTCGCAGTTATTTTGTCTAAAGGTTGTGCTACCAAGTATTAGGCTGAGGGTGCCAATACTTTTGTCCGGCCCATTTTTGGAGTTTTGTGTAAAATGATCAATGATTTGACTTTTTTTTCATTCTCTTTTGTGTTTTTTCATTTAAAGAAATAAATGAAGATATTATTACCAAAGCATTTGTGATTGCAATCATTTTCTGGAAGAAAATGAGTATTATCTGACAGAATTGTAGGGGTGCCAATACTTTTGGCCAGCACTGTAACTAATAGTCCCACCATAGGTAATAATCCTCTATCTACATAACTAATAGTATTACTTGTGGGTTTTTATTTTCCGAGGGGTTACTATAACCTATGTGGGGGGGGGGGATATTTACTTGTGGGCCTTAATAGTCCCCCCCAAAGGTAAAAGCCCTCCCCACATAAGTAATGCTATTACCTGTGGGGGGGCATTATTACTGCAATAGCACTCCCACATAAGTAATGTAATGAATTGTGTTGGTGCACTATGACAATAATAGATCCCTTATAGTGCCCCCAACAGCTAATAGCCCCCCCACATAAGTAATGCCATTACTTGTGGGGGCACGAATACTGTAATATTGCCCTTATAGTGCCCACCCACAGTAAGGTAATAGTGCTACATCCATAAGCATAAGTTTATATTATTAACTATGCAACAGTGGAGGGGGCACTGCTGCAGTAAAGCACCCCCACATAGGTAATACTATTACTTATGGGGGAGCACTATTACTGTAATAGTGGCTTAATAGTGCCCTCTCCCCCCATATACTGTTCACTTTGCTTTGAATAATAATTATATTGTACTTACAAAGTAGTGATGCAATGGAAGCTGCACTGACAAATAGACTGTGTACATATTCTATTCTCCTCCCAGCACCCCAACTCCCACTCTACTCTATGCCATTACTGGGAGCTGGAGGAGAATAGCAGATGCACATAGCCTGTGTCATAGAGCAGCTCCATGCCTGCCCGCCCAACACATCATTGCTCTGTACATATATTATAATTATAGAGTTCAGAGCACTGGGAGGAGAGCCACTCTCAGGGACTCTGCGATCTGCCACCTGAGGCAGATGCAACCCTGGTGTTTGGACAGCCAGAAGATAGAAGCTGCAATTTTCATAATGAGATTTGTGTGTGTGTGAGGAGATTTTTAGGGGAGATAGTAACATTATTATGTAGTTAACTTAGGGTAAGAGTATAAAATACAGTTTCACTGTTGGAGTTTATCGTCAAAGGGATTGTCTAGGTATGTGATGTTTTTGATACTGAAGACTTATTCACAGGATAGGTCATCAGTATCAGATCGGTGGGGTTCTGCATCTGGATAATATACAGAGTTGCAAGCAAAAGGCACTGTCCATTGTAGTAGTGGTGTCAAAGTACTGCAGTTCTGCTCCTATTGAAGTAAAAGAGAACATAGCTGAAGTACTCCGTCATCTCTGCTCTTCAATGGACGGCAGCTTCTGCTTCCACCTCTGTCCTCTGTATATCACTTGGCGGTGGCAGGGTACAGCTGATTTGCTAGGGGTCCAGGTACTGTATCCCCACCAATTTGATATTGATGACCTATCCTGTGGCGCAGTACATGCAAGACAGCCCAGGAATTTACAGGAACTGAAGAATTTTTGCCAAGAAGAATGGGCAGTTTTACCATTTGAGAAAATAAAGAGCCTCATCCGCAACTACCACAAAAGACTTCAAGCTGTCATTGATGTTAGAGGGGGCAATACACGGTATTAAGAACTGGGGTATGTGAGCTTTTGAACAGGGTCATTTTGATGTTTTTGGTTGTCATTATGATTTAAAAAGAGAAAACACAGACGTTTGACAATAAATGGCTTCAACCAACCACTAACCATTAGTGAAGAAAAAGTTTTTGTGTTATCATTTATATTCTCTGAAAAAAGGCCAAAAAAAACAAAAAATCTGCCGGGGTATGTAAACCTTTTAGCACAACTGTATTCTAACTTGTATTTGACATCTGAAATAGAGCAGGTCCAATAATATAAAAAAAATTGAATTAATGAATATAAAAACAGCCTTCAATTGAAATGCTATAATATATTTTAAGCAAAGACCTATTTTGTCTACCTTTGTTCTCATTGGCTCCAGTATCATTCAACACACTTCTGCAAACATCATGCGATGTACAATGTGGATATTCTTGTAGCAGTTCCAAAATGGGCACTTTGAGTATTAGATACTGTTTTGTATTGTTACTTAAAGACTTAGAGTCTTGAGTCTGAGCCCAAAATACATTATTTGAACAGGTCTTTTGATTTAGAAAACAATCTCTACTGACAGATCCCTAATCACTGTAAAGTGTATTCCATAAGTAGTCACCACAAAAAGTTTCAGTCTTACTCAATGATGTACATGTGAAAAATGACATACATAAAGACAGAAAAGCTGATCTGAAAAAAATGTAAAAATATGTTTTAAAAAAATCATAAAATCAAGACTAAATAGTCCTAGTTAAATAAATGCTAAAGAAAAATATATTTTATTTTTAATATATATTTTTTTACTTTTTATAATGTATTAATTTAATGGAGAAAATGTTCCCAAACTGCAATAAATCTATACATATCTTCATAAGTATAGCAACTTGCACAATTATAATATTTTATGAATGGGGGAACTGATTTTGAACATTCTGAAATTATTAAAAATTAATAAAATATAATGAATAAAATGTACTGTATGTTTTATAATATGTGGCTGAGGTATCACATGGTCACATACACAGAAATTTTTTGTCTGTTTGAAAGGGCTCTGGCACTCGGACAAGTGCTATAGTGTTATTTTTATAAGCGGTGAGTATGCATCTCAGTACTCACTGCTCTTAGGACTGCCTGCTCCTTCTCTGCATTACTCAATGGTGTTAATGTAACATAGTGTACAACAGTGCCAGGAGCAAAGAAGGATCGGGAATCCCTAAACACAGTGAGCACTGAGAAACATACTCACCGATCACTCTGTAGGGGCTGGGAACAATATACTGTGTGGGGGATAAACTGGAGCATTTTACTATGTGGGGGCTGTGGGAATTATAATGTGTGAGAGCTGGGGGCATTATACTGTATGAGGTCTGTGTTGGGGCAAGGTATTATACCGTATGGGGACTGTGGGCATTGTATATGTGTTGGACCCATTTTATTGTGTGGGGACATAAAGGGGGTATTATACTCTATGAGTGGTATAAGGGAGTATTATAATGTGTGGGGGCCACAAGTGGCTATTATATTGTGGGTGGGAGCACTAAAAGGGACATTATACCATGTGAAGGGAATTATACTGGATGCCATCAACTGGTTTACAATTTTGTTGTGGGTATTGAACAACTTACATCATAAATGGAGTATATTCACAATAGACCTTTATTGGCTATCCTTTAAGAAACAAAATGTTGTAAAAACAAAGTTAACTTAAAGTGTAACTAAACTTTTGCAAAAAAAATGTATAATTATATGTATAATTGCTATTGTGCTGCTTTTTTAAAACATTAATAGCAGCAAATTTTCACTTAACAGTACCTTTTTGCAGCTTTTTCCCATGTAACAGTCCACATCTTTTCTTTCACATTTCCTCTTCCTGACAGTTTCTAGGGGTCAATTTATAATGTTTATCTCTTCTCTACTGTAGTACTATAGCTGCAGCC
This sequence comes from Leptodactylus fallax, assembly GCA_947044405.1. Lineage (NCBI taxonomy): Eukaryota > Metazoa > Chordata > Amphibia > Anura > Leptodactylidae > Leptodactylus > Leptodactylus fallax. Next base: position 3,548,958 of record CAMRHE010000037.1, on the reverse strand, counting down.
TGAGGTACACTGCTGCCCCCTCCTGCTCCATACTGGCTGATATCAGAAAATGAGGCTGGAGGGGGGACTTCTAATGGATGAATATTGAGATCTGTAACAGAGATGCAATACACTGAGATCCTCAGTTTTAAAATGTTACTGGGATTGTGGTTCTATCTGCCATATAACCAGAGATAGAGCCAGTTGGAGATACAGTTGGAAATTGTTGCTGCATATACCTGCTTTATAATGGAACTAGGATAAAAGCTCTAGGTGCTACAGTGTTACAGATCCTAAGATGGAGGCACTTGAAGTCCCCTCTCACTCATTTAGCCTAAGTCTCTGGTCCCTGCATGTCCTAAGTACTGATTATACAAGGGCTGCTGGCAGTAAAAGAAACACAGGAAAAAGAGGGGCTGGAAGAAAGGACTGAGTTGAAAGTTTGGACATGATATTGAACAGGAATGAACCATAATGAAACATATTACTATTTTATTAACACCCTAAATGCTAGATGAATCTGAAAAATAGTTTGAAAGGTTAGTTATTCTTTAAGAATCTACAAAAGAAGTATAAACAAAAACTTTACTCTCTTAAGCATCTTCAGTTTTTGAGAAAAAATAAGGAGCCTAAGGTAGTTTAGCAGTTGGTGTCTTTACAACTTCTTTGAGAAAGGAAGCAGTGCTTAGCATTTGCCTTCTTCCACTGGTATGAGATAGATACACCAGGGATTATTTAGATACTTAATCATAATTATATCAACGAGCAATAGAATTTCCTCTAGGGAAATGATGACAGAGAGACCTGGAATGCAGTCTGCATTCTCTTGTACTAAAGTCTAGCAAAGCTCCCAAAATATGCTATTGTCATTGCAAAGGTACTGTATTCCTTTAACCTGAATCAGCCCTATGTGAAAGATAATTATTAGGCAAAAATAATACTACAACAAAAATGTATTTTAGGCATCTGGCATAAATTATTTTACTAATGTATGTTTGGCCCATACAAAAATATGGTAAATGCTGTTGAGATTGAAGAGGTTGTCAAGAATGGAAAACTGGAGAATTCCCAGTCATACATTTCTGACGTGTTGGGGTGCCAGCTGTATCTCCCACCTACTGGAAGAATGAGAATATAAAGTGAATTTTATGTGCCTTCATATCATAACTAACAGGAGCTCAATCTGAATATTCCAACTTTTTTTAAACCTACAGTATCTAGTAGTTATCCAATAAACACCCCTATCAGCCATTTTATACAGGAGGATACTACATTCTATACAGATTTTCATAACTACATGATTATTATGGTTGAAAAGGATATCCATGTCCATCAAGTTCAACCAAGTTATTTTTATGACATTAATAAATAAGTCTAATCTCAGCAGATCAAGCACTAAACCTTAGCATACACCAATTATACTTTCTGAACCAATAGACATTATTTTCCCATTAGGCACCTATTAGGAACAGTGTCAAATGCCTTGGCAAAGTCCAAAGACACTAGATTTCCTTCTGTCCAGATTTCTACACACCTCTTCCTAAAAGAAAATCAGGTTAGTCTAGTATAATTTACTGTCACATACTATTGTATATGGTCAATTAACAGTTCTACAAATATTTTTCTCACAATAGATGTTAAGGGGAGTATATCACCTCCCCCAAGCATATTCAACTGTCAACACTGTACTACAGAGCACATTACAGTGATAAATAATATACCCTTGTTATGTATGTCACTTTGTAGATTTGGAGAAAAACAAGTTTTATGAAAATTAAGCAGTTGGTGCACTGAGGTTGGGCCTTCTGCTCCCTGGAGCACTAGTCTTGCCACTCAGACCCCTACAACCTTCTGCCTACGCCACCCCTTGCATTGATCATTCCACTGATATGGCATTATCCATTCTACCTAAGCAGCAAGTGCTTCAGGAGCTGAAGGATCTGCATCATTTGCATAAGACTTCAAAGTAGTTTCTTTCTCCAAATCTACAAAAGTAACAAGATATGTTGTTTAAAACTGTAATGTGCTCTGGTGTTGACAGTTGAATATGCTTGGCAAGGTGGTAGACTCCATTTAAACTTACAGTTCTATAAGTAATCATAGAAGAGCTAGAGTCCTTTTTGCCTTGTGCCAATCTTTTGCCACTTTAATAATCTCTAGAGAATCTTTAAATATTATGGCCAGTCTTTAAGAATTTTTGAATAATTCCATCACAGTTTATTGGAGATTTACTAGTCTGATTGTACTGATTATCCACATAGTTTATGTACAATTCCTCATCATTTATCTTACTCTAGGTTCACACCTGCATTGGGGTTTCCGTTTTTTGGGTCCCTCGGAAACCTGTGGACCCCATAGACTATAATGGAGTCTGCTGGGTTTCCGTCCGAAAAATGCAGAGAGAAAAATCCTGCTTACAGGATTTTTTTCTCCGCATTTTTCAAGCGGGGGATGGAATCCCCGAATGCAGATGTGAACCTAGCCTTACTCAGAAACAGGTGAACTTTAAGCTGTCTAAACCATGAATTATCTAATGGCAGCCAATCACTGGGCATGTTATATGGTTTATCTCAAAGTTTAGGTTACCTTTATTGATTGCAATATCTCTGGGAACCACACCAGTACCTGAATATATTTACATTTTCAGTGGTGATTTTCAGTGGCATTATTCTACCATTCATGGTGTTGTTAGGCACGGACACCGATAACAGCTAGGTATTATATTGAGCAGAGTGTGAGCATGCCTGAGGAATGTGTTAGTCTCCTTGGTTTATGTAAGTACAGGTACTGAATGATAAGGATCACTGACACTATCCATAACATATAACAATGAAATATACAGTTACACAAGGAAGCGTCATAGGCCTTCAGATTTGTTTCCTATACCATGTTGACCAAGAAAGGAACTGAACATGTTAGAATCAATGTCCTGGACTCTAATTCTACAGACGTGCCATGCCAGGCTTGTCCTTGGATATCAAATAAAAAAGCTGCTTTTCTACTTGGCGATTATATTAAGTTGCTGGGTTAGTGCACGTCTGCATAAAAGTAATCCAGCTGCTCAAACCTATTGTGATGCTTGCATTTATTAACATGACATTACATCATTATTACACATTATTTCATTTGTACCTTAACTATTTTGCTGCCAGGAACAATTGGAATACTGGATTATTGGATAACTTTTAGAATGCTGCATTCTAGCATCCAGCCACATATTTATTCATGATATAAATTTATTTGATTCCAATAAGAATTTTAGAATTTTGAGTGTTGTAAAAAGGGTGAAAAGGAAGTAAACTGTTTTGAGCATGTTTTCGGCCTTCCATTGGAGGACTCTCAATGTACGCTATACATGTACCTCTAATGGAAGGATCCAACATATCATAAAAGTAAAGCATACAGTGGGATATACATCCCCAAAACAGCTTTAACCCCATCAAACTTATGTTATTCTTGCTTGGCTATATTCCAAGATTATGCTATTAGGTTTCACACAAAAAACAGGCATTAATCTATACAGTGCTACCTTCCAAGAGGTGGTGATCCGAAATTACATCTCTTCACTTAGCCAGTTCCTTGGTCTAGCAGCGTGGGAGCTCTCCTGACTTACATGCTAAATGTAGAGCAGAAACATAGTGTGAACACAGCCTAAGGTTTGAATTTTACCCTATCAATCAGCAGCTCTCTTCCAATCAGCGGAACCACTGGAACACTCAGTTTAGGAGAGTGGTACAGCATTCTTGGGCAGATAAATTAATAAATATGCACCAGAATTCTGCCATAATTTGCACAAAAAAAAAAAACCTGGCATACACACTTTACACCTAGTTTTCTATGTGTTTAAGACACTTTCTAACAGTTTGTGCACCTCATACGGCATTTGGGTGGGGCTTGTTGAAAAGGGTGTGTGGTTTATTATACTAAAGTTGTACCACAATTTCAGCGCCCCTTTTTTTGTACTACAATAATAAGCCAATTAATTAGATTAGACAGTCTAAAACTGCACCAGATTTTCAAACAGCATTAGACACTTTGTAAAATCTGGGGCAGTTCAAGAATGTCTAGTCTAACTTCGCACTATCTAAAAGTTAGGCAGCATTAGTTTATCTGCTCTTCTAAATGCTCATATTATACATAATTTCAGTGGCACATTAAAACTCTTTCCCTTACCTCATATCCAGACAGCCATGTCTTGAAATTGTTATGTAATGCTAGTTTTTCGGCAGACCTCATTATAATCTATGGAGTTTGCAGGTTTCAACGTGCAACCGCTTTTTAAGCGGATAGGGTTTCCATCTTTTGACGGAAACCCGAATGCTAGTGTGAACCTAGAGTTAGTGTATCAAAGATAATTTTTTCCATGGCTGGCATTAGAGGTCTATGACCCATGCAGCCCTACAGGACACATAATCCTTTAATTCTTAAGGGGGCAACACTGACCTTATTGGCCTGGGTATCCAGACTTTCCAATGCCTCTGCTGATGCCTTAACATATTGAAAGTTAGCTTATAGGATTCTGATACTTTCCTTAGTTGTTTTGGGAGTGTTCCTTGGGCACTGTATAGTGTTAATAATAATCAGGTACTCTACTATGATATTTAGACACTCACGGTATGCCATAAGGGGTGGTCAATAAAAGGTACTGCACAGAGCACTACGTAATCTGGACTTTCCTTAATTTAGCTACATGCATGCTAATAAAAGTACTGTAATGAATAGATATTGGCATTTGTGTTGGCATTAAGTATGTGTGCATGAGTGCAGGGCTTATGCTATTATTAGAGGCGTGAATAAGAAAGAAGTTAATTCAGCTTCCTGTCTCAGTATTAAAGGTTGTAAGAGACATATGGCTGGATGGTATGCTCTTAGAAAAAGACCACTGTTGCACAGATGCTATGTCTGGTATTATAGTTCATCAAAGTTGACTTAATTGGCACTATTCTACAATAGCACACATAAGAAAATCCACCATGTACGACTCCCTTAAGTTCAGACTGAGAGTTTCGATTAAAGCTATGACTATATTCACATTCCAACAGTATGAGGTATGTCCTACTTGGAAGTAAGTACACATATTATGTAAAAAAGGGTTAATGACAAAAAAAACCTCACACTTTTATTCTGTACATTTGATTGCCTAATTGAATACAGTTTATTATTCCCTGTATATTTCAATGATGACTATTTTGGATTAGCGACAAATGCTCGTAAATGATTTGCCAACAAGATGACCACTTTATCACCCAAAATCACCAGTTATGAGAACTCTAGATACGTATACTATATAACATATATTTATGATATATTTTATATCTATCTATCTATGTAACAGCGCTCTGTGAATGTTCTGGTATAACTTTATTTGTTTCATATTTCGTCAGCTGACAGATATAGATATGGTGCAGGTGAACCTTACAAAGACTGACAAGGACTACAAGCAAACTAGTCATTTAGAAACTCCCATAAACTAAAAAAGAGAAAAAAATCCATTCACTTCTTTCTTAGCCAGATCGGATTCTTAAAATCACAGGTAATAGCCAATGTGGCTGTCATTCCAGCTATCTCTTTCCAGGAGTACTGAACTACCTATTTGCCTGGTTAGGTAGTAATACCTAGAAAAGTGCTGCATAACCAAGCAGATTTTTGCTTCTGGGCTCTAGACATAATAACCAAGCCAGAGAACATGTAGAACTCATAAAAAGCAGAATAGAATTTATATGTACAAGTGTTCTTCTTAATGTATGGTTAAAGCTCTTAAATGTAATGCAGAAATGTACCGCTCCTGAATACATGGACAAAGCATGCAGCCAGGTGTCAGATTCCATAATTATCCCCAGTTAATTGTGTGCGGTGCTCTGATGGAAGAGAACACCGCTCATTAATGGGACATTCCTGTTTCTAAGCATTTACTACACCTTCCAGTTCTTCCAGTAGCTGTTGTGCAAGTAGCAAGTGCAGCAGCAGACAGCGGCCTGACTCCCTCTAGTGGCAGAAAGACGTCACTGCACGTTTAAATGGCCAGGGTTTTGCGTAAACCCGCCCCTGATTGTGTCAGTCGGCGTCTCCCCAGCTGAAGTTTGCCGAGGTTTCCTCTCCAGCCTGCCCTTATCTTAGACTGCACGTTGCTGGTCGGTGACTAATAGCACAATAACAATGTCTGAGGATCAGATCCATTGAGGGCTGTTTACAGAGTCTATGGCGGCGGAATATAAAGAGCAGCAGGGCAGCTGGCAGCATCACACTCACTTTGGGAGCTCTCAGGAATAACCAGCAGTTATCCCCTTCTCCTGGCATTGGGGACATTGACTTCATTGATCAATCCTGGAGGATTTTTCTGCTGTTTTGCCACTTTTCTAGCAGTCCCATTTATTTTATTTATTGGTTCTTTTTACCTTTGGGGGATTACTTTCCAGCCACCCTCCCTACTATCACCATGGATCTGGAGATGATGATTTACCTGCTTTTGGCCCTTCTTCAAGGCACCTGTGGAGCAGGTAAGGCTGATGCCACTCAACCCTATGTATGCCCTTCTCATCCTTTGGATTTAATGCTTTGGTGGCATTTCCATGAGTTGGCTCATTGACCACCTGGCATAGGCTGGCATTAGTCTAGCATTTTAGTTGGTTTCTAGTCTTTTTGGTTAGATCATTTCATTAGCTTTAAGTGCATTTTTCCATGAGCTATGGCACATTGTACAGATCTTGGCAGCACTGGTATTGGGCAGGTGGGGTGACCCTGGCATCTACCAGTGCTCTAGGAAATATCACTCTAGTTTCATAGGAATAGCTGGGACTCCTGTGGAGAAGCCTTGTGTGCTGAAATATGACATGAGATTATCAGGTTATTCCCGGGGTAATCCCTCTCTTGTTTTTGCACAGGTACAGGTATTGTGTAGACAATGTATCACACCTATAAACCGCACACTGCGATTTACAGGCTCTTTATGGCCCAGCGATCAGGTGCACGGAGCTCAGGAGGCTCAGGATTATGAGGTTGAAGATCTGGGTGACAGGCAGAGCGGGTGTTGTGGGAGTCACGGCGTGGGCTGCACATTTATAGAGCACATGGGATCAACCGCACCAGGGCTCACAGGGGCCGGACCATGTGCACTGTCAGCAAGGGATTATAGTGCTGAATGCTGCCGCTCCGGCTCATCCACTATCAGTGATGGATATGTCATATATAGACTGATCGATAGATGAAATTAAGAGAAATTAGACAGAAAGACATGAGGGATAGCATCGGCATACAGATTGATATATAGGTAGATAGATACAGATATATAGGTGTATAGATAGATGGACAGACACAGGCAGATAAATGGATAGATAGACATATAGATATGAAATACAGTGAAATGTCATGGATGAAGAAATAGATAAATAGACACAGACTGATAGATGAAGTAGTGAAATTAGATAGATGTCAGAGATATCTATCATAGATAGAGAATATATGTCATAGATAGAGAAATATGATGGATATGATTGGTTTGATAGACAAATAGATATGAGATTTTTTGGATATAGATTTGAGAAATATTTAATAGATAAAATAGAAATTTCATAGTTGGATAGCTAGAGAGATGTGAAATGAAGAAAGAAAGAAAGAAAGGTGCTATATATAATAGAAAGAACAAAATAAATTTGATGGACATATAGATTTGGAAAAAGATAGGAAATATGAGATAGATAAATATGAATAGAAAAAGGTGAGAGATGGTTAGTGCCAGAGGTAGACAAAAGAGGAAATAGATGAGTAGGCAAAGAGAGCAACAAAAAAGAAATGTGATACATAGTAGATGGAAAGAAAGGAGTGTCTATATTTCAGAGAGAAAGAAATGTGGCAGATAGAAGAGTAGTGATAGATTTATAGGCAGACAGCTAGATACTTGACAATATAAAAGCATAAGAGAGACAGAAGAAAGAAGCGATACAGTACATAGATGAGAGAGACAAGAAAGAAATGTGGTAAGAAGTTGGTAATAAAGTTGTGTGTGAGAAGAGTAAAGAAAGATAAGAGCTACAGAACTACATATAAAATGAGATAACATAGATAAAATATACTGAAATATATGTGATAAAATAAATCCTCATGGAGAGTAGTCCAGAAATTGTGACAGCCCAGCACTTGTTCCTGGCACAGAAAGAGAACATAATCTGGAAACTCATGAAAGCAGAAGGCTGAGCAGATAACCAGTGCTGAGACTCCTAGAAACTAACAGTGACATGTTTTATGTTAACATTTCATTGAGCGTAATTCCAGCAATAACAAATATGTGCTAGAAGTGACACTTCTGCTGCTAGGATCCTCATTTGTAGGGTTATTGTCAGCTATTAGTGGGGCTTCATTTACTGCTTGTAGAACGGCTCTAATAATAGGCAGTAAGAAGATAAGCCCTGCAGTGAGCTACCTTCTCCTCATCCACACTGTGTAGTACCCATATATAAATCAATATCATGTATGTGGTGACATGTTTAGTCCTGCCTGCTGCTATTATCATGACAGGAATGCATATACGGCATTGCACAACAATAAGCTCCAGCTGGAATTACATTTCCCTATCCTGATGTAGCATTGCACTGTTACCACGTGAGATTCCCAACATGTCCCATCAATGTGACAGTTGCCAATATAGAGATCACTGACAATGTTCATTCTCCCTATTGTGTTACTGTGTGTGATTGCATGATAATCTAATGTCTTGGGGTTGTGTAACATCAATGTACTGTCAAATATCAAGACTCAAAATCTCATTCTTATTTATCTGCAGGGTCAAGCAGCACTTTCTTGTCCTCTGAAGACTCTTCTGTAGCAGAAGCTACAGCTGCTCACCATTCCTCTGGTGCCCCCTTGAGGCCACGCAGATTTAAACGCTGTTCTTGTTCATCACTCATGGATAAGGAATGTGTCTACTTTTGCCATCTAGATATAATCTGGATAAACACTCCAGAGTAAGTACTTTACTGCTTCAGTTTTTGGCATCTTATATTGATCTTTATGTTACTTTCTACCAATAGGACTAGCTTCCTAGTCTTCAGTTATAGGACCTATTATCTTAATTGATAAATGTAGCTAAGTTGGGTATCAGTTATACATTATTCTAGTGATTTGTACAGAGGAAGTATCATACTTGGTCTTATGTGCAAGATCTATTTAAATGAAATAAGATAAGTTATCATGTGAAGAAGCTCATATATGTAATGAGGAAAACACTAGCGTGATTGCACAATAGCATGTCATAAAACTTAAGGTAGTCTGACAGTTGACAGCAGATAATGACCATTCGGCACACCCAGTCTGTCCGATTTGCGTGCTTTCTCTCATACGCTAAAAGCTTACTTGGGATATCCTTTTATGGTTGTTTGCTAACCCCACACCTATTCCAGCATTTTGTTGTACTAGAGATGGATTTTCTTCAGAGGATTGATGCTAAATTTTGTAATGCTAAATACTCAAGGACATTAATGAAGTTTTTATTAACTTGAACAATAAGACTTTAAGCAGATGTCCAAGATTCTCTTACTCATGCTCATTTGGCTCATTATACATGAGGGAATTACCTAATGTCATTGGTAGTCTAATTGCTTGTAATTTATGTATCTCCCGTCCTTGCTCTGATAGAAACCATCTCTCAGTCCATTGAATTGTGGTGGGCTTGTGCTTATTCACAGGAGCTAATCTGAACAAATAGAGCTACAGCTAGATTTTGTACTTCAGTCTTCCTTTAGACAATGCAACTAAGTTGAAGACAGTGACTATAGCTGTGTCATAATGGAGCAGAGCTAAATAGAGCCAAGTAGCCAACACCTTAAAAAATAAATAGCAGTTAAGCATCACTCAGAGATAATAATTTCTATATCATTTTAACTCCACTAAGGGATATCTGCAGTAAATCAGCACATAAATAAATCCTGTGTAGCAAACATCTTGGAGATTAAAGAATTACTAAATGTTCCAAAAAGGGAGCTATGATTTGAGTGCCCATGTTAGCGCTTCTCAGTACAAAGTGTGACTAATGGAAGCGCATTGGCCTTGTTATTTGTTGACACATATCTAGAGGGTTTTCAAAAGCAGTTACTATGTATAATGTGCTTGAACCGATAGCGTAATATGCTAAGCTGTAAATATTTGCCTTACTCTTTACCTCTCAGGCATTTACAGTGAAATACTCCTAAACTGTGATTTAAGAACCATTAACAAGCTATTAATTGAAATACAGGTTGCAACCTGTATAACTCGCTGGTATGCTGCTGTGAAACTGAGGCTTGCAATTTGTGAAATTGTATGTCATTAAACGAGCCGAAAATTAAGGTCTTTTTGTGCAAAGGTTATGTGTGGTGTGCATTGTGTGGGAAGCTCCTCTACATGCTGACATTTGATAAGTGGCACATGGAGCATGTATTAAAATATGAACCCAAAATCATATTGATTCATGTATGTTGCTGTCATGGAGACATATAGAGCGCTCAATATTGCTAGTCAGTCATATTCTAACCACGTTTCAAGAAATACTATTCAGATTCTGTTATTTAAATTAAGCCTGTGTACTTTCTATGGGGTGTTATTTAGATTTATTCTATTGCACATCTAAGAATGTAACATTTATTTTACAGAAAAACAGTGCCTTATGGACTTGGAGGTCCACGTCTGAAACGTTCACTGCGGGACACAAAGATAGATCAAGTTCTTGAGTCTAGTAGCAGGTGTATGTGTGCCAAGCGTGAGGACAAGAAATGCCTGGACTTCTGCCAAAGTGCTGCAGATCTCAGGTGTGTGCAAATATTTTAAGTCTGAAAAAATGACAGAGCGAGCCCTGAGTACACCTGTAGCAGAGGCTGCCTTTATCTCAGAAACATGTGTGGAGAAAAGGTGTTCCTTCAATTGTACCTTACAATTCTTTGTTTTCTTACACAGTGTCCAGCCTTCCATAGAAAAAGAAACTCGGCAGGTTCAGAAGGCCAAAGTCTGCAATGGACTCTTAATGGGAGGAAAGTGTGTTCAGAAACTTCATACAGGCACTAAAACGTGAGTTAGCTTAGTTGTTATATATGGACAAATTATTAGCTTTTTGCAAACAGTATCTTAGTCACATATAAATATCAACATGCTAAGTGGTTTCCACCTAATTTTAGAGTGCATTGGTCAGTGTTTCTTACCATTATCTTATAATAATCTAGTGGGAGAATTCAGCTTTGATTTCCGTGTGCAACTTTTATAAAGCGTTAACTGAGGGTGAATAATGTCACTCAGCAGTGAATGTTACATAATAGGCCAGTCGGCTGTCAGCATGTAGAAGCTGCCAAATGCGAACTTTACTTTCACCCATCCAGATATGCCCTACAGCATTAAATGGCACACAGTTCTGTTTTTCAATCCATGGTGATAAATGTGTCCATATGCAAAAGGATTATAGCTGTTGGGTCTTTAAAGGAACACTAAATCTGTAAATGAATCATAAAAGTAAACCAGAAATAGTTGCCCACAATTTGTGTAGTATTTTTTTTATGACCCGACAATAAACAGTCATCTAAAAATGCTGAGCAGAGTACAAGGGTCTATCTCCTGCTGATCAGCTGGTTACTGCCTGGAGAGGACAGAGTTTAGCCAAAGGATGGGCTCAACAATATTTTGTCCTACTGTAGCAAGGGTAGGCAAACTCCTGCCCCAGACAGTGGTCTTACAGCCTGTCAAAGTAGAGTGAAAAGAAGGAGGGTGGACATGGCTGAGCTTCTAGGACACATAATTCATTTATATATTTCTTTGATTCACTTGTAATATGAGACAAAATAAGATAAAAAAAAAGGATGAGATTAAAGGGTTTGTCCAGTTTCAGCAAATAAATGTTATTGTTTGTATGATGAAAATTTATATAATTTTCCAATATACTGTCTGTATCAGTTCCTCACAGTTTTCTAGATTTCTGCTTGCTGTCTTTATTTGTTTAGTTCAAGTGGATAAAAATCAGTCCATAGTCATGTGATGCACACACAGATGCACAGCATGTTACAGTCTGTCTTGTAATGAGCTGTGCACCTGTGTCTACATAACATGATCATGGACTGTCTAACACATGAACATGGACTGATCATTATCCATTCTCCAAACAATAACATTGATTTGTTGAAACTGGACAACAGCTTTATAGGAAGAATTTCTAGGGTGGATGCATTTACATTTTTTGGACATTTTATGTGTTCAGTCTACCTTTGATAATCCCTACTTATATAGGTGGGGTACATACCATAAACTGTGTAAAATGGAAAGTTCACATGCACATTACAGTTCCATTGCAATAAACGGGATATTTCCCTCTAAAGACTGGAGATCTAAAAACAAAATGTCATCATTTCATACTAGTGATCAGTGGAGGTCCCAGTGTCTTCTGAAATAGCTCTATGGCATAGCAAAATGTTTAAGACTGACCATTTTTTAATGAAATGGACATTTTGGATGAAAGCTTCATTTAGTAACTGTTAACTCATAACTATATCCTGTTTACCATTGAGAATGGAAATAGTTGTAAGTGACTTCTTTACATTGCTTGGTCCTAAACCAGAAATCTCATTTCATTTTGCAGAATGGAATCCATCAGACAAAGCATTAAAAGATCACATATCTTTGCCAGGGTACTGAAGAAGCTTCATGAGATGAAAGATGAGACACGTCCTTGGGCACATAGAAAGAGAGGAATTTGGAGACATACAATAGCAACATCATAGTTGAAGAAGTGAGAACTGTCATCTTCTTTCCATAACGTGGGAGACATTACTGTCAGTGAATGTGTTCAATGCACAGATTTTTTTTTTTTCTTGGTTGCTAAGTGCACTTAATTTATGAAGATTTAAAGTAGAAGATCTGGAACTACCATCCAGCTTCAAGATGGACACGTGAGATGAATGAAAGGCAGGAATCCTTGCTGAAATAATGCTGCTGGATATGGAGATGAATGCAACAGGAGCATGTCTGCATTAGAAAAGAACTTTTGACTAACCTGCCAAACAACATTCATTGCTACTGACACTGACAGTAAAACACTGGAATATAATATTGAAAACTACATGCCTTATTCTTCATGAAATGCTGCATATGGATATATATGCATTGCAGATAGACTATTAAAGCTATGCCATAGTTTGAGGACTTATTACATATCTCATACAAATCTACCTCAGGTTTACTCCCTCTGAAGGGCTTCCTTCCTGCCTATATTTTAGCTTGTTCTGTGAGAACACCTTACGTCTTATTTCTTGGTTTGATCTTCTTCACTGGAGCTAATCAAATCTTTGATCTGCAATAATCCCTGATTTGTTTAGTGACTGGTTGGTGTGGTCATAGTAAGCAAAGGGTAGCAAAGACTGCTACTCATACAAGCTAAAACTGGGTGTTTCATAGCGGTTATTTAATCTGCTATCTTTTATCTAAATTTATTATGTGAATATTTTTAAAAATATTTATATTATTATTTGTAAAAGGACTATATTTACTGTGTTAAATATACATTACGATAGGCCATATTGGTCTATGCATGTTTGTATTTCTGTATGAAAACAAGAGCTTCATGCCTTCAGTAATAATGTTAAAAATAAATATTTTGTAACCCTATGAAGAGTAATTGTGACCTTTTTTTTTTAGAGTGTGATAGTCAAATGAGTAGCTAGTGGAAAAAGTCAATGATAATGAAGAACATAAGCACCATATAGCTAGCCAAAGATATATGCACTATATAGGCAGCTGCTAAAGGGCTCTAGTGAAAACTACCCAGCCTAGGGTGGCCTTATTTATATTAATGCGGATGAGAATAAGTGCAGGATTTCCCCTCAGTGTTAGCAAACAAGTATAAAATTATCAAGTATCTACTCATCCTGTCTTAGGTGGTTGGAGAATGGTGTTGTTAACCAGCATCAGAAGAGGACACCATTTTAATATTTATTATATGTACACCCCAGGTATGCACATGATATATAATATTTATTTCTCTTCCTGCAGCTTCCCTATGATGTAATGTGCAGGGTGTGTGACCTCAGGTTCCTCAGAATGAGATGACTATTGTATGAGATGATAAATACTAGATAGATAGTTATATGAAAGTAATGAAAGGAAGTTCCATTTGCTGTATGATATAATGCCTGTTCTTGGTACACAGTAGTATAATGTTGTACCGTGTTAGCCATTGAAAGTAGTGGAAGAGTGAAGAAATCAGGCGATACCTTTTAGAGGCTAACTGAGTATATTTACAAGTAAGCTTTCAGGAGTACTAGCTAGCTCCCTTCATCAGACATGGTGTGATACAAGAACTGAAAATTCACAGATTTTTATGCACATGGTTTTCAAAGCATTTTAGAGTCCTTAAAAAAATGCAATCTAAGTAGAGAAGTTATTTACAACAGGTCAAAAAAACAGTCTGGAAACTTGTGGTGCATGACGGAGGGATCAGTAATTCTTGCTGTTATCTGTTTGCTATCAGGAGGTGATTTGTGTCCCTCACAGGTCATACATAGTGTGACATGAAGCTGGCATGAATATTAAGTCCAAATTGCAGAGTTTGAAATTTTTTGCATAAATTTGTACTCCGCTTCTTTCCTTTTCTCCTGCGTCTTAAAATGTCCCATTAAAACCACAACCCGCAAATCTTCAATAGAGTGGTTTTCTCCGGAGAAATGTGCGGCCACTGGGAGATCGGTTCTGCTGTTATTAATATTGGATCTGTGTGAGTTCATTCGTTGACTGAGTCTCTGCCCTGTTTCCCCCACATAGAGACCTGTGGTGGGACATTGCACACACATTATGAGGACTTGTTTTGGATTCTTTTCAATTAGGCGAAAGGCTGTAGAAGAAGGGAGCGCAGAAAGCACACAGAGATTATAGGTTATGTGCTGTTTGTGTACTAAAAGGGAGGCTTAGGGAAAATATTGGTTGGTAAAATAAGATAACCTTTAACCATAATAAAACACCAGGATGGTACATCAAGATGAAAACCAAACAGAAACCCAACAATGATTTTTTGAGCTAGTATCCCTATCTTAGTTTCTAATCATTTGGAGTCCATGCAAATGAAAAACAAATTGTGAAGCATGGTTTATGTAATACCTAAGCCATACGAGTTTCATGGTGCTGAGTACAAGATGCTCTAACCACCCGTAGTATGAAATATGGACAGGCTCCTTTATTGCAGAAAACCAAGGCTCCACTTGATGGACTGTTATTGCCACATAGGCAAATAGGGATATATTTATAAAGAAGGAGCCTGTTGATATCCATGGACAGCATGAAGCAGTTACATCAGATGTTCAATCCTGTATTCGCTATTTACACACATACACTAAGCAGCAGAGCATATTTATCAACAGATGTCCGACACTTTTCTGTTTACATTTACAACAAAATTTATGGTGCGCAGCATTCACAACATATTCATGAACAATGTGCACCAGAAAAAACATTACTTTACGACTGGCTTTACACTTTTGAAAAATGTGCACCAGAATGGGTGTGGCTTAAAAGTGTCTAACTTTACAACACATTTATAAAACAAAAGAATTAATATAAAACAGATTTTCTTGTGCAAGGTATATCAAGTTTAAAATGGTGTAAATTGGAGGAATTTACTCCAGTTTACTTTGTCCATAAATTCCTGTTGTGCACCACATATTTGTCTACTCAATAAGCAAGAGATGGTTTGTGTCTGTTTATATTGATAATATTTTGTCTACATTTTTTGTGCCACATATTTTGTCTACATATTTTGCACCAAATATATGCTTCATGGTGAAGCTCAACACTTCTCCACTAGGTTCACAGTAGCGCTTGCTCTCCAATTTTTGGGCCCATGGGGGGACCCGAACAACCGACTAGCGTTCTGCCAAAACAGTAGTTACACACAGAGCCAGGTGGACTACATTGACTATATTATATAATCTTCTAGAAATACTACGTATTTATGAAGGTATGTATGACAGATTCATAAATATGTCTAAAACTTCGAACAGGATTCATAGTTTAAGACAATGCAAAGTTCGACATTAATAAATGTGCCGCAATGTGTGTATAAATTAACAGGGTGTTGTTTACGGTTCTATACCACCTTACAAAATATTCCTGACCGACATGGATCTTGCGAAGGCTCAGCCATAAGAATTGTTTACACAGAATATACAGAACATCTTTATAAAAAAAAAAAAAAAAACATGTCTATCAAGTGCAATATACAGTCATGGCTATAAGTGTTGGCACCCCTGAAATTTTTCCAAAAAATGAAGTATTTCTTCCAGAAAATTATTGCAATTACACATGTTTTGTTATACACATGTTTATTTCCTTTGTGTGTATTGGAACAACACAGGAAAAACAGAGACAAAAAGCCAAAAATTATATAATTTCACGCAGAACTCCAAATATGGTTTGGAAAAAATTACTGGCACCCTCAACTTAATATTCGGTTCACCCTTTGGAAAAAAATAACTAAAATCAATCGCTTCCTATCACCATCAACAAGCTTCTTACACCTCTCAACTGGAATTTTGGATCACTCTTCTTTTGTAAACTGCTCCAGGTCTCTCATATTTGAAGGGTGCCTTCTCCCAACACCAATTTTAAGATCTCTTCAAAAGTGTTCAATGGGATTTAGAAACTGACTTGTTGCTGGCCACTTCAGAACTCTCCAGTGCTTTATTTTCGTCCATATCTGGTACTTTTTGAACTATGCTTGCATAGCTCCCAACTGTCCCGCATCTGGTGGGACAGTCCCAATTTTACACTGCTGTCCTGGGATCCCGCATAGCTTACAGTTTGTCCCGCTATGCCCCTGAAGTGTTTTGCTGTTAACAAACTTTATTAGGGTAGGGTAATGGCTAAATGGTAGAAATAATAATACCGGGGGGGGGAAGGGGCTTTGGTGGGGTTGTAAAAGACAGTCAATGTTGTCCTAAGCTTCATTTGTCTGTATAAACTGTTAATGTTGAATGTGTTTCTGTGATTCTGTTCCTTTAAGACAGCAGCCATTGTAATTGTGACATGATGCTGGAGTGACACACCCCCTTTTATGTCAGCCTGCCTGTTCTGCAGACAGAGTGTGAGCAGAGAAGCAGGAAGTGACGAGAACAGAGAGCAGCAGCCATCTTGGCAAGAGAGAAGACAGGTGCCTGTGCTGTATTGAAATGGTGTGGAGATTTTTCTGTGCAGCTAAGCTGTATCTTGGTCCAGAGACAAACAGAGTGTAAAGAGACAGGACTAGTGAGTCCACGTGAAAGGAACTGTGCTCAGTGGCTGATCAGTGAGACTGACATTGTGACTGTGTATATGGATACCACAGACAGAGACTCGCAGTGCTGTTGACGTACCTGACAGTAACTGCTAAATCCCGGCTTACATCCCAGCTCATTGTATGGAATCGGCAGGACTGTCAGTGTGATGAGTGGAATCTGCTGTTGGATTACATTGCATTCATTTGGATTCCCTGTCTGTTAAAGAGGACTCCATTACTCCCGAGATCTTGATAACCGTGAGGAGAGGACGCTTCACTATAAAAGAAAGGAACGACTTTGGGCCCCACCGCGCGCTTCTATGGACTGTAAGCGGTCCACCTGGACCACTGGGGAAAAGGGGGTGCACCCAAATGTGAAGTCAGGGTCAGTTAGGGATAGCTTTGAGTATATTGTTCATTCAGTGTCCATACTGCAGAAGTGGACATAAGTAGAAACCATTGTAGAATTTGCCTTGAAATTGTTCATGCTATATTGTATATTTTGCTTGTATTTATCCCTGTCATTTTACCTTTAACTAGCCTTTATTAATTTATAGTAAATATATATCTTTTTCTTGAATTTAACTACCGCGTGTGCGTTCATTTCTGGTTGCGGAGTCCAAACCACCTGCCTTGCTCTCGGTTCACAACGTCATGACTATGTGATCAAACTCTTGTGTGGGCGGAGCTATTCTGGATACTGCAGGACAATGTGATGTTACACAGAAAGCTGGAAACAGAGAGTGATTGAAGATAAGGAGAGAAGAGACAGCATCTATTTATTATGCTTACTTATATAGTGCCATCATATTCCGCAGCGCTTTACAGACATTGACAGTCACTGTCCCACTGCACTTGAAAAAGGGGATTCTATCTCTCCGAAACGCGCTGTGTGTTGCGCTAAATAAAAGATTTCACTTGGAAAGCGCAGGTTCTGTACCTCTATTTTTTGGATTATCCACTACATCCATTCCCACGGATCACCCTACTGTCCGGATTCCTGAGGTCCCAGCGTTCAGAGGTCCTGCAGCTTCAATATATCCATCGGATTATTATTATAAGTCTGCATAGTAGTTGTGACTTCTCACAACTAAACCAGGTGAGGGCAAAACCACAAGATCAACGTTTTTCACCCTTGTTGTGTCAACTCTCTACCTGTTATCTATTGATGCACAACAATCACTGCTGTATACCAACAGCAGTGGAACGTGTATCCCACCTATTTCACCTCCATTCTTCATGCAATAGAGCATGTGTTACTAATATACCAAGCAGTATCACGCTATGTTGTCTTTTTTTTTACTTCATTTAAAGCTTGTACACAGTTAAGGCACCCAGTGCCAGGGGCAGCAAAACAACCCCAAAACATCTTTAAACCTCCACCATATTTGACTGTCGGTATTGTGTTCTTTATTTTGTAGGCCTCATTCCATTTTCGGTAAACAGTAGAATGATGTGCTTTACCAAAAAGCTCTATCTTGGACTCATCTGTCCACAAGACATTTTCCAGAAATATGTTGGCTTAAATACATTTTGCCAAACTGCAGTCTAGCTTTTTATGTCTCTGTGTCAGTAGTGGGGTCCTCCTGGATCTCCTGCCATATTGTTTCATTTAATTCAAATGGAG
This sequence comes from Leptodactylus fallax, assembly GCA_947044405.1. NCBI lineage: Eukaryota > Metazoa > Chordata > Amphibia > Anura > Leptodactylidae > Leptodactylus > Leptodactylus fallax. Next base: position 3,530,107 of record CAMRHE010000037.1, on the reverse strand, counting down.
ACGGATAGTTTATGCTGACACTGATGGACCCTGAGCCTGCAGGACAGCTTGAATTTCTTTGGAACTTGATTGGGGCTGCTTATCCACCGTCTGGACTATCCTACGTTGCAACTTTTCATAAATTTTTCTCTTCTGTCCACGTCCTGGGAGATGAGCTACAGTGCCATGGGTTGTAAACTTCTTGATTATGTTGCGCACCATGGACAAAGGAAAATCAAGATCTCTGGAGATGGACTTGTAACCTTGAGATTGTTGATATTTTTCCACAATGTTGGTTCGCAAATCCTCAGACAGTTCTCTTCTCCTCTTTCTGTTCTCCATGCTTGTGTGGCACACACAGACACACAATGCAAAGATTGACTCAACTTTTTTCCTTTTTATCTTGTTTCAGGTGTGATTTTTATATTGCCCACACCTGTTACTTGCTACAGGTGAGTTTGAACGAGCATCACATGCTTAAAATAAAGTTATTTACCCACAATTTTGAAAAGGTGTGCAGGTGTAAATTTCTGAGAGAAATACTTAATTTTCTGGAAAAATTTCAGGGGGTGCCAACACTTAACGGTCATGACTGTATAATAACCACGCTATAGTGTATTAATCCAGTACCACCTCACAGATTAATAAATGAGGGTAACTATATCAGTAATTGGCATGGGTATTCCCTGAATGGGAAATTATCACAGTAGGGGTCTATTGCAGTGGCATAACTAGGAATGGCTGGGCCCCAAGGCGAACATTTGACTTGGGGCCCCCCCTGAACTGGTTACGGGTCCCCAAACAGTAAAATATGCTTAACAGTGGCCCCCACACAGCATTATATGCTCTTCATTGCTCCCCCCACACACACAGTATAATATGCTCCCCACAGTGGCCCCACGCAGTATAATATGCTCCACACAGTGGCCCCACACAGTATAATATGCTCCACACAGTGGCCCCCACCCACTATTATATGCTCCACAGTGGCCCCCACTCAGTAGTGTATGCTCCACAGTGGCCCCCACCCAGTATTATATGCCCCCCACAGTGGGCCCCACCCAGTATTATATTCTCCACAGCTTCGGTGCTATTATTATACTTTGGGGTCTCTTTAGACCCCAGAGTATAATAATCGGAGGCCCAGGGAAGGTGATTAAAAATAACAAACATTCATACTCACTTTGCCATACCTTTCCTTGGCATCTTCGCTCCATCCTGCCATCTTCAGTGTCTTCAGGCCCTCTTCTGACGTTGCTGCTGAGGCCTGTGATTGTGCCTCAGCGGTCACGTGGGGGCGCACTGACATCATTACGTGGCTGCACCCCATGTGACCGCTGGGGCCTAATCACAGTCCTCAGTCACATGACAGAAGAGCGCCGGAGAGGACGCTGTACCCAGGAGAGGTGAGAATATGTATTTATTATTTTCAGTCACTTCCCCTGGGTGCCCTGCCCTGCCCTCTATTGGAAAGGGGCCTGCAATATGCCAGGGTCCCTTTCCAATAACAGTATGTATAGAGGTCGGGGAACCAGGCTTTCCCCGACCGCTATCATAGTGGTCCGGGGCCCAGCCATCTCCAGCTGGCCATAAGCACCATACCCTGCCTGGCCTGGTCGCGGTCGCACCCCCTGCGACTGCGATCATTACTCCACTGGTTTGTGGGGTTCGCGGTAGCGGCTGCCACAGGGCTCCGGGCCCCCTAATGTCCCGGGCCCTGTGTCAGCCGCTGTGCTGCTACCCCGGAATTTACGCCCCTGTTCTATTAGAGTTCCTTAGGTGGGTATTCCCAACCAGAATGTAATGGCATATTACTAAAATATACTGTTACCCTCTGATCTGTAGGAGTGCACCCAAACTTTGAAAGGGCACCTATAATGAAAAAGTGATGGCAAACATTAGCACTGTGGACATACCCTGTTTAAGGAGTGAAATCGGCATACCCTGTTTAAGGAGTGAAATCATAGAAAGAAATGCCAATTTAGCCCTTGTGAATCAGCTGCAACTTAGTGGTTATGTTATTGAGAAATCATATTTAACTCTATATATGGCAATCAAAATTAATTTGGATCCATTAATGATATTCAGGCTATTACCATAGTGTGTTTGTGTCTGGTTTGATGTCATATAATTTATAGATCCCTCCGACTACGTGTTCTGGAGGAAATCCACTACCAAAGAACATAGTGTATTAAGAGTCGGTTGGATCGCTAAGAAAACATTTACTATAAGTGTGCAAGTTAAAAAACAATGAATCATAGGATTTGTTAACATGTGGAAAAGGAATGGAGCACATATTTGTGCTAGGAAGCTGGCACAGAGCCGTCAGAATAGTGAAAACCCTTCATTACTGAACAATTCTCTATGCTGTTGTTCTATGCTTCTATAAGTCATGCTGAAATATTGCCTGCTGACATTTCATAACACCCATAGCTACTGTTAAGCCTCATCTACATGAAATAACATTCACATCTCATGACCACACCGTCCATGCACTCAGGCACCGTAGCCATACCTGTAAATGGAATCATAGTGCTCTGTATAAGTGCAGACACTATCGGACCAACACCAATTAGATATCTATGGCGTATCCTAGGAATAGGCCATAAATAAATAATAATATAAAAAAAGACATGAACAACCCATTTAAAGGTGTTATCCAGTTTCTAATATTGGTAGCTAATCCTTAGGATAGACCATCAACAATTTTTCAGCAAGGAGGCCGGGGAAGGTAAAAAAGAAAAAAAACATACTCACCTGTCCCCGATGCTCAGTTTTCCCCTGCTGCTGCCTAAGACCCTGAAGCAGTAGGACCTGACCACGGTGGGAGACACTGGGGCACTGTGGACAGGTGAGTATATATTTTTTTCACCTTCCCCTTTAAGGGCTGATTAGCCGAGACCCATGCAGATCTGCTTTCTGGGGACAGCATGGCTCCTGGTAATGTTTACATGCCAGGAGCTGAGCTTCTCACTTACTGTACAATTTTCAGTGCCTGCATTGCTGTTCCATTGAAGTCTGACAGTACTGATTGCACCAAAGTCAGAGGAGAGCCACCTATTAAAGGATGTAAAGAGCTGAAGTTGGAGGAGGCGGTAAAAGGTCCTTTATAATCTTTGTTATATCTGTGTACTTTGGTAAAGTGTATGGTAAAGTGCTGGACGGGGTGTATATCTCACCTGGTTTCCTCAGCCAGGCAAGATAGCGGAAATCCAGGAAGATACATGTTGCCTTAGCAGAACGTAGTCTGCTAGGGATTTTCTTTAAATTACATGGGCTGGATTTTCTGGACTGGAGGACAGGTTGGTAGTGGGAGTCTTCCAGTCCACACCACTAGTCCATTACTGGGTTTTTCCCCTACTCCCAGGTGCTCTCAGCTGAGGCTTCCTGTCAATGATTACTGAGGAAGGAAGCCTGGTTAAAGGAGGGCTGACAAGTGGCAGGCTGAAGAGAGAGCACCCCTGGAATGGAGGTTTACACACTTTGATATTGTGTTTGCTGATATGTATTTGCCTGCACTAGGCTAGTGAGGGGCATGATACGGTTTAGTTAGAGCCGGACAGGCTTAGGCTTTTTGTTTTGTTTATACAATGTCGTTTTGTGCTGAAGCACCTAAATAAAGGACCCCTGGAATTTTAAAACCCGCTGCCTGTGTGAACTTGGTCATTGCCGACCCCCACAGTGTGAGCTATTCCCTACAATTGGTGGAGGATGCGGGCATCTGTTGCTAGGGGCAACGGCATGACAAAAGTGTGAGATCTTGCATATTGCGGACATTAAAAGAGTCAGAAGCATATGTCTTTGGTGAAAGCTGCTACTGCATTGCAAGGCCCATCCAGCACAATGTAGGAGGTAATAAAGCAGCTGGTACAGGCTAATCTGAGACATGAGCAGTCCATGGAACAGCAACAAAAGTTTCATGCAGAAGCTTTACAAGCCCAGCAACAAGCGCAGCAGCAGTTCAATATGCAGCAACAACAGGCCATGGCACAGTGACATCGAAGCCTACCTCACTGTGTTTGAGAGAGTGGCAGAGAGAAAGAGACTGCCAACTGCAAAGAGGGCAGAAGTGATTGCACCCTTTCTGTCAGGTGAACCACAAAAGGCTTACTATGACCTCAGAGAGCAGGATGTCCGGGACTATACTAAACTGAAAATGGAGATCCTTGCTCGCTTGGGTGTTATGCCAGCTGTTTGTGCCAGGAGATTCCACAGTTGAAGCTACACCATGGACAAACCTGCCCGGTCCCAGATGTATAACCTAATTCATCTGATGCAAGAGTCTTCTACACCAGCCCAGATCGTGAAAAAGGTGGTGGTCGATCATTACTTCAGGACCCTCCCGGCAGAGCTACAACGGTGGGTTGGACATGGAGACCCCAAGACTGCTGAGCAGTTTGTCGACCTGGTGGAAAGGTACCTAGCAACCGAGGACTACCTCCATGATGTCCCTGCAACACCTCCCAGGACGGCCAGACCCAAGACATCTGTGGGTAAGAAAGTTCCAGCTGGAGGTGTGTGGAAAGGTGTGAAAGGGAGCAGGGCTCTGGAGCTTGGGCGAGGGCAAAAGACTGAACCTGAACCCCGGGCGCCCTCTGGTCCTAGAAAGGACTCCCTGCTAAGGAGGCCCGGGACTCCCCAGTGCTGGAGGTGCCATGAATGGAGACATGTGGCTGCCTATTGCCCTCTTACCTCAGAGCCCATGGAGTATGATGCTAGTTGGCGACAGTCGCTATTTGCCCAATCTGTTTGTGCAGCCATACCGGGGCCAGGGACTGAGCCGCATGTTTGTATGATGAAGGTAAATGACCACTGTGTGAAGGCACTTCTGGACTCTGTAGCCTGGTAACTTTGGTTCGGGCCAGCCTTGTGGCTAGGGACTATATGCCGGACAAACACATAAGAGTGCTGTGCATCCATGGGGATATCGTAGCTTACCCTGTGGCCCCGGTTAAATTGGTAACTCCATTTGGAACTGTGACCTACGAAGTCGGGGTTGTAAAAAGACTTAAAGTATGTATGAAGTAATATTAGGTCGTGATTTCCCATTGTTCTGGGAGTTGTGGAAAAGGGGTAACACTTCTGCTGCCAGTGAAGAAACTCCGGCAGAATCTGTACTTTCCACTGTAAATAATGGGTCATGTGAAAACTGTAGTACCAATGAGGGGTAAACTGGAAAAATGAGTTTCCCTGAAATGCATGTTGATTACTTTTTCCCCTTGCAGGTGTTAGCCAGGGAAGAAGAAGAAACTTCCCTACTTGGTCAACAGGTGTCAGATTTAGAAATGTCTCGGAGTAACTTTGTAACCGAGCAAGTGAAAGACCCCACTCTGAGTACTGCACGGGCCAATGTTACGGTAATAAATGGTGTACCACAAGAACCAGAAGCTGACGAGAAATTTTCACATTTTGCCATGAATGGAAATCTGGTGTACCGGGTCACCAAGGTTAACTGTGGAACAGCTTCTACTGCCAAAACCGTACCGATGCATGGTGCTGGACATAGCTCATAACCATGTGTTGGGGGTCATTTGGGGACTAGCAAAACACAAGAGAGGGTTCTCCAAAGGTTTTTTTGGCCTGGGGTATATGAAGAAGTGAGAAGGTACTGTGAGACGTGTCCCACATTCCAGATAAGTGCCCCAACATCACACTTCCGTAGCCCCTTGGTGCCACTTCCCATCACTGAGGTGCCATTTGAGAGAATGGCAATGGACCTGGTGGGGCCCATTGTCAAATCTGCTAGGGGACATCAATACATTCTGGTTGTATTGGACTATCCCACCCGGTACCTGGAGGCAATACCATTAAGAAACATGACATCCAAGAATATTGCTCTGGAGTTGTTTTACATGTTCTCTCGTACTGGGATCCCTAAATAAATCCTTACTGACCAGGGTACACCCTTTATGTCAAAGGTCATGAAAGAGCTGTGCAAATCGTTTAAAATCAGGCACATCCATACCTCAAACGGATGGATTAGTAGAGAGATTTAACAAAACCCTGAAGCATATGCTAAAAAAGGTAGTGGAAAGGGATGGCCGGGACTGGGACTGTCTGTTACCCTACCTCATGTTCTCAGAGAGGTACCCCAGGCTTCCACAGGCTTTTCACCCTTTGAGTTAGTTTATGGCCGGTATCCAAGGGGTTTGTTAGATATTGCCAAAGAAACCTGGGAGACCGATGCCACCCCATATAAAAGTGTTATTGAACACATGGCCCAGATGCAGGACCGAATAGTAGTGGTGATGCCTATTGTCAAAGAGCATCTGCAAAGAGCTCAGGAGGCGCAGAGCAGAATTTATAACAGGTCTGCCAGGGTAATGGCCTTTATTCCTGGGGACTGGGTCCTGGTTCTAGTACCCACCGTCGAAAGTAAGTTTCTGGCAAAGTGGCAGGGTCCCTATGAGATTGTAGAAAGAGTGAGTCAGGTGAACTACAAGGTGCATCAACCAGACAGTAGAAAACCCTTTAGTTTAGAGCCGGACAGGCTTAGGCTTTTTGTTTTGTTTATACAATGTCGTTTTGTGCTGAAGCACCTAAATAAAGGACCCTTGGAGTTTTAAAACCCGCTGCCTGTGTGAACTAGGTCATTGCCGACCCCTGCCGTGTGAGCTGTTCCCTACAGTACCTATAAGCTCAATGAAGACATCCAGCATTTGCTCCCTTAATTCAAGAAGACTATGTAGACTTTTCATCACAACAATCATCTGTGACCAGTTAAAAGAAAAAAAAGGAATCAGAACTCATTATAGAATACAGATCATCTTCTCCACAAATGTATTTTCCACGTGGCTTACAATACCAGCAGCTGTATCCCAGATGGGTTTATAGTTGTAACTGATAAAAGTCTTCTTGTCTCACTTACTTGCTTCTTACGTGCGGGACAGTGTTATAGAGATGTTCTCTCCAACACAATGCTCTGTAAAAAAGCATCCAATGGAACATGACACATGAATGAACTCTGAAATAACCTCTGTATGCCTTAGTATAAAATCAGGGCCATATGGAGGTACATTATAGGTTCATAGATTTCTATAGGTGGTGCCACCTGTAAGGAGCTGTAAAACAGCTCTGTTGTGTGACAACTAACATTAGACAGTGATGATTAATTATCTTCTTTTTCTTAATTCATTTATTTGTGTGATTGGACATGAAATATATTTAATGCCTCACCAGAGATAGGACAGATGTTATGTGGAAGATGAAAACTTTCAGCAGTGTGCTACAGTGTACTACTATACAATTAATCAGGGGCATTTCATTGGTAGTGCCTGGCTGCTACTTACCTTCCTAGATGGATTTTCCCATGAACTTAACAAATGACAAACGAAACATTTTTGCAAATAGAAATAATTAAACATTTTTTCAGAGTTTTAAAGATTTTCTCTAACCGTCTTAGTGGTGACAGTCTATTGTCTAGATCAGCTGGCAACAAATACAACCATGCCATGATTTTTTATCGAAGGTCTCAAAGCTGTGCCAACGAAAACACCAGTGCACGGCAAAAAAGTGATGGGTGCCACTGAAAAAAACGTGCAAAGGATGCTGTCTATCGCAAAACCCATCTCAAAAGAGAATGGGTCCTCCGAAACTATCCCCAAACTCAAAGCCAAAAGGCGCAAGAGTAAGGGGGCTGTACCAACCCAACTGCCTAGACAGGAGGGTCAGTAACTTACTTGGTTTCCTCCATGGGCTGCCACCACCAGGAGTACTACCAAGCCAGCTACTTGCATCAGTCCCCTCAAGGGCTGCCACCCCAAGAGTACGACTGAGCCTGCAACTGTTGTCTATCTCCACAAAAGCAGAGACAGACACTGGAGAGCAAAGAAGGAGGGAACCCGAGGGCCACACACTCCAACTCCTAGACTTCGGGTAGGATCCAAAAGGGTTTCCGCATCCCTACATCCACACAAAAAACAGTGACAAACAGGTGACAAAACGTGATAAACGCCATGATTTCCTTATTGTGGTCTGGCTTTCAGGCAGGGACACTATATAAATGAGAATGACAAATGACAAACTCCCTTTTTTCTCCAAGGGACTCAAAGCTCAGGGAGAGTTGTGGAGTAGGGGAGTTAGTGGATGCCATACAGGCACTCATCCCTAAGTGTTAGTTGTTTTACAAGAAGCCAGTTTACATATCATTATATTTTTGCCATGTGGGAGGAAACCAGAGTACCAAGAAAAAAAAACCCATACAAACATGGGGAGAACATACAAACTCCACACAGATGTTACCCTTGGTCAGACCACTGAGCCACCATGCCTAGAAGATAACACAGCACAATAATGAAAATTGATGTGACTGTTTTTCTCATGACTGTAGAAGCCATTCATTCATTGCCCCAATTTTGACCTTTTTAATAGCATTTCGGGAGGGGAAATCTTGCAGCTCTGTCTCCTCTCCTCTGACTCCCTGTAACATGATCGACCATGCTTTTCTCCTACTGCTTGTCCTTGGAGTACTGTGGGGTAAGTCACGTCAAAAAATGTTGGCGAGTCTGCAAGGGGAACCAGAATAGAAGACCATCTCAGTAGCACCTTGAAAAGTGTACTTATTCACTCCAGTGAGTACACTGCTGAAAGTTTTCATCCCCCACTTAACGCCTTCAACAATCAATAACCTATAAATAGTATAATAAATTATAACATACATTCGAACAAGAAAAATGATGACCTCGAAAACACAACTTCAGAGGACTTTTGGTACAGTATATAGTTTTCTTTTAGTAAAATGTATTGGACACTTTATACATGAACAGTTTTTCTGCAATTTTATCACTGCAGTTTTCATTATCAAGAAGAAGACTCCAGGTAAATATACTTTTTAGATAAAACCAAAGAATCAGTGCCACATTCCCAAAAAGAACCAAATGGTCAGTGCAGATTTCATTCTCACCACAGCTCCTTGGACCCTACCACTTCCCTGCTAAGTGTGGCAGCAGGGGTCCAAGGAGCTAAGGGGAGTAAGTGAGAATGAAATCTGTACTGGCTGCTCGCTCCCCTCAAAGAATTGTATAGAGGAGGTGGGGGTAGACAAAAGGGGCATTGTACTGTATAGGGACATAAAGGAACATTATTTTGTCTGGGGGCATAAGCGGGCTTGTAGAGGAAAACACTGCATGAGTTGTCCCTCAGAGGGGCCTACTGAGGCTCTGTCACCCAAGGGTCCACACAAACCTGGAGCTGGCCCTGCCTAAGGATATAGGAAAATTGGTAAAAAGTAAAGATAAATGGCGTAGTAACATTCCTTAACTCTAGTTAATACATACAGGGCATGCAATTTCCTAACTCGTAATAAATGTTATCACAATTAACATTGTCAAACTGAAGAACATTCATGTCAGCATGACTATACTCAGTGAGCGAAGTATGCTATCTACAGGATATTTCAAATATATCACACATGACATCATAGAAGAATGTGTCCTGGGAACAAGTGAAAATAACTGAAGCCCTGATAGTATAGATCAGGTCTACAAGTACCATAGTGAACATATAACTTGCTTTTTGTAAGGCTATGGTGTTACATCTTCAGTGGAGGCTCTATTAGCAGCATCTGTCACATATTCCATCATAAATGCAAGAAAAAGTAGTGCAGCACTCTAAATTAATGAAAGACTCCACGATGGAGACCCCACTGACCTCATTATATTTATTATAGGGGTCTAATGGTCGACATTGGTGTCTGTCATATGAAGAATCTGGCGCTACTGTTGTTTGTATCTGTCTTATATTAAAGTGGTTTTCCCATGAACATAACTATATTTTAATTAGCAAAAAATGAAAAGTTAAGCATTTTTGCAAATGTAAATAATTTTTATTTTGCAGAGTTTTAAAGATTTTCTATAATCATCTAACTGTTGACAGTCTTTTGTCTTGATCAGTTGCCAAAGGATATGACTACTGTATAATACTAAGATAGAGAAAAAAAATTAAAACACTGCAAAATTATAAATAACTTTTAATTGTCTACACATTTAAAGATGGTTATGTTCATGGGAAAACTCCTTTAGGCTAAGGCCCCAAATAGCGAGCTGCAGTCAAAAAACGCAAAACACATCACATTTTTTTTGCTGCGTTTTTCACAGAAAGTTGGCAGAGTTTTCCTCTGCAGATTTTCTGCCTCTTATTACCAAGAACATCACGTTCCGTGGATAATTGGCAGCGTGCAAAAATACAACATTTTTCAAATTGCAGCTTTCCACTGCAGTTTTTTCTGCATGTGTGGTGGGGAGCGACCCACCCTTGGCGGTTGTAATGCGCTTTTTGCCCGGTGGACTTTTCCGCTGGGGCCCCACACGGGGTTATCCGTTTCTTTGTGGCCTTCCTTGGGTGGCCATTTGGGTTTCGGGGTTCCGTCCCTGTGCCGCGCGTGGCTCTCGGGTTGGTTCTCCGCGGCTGCGCTGCTCCTGCTGTCTGGCGTGTGTGGCGTCCGTCTGGTGGTTGGGCCCCGGTGCTTTACTGGGCCCCCCACCGCCGCCCCCGCCCGCTTCCTGCCCCTTTTGCGCCTGGGCCCCTGCACCGTTTTGCCCCTGTGGCCCCTGCCCCTTTTGCCCTTGTGGCCCCTGCCCGTTTTGCCCCTGTGGCTCCTGCCACGTTTTGCCCCTGGCCCCTGCCACGTTTTGCAGCATGTGGTCCCTGCACACGTTTTGCGCGTGGCTCCTGCACACGTTTTGTCCCTGTGGCCCCTGCACACGTTTATGTCCCATGTGGACCACTCATGACTTTTTTCTCTGGGGTCTTTTCAGACCTCAGAGTATAATGATAGGAGACCCCGGGGAGCATACAAACATAAAAAAAACAATGCTACTTACCTCTCCCTGGCTTCGATGCACTCCGGTGGGCTACTTCGGCATATTCAATGTTGGACCAGATCTCGCGTGATCCAGGCCGGCGTCACACCGCATAATCACGTCGGCTGATGTCTGGGACGTCACCAAACAGGCCCGGAGTATATTGTCAGCAGTGTTTGTGGGTTTCGCGGTAACGGCTGCCACAGGGCTCCGGGCCCCTTAGTGTCCCAGGCCCTGTGGCAGCCACTACCGCTACTACCCCGGTATTTACGCCCCTGAGTATAGGTATTGCAGTGCTGACCCAAAAACTTCAATGCTCACAAAAACAAAAGGAGACACCGAGCGGCCAAGAATAGTGTAGATCCGGCTATGATCCAAATGTGATAATAAAAAGACAAAAATAAATGACCAAGATGGCCCCTCACCTTTAAGTATTGTTAATGTATCACAAATAATGCTTAGAATCTTGTAGGTGGTGAGGGTGGCAGCAGATACCGTCTAGCGTCGCCGGAGATCCGGACATTAAGGTATGCAATAAAGAAGGGGGTATATGTTCCCCAAGATATGGACTGTCTGCGCTCTTGTAAAGGAAGATCTTAGGTCACTTTTCTGAATGAAGGTTTCTTTATTAGGGTACAGAAAGCACAACGCGTTTCGGGGAAGGACTCCCCTTTTTCAAGTGCAAAATATAAACAACCTTAAAAATCAAAAATATATATATATCTCTTAGCTCAATCAAATCATAATCATAAAAACAATATAAAAGATTGAAGAAAAACGCTAGAGTAGGTATATCCTTTAAATTAAACAGATTTTAAAATTAGCTCAAAAGGTAAATATATACAGACCACATATGAAGGGACAATGAGAAAAAGGTGTAAGTTAATATATAAACAACATGAGTAAAAAGAATCGAAATTAACAGAAAAGGTGTATCCATATAACTTTATCCAATTCCATATACGTCCAAATTAATATATAAACAACATGAGTAAACATGATAAGTTATAAGGATACATTTGGACGCATATGGAATTGGATAAAGTTATATGGATACACCTTTTCTGTTAATTTCGATTCTTTTTACTCATGTTGTTTATATATTAACTTACACCTTTTTCTCATTGTCCCTTCATATGTGGTCTGTATATATTTACCTTTTGAGCTAATTTTAAAATCTGTTTAATTTAAAGGATATACCTACTCTAGCGTTTTTCTTCAATCTTTTATATTGTTTTTATGATTATGATTTGATTGAGCTAAGAGATATATATATTTTTGATTTTTAAGGTTGTTTATATTTGCACTTGAAAAAGGGGAGTCCTTCCCCGAAACGCGTTGTTCCTTCTGTACCCTAATAAAGAAACCTTCATTCAGAAAAGTGACCTAAGATCTTCCTTTACAAGAGCACAGACAGTCCATATCTTGGGGAACATATACCCCCTTCTTTATTCCAAAAACTTCAATGGGACAGCGCTACAGTACCAACATGACTTGCAGTATGTAAACATTACCGAGAGCTGCACTGTCTCAGTACAAGTAATTAATATTATAAATTACAAGTTGTACAGTGCTGCGGAATATGTTGGCGCTATATAAATAAAATTTATTATTATTATTATTATTATATAAATCTAATATTAATAGACTATCCTAAAGATAGGCCATCAATACTAGAAACTGGGTAACTGAACTGAACACAGCAATACAAAAACATAAAGGTATAACAGTACAAGAATAAAGACATACATAACAATGGAAAATTATACATCCCACCATGTCCCAGAATCAATGGTAGCTGCACTGTTGAAAAGTGAAATGGCTGTTGAAATAAATGACTTCCTGAGCCTTTGTCTGCAGTAAAGTAGCTAAATAAACTTTTCACTGAAGTTACTTTGTTGACACACCACCATTAAGTAGAGAGGGTGGAGTGGTTTGCCCATGATTGATTAGAATTTCTGAAGAATCCCCTGCCTCAACACATCATTCCAGCAGTCCAACTGACTCCCAAGCACAGAACTTGCCCCCCTTATCAATTTGTCCATGTTTCTCACGTCAGACATTCTGGCATTGCCCCCATGCAGATACAGCAAAGAACTGCACTCTAGCCGCTACTGACTGGTAGAAGACTTCCAAGTGTTTGCCACAGACGTTGAACAACTGCAGTTGCAGCGGGAAGAACAATCTGCTGGTACCCTTCTTGTATAGCTACTCTGTGTAAAACCGCCAGTCCAGTTTGTGGTCCAAGGATATTCCCAGGTACCTGTAGGACAGGTCTCTCCTGAACACTTAACCCCCAATATTCAGACATGGGACATCTGTACGCGCACTACTAAAGTCAATTACCATATCTTTGGTTTTATCCACATTTAGAAGGCAGTTTGCGCTACTCCACAAGGATAATTGTTCTACCACTCCTCTGTACTCCTTGTTGTCACCATTGGTGATGAAGCCAACCACCACTGACCCATTGTCAAATTTTTGCAGAACACAGGATCCCGAGCCGTACTGAAAGGAAGATGTGTGGCCAAAACTGTGCCCAGTAGGTAGGAAGAAAAGGTTTTAAGGCTGCAGCTACTGTTTGCACTTCTCAGAAGTTATGCTTTTCCGAGCAGTTTTACAGGCATTGATACTGCTATTGAATAGGAGAGTGAACTGGTAGAGACCCTGTCAGTACTTTGGATGGACAGGTGCTTTTCCAAACAGTGTTGTGGAGAGACAACACCACTTCCCTAAGCAAATGACTCTCAGCTAAATGCTCTTGAGAGCTGGACATGCCAGAGTGACCACACATGATATAGGTTAATATACAAATGCATTGATTTCTGTCTGTGTTTGTATAATCAAATTTACTGTACATGTGTGATTTTGTACAAGGCCAGGATGATGGGTAGGTGATTGTAGAAACTTGCCTAGCGTACCATCTTACCACACATAACTACATAGTTTGTGCACCTCATATCTTTCCCATATTCAGCAGGACAGTTGGCTTTGTGGCATGTCCCGAACTCAATTCTATGTCCTGAGGATGCAGATAGAGTTGAATACAATGGTGAAGCAGGTAGCTATCACACACCACATAGGTGTTTTCTTTAGTAGTGCTATAGGTGTGCTGAATGTCTGTAGAGAAAATCACGTACACCTGCAGACTTCTTCCACTTACCGTTTATATTCAAAATCTTTTGCTATGTCATTCACCTTGCCAAACAAGCCAATTCACTGCTCTCATCTCCTCTCTCTCTCCAATAACCCTAAAAAACTCTTCGAAACTTTTCATCCCTTACTCACTTCAAAGGTGCAGCCACCAATCACAGACCTCTGTGCCAAAGATCTGACCAAATATGTCCATGACAAAATTGATAACATCTATCAGGAAATAATTGCCCAATCCCCAGGTAGCATCAATCCCCTCACCCATCAACCTTTATCCTGTTCATTCTCATCTTTTCATCCAGTAACAGAAGAAGAAGTCTCCCAGCTCCTTTCTTCTTCTCACCCTACTACCTGCAGTAGTGACGTTTTCCCCTCACACCTTCTCCAGTCTCTGTCCCCTGCTGTCACTACTTACTACTACTTACTAAATTATTTAATCTCTCTTTCTTCTGGAAACTTTCACTCCTCTTTCAAACATACTGTTATAACATCACTACAAAAGAAATACTTCCTTGACCCATCCAATTCTGCTAAGTACCGACCCATCTCCAATCTCCCCTTCATTTACAAAATCTTGTAACACTTGGTCCATTCTCGTGTAGTCATCTTTCCACTAACTCTCTTCTTAACCCCTTACAATCTGGCTTCCACACTCTACATTCTTCGGAAACGACTCTTTAAAAAGTCACCAATGATTTCCTGACAGCTAAATCTAAGAGCAACTATTCTCTTGTTATTCTTTTGGATCTTTCAGCAGCATTTGACACTGTAGCCCACCAACTCCTCCTCGGTATGGTCCACTATGCTGGCTACATGGACACTACTCTCTCTCTTGCTTCTCCACCTATCTCTTAGACTGCACTTTCAGTATATCATTTTCAGGCTCTGTCACTTCCCCTTGCTGTTGGGGTTCCCCAGGGTTTTGTCCTAGGTCCCCTTCTATTCTCATTCTACATAGCCCCTATTGGACAAACCATTAGCAGATTTGACTTTTGGTACCACCTTTATACTGATGACACCCAACTATATACCTCATCCCGTGACATCAGTCCTGCATTACTACAGAACACCAGTCTCTCTTCTGTCTCTAATATCATGTTGAGGCAGCATGCCTTGGACTTTGAATCTGTTCATAAAAGGACACTGACTGGTGATGGCTCATAGCTTTATTTATTTGTATCTGTATCTGTTCCACTGCACGCCATAATCCCTTGTACTGCATGCAGTTTCTGGCACTGCGCATGTCTTGCTAACTATGTTTACTACTTCTGTGCAAAGAGCCTTAATTCACATATTGCCAAATAGAATGATATTGCGCCTGCTCAGGCTTTCAAATGACTCATACGTAAAAACCCAAACCGCAGTTAAACCGTGTACCATATTGTTACCTTGACCACCAATTCTGCATCGCCACACTTAAAGCTATCCTACATTATGGTACCAATATGTCCTATTATAAATAGATTGTAAGCCCTTGCGAGCAGGGCCTGTTTTCTGAAATCTATGGTTCTATCCAGGTAGGTCAGGATAGCTATGTTCTTTTTTCTCAGGATGAGGATAGAAAGCTGGTAAGAAGGATTCTTTTTTAATATTTTGAAAAGAAGGAACTTTAGGTATGAAACTTGGCAGAGTTTTCAGGAGGACTCCATTGGGCAAGAATCTCAAATATGGCTTCTTGAGGATAAGGCCTATAATTCTCCCAGCCTTTTAGCAGATGTAATGGCTACTAGAAAAGCCACTTTACATTATAGCCATTTTAGGTCTATCTCCTGGATCGGTTCGAACGGATGGGATATCAGAGCATTGAGAACAAATAGATAAGTCCCAAACAGGCACAGGAGATTTCACTTCCAATCTCAGATTCATAATTGCTTTGATAAATATTGATACTAAAGGATGACCAGAAAGTTTTCCGTCAGTCATGGCATTAATGCCTATCATATGTACTTTGAGAGTATTAAATGTAAGGCCTTTTTTGAAAGCCATTTTGTAAAATTTGTAGAACATTGGGAATTTCTACTGAATGAAATTCTGAATTGCTGAGCCAGGAAGAGAACTTAGACCAAATTTTATGATGTCTTATTTGTAGAGTCCCTACAAGCTGCCAGTAGAGTATTAATTACTGATGTAGATAACCCTGTACTCTTCAGTCTTGACACCTCACAAACCAAGCTGAAAGATGGAGTTTGTTCAACTGTGGATGGAACAGGCCATTCTGGGTTAACAGATCAGGATATCAAGCAAGAGGCCAATGATCGTTGTTCGAAATTTTAAATAATAGAGGAAACCAAGCCCTCCGGGGCCACAATGGTGCTACTATTATCACTGATGAACCTTCCAGCAATATTTCCTGTGGGAGTCTCTGGATAATCTGGAGTGGAGGAAAGACGTAAAGAAATCTGTGTCTCCAGCTCATGGAGAACGTACCCACTGCGTATGGGTTATCTTGTGGATTCAGAGAACAAAGCACTGGTGGTTTTGCATTGTTTCTGGTTGCCATCATGTCTATTTGTGGCATTCCCCATCTGTCTGTTAGATGGAAATATTTGGGATTTAGTTCTCACTCCGATGGTTTGAGTGTTGTCCGGCTCAGAAGATCCTCTCTGTATTCAGAGATCCTTTTATATGCAGAGCTCTTAAGTCCAGCAGGGCAGATTCTGCCAATTGGAAAATCTTCTTGCATTCTGTCATCAATAGCCTGCTTCGTGTTCCACCCTGCTTGTTCACATAATAAGCCACTACTTGGTTATCTGCCTGTTTTAGGACAGATTTGTCCTGGATCAATGGTTTGAAATGCAGAAGTGTCAGCCTGACAGCTTTCATCTCTCCCTAGGTACTGCATCTATCGAGGCTACTAACAAACCCAAGGTCTTCATGATTTCATGAATCGTAGAAAGTGGGGATTTGATTAGAACTTTTACTGCAACTTGGGTTTTTTGAATTTTCCTTTGCGGAAGAGTAAGAACTTGTAATTTTGTGTCTATTTTGAATCCTAGAAAGGATTTTGGAGTTTCTGGCAGTAAGTGGGATTTTTCCCAGTTTATCTGGAATCCAAGTTCTCTGAGAAAAGGGATGACTACTTGAAGGTGATCTTGCAAAAGGGATGCAGATGGAGTGGCCAGTCAGCCAGTCGTTAAGATATGTAGAAATACTTGAATTGCTTTCAACCGTACAGCTGCTACTATTACTACTGCCACTTTGGTGAAAACCCTTGCAGAAAAAGTTAGGCCAAAAGGGAGTGCTTTGAATTGGTAGCGACTGACTGAACCTGAATGATTGACCGCTATTCTCAAGAATTTTCTTGAAACAGGATGATGGGAATGTGTAGATATGCATCTTTCAGAACCAAGGATGTTAGGACTTGACCTTTTTATATGGCTTCTGTGACTATTGTTTCTATCTTGAAGTGAATTTTCTTCACATATCGATTCAGGGATCTGAGCTCTATAATCAATCTCCAAGACCCCTCGACCTTTGAAACTGGAAAAATTCTTGAATAAATTCCATAACATTCTTCCTTTTTTGAGACTTCTTCTATAGCATTCCTTGCCAGAAAGTTTTGTATAAGAGGAAAAACATGAGAAATCTTTTGCCTGTTTAGAAGAAAATTATCCTTGGGTTTTTGGAGAATTTTTATTACATAACCCTACTCTATGAGATCCAGAACCCACTTGCTGGGAAAAAATTTTGCAAAAAACCTCCAACTTGACAACTTCTGATGTCAAAAATCCTGTTTGCCAGCCCCTGCATCTTCATGTTTTTTCTTTAATTTGACAGAGGTAGTGGTTCTGAATTTTTGATAAGGTCTACTGCGATCAATTTGTTTATTATTTCCTCTCTTCAGGAATAATTTGTATCTTCTCTGATAATGGAGACCAGGCTTAAAGCTTCTTGTATTGGTCTGCGGAAAGACCAATTGGTGAATGCTAGATTTTTTGCGGCAATTCTTTATGTGTCTAAGGGAAAGTCAGAAGCAAAGTCTGCAGCCAGTTTAAGGGAATAAAGATTGCTTCATTAATTTTTCCCTAGGAACAGCATCTTGGATGTCTCTTCCCAACTGACTTAGCCATAATCTTAATGCTCTGGACCCAGGAATTACTGCTATGCTGGCTTTAGATAAGTCTGCTAAGGATACATATGATTTTTTTCAGAAAAATATCAGTTCTACAATCCATTGGATCTTTAAGAAGATATGAATCATTTGCTGGGGAAAAAAAAAGGATTTTCTAGAGAGGTTCACCACTGCTGGAACAACTCTAGCTGGCTCTTCCCAGGCTTCACATTCCCCAGGATCTAATTTGTACACAGTTTTAAATCTTGCCCTCAGAAGAGTTAAACAAATGCGAAAAATCCTGCTTGAATTTATTGGATTTCTTTTTGCTAGACATACACGATTTCAACCAAGAAAAAAAAAACTTTTTAGCCTCCTTATCAGTCATCTGTTCATCCTCAGAAATCCTGCTGCTGCTCCTCCTTCACTGATCACTGTACATGCGCACTAGGTGCCAGAGGATGTGGTGCTGGCGGACTTCGGCCGGAATGGCGGCTATAGCTGCATGATCTGCAGTACCCTTAGCTTCTTATTCATCCACCAGCTAGTAACATTGCTCGACTTACAGCAGCTCACGCCTGCAAAGGAGGAGCCTCCAGGCAGTGTTTTACAGTCACTGTGAATCCCAACCACACATTGCAAAAAAAATACATGTAGCAGACAAGCTGAGATTTCCAAAACTGTTGCAGTTTTGGAAATCACAGCATGTCAATTATACGTATGGAAATGCCGGCGGTTTCCCAATAGGTATAATCGAAGCAGAAAGTCTGCAGAGGTAAAGTCCGCAGACTTTCTGTGAAAAGCCTTGCGGGAAAAACCGCGATGCATTGCCACCATGGTTCTTCCCGCAGCGCTTTTTTGCTGCAACCTGCTACGTGGGGCCTTAGCCTAAATGAAACATCCCCCCCCCCTCCTTGGGCCACTTAGGAAAAAAACTAGGACAAATAAAAACACAAATAGATAGTGGAGAGGAGGGGTTCTTATACCATTAATTAACTGCTGTCTTATTGGTACGTAGGTAGGCCTGTCCTAGTAGGAATTAAAGACAGGGGTAAAGACTCTTCTGTGCTGCCACAGGACAAATAATAAATTATGTGATGTCTAATATTAGAATGACATTGTAACTGATACCTGAATCCATACCTGAATCTTTATGCAGTATTTCTTTTCTTTATTATCAGTAGCTTCATGCATATTTCTAAAGATATTTCTATTTTCTGAAGAAAATATTACAGTTGAAAATAAAAAAGTTTTATATTTTCCATTTTTTAATATAGTTTTCCCAATTTATATACAATATTATGCAAAGGTTTTAGGCATGTGTGGAATAAATGCTGCAAAGTAAGAATGGTTTCAAAAACAGAAGTGTTAATAGTTGATTTTTGTAAACTAACAAAATTAAGTGAATGAACATGCATATGAACAAGGGTGCAGGCCAAGGGGGAGGCAATTTTATAGTGAATCGCAAGTCCCTTATTGACTTCAATGGGGGCTTCCTTTCCTATGTTATGGAGCAGGATAGGCCCTCCTCGAACAGAGCATCGGACCCCGAATCAGAAGAGCTTCGCCCTGCACACTTGCGAGCTAAATCAAGTCAAAATTTGGTGTGACCATCCTTTTCCACCCAGATCCAAAACAGCATCAATTATTCTAGATACATTTGCTCACAGTGTTTGAAAGAACTTGGCAAGGAGGTTGTTCTGAAGATATTGGAGAAAGATTCTGTAGGTGTAAGCTTGCTCAAATCCATCTGTCTCTTCATGTAATCCCAGACAGACTCGATGATAGATCAGAAATCTGTGGGGACCATATCATCATTTCCTGGACTACTCCTGATATAGATTTCTCTTTTGTTCATTCACTTAATTTTGTTAATCCAGTAAAATAAACTATTATCATTGCAATTTGTGAAAGTATCCTTACTTTGTTGCACTTTGCCCACACTTACCTTGTTTACACAGTGCTGTACCAAAATTATTTTAATAATTTTGTTTGGACCAGACAGCTCCATTCTGCTGTCTCACGTGTGATCTAACAACATAGTTCTAACTGTCCATCCACTGAACTTGCTTGTGTTCTCCTGAAAGAACAAATGATTTTGCATGTCGAAATCCAACATGCCCAATCCATTTTACCCCCAGCAAAGAGTAGGCAGACCCCCATATGCATAAGATAGTTGTTAATTCCTGATGAAATCTGCATTTCTGAAATTGCGCTTATGTATATAGACAGCTGAAGTGCATAATTACTTCTGAAGTAACTTGAGTTACAAAGTTTATTCCCTAACGTCCCACCAGCAGCACAATATTGGGGTATTTCTGCCCCTGTGTGCTGGTAGGACAGAATGGAATTTTTAATGAACAACAAATCGTTAACCGTAACCCCTTCTCAATATAAGGAAGGAAGTACCGAGCCCCCAGCATGTTTTTTTCTGTCCTGTGTTGGTGGGACAGTTGGAGGGAAGGTTATACCTTCCCTATAGTGAGGTTATTCAGATTTCTGGATGACTTTCCCTGCCTCTCTCCTGTTTGAGCTTGTTTTGTCTATCCTCCTGTGAGGACTCTTTTCTTCCTTTGGTTCCTGCTGGAACAAAATTCAAAGGTTAAAACTCCTTGTCTGTCTTTCCTGCCTCTGCTGCTTAGTCTGCTTAGCTGCAGTGAAAGGCCTTTTTTCAGCTGTTGCTTATAATGGGTGAGTGTCCACGCTGAACCCTTTGTGGCTATGTAAGCCTTGCATTCCTTGTTTTATTGCGATGCAGAGCGTTTCATGCTCCAGCTCCCGTGCGTGGGGGCACCGGAGTCCAGAGTACGCTTGCTTGCGTGCGTGATGACATCTTTGAACCTCATTCAGGTGAGCTACTAGGTAATGTTTTTTTATCTTAACTTCCGTCATTTATTTTATAAAATCTGTGTGGGGTAGCTTGTTTTCTTCCAAAAGAAAGAAAAAAAAAAAAAAGCTGAAGAGAAATAAAGGACTTTTATTTTCTGTGTAACCTGTCTCAGGTATTGGGAGAATCTTTGCTCTCCATTTCTTCTATATAAGTCTGCTGCTTCCTTTCCTCTGCCTCTTTGTTGTTTGGCAGAGAGTGTGCATGCTGGGCATTCTAGTTCAACAGACTTGTACTGTTGCAGTTTTTTCTGGCTTTCTTGCTATTTACTCTTACACTTACGGTAAGATATCTTCCTCTGCGTCTGGTGGTAATGAATCCTCCAGGTAAGTCTGTGTCTAGGCACAAACATCTAAACTGTCGCTCCTGTGAAATTCCCTTGCCTGATGGTTACAATTTCAAAACATGCCACCAGTGCTGCTTGGGCAGCCCAGTGGCTCAGTGGTTGACACTGCAGCCTCACAGCGCTGGATTGCTGGGTTTGAATCCTGCCAGAAGTCCATTGGGTCAAGGGACCATGATGATTACCTTGGGGAAGCCTCTAGTTCCACCTCTAGGGGGCCTAGGGCCTTCAATGTGGACGACATGCTTAAAAGAGCTATGTCCACCGAGTGAAAACACCCAGAGAAGACCTGTGTGTTATCCAAGAGACACTCTTCCCAATAGCTGAGGACCAGTTGAGTCCACCACCTAAGCTTGTCATGGCAGTTGCCAAATTGTCCAGGCGAACACTTGTACCCTCTGAGGACGGGTCTAGCCTTCAGGACCCCATGGATCACCGGGCAGAGTGCTCCCTAAGGAAAGCGTATATGGCTTTCTCTGCCCAGTGTTTGATTGATATCGCTACTAGTGAGGTAGTTAAGAAGCTGTGCTCCGGCCTCTCTTCATTAAAAAGAGATATTGATTTGGGGGTCTCCAGGGACGAATTGTTGTCCTCTTTGAAGGGTATAGCTCTTGAGGCAGATTACCTCAATGAAACCTCTTCTCCAGGTGAAGTTAGCTGCCAAGTCTAGGGCCTTGACTTCTGCTACCCGTCGCCCCTATGGTTAAAACCGTGGAGGGCGGATTATGCCTTAAAATTTAATATTTGCAGGCAGAACACGATACAAGGACTAGTGGGAAAGGAAGGAAAGTCCTTCCACAGTCCTGTGGACAGGGCAGACAGCGTCGTAGAGGACAGTCTCCTCAAAGACCGCCACCTGCAAGAGGTCACGTGTGGATGTTCTAGGTTCCTGAGAGGGAACTCCAACCGTCTTTTTTTTTTTTTTCCGTGATGACAGGAAAATCAGAAAGCCAAATTTCTGACTATTGCCTTCTCCCTCCCTCCAAGACTTAAGTTCCTGTGGGGATAACAGATCAGGGGTCTTGGAGATAATCAGGTCCGGTTTTGGCATTGTTTTTTCTGTGCCTCCCCAGGACAGTGTTATACAGACCTCTCGCCTCCCTGCTGTCCATCATAACGTCAAGGGTCTGGAATTTATTCCTCAGTGTTTCTGGTTCCAAAACCTTCACAAGACTGGTTGATGATAATAGACCCACGATACCTCAGCAGAGCTATCTCGGGAAAAATTTCCGTATGGTAATGTCTGTGATATCTATTCTCCAGCAAGGAGATTTCATGGCCACTCTGAACCTAAAGGACGTGCACCTCCACGTCCCTATTCTTCCTGCTCACAGGAATAACCTAAGAATTGCAGTGGTTGTAGAGGGTCGGCTGAAGACACCTCCAATTCACTGCACTTCCAGTCGAGATAACGTCAACACCCTACGTATTCACCAAGGTGGCATCCACGGAAGCTGAGTCACTGAGAATCCAGAGGTTCACGTGTGTTCATTATCTGGAAGACTGACTGTTAAAAGTCTCTCAAGAGAAGGCCTACTACAGCATCTATTCATCACGATGAATTTCCTCCAACAATTGGGGTGGATTATAAATTGAGGAAAGTCCCAAATATTACTAGCAACCCAGAAAACATTTCTAGGGTTCATACTTGATTCAAGCCTAATGAAAATATCTCTTTCTTCCTCCAGAAGGGAAAGAATCTTCAAGGCTGCAAAATTCCTGCTGGCTTCTCGACCAACCACCATCAGGACAGGCATAAAGATTTGGGATTGATGTTATCAGCTGAAGAAGCAGTCCCTTGGGAAGTCCTGTCGGCCTGAAATCGCAAAACCAGCGGTCTAGACAGTTTTTTCCTGTCTCAGGAAGTCCGCTCATCCCTCGAGTGGTGGATTCGGCTAAAAAAGCGGAAAGTCCACGGTCCAGCCTAGCTGGACCCTGTTGACTACAGATGCATCACTCACAGGTTGGGGAGCCCACCTGAACGACTTTCCGGCAACAGGGCATTGGAATTCCCTCGAGAAGATGATGTCATCCAACTGGAGAGAACTTTTGCTGACCAGTTGAAGGACAAGGCAGTCCGTGTAAGATCGGACAATATGATGACCATCCTTTATTTAAACAAACAGGGAGACACTCAGTCACAACCTCTTCTAAGTGAAGTGGGGAGGATCTTGAGTTGGGCAGAGAAGAACTTAACCCATCTTTTTGCCGTACATATCCGAGGGTCACTCAGTGTAGTGGCAGATCAATTGAGTCGTGGCATCACTGTTCCAGGGGAGTGGTCTCTCCATCCAGAAGTCTTTCAAGCAATCACTCTGAAATGGGGTCATCCAGAAATAGACCTGATGGTAAACAGACTCAATGCCAAGGTAGAGAAGTTCTGCTCTATACAAGGAGGACAATCCCTTGGCTGTGGATGCCCTGTCCATCCCTTGGAGGTTCAGGCTGGCATACATATTCCCTCCAATCTCCATGATAGCAAGGGGTACTGATGAGAATCAGACAGGACCAAGTCTCTGTAATCGCCATCATTCCAGTCTGGCCAAAGAGAGCTTGGTTTTTCCCATCTCATTCAGATGAGTCACGGGATATATTAAAGGCTTCCCCCGATTCAGAACCTGGCATGTCAAGGGCCCAGGCTCTGCCAGGATCTGAAATCTTTCAATCTGACAGCATGAGGATTGACCTGTCCCTATTAAGAGACTCTCAGGAGCCGTCTTAAGCACTCTCTCTCTCTCGCTAGAGCAGAGTCTACAAATAAAAATTACGTCTGGATCCAAATCATCTTCATCTCCTGGGCATCAGGTAGAGGAATTGAAAGCTTGGATCCTTTCATTCCAAAGATGCTGGAATTCCTTCAGGATGGCTGGGACAAGGGCCTTAGCCCTTTCACTTGAAAGCTTAGGTTACTGCCCTGTCACCCTGCTTAGATAAGCAGCTATCTACAGACCCGCTGTTTAAAAGATATTCTAAGGGTGCATTTAGGCTTAGTCCGCCTGTTACCCACCCAATCCCTCAATGGGATTTATCTACTGTTTTTAAGGGGTTTTGTGATTCCCCCCTTGGAGCCTCTAGAAGAGGTTGAGATTAAATTTCTCACACTAAAGACAGTGTTCCTTTTGGCCATAACCTCAGCTCAGAGAGTTGGTGAGTACAACTAAGATTTATGCTAAGGTTCCTCCCTAAGGTACCCTCATATTCTAAACTAAACCAGGTTATCTCATTACCAGTTTTCTATCGCAGTCCTTCATCTCCGGAGAAAGTTAAACTTCACTCCCTGGATGTGGCCAGATGCCTCGGAATTTATATTCAGAGATCTCGGCCTTTTAGACAGTCAGAGAATTTTTTTCTATCATTGGCTCAAGGCCTCTAAAACCTCCTTGGCACAATGAAGCCATAAAATTGGCTTTCACTTCACAGGGGTTAGACCCCCCTGAGTTTGTTCGAACTCATTCTACAAGAGCCATTTCTACCTTTTGGGTGGAAAGAAGCTCTGTTCCTTGGGAACAAATTTGTTCGTCAGCTTCTTGGAGCTCTCTCCATACCTTTGTTAATCATTACAGATTTAACACCCGGGGTACGGAGGCCACTTCTTTTGGCCATTCCGTGTTAAAATCAATTCTTCAAGAGGGCCCTCCCTAGGGTTCTGCTTGTTAGATCCCCAATATTGTGCTGCTGGTGGGACGTTAGGGAAGTATAGATTATGATGTTAATCTGTTTTCCTTTAGTCCCAACAGCAGCACAAGGCTCCCTCCCTATGTGTTATGTATTTGTCTTTATAATTACACGTTGGGGGGTTGGTACTTCCTTCCTTATATTGAGATGGGGGAGGGGTTACGGTTAACTATTTGTTGTTCATTAAAAATTCCATTCTGTCCTACCAGCACACAGAGGCAGAAATACCCCAATATTCTGCTGCTGTTGGGACTAAGAGAAAACAGATTAATATCATAATCTATAGCAAAGTTTTTCTTTAACCCTTTCCCACTGCAGTTATTTTTCGTTCTTTAATCCCCACCTTCCAAAAGCCAACACTTTTATTTTTCCATTCACAGAGCTGTATGAGGGCTTATTTTGTGCACAACAAATTGTACTTTGTAATGGTACCATTAATTATGCCATAGAATGTACTAGGAGACTGGAAAAAAAAATCAGAATGGGGTAGATTTAGAGAGAAACAGATTTTTCAGTGTGTGATAAAAAATTGTGTTCCTTATATTCTTCAGGTTGGTACTATCACAGTGATACAAAATTTATATAGTTTTTGTAATGTTTTAACACCTTTCAAAAATGCATAAAAATTATTTTAATTGCCATATGCACTTGTAATTTTTTTTGTTTCCATGTATGGAAGTGTGCAAGGTGTCTTTCTTTGTGGCACAAGATATAGTTTATATTTATAACATTGGGGAATGTCTAACGTTTTGATCACCTTTTAAAAAATTTTATTTGAGAGGTGAAATGGTGAAAACATTTTTTTTTATTGCTACAGTGTTCACCATAATAGATACATTTTTTATGGTTCAGGCATTTATGGAGGTGGTGATGTCTAATTTTGTTTATTTTTATTTGAGATCTAGGTAAAGGAGGGTGATTTGAATTTTTATGTTTTATGTTTTTATTTTTAAAAAACTTTTTAGAGGCTTTTTTTAAACTCCCCTAGGTGTCTTGAACTTACGATCATTAGATCACTTGTACAATAGACTGCAATACAAAATGAATTGCAGTGTATGTCAGAATCACTGTATAGATACTGAGACCTGCCTGTCTTTGTAGTTAGTTATATATCTATGTCAGGACAGGGAGCCTTCATAAAGCTCCTGGCTGTCACAGGATGTGCATGACTTCCACGCAGGAGCTGTCCATGAAGATGAAAAGTACTGGGTCACAATGGAAAGGCACCAAGGGAGTAAGGCGGAAGGGAAGATAGGGGCCCTAACTTCTCTAAATGCCCCTGATCAGAGAGAACTCAGAGAGACCTATATTTAAAGTGAGAGCAACTGCTGCTATAGTAAGGCAGGAAAAATACTCTGCTGAAACAGGAAGAAAAGAAGGAAGAAAATTAAGTTGAGGAAGAAAATTATTGATATCTCTAAGGCAGTAGTACTCAACCTTACTAATGCCGTAACACTGTAATACAGTTCCTTATGTTGTGGTGACCCCCAACCATAAAATTATCTTTGTTGCTACTTCATAACTGTAAAAAACTGTTTGTTTTTTTTGCAGTAGTTGATGATTTTACAGTACATGATTTTACATTTACCGAGTAATTATAATCATGAAGTGTCGTTTTACTTCCAATACTGCTGCTTTCAACACAGTAGCTGCTTTTAACAGAGTAGCTGCTTTAACCACTTCAGTACCGGGCCTACTTCTGGTCCAGGACCAGACACATTTTTGGGTATTTTTTTATGTGTCGTTTTGAGGGCTGTAACATTTTTATCATTTGGGTTATTCAACTAATTTCTGCATCTTTTTTCGGTGACACATAGGGCTTTATTTTTATGTCGTTTTCATTTTTGCATGTTGTTTAATTTGTTTTATATCCGTGAAAATATAAACAAAAGAGGAGGGAAAACAGGTCTGTTTTTCACTTTTCATTTTTTTTTTTATATTTAATAGCACAAAGTGCTACTAAAAAACTTTTTAAAATAGTTTTTCCTCTCCGTTACGGTAATTTTTATTTTGTATGGTGTCATCGGGGGTGGGGCTAGAACCTGTAATAAGGGGTTGTTTTTGACGTACTGTTTTATTTATTTTTTAAATTATTTAATTAAATTTTTTTTTTTACTTTTCTATTCATTTTATTTATTTATTTATTTTTTACATTGTGTCCCCATAAGATCATAATAGACCTTTGGGAACATCTGATCACAATTTTGTTTTGGTTGAGGAGGCTGATTTCCCCTGTTGCAGGAGGAATGCAGCCTCCTGCGCATAGCTATAGAGCTGATCTGGGTCCTCTAGGACCCATCAGCTCTAAAACACTCTGATCCCGGCAGATCACGTGACTGCTGGGTCAGAGGGCAGCCGCATCATGGCAGCACCCATAGCTGTGTATACAGCACTCCCTGGGAGGTGGAGACGGATATAGGAGTGGTGTCTCGGTTCCACAGACAATCGAAAATATGTGTTTTCCGATGGTCTTAGGCGACCCCTGTGAAAGGATCGTTCGACCCCCAATAGGGTTACGACCCACAGGTTGAGAACCGCTGCTCTAAGGTATTTAAAGGGGTTGTCCAGGATATGAACATTTTTGATACTGATGACCTATTCAACACCCGGATCCCGAAGCAATTATCTGATGTGGCCATATACTAAGTATATGACTAGAAGCAGTCCTGCTCCTATTCAAGTGAATTTGCACTGGGCTGCAGTTCCAGGCACCACCGCTACACTGTACAGACCAGAAGCTGTATACAGTGTACGGAGCTCTGTACACTGTAGGGGAGGCGCCTGGAACTGCAGCCACATTCAGCTCACATTCACTGTAATAGGAGCAGGGCTGCTTCCAGCCTTATACCTAGTATACAGCTTCTGGCTGATCAGTTTGGGTTTCGGGTGTAAGACCCCAACCATTTTGATACTATTTGATGTTGTAAGTGTTGGCACCCCTGAATTTTTTTCCAGAAAATTATGGCAATTACACATGTTTTGTTATACATATGTTTATTTTCTTTGTGTTTATTGGAACAACACAAAAAAACTGAGAAAAAACTCCAAAAATAGGCCAGACTAAATTACTGGCACCCTCAACTCAATATTTGGTTGCACACCCTTTGGAAAAAAATAACTAAAATCATTTGCTTCCTATAACCATCAACAAGCTTCTTACACCTCTCAACTGGAACTTTGGATCACTCTTCTGTTGCAAACTGCTTCAGGTCTCTCATATTTAAAGGGTCTCTTCTCCCAACACCAATTTTAAGATCTGCCAGAGGTGCCAACACTTGTGGTCATGACTGTAACTTTATGGAGAAACACAAAGAAAATCATACTTATAGTACAACTAATGGATCAGTTTTGTGTTGTTGATTTTGAAATGTCAATGATCCTACAAGCAGGAACTAGGAGAAAGGGAATAGCCTCATAACCTTTGTGAGAAGGTGACAGGACAAGTGCTGGAGTCACGGTATGTCAGCCCCCGGTTTTTGTTATATGGCTGGTCCAGGGTGGGTTTTGAGTAAGCCCCAGCTCAGGTGCGGGTCTTGAGGCTCATTACTGGCCCATATAGGCCTGCAGAGCCTGCACTTGATGGCAGATCATGGGGAGTGAGAGCAGGTGTCTGGATCTGTCCTGATCTCCTAAAAACTCTGATACGATGCCAATCTGTTTGCTGGTGTGGCTGGCAGAAAGCCACACAAGATAGTAAGTGTTATTTTGTTTAGGTAGCTGCTCAGACGAGCAGGAGTTTATTTATTTTGTGCCTAAAGTTAAGGCTGATATTGTTTTTGCCTGTTTTCCTGAAGTGAAGGTTTATTTATTTTTTGTCTTTTTTTTTTTTTTAATAAACCTGTTGCACCTGAGTTTTCGTGTCGCTGTCCCTGACTGTTTGGGTCCGTACCTAGGCTGCTACCGAGCTACCTCCCCCACACCTTATAAAACAATTTTGTCACAAAATACTAAAAGTACGTTGAGTTTTTTTGCAGGTGAAGTTTGAGGAGGAATTTACCTCAAAAAACACCTCCCAGCTCTTCCTTTCATTTTATTGAGAGTCCGTAGCAGAAGAGTCACAACCTATCTTCAGATGGATTCCAACTTACAAATCCCATCGATAAGAATGGCAGGCAGAAAAAACGCTAGTCTTCTGGAACTTGGCCCTTGTACATTTGGACATTATTATGTGTCATTATTGGATCTGGAAGTTGTACTTTCCAGAATAAAGCATAACATTATCTGTGATATACTTCTGATTAACCATATGCATAATTACCGTAATTTACACTTTGTATATCTCCATCTCAGAGAATCTTAATTATATTGTACTTAATACAACTTAACAGCTGGAAACAACACTTTCTACAGCATGGCTGTGAATAGCACATTAACAAATTAGTACATTGGAAATCATAATAGCTTTTTGGAAGATGATTTAATTGTAATAAATGTATTCTCAGTTCCATAGAAAAATGTCACCATAAGTCCCACGTTGCAGAAACAAAGCTCTTTTTATTGCAGATTTTGCTGCGGTTTTTTGAGCCAAAGTCAGGAGTGGATTGAACAGAAGTATAAGAGCTTCCTAAATATTTCCCATTCCTTTTGTAGACATGCTTGGCTTTGGCTCATAAAAAGGCAACAAAATCTGCAACAAAAAAGCTGCGTTTCCGCAACGTGAGACCTTAGCCATAATAAGCATTTTGATTTTTTTTCGTTTTGATTTTAAAACGTACAGGTTAAAAATCCATTAATTTCATTAGGCTAGTAATTAACAAAAAGTAGAATAAGAATAAAGAAAAGAAAACAGGAATTAAAAAGCCTAACCATATATGGAAAAGGTTTTTTTTTTTTTTAAAGTGAACATTAAATTCTGCAATGATTTGACATGTTATACAAGGTAAACGTGTTTTGAAATATGTATATATTATATTGTTTTATGAGATATACTGTGTAGTTATGTTTTATTTATTTTATTTGTGTTCATAGTGGTATTAGGAATTTGCTTCAATGTGTCAGCGCGGCTCCTGAGTATTTTGTATGGTAATTACAATCCATAAACCAGGATACAGGTGGTCAACTATGTCCCAGGATGTGAATTGAGCGCATACAGACAATAATTAGCAAGATATTTTGTGACTGGTGATCCAGATGATTCAACTCCATTTGTCAGTCTGGAAGACAGCCAAACCAAAATCTGGATATCGAAAAAAGAACAAATTATGAGATTCCACGATGTAGGCAGGAACCACGATGTAGGCAGGGCTTAGGGTCTTTTAAAAAGGGGTGAGGTACTGTAATTCAGGATCAGACTCTTTGGAACCACAGCCAAGCATGTAGTCTGTCCCTTCATTCTGCGGTGTTACACCGTCAGTGTAACATTCTTGTCCGTTCAGAATTCTGCACCATCCTCTGGCTGGTGAAAAGACCCCAGAGTATAATGATAGCAGTGTTTGTGAGGTTCGCGGGCCTGCGACCTTACTTACCGATCCCCGCTCCTGCTCACACTCACCTCCGCTTCCGCAGAAGGGGAAGCGCAGGCGGCTGTGAGCAGGAGCAGGGATTGGTAAGTAAATAGGGCCCAGTACCTGCTGTGGTTACTCCAGCAGGTAACGGCCTATTAAAAAAAACATCAGGGGTCCGCCGGGCCCCCTAATGTTCCAGGTCCTGTGGCAGCCGCTACCCCCTGCTACCCCAGTATTTATGCCACTGACCATCGTCCAGTTTTCCACTGCCACTAGGGTAGTCGTGGCAAGCAGGTAAGAACACGGGGTGGGCCTAGCATCAGGGCTCACTGTCTCAGTCTTTCCCCTTTCTTCCAGGTTCCAGCAACAGCTACTGGGGAATTGTTTAATGGCCAATTCCCTAACAGTCACTCTTAAAAATAGGTCTTCACTGAAATATATATCACTGGTCTAAAAATGACTAAAACCTAACTTTTAATGAGTAAGCCGATACAAAATAATAAACAAACTAATTGTGCTCAAAAGAGTTTCTTAAAACAGTAGCAACACAAACCTGCCTGGTTCAGAATACTGTGTTAGTCAATCAGACTGGTATATGATATATAGGGCAACATTCAGGTCAGCCAATAATAGTGACCTGAATCCACCAGTAGCATCCAGGCTATTTCCCTGGGCTTTACAATCAAGCCACAGGGGAAGCCTTATCAGGACTGCTAATATTAGGTGGCTCAGCTGGCCTTTAGCTCTAGCAAGGAGCCCCTACGCGTTTCTCAAGATCATCAGGGGTCTGACAGGTAAACTACAGATGGTTAAAATAAAAAATAGGTCTGTTTCATTTATTTATTTTTATTTGATATTGTTTGCATATATATGTCTTTTCTGTTCCATCTTTTTTGCTTAAGCACTGTACTTTTTGTGCGTATTACATCTAAAATTTAATAAGGTTGTTCTGTGCTCTAAACATCTCCACAATTCCAATGAGAGTAAACATCATTAGTCTTGTTAACTTTTTGGTTGCTCTATGTGTTGGGATTGGGTAAATAAGCGTCTCGTCTACCATAAAGTGGCGGGTGGTGACAGCTATTTGTGTGGATGTGTGATTGTACAGGATTGCTTCACTCCTGTGTAACTAGTGTGATATGTGAGTGTGGAAGTGGATTTCCCCTTTTTACGTGAAACTTGCATGTGTGTAAGGTGTACAGATACCTGACAGAATTGGTATACATTGAATTAGATATATGATTCATGACAGTGGACGCTGAAAAATTTCATTGTGGTTTTTGTCACAAATTGTTGAAAAACCTACACAGTTATAGTCACATGACCATATATGTGCGGTCCTAAAAACAGAAAGGAGAGCAGCTAGGAGTTAGAAGTGGAGAGTATGAGCTTCTATGTAAATGGTAAAGGTATGGTAGAGGGTCTGAATTTAGGGGGTTGGAGTCTGAATTTATTTAAGGGCATGGTCTGGGTCTGTATTTATGGGGTGCTGTTTGGAGCTCTGTATTTATTTGGGGTCTGTTCAGGGGTCTATAATTGCTTAGGGATCCTGGTTAGGGGTCTGTATTTGCTTAGATACAGTTTGGTCATAGTTTGCGGTGTTTATTTGTTTAGGAGGTCTGTATATAGTTTTGAGTATGTATTTATTTTGGGGTTTTGTTGTCTAAATTAATTTGTGTTGCTCTACACGTTGGGCATGGCTGCAGAAGCTAGGGACCAATGTTTCGGCAGAAAACTGCATTAATCAAAAGTATTCATACAGTGGGGGAAAAAAGTATTTAGTCAGCCACCAATTGTGCAAGTTCTCCCACTTAAAAAGATGAGAGGCCTGTAATTGACATCATAGGTAGACCTCAACTATGAGAGACAAAATGAGAAAACATATCTAGAAAATCACATTGTCTGATTTTTAAAGAATGTATTTGCAAATTATGGTGGAAAATAAGTATTTGGTCACCTACAAACAAGCAAGATTTCTGGCTCTCACAGACCTGTAACTTTTTCATTAAGAGGCTCCTCTGTCCTCCCCTCATTACCTGTAGTAATGGAACCTGTTTGACATTGTTATCAGTATAAAAGACACCTGTCCACAACCTCAAACAGTCACACTCCAAACTTCACTATGGTGAAGACCAAAGAGTTGTGGAAGGACACCAGAAACAAAATTGTAGACCTGCACCAGGCTGGGAAGACTGAATCTACAATAGGCAAGCAGCTTGGTGTGAAGAAATCAACTGTGGGAGCAATAATTAGAAAATGGAAGACATACAAGACCACTGATAATATCCCTCGATCAGGGGCTCCTCGCAAGATCTCACCCCGTGGGGTCAAAATGATCACAAGAACGGTGAGAAAAAAATCCCAGAACCACACGGGGGGACTTAGTCAATGACCTGCAGAAAGCTGGGACTAACGTAACAAAGGCTACCGTCAGTAACACACTACGCCGCCAGAGACTCAGATCCTGCAGTGCCAGACGTGTCCCCCTGCTTAAGCCAGTACATATCCGGGCCCGTCTGAAGTTTGCTAGAGAGCATTTGGATGTTCCAGAAGAGTATTGGGAGAATGTCATATTGTCAGATGAAACCAAAGTAGAACTGTTTGGTAGAAACACAACTCGTTGTGTTTGGAGGAGGGTGAATGCTGAGTTGCATCCAAAGAACACCATACCTACTGTGAAGCATGGGGGTGGCAACATCATGCTTTGGGGCTGTTTCTCTGCAAAGGGACCAGGACGACTGGTCTGTGTACATGAGAGAATGAATGGGGCTATGTATCGTGATATTTTGAGTGCAAACCTTCCATCTGCAAGGGCATTGAAGATGAAATGTGGCTGAGTCTTTCAGCATGACAATGATCCCAAGCACACCGCCAGGGCAACGAAGGAGCGGCTTCGTAAGAAGCATTTCAAGGTCCTGGAGTGGCCTAGGCAGTCTCCAGATCTCAACCCCATAGAAAACCTTTGGAGGGAGTTGAAAGTCCGTGTTGCCCAGCGACAGCCCCAAAACATCACTGCTCTAGAGGAGATCTGCATGGAGGAATGGGCCAACATACCAGCAACAGTGTGTGCCAACCTTGTGAAGACATTATGGGAAAGGAGCTGGGGAGCTCATACGCCCTCTGTTGGATATAACAGATCCTCAATTTGCTTTTGACTCTCCGAGTCTTGAGACAGCAAAAGGGATTTTAGCCAAGCCAATTTCACTTATCTGCATACAGCGCTGTTTCAGGATTGTTGTCCCTCATCAGTACAGAGCAAAGTGAACTGGCTGGCTTTGTCAACAAAGGACATATAACAAAGTATTGAGATGAACTTTTGTTATTGGCCAAATACTTATTTTCCACCATAATTTGCAAATAAATTCTTAAAAAATCAGACCATGTGATTTTCTAGATATGTTTTCTCATTTTGTCTCTCATAGTTGAGGTCTACCTATGATGTCAATTACAGGCCTCTCTCATCTTTTTAAGTGGGAGAACTTGCACAATTGGTGGCTAACTAAATACTTTTTTTTCCCCACTGTATATGGGAACAACAACTCTAATCAGAGGAGACACCACCTGTGAGTCACTGGATTTATAGAGAACTAATCTGCTCTCTTGACATGTCTGATAAAAAGTCTCTGTATAGCAAAGGCTTAACTGACAACTGGGTGTTACCATTCTCCTTGCCAAAGATAAAAAGTACAACACAGTTTTTATTTTTTGGAAGCAGAATACAAAATGGAAGCTGTGCTGAATGGTTGCTCTAGACAACAACACTTTGTCTTTTAGATAGTTTCATAAATCTCAACCCACGTGTCTTCCACTTAATAACTGGTGTAGCCTGGTGCAACCATAGAAGTTGTATTTAGTGTTGCTCCCAAGTTAACTGAGTTTAACTGGAGGATCTTTAAAAATACACCTATTATTACAACTAACATTTGACATGTTTTGGAGATCTGTTAGAAGTTGTGTCCTGAGGCCTGAGACCCTCCCTCTGAACACTAGAAATAGATAATCAAGTTTACTACTGGGTACAATGCCCCTTTGGCAGGCCTTGGATGAATATGGAGAGCTACAAGTAAGCCATATATTAATGATAAGGTGATGACATTTCAGCAGTACACATGTACCCCTTTGTTTTATTGATAAATTGGGACTCTATATTGCAGAATCCTTCCCATCACTACTCTATGGCTTGTCATATTATTTCAAGGGCTTTCATAGTGATTATAATTTATCTATAGTGCGAATTCCATTTACGCAGACCTGTTTGCCCTTTCGAGTAACAGATTTCTAAGTATCTTGGGCTACAAATATCTATTGGCCATAGAGTTATAATCAGTCTGCACATGCTGTTTGGGTGTATACAATATGTGATTCAGCTGACAACAGGTATAGTCAAGGAGAGATTTACTGCTAAGCTTGGAAGCACTAGGAACAAGACATCATTGACCTAGATGGTATGAGTCAGGTTCATTTTGTTACAGAAGCTGTACATGCTATTTATCATCCTTACAAGTCTCTCATCTCCAGTGAATTCTCCCTAGTGCCCCTGTGTAGTGCAGGTAGAGTAATATAAGGCAGACTTCTTAGATCTAAAACTACTTAACACTTTTATAATAACAAAATAACTTTTAACACTTAATGTACTCAGCAGCTCTTTTGGCATTACACAGCCTAAAGCTAATCTGCAAAATTGAAATTTAAGGGTATTTCACGCTGAGTTTTTTTGCAGGCTGATTTTTAGGCGAAATCTGACTCAAAAAACACCTCCCATTTATTGTAATGGGAGTCAGTAGCAGTTTTTTTTCTCTAGCTGATTTTTTCAGCTACAGGGAAAAAGTAACATGACTTATCTTCAGGCAGGTTACGCTTAGAAAAACCACATTTAAATCAATGGGAGGTAGAAAAAACACAACACAGTTTTTTTTACTCGATTTTTGATGTGGTTTTTGGAGCACATTTTTTCAGCCTGCAAAAAAACTCTGTGTGAACATACCCTAAAGTGTACCTCCAGTAAAAAACAACTTTTCATAAATGAATAGTACAGGTTTGTGACGATCAGGGACATATGTATTTCTGTACAAAAATGTATCTAGCCGGCCCCTCCCCTCCCCTTGTGGACCATTTGTTCAAAATCCCCCTCAGCTCAGTTATTGTGAGCTGATCCCTGTTGCTGGTTAATTACCGTCCCTCTGTTGTATTGCCCTGAGTAATTAACACTCCTTTTCAATCATCCAACCTCTCCCCAGGAGAATTCCTGGTGAGCCACAGTACAGCCAGCCAGCCTGGCACCGCTTATAGATTAGAGAGATCATAGTTTTATGCCCATATCTCCCACATGGGACACCCCACAGTTACCCCGATAAATTGTGTAGGTACCCCAGAGAAAGACGCACACGGTCAGTCCAATCATGGCACCATTGTGAGCCAGAGACAGGTCCAGACGTTCAACTCCCTACCCATAGGGAATTGGGGTGCCATCCATGGTATCTATACGAAGAGGATCTCACCCTGAGTTTCCCCCTTCCACTTGCCGGACAATCTGGTCACCTGATAAGGAATCAGAACCATTTTCTAGTTCATGGGCTCCAAGCTGGTAGGTGTAGCTTCCCTCCCCAGTAACATCACTCTGGGCGAGGCAGGAAAAACACAAAAGCCTGCTATGTGAGAGCCACATGGTCTTTTGCCTGTTGTTCTACTGAAATTCACCCGAATAGGACTTTTCAGGGCGGTGACCCTGGAATAGCATGCAAATACATGTTTTTGGATTTTTGAAGTACGTGCCCTGAGCTCTTCATCATCATCATCATCATCATCATCATCATCATCACATCACCATCATCAGTTGGAGCCAGAGAACCAATCACAGACTTGTGTTGGTAATACGTTCTTTTCTTTCTGTTATCTCCCATTTTTATTTTGTGCACCGTGTCATGTTTTTATCTCTCTACTTAATGGACTTTACACTATGAAGAAATGAAGAAACAAAGACTTGGAATTGGACCTTTGTGATACTTTTTTTTTGTTTTTATCTGTCTTTTTGTCCTGCTGAAATGGGAACTCTTGTGTCTGCAGGCATTTCTTTTGTCTACACAAGAGAGAAATTACTGCAGCTTAGAGTCACAACAACAGGGCTGCATACCATTTGCCCACCCATCCCCCAAGACCTCTGGAGAAAGAAAAAGCGGGGGAGGGGCTGCAGAGCAGGAACTCTTCAGAGGATTAAAAAGAGGCGTTACCGACCAACTGTTCCCTCCATCATTATGGGCAATGTGAGATCTCTTGCAAACAAGATGGATGAACTAACAGCGCTCACCAGGCATCATCAGGACTTTCGGGTGTGCAGCATGATGCTACTTACAGAGACTTGGCTCACTGAAGTTACTCCTGACTCTCTGGTCTCCTTGGATGGTTTTAAACTCCTTCGGGCAGACAGGACAAGGGAGAGCGGTAAGAGGAAAGGAGGGGGGCTGGCAATGTTTGTGAAGAATAGATGGTGCAATCCTAGGCACATTATGATTAAGGAGCAAACTTGCTGTAAGGACATTGAACTATTAGCTGTGAGCATGAGACCTTTCTATCTACCAAGGGAACTATCACATGTCATCGTGATAGCTGCATATGTCCCCCCCCTCTGCGAAAGCTGACGCTGCCTGCGAGGTCCTACAAGCTGCGCTGAGCCAGTTACAGTCTCAGCACCCCCAGGCCCTCCTTCTTGTGTCTGGCGATTTCAACCACGCCTCTCCATCATCCACACTTCCCAGTTTCACACAGTATGTAACCTGCCACACAGACAACAAAACACTGGACTTGTTCTTTGCCAACATGAGGGAGGCATATAACTCATCAGCCCTACCGCCCCTGGGAAGATCGGATCACAACCTAGTACATCTCCGACCTGTGTACAAGCCACTTGTACGTAGAGAACCAGCTGTCACCCGCACAGTGAGGATATGGTCCGAGGAGAGTGATGAGGCTCTGAGGGATTGTTTTGACACAACCGCATGGGAAGTTTTGCAGGATTCGTATGGAGAAGATATGGAAGGACTCACACACTGCATAACGGACTACATTAATTTTTGTGTGGACAACACAGTACCCACAAAAGTGGTGAGGTGCTTCTCCAACAACAAACCACGGATTAACTCTGATATAAAAACACTACTTAAGGAGAAAAAGATGGCATTCAGGACAAGAGATAAGGAGGGGTTGAGGGAAGTACAAAAGGAGCTGAGGCATCTAATCAGGCAAGGAAAAGCCAGTTATAAGGAAAAAATGGAAAAGCAAATGGAAAGAAAAGACATAAGGGGGTCTGGGAGGGGCTTAAGTCAATTTCGGATCATAAACAGTCTGTCTGCCAGATTGAGGCAGATGTTAACTGGCTTAATGAACTAAACCTATTCTTCAACAGATTTGATCACACACCAGCTCCTCCCATCCCAGCATGTCCTTCAGCTCCCCTCACCACAATGACTTCACCCCATGTGGCTACTTCCCAACAGACCAGTAAATCCAGAAATCCGTCTTTATCTGACCACAGTCTGACCTTCACACGGGCCCAGGTGAGGAAGGAGATGAAAAAGATCAAGGCGAGGAAAGCCGCAGGGCCAGATGACATCAGTGCAAGGCTAATTAAGACTTGTGGGGACCAGCTGTGTGGTATAATTACATATATGTATAATATGAGCCTGAGGCAGGAAATAGTCCCTGAATTATGGAAATCTTCTTGTGTGGTACCAGTTCCAAAGAAACCTCACCCTATGGACCTCAACGACTACAGACCTGTAGCACTGACATCCCACTTGATGAAGATCTTAGAGAGATTGGTTCTCACACATCTTTGCCCTCTAGTGAGCCCCGCTATGGACCCTCTCCAGTTTGCTTATCGACCGGGCATTGGGGTAGATGATGCCATCATCCACCTTCTGCACAGGGCTCTGTCTCACCTGGAAAAACCAGGGAACACGGTGAGAATAATGTTCTTTGATTTCTCCAGTGCTTTTAACACCATACAGCCCAGGTTACTGAGAGACAAGCTGGGCCTTGCTGGAGTGGACCACCACCTCTCCAACTGGATCCTACACTACCTCACAAATCGACCTCAATACGTGAGAGCCCAAGACTGTGTGTCAGGTACCGTGATCTGTAATACGGGGGCACCTCAGGGTACGGTTCTCGCCCCTTTCCTCTTCACACTGTACCCTGCTGATTTTAGGTGCAACTCATCCAGCTGCTACCTACAAAAGTATTCTGACGACTCTGCAATAGTAGGCCTCATCACAGACGATGATGACAGGGAGTACAGAGAACTGAACCGGTTTTTTGTGGACTGGTGCCACCAGAACCACCTGAAGATTAACGCAGGGAAGACCAAGGAGATGGTGGTGGACTTCCGTAAAGGCAGATGCCCTCCAAAACCAGTGGACATCCTGGGGACGGGCATCGAGATTGTGAACACCTATAAGTACCTGGGTTTGCTCCTTAATAATAAGCTGGACTGGGCAGATCATATCGAGGCCCTGTACAGGAAGGGCCACAGCAGGCTCTACCTGCTTAGGAAGCTGAGAGCCTTTGGAATCCGGGGGGCACTTCTTAGGACTTTCTTCAACTTGGTAGTGGCGTCAGCCATCTTCTTTGGAGTGGCCTGCTGGGGGAGCAGTATATCAACCAGGGACAGAAATAAACTTGACAAGCTGATTAGAAGGGCCAGCTCTGTCCTGGGGAGCCCACTGGACCCAGTGCAGGTGGTGGGTGACAGAAGGATACTGTCCGTGGTGAGCTCCATGCGGGAGAATAACTCCCATCCCATGCATGAGACTGTGATTGCGCTGGACAGTACTGTCAGTGACCAACTGCTCCACCCTAAGTGTGAGAAGGAGCGCTATCGGAAGTCTTTCCTCCCCACCGCGGTTAGGCTGTACAACCAACACCGACCTAAGCGGAGATCATTACATACAGAGAACTGAAATATCTCTCTGCCTGTTAAATCCCCCCCCCCCCCCTCTGCTACGTCCTATCTGTCTGTCTGCTATTAATGTAATGCCTCTCACCTTGGAACATTCCTGTACATGTTGTATTTGTATTTGTATCTGCTTATCTTATCTTATCTTTGCTGCTGTAACACACTGAATTTCCCCATTGTGGGACTATTAAAGGACTATTATTATTATTATTATTATTATTATTATTATTATTATGTTGCTTTCCACTTGCATTTGCTTGCTAATTGCTACATGTATTCTCTGTATGAGTTAAGTGTCTAGTGCCGACCCGTTTAGGGGTTAATAAATATATAAAATTTAGAAGGCTCGTCTTTCGTATTAACCTATGATCCGATCCGGTCCGCTCAGGGGGTGTGAGTGGGAGGCAAAGAAGGTTAGTCGCAGGTGTGCCAAGAGGCTTGGCAAGGCGAGATCCTTCACAAGGTTCAATTTTGAGGAAGGAAGCGGGATGGATATTTAGGTTTAACTGTGTCAAACCTAGAGGCCGCAATGATTTGATATCCTTTGCGCCATTTATTGAAGAAAGATGAATAGGGGTGGGACATATGGGAGGAGTATCGTGTCATGTGTTGCCCCGTATTTAGATCGGTAGACGTTTAGTGGTCTCTCTTCCACTATCTATTGTATTGCCTGAATTGAGGTGGTGAGGTACAATATAATTTTGTGGTGGTAGATGGGTCGTAGTTATGATATACGGTAGTTTTGGTACGCAATCAGAGGGTTGAGAAATAGAAAAGAGTTATAGAGTTGGAGGGATTGACCATTAGGAGGTATAAAAATGGATCTGAGTGGGGATGGTTAGGTTATCTATATTTTGATGGGGAACAATTAGGGAGAGCCCACTATATGTGAACTGATAGGTAGATTTATGATCCATCCGCTGTCACGGTCTGGGGTTATACCTAACCTCCGGCTCATTTAGAGTACGGGCGTGAGAGGATAATATGGATCCGGATTTAACTCTGTTTTGAATATCTCCCCTCTGGTTTCATGACCTGGTATATGGAGGAATGGAGGTTAAGTATACAAAATTACCGCTTGGCGCTTGATCATCGGAATTACTTAGATGCAGCGGCCAGATGATCAGCAGCTTATGTGGAGTAGGTGAAGATCAAATGTGAATCAGTAGATTCACCGTCTAGCGATGGATCACTGGAATTGTTTACATTCAGTGGTCACATGATCGGCAGTCACATGAACACAGTAGAGGACTGAGGTGGACACACCCCCTAGGAGGCGTGACAGGTGGAGTGAGCTAGTGATTTCTATTGGCCCACTGCAGACAGCATCAGGAAAGGGGGTGGCACCGATTGAATGGGCTGACCTTTATAAAGCAGGCAAGGCTCAGTGTGGCGTCGGCTACTCTATACACTGGAGCACACCATCAGTGCTCCAGGAACTGCAGTTGTAACTGCAATTTTGAAATTTTGGCAGCTTAGACCAATTTATAAGTTTTAGTATTAACTCCTGACGAACCTGACATAGATAACACAGGGGAAACGCGTAGAGCAAGTTTATCTTCAAGTTTATCTTCTGCTGCAACATAGGTGTTTATTGAGCATAAGGGTCAGAATATCGTGGTTTCCCTTATGGTTACAGTATTTTAATGACAGGAAATGAAGTTACTGTGACCTATACCTAGATTACTGACTTATGTACATACTACAGACTAGGGTTGTGGAGGTATAGCATGGCTGTGTGGGAGTCTAGTCAGTGATGCTTTACAAATTGTGTGTGGGGACCAGGTGTTTGGGTTTTCCTAGCACTAAGAGCAACTGACATAATACTGACCTGTTGCATGATGCAGTCGTGATACCACAACCTTAGTCTAAGGGTGGTGAAAGTATCTAATTACACCCTAGGTCCAATGGAAAGTTGGAGAGTGTGAATACTGTCTAACATTTAAACAGACCACATTGATCTGTCTTTTAGTAGACTAGTGGACGTCCTTTGTATTTTTTATTTTAAGATATTAAAAGTTAAGTTTTATCGTTTGAAACTATTTATTTTCTGTGAGATACTTAACACTTTTATAATAACAAAATAACTTTTAACACTTAATGTACTCAGCAGCTCTTTTGGCATTACACAGCCTAAAGCTAATCTGCAAAATTGAAATTTAAGGGTATTTCACACTGAGTTTTTTTGCAGGCTGATTTTTAGGCGAAATCTGACTCAAAAAACACCTCCCATTTTTTTCAATGGGAGTCAGTAGCAGTTTTTTTCTCTAGCTGATTTTTTCAGCTACAGGGAAAAAGAAGCAATATGACTTATCTTCAGGCAGGTTACGCTTAGAAAAACCCATTTAAATCAATGGGAGGTAGAAAAAACACAACACAGTTTTTTTTACTCGATTTTTGATGTGGTTTTTGGAGCACATTTTTTCAGCCTGCAAAAAAACTCTGTGAACATACCCTAAAGTGTACCTCCAATAAAAAACAACTTTTCATAAATGAATAGTACAGGTTTGTGACGATCAGGGGCATATGTATTTCTGTACAAAAATGTATCTAGCCGGCCCCTCCCCTCCCCTTGTGGACCATTTGTTCAAAATCCCCCTCAGCTCCGTTATTGTGAGCTGATCCCTGTTGCTGGTTAATTACCGTCCCTCTGTTGTATTGCCCTGAGTAATTAACACTCCTTTTCAATCATCCAACCTCTCCCCAGGAGAATTCCTGGTGAGCCACAGTACAGCCAGCCAGCCAGCCAGCCAGCCTGGCACCACTTATAGATTAGAGAGATCATAGTTTTATGCCCATATCTCCCACATGGGACACCCCACAGTTACCCCGATAAATTGTGTAGGTACCCCAGAGAAAGACGCACACGGTCAGTCCAATCATGGCACCATTGTGAGCCAGAGACAGGTCCAGACGTTCAACTCCCTACCCATAGGGAATTGGGGTGCCATCCATGGTATCTATACGAAGAGGATCTCACCCTGAGTTCCCCTCTTCCACTTGCCGGACAATCTGGTCACCTGATAAGGAATCAGAACCATTTTCTAGTTCATGGGCTCCAAGCTGGTAGGTGTAGCTTCCCTCCCCAGTAACATCACTCTGGGCGAGGCAGGAAAAACACAAAAGCCTGCTATGTGAGGGCCACATGGTCTTTTGCCTGTTGTTCTACTGAAATTCACCCGAATAGGACTTTCCAGGGCAGTGACCCTGGAATAGCATGCAAATACATGTTTTTGGACTTTTGAAGTACGTGCCCTGAGCTCTTCATCATCATCATCATCATCATCATCATCACCATCATTAGTTGGAGCCAGAGAACCAATCACAGACTTGTGTTGGTAATACGTTCTTTTCTTTCTGTTATCTCCCATTTTTATTTTGTGCACCGTGTCATGTTGCTTTCCACTTGTATTTGCTTGCTAATTGCTACATGTATTCTCTGTATGTGTTAAGTGTCTAGTGCCAACCCGTTTAGGGGTTAATAAATATATAAAATTTAGTAGGCTCGTCTTTCGTATTAACCTATGATCCGATCCGGTCCGCTCAGGGGGTGTGAGTGGGAGGCAAAGAAGGTTAGTCGCAGGTGTGCCAAGAGGCTTGGCAAGGCGAGATCCTTCACAAGGTTCATACGTGAAACTTTGTAAGGCAGCTACTTTCTACATATTGGTATATGAAGAAGAGAGGGGGATAGAAAAGATGCTCAAATAATTGCTGGTTTTACACACCGCTATTTTAACACTGATAAGTTGTAAATAAAAGCCTATGAGTGAACAGAATGAGGGAATAAGTCAATTAACTAGCTGTCAGGAGAATCCTACTCCCTCCTTCCCCCTCCATAGAGGTCTCTGTATGAGGCTGTATATGGTGTCGGCGAGAACAGCTTAACCACTTCCGTACCGTCCATAGACTATATACATCCGAAAGGTGGTTGGCTATTTCTGCAAGGACGTACTGGTACGTCCAAGCAGAATTCAGCAGCTGCACGATTTTATTACCTTCAGCCAGAGCTCTCAGAGAGAAGTCAGGGAAGGTTTATTACCATCCCGATTGCTGTGTATACAGCGCTGAATGAGCACTGTATACACCGCTATGGGCGGCGCCATCTTGCGGCTGCCCTCTGACCCGGCGGTCACATGATCCGCCGGGATCAGAGTGTTTTAGAGCTGCTGGGTCCTAGAGGACCCAGATCAGCTCTATAGTTATGTGCAGGAGGTTGTATTCCTCCTGCAACTGGGTCTAAATGTACCAGCCCCAGGTACAGGGGAAATCAGCCTCCCCAACCAAAACAAAATTGTGATCAGCTGTTCCCAAAGGTCTATTATGATCTTATGGGGACACAATGTAAAAAATATAAATAAATAAATAAATAAAATGAATAGAAAAGTAAAAAAAAAAAAAATTAAATAATTAAAAAAATAAATAAAACAATACAACAAAAAAAAAAACCCTTATTACAGGTTCTAGCCCCACCCCCGATGACAACATACAAAATAAAAATTACCATAATGGAGAGAAAAAACTATTTTAAAAAGTTTTTTTGTAGCACTTTGTGCTATTAAAAAAAAAATTAAAAGTGAAAAACAGCTATGGGCGCCGCCATCTTGCGGCTGCCCTCTGACCCGGCAGTCACGTGATTCACCAGGATCAGAGTGTTTTAGAGCTGCTGGGTACTATAGGATAGGACCCAGTTCAGCTCTATTGTAATGTGAAAGTAACGCTAAATGTACCAGCCCCAGTTACAGGAGAAATCAGACTCCCCCCCCAAAAAAAAAAAAAAAAAAAAAGTCATCAGATGTCCAAAAAGGTCTATTATGACCTTATGGGGACACAATGTAAAAACAAAATAAAAATAAAATAAACAAAAAATTAAAAGAGAAGAAAAAAAAAGTAAATAAAATAATTAAAAAAATTAATAAAATAATACGCCAGTAACGCACCCTTATTAAAGGTTATAGCCCCACCCCCAACGACACCATACAAAATAAAAATTACTGTAATGGAGACTATTTTAAAAAGTTTTTTTAGTAGCACTTTGTGTTATTAAATTAAAAAAAATGAAAAGTGAAAAAGACATGTTTTCCCTCCTCTTTTGTTTAGATTTTCCTAGATATAAAAAAATTAAAACACATTCAAAAATAAAAAAAAACAATATAAAAATAAAGCCCTATGTGTCACTGAAAAAAGATGCAGAAATTAGTTGAATAACGCAAATGATAAAAATGTAACAGCCCTCAAAACCGCACATACAAAAAAACCCAAAAGTGTCTTTGGGAGTTCCTGGTATCTTCTGGATTTGTTTACATGGTCCAGCTTCCTGCTATGTAACTTCCTCGCTAGCTACCTCTCACCTCACTCCCCCCCTTCCTTTCTCCCATCCTTCTTTTCTGACTGCCGTGCTATAGACCCAGCACTGCTCTGTAGCCGAGGATCCACCTCTACTTTGCAGGTCTCTGATGCTGCTCCCACGCCTGCGCAGTAGAGGTGGATTATCGGCTGCACAGAGCACCGCTGGATCTATAGTACGCACGGCAGTCAGAAAACAGGGAGGAGCCGTCCTGCAGGAAGAAGCCTGGAAGGAAGAAGATAGGTAAGTATGATGGAGTGGATGGGGAGGGGAGTAGTAGTGACGTTTCGTTTCCGGAAACGGGGAAAAGGATTGTCACCCGATAACCAGCAAATATGGGTAAATTTTCCTTTTTTGGATAAATTATGT
Organism: Leptodactylus fallax; assembly: GCA_947044405.1. Taxonomy (NCBI): domain Eukaryota; kingdom Metazoa; phylum Chordata; class Amphibia; order Anura; family Leptodactylidae; genus Leptodactylus; species Leptodactylus fallax. The sequence continues at coordinate 3,485,113 of CAMRHE010000037.1, read as the reverse complement.
TATTTAGAAAGTAGGAGGGGGAGGGTGTTTAGATTAATGTAGGAATTTCCATTTATCCCGGACAACTCTTTTAATAAGTGGAGAAGGAAACAGGTCTCCTTAATAAGATATATTACAAAGGTTCTTATTTTTGTCTGTACTCTTTATTATGACAAGGCATTATGGGAAAGGAGCTGGGGAGCTCATGCGCCCTCTATTGGATGTAACAGATCCTCAATTTGCTTTTGACTCACCGAGCCTTGAGACAGCAAAAGGGATCTTAGCCAAGCCAATTTCACTTATCTGCATACAGCGCTGTTTCCGGATTGTTGTCCTTCATCAGTACAGAGTAAAGTGAATTGGCTGGCTTAGTGGGAGGCAATGAGTGGGTTAGGGACAAGAATCTCTCACATTGAGGAGAGCACCAGTGAAGGTGTGTAGAGATTTTAATTGCCTTTTGCCCTCTACTTTGCATCTACATATCACAAGGCATTATAGGAAAGGAGCTGGGGAGCTCATGCGCCCTCTATTGGATGTAACAGATCCTCAATTTGCCTTGTGATATGTAGATGCTAAGTAGAGGGTAAAAGGCAATTAAAATCTCTACACACCTTCACTGGTGCTCTCCTCAATGTGAGAGATTCTTGTCCCTAACCTCTTTATTATGAAAAGTTGTTTATAACTGGAGGCACCCTTTAATGGAAAATCCCAAGAGAGTTACAGTACTGACAAGGAAATCGCCAGTTTAGTTTGGTGTAAAGCAACATTCTATTATTTGTATTGATCTATTAATAATCAGAGTGAATCAAAGACTTACAATATATAATCCCACTTTTGCTTATTTCACACAGAATTTGCAATATCTATCTAACTATCTATCTATCTATCTCATTAAAAGTGAAGCTAAATGTGCAACTAGGGACACAGGGACTACTGGATATTTACATTTCCTTATTAGGTTGTACAATGGTTGTGGCATAGTTTGATTCTAATACCTGTCTCAGTTTACCTACCTTTTGAAAATGAAGTGATCTAATACATACTGTATTTCATTGAAATAAGGCTAGAACATCAACAACTAAGAACAGACACGTACAGCATTCACCAGTATCAACAATCCTTCTCATTTTTATTGACATAGCAGCTTAAAGTGTGGGTTAATCTTTGGTGAACCTAAAAAGAAAAAAATATATATAGTAATTCTTTAATATGTTATTTTTACAGATACAGTACTTACAAAGCAGCAAAACTTAATGTGGTCTTTGGGATTTTCTTTTTGTCTATACACAGTAATGTAGGGGGGATTTAGCCATCCTCGTATGCTAGTTTTCCTTTGCTGGATGTGCACAAAAATGTAAGGGTTTTGCACTTATCATATTTCATTTCTAAAAACTGGGCGGGGCAAGTGGGGGCTCCATATTTATTATAATTTACACTTGGAAACTACAGTAAATATTTCCTAGCTGACTTCTTAATAATTGACTTCTGACACCAACAAGATTTAACCCCTTAGTGATCATCAATATGCCTTTTTATGGTGGTCATTAATGGAACATAAAGGGGTTGGCCACTTTCAGACCAATATTGAGAGACAAATGTTATTGTTTGTATAATAAAAAGTTATACAATATTACAGTATACTTTCTGTATCAATTCCTCATGCTTTTCTACTTTTTATTATTCAAACAATAACATTTGTCTCTCAATATTGGTCAGAAAGTGGCCAACCCCTTTAATCTAGACCCCTGCCTTTACATGGTGACGTAGTCTGAGTGTGAGAAAAGCAGGTGCTTAAATGTATTCTGACAGGCATCTACTCTGACAGCCAGGGTTGGATGAAGCTCCAATATGGGCTGTTTACCATTTAGAATCTAAATGCTGCAGTCAATAACTCTCTCATCCCATCGATGCAACTGCAGGATGACAATGGCATAACGCATTAAAGGGGTTATCCAGTTTTTATGATTGCTCCCCTAGCCTTAGGATAGACTATCAATACTTGATCTGCAAAGTTCCAATACCCCCGCAAATCACCTGTATCGAGACAGCACAGTTCTTGGTAATGTTTATATACTGCTAGCCACGCTGCTCACTAGTCATACAAGTATCAGCAGGTTACGTACTGCAGCACTGTCCCATAGACCTTAATGGTACAGTGCTGCAGTACCTACAGTAGCCGCTACAGTTTGTATGGCAAGTGAGCAGTGTGACTTGCGGTATATAAACATTACAGCAGAGCTGCAGGGGGTCCTGGTTGTTGGACCCCCTACAGATCTAATATTGATGACCTATCCTAAGGATTGCCCATAAATCATAAAAACTGGATAAACTGTTTAAGAAAAAAATTCCAAATAGAAAAAATAAAAACCCTGTTTTTCCATAAGGAGTTTAAAAAAAAGCTATACACGATAGAGATAATGTGTTAGGGTCTTGCCTGACACTACTGCAGTGGTCTGGGAGGAACGACAGAGACAAGTGAGCCCTAATCTCACCCCAGCCACTGTCCCTTCCTATTGCCTCAGTTACCCTAAACGGTAAAAGGACAACCAGAAGACAAACCCTATACTGGGTAAGTGACACAGAGAACAGGACAAGACAAAAACAACACAGAAGCAGAGTGAGCAAGCCAAGGGGTCAGTAACAAACGAGCAAAGCAGTACAAAGTCAAAATCCAAGAGAATAGTCAGGGGCAAGCCAAAGGGTCAGAGAAACAGGTAACAAAGTATCAAGGAGTATAGAAAGAGAGCAGGCAAAACACAAGTGTAATAACCGGCCACCATGTGAGGGCTGACAACCTGTTATAGAAAGTCTGGGACCAGCCCCAGAGCTGATAGGTACACAGGCTGTCAATCACACAGGCCAGGAAGAGATTAACTCTATGCAGTCCAGAGAGAAATGTTCCTAATTACACGGGTGTGGCTTTACACAGCAAGGGAACTAGGGCCATGTTCAGACTGAGCATCAAGAAACTTAAAGAACCAAACTGAAGACGCCTCCTTCGCCACAGCGTGCGAGCGGAGGGCGGTGCCGAGACCCGAAACGGCAGAGACGTTACATAATGCTATTTATTACACATAATGAACACTATAAAAAACTATGCCAGCAATTATAGTTTTTGTTCATCTGGTTTCCAAACATTGGAACAGTGATTAAAAAGTCATATGTATCCCAAAATGGTACCAAAGAAAAACTATAACTTGTTCACTAAAAGCAGGTCCCCATATAGCTTTGTTGATGAAAAAATAAAAATGATAAAAGTCTTGGAAGGCAGCAAAAATATATTGTATATACACTGAAACAACTTTGAGCCAACCACCCAAATTTGCACAGACAAATTGTTTTTTATAGATGTGGTCCTCTTAAAGGAGTATTCCCATGAATGTAACCATATTTAGATTACTTTTTTATTTACATTAAAAATTAAACATTTTTGCAAACATAAATTATAAAAAATTTTGTAGCGTTCTCTAACCATCTTAGTGGTGACAGTCTTTTGTCTTGATTAATTGCCTATGGTCTGGGACTTGTCACAAATCCAGCCATGATTTCCTTATTGTGCCGGGTTATCAGGCATGTATAGTGCATTCATGAGAAAACAATCCAACAAAGAAATCATGGCTGGGTTTCAGATTATAGAAAGTTATTTCATTCATGGTCATATCCATCGGCAACCAATCAAAACAACAGACTGTCATAACTGAGATGATTAGGAAGTAGCTTTAAAACTATGCAAACTTTTAATTATTTATATTTGCAAAAATGTTTAGCTTTTAATTGTCTACAATATTAAATACGGTTTTGTTCATGGGGGAACTCCTTTAAAGAAAAAAAGAATGTACGTTAAAGAGTCTAATGGAGTCAGCAAGCATGTATAACCCTAACCCCCAAATCAAATCAGTATATTACACTGAACCAGGTATCACATCAGTATATTATACAGAACCAGACTTAGACAAGGGAAATTGGTACTGAACACAAATCAGCTTAGCCCACACAAATAACCATAGTGGCTTCCAACTGTTTCTTATTCTCCTGGTGACATACACATTTCCTAGTTCAAGCTGACCCCATCATTCTTGATTCTCTGCATTGCTTTCCTCTTGTTTCTAGTCACCAGCATGGCTCCCCCTCTCATTCCCAGTCCCCAGCACAGTATCCCTTTAAATGATATTCCTCAGCATGGTTGCCCTATCATTCCCATTCCACAGCATGGTATCCCTTTAAATGTCAGTCTTTAGAATGGCTCCCATCTCATTCCTAGTCCCTAGCATTGTTCCCTTCTCATTTATGATCCCCAGAAACATATCTCTTCAAATCCTAGTCCTTAACATGGTTCCCCTTTAATTCCTAGTCCCCAGCATTGTATTCTTTAATATTGTCACAACATCCCTTTAAATCTTGGTCATCAGCATAGTCTCCACCTGGACTCCAGCGTGGCTACCCCTCTCAATCCTAGACCCCAACACGGTTCCCCTTCCATTTTCCCCCTTTCACTGCTAATCTTGACACAACATAACATTTCATAGGCCAAAATCTGAGAACAAAAACTAACATAAACTTTAAGGGGCCATATCTTTTGAACATGTGTAAGGATCTAGAAAACTGCCAAACTGATCAAGAACACAGCAACAATCAAATGACTTATGTCATTTAGCATTTTGTACTTGGTGACACATTCTCTTTAAAATAAAAGCAGAAGACCACCTTCTAATGCTTTTACCATTTTAACAGAAAAAAGTGCAGCATATGACTAGTTGTGCACATATACAAGTAGGATAAATAAAGCTTATGAAAACAATTTGATTTTTCTGTGATTTTTATTGGCAATTTTTATTTCTAGTGATTTTAAGTTTATGCATGGTCCCAGGTACTCATCCAGTTTTGTATAGAAATGTTCCACTATAAAATCCTGTATTTTTTATTTGTAAATAATTTTAACTTATTTGACATATTTCCTAGTATTTCCATTTTTTTTAGATCTGTGCTTGCACACACTTTTAGAAACCTAAGCCAAAGCTGATTCTCTGTCTTATACCCATTGCAGGGTCTGAGGGGACAGTGCATGACTCAGGGATTCTTTCTTTGGTGCTCATTGCATCTCTTTTTCATGCTCCACCTCCTCAGACCCTCCACCATATATAATGGAAATACCAAGACGAGACGTTATACGAACTTTCATGTGAACATTTTTACCTTATTTTAGGTGTGCCTATAGAAGGAATGACTAAGAGAGTAACTTACAGAAGATGAACAGACATGATGAGAAATACATGAAATATGAAGTTGGAAGAGCAATAACTGTGACATATATTCCACGCATTTTCAGAATACAGTTCATAAAATTCATAAAAATGGGAAATGTACGATTTTCTATAAAAACCTGTAAAATTTTAGAAATTGATTGACTGCAAACATCTTTCATTTGGATGTTGGAAACTCTTTCATGATGATTCATCAGTTCATAAAGTTCATAAAGTCTACATTGTATAAATGGCATGGCCACCCTTTTTCACTTGCATGATGTTGCATTTTACTCATGTATTTCTGAAAAACTTTAATATGAACTAACAATAGAATTTGCAAAAAATATGTGCACAGCTGTGTTGTTGGGTTATGAAATATCTTTACATTATTTATAAATGTTAAAAATGAAATGTCCAGGGGCCAAATGAATGGAAAATTCACTCTCCATTTGCTGCACCTTTTGTTAATATATTGAAACCTTGACAGGTAAGATTGCACTCAATGTACAATATAGCTGCACAGCTGCAATTACTCACCGTCAACTCCAAGCAGCCTATGGATATGTCAACCCCTATTCCAGATCAATTCATTGTCCCAGGAAAGTGATTTTGCATAGTTCTGTCTTACGGGTTTTTACAAGTGAAAGGGCCAGAGTTAGACATTATCCATTAAATACTAACCCCAGTTTATTTTAGTAACATACTGTATTTGCTTTTGCTAACAAGTTTTTAATACTCGCCACAACATATTCTGTCTGTTTGTAGAGAGCATGAAAACTAGTGGAATTTGCAGGGTGTAAAGAATTGCTTGCATTGTAAATGACCTCAGGTTTAGAAAGTTCCTCATTAATTTTAGCCTGAACTTGTTTCTCAGCTTTAGAGGGTGTCGTCCAAATGCCAAAGCACAAACAGAAAACACGAAGGGTGAAATTCTCGGTGGAGACACACCTTGATGATGCCCTCTGGGATTTGCAGATGACTCTAGTGTAGCCAGTGACATCATAAGAATGCTTTTTTCATAGCACACAAGTATTTGAGTACCAAACCCTTAAAGCAGATAGGCCTCACTATGTGTTAGGAAAGGGTTGGTGACTGTGAAATGTGTGCTAAAGTCAGAATGTGTCACTTGCCTTCATAAGAAATGACATCCAGGCCACATTAATCCTTTAAGAACCTAAGATATTTTCCTAAAGAACGTGTACAACCCTTTGCAATGTTTTATGCATATTGCAGCTAAGTTTAATTTGCACATAACCATTTGGCCCCAAGTTAGTCTGACTTTCTACTGATCAGGATAAAGAGATTCATTTCTTCATTTAGATAGAAAGATATTATACTAAAACAGAAAATGAGTATTGTTAAAATACCCTAACATAACCTCTTTTTTAAAGTTTGACAGACAACAATGTGGGAGATTCCGTTGGCTGGTCTGTAGAAATTGAAATTGCTAAACTAATGGCAAAAGTAAAACGCTACACACCATTAAGCCACACTAAATGTAGATGCTAAAATGAATAAAACAGTACATACTGTGTTCCAAATTGTTATGCAAATGATATTTTTCTTTGATTTTCCTATATGTAAATGACATACAGTATAATGTTCAAATCTTCGACCGTTAGAGTATAAATCAAATTTAATTGGACAAATCTCCCAATCATAACATTTTTTTCACAAATTAAAAAATCAAAATCTAATGTTCCAAATTATTTTGCACAATAGAGTTTCTAAACATTTTATAGGTTGCAAAAAACAGAAAATGGTCATTTGTTGAATTTGCATTTACTGAAATCAAAGCTATTTCAATCAAAAACATCTTAACAGGCAAAGTTACATGTTAACATAGGGCCCTTTCTTTGATACCACCTTCAGAATTGTTGAATAAATTGAACTTGTGAACTTTTGGATACTGTTTGCTTGAATTTCTTAGCAGGGTGTCAGCATAGTCTCCCAAAGCTGCTGTTGATGTGAACTGCCTCCCACCCTCATAGATCTTTTTCTTGAGGATACTCCAAAGTTTCTCAATAGGGTTGAGGTCAGGGAAGGATGGTAGCCACATCATGAATTTATCTCCTTTTATGCCCATAGTAGCAAAATACAATGAGGTATTCTTTGCTGCATGAGATGGTGCATTGTCATGCATGAAGATGATTTTGCTACAGAAGGCGCAGTTCTTCTTTTTGTACCATGGAAGAAAGTGGTCAGTTAGAAAGTCTATATACTTTGCAGAGGTAATTTTCACACCTTCAGAGACCCTAAAGGAGCTTACCAGCAATCTCCCCAGGAATCTGACCCAAAACATGACTTTGCCACTACTTTGCAGACGTTGCAAAAATGCTGCATTTTACAGTACCTGCAAAGTGTCTGGGATTCTGGCTAACCCCATTCACCCATTGCAGAAAAATCTGCAGCGGAAATATTGTGATTTCAAAAATGCTCATGTTTTTTTAAATCGTAGCATGTCAATTATACCTATGAAAATGCTGGCATTTTGCGTATTGTATAATAGGGGCAGAAAGTCCGCAGAGGAAACTCTGCGGATGTTCTGTGAAAAACACTGGGTAAAAAGTGATGTGTTTCCACCTCATTCTTTTCTGCAGCATTTGTTGGCTGAGACTCGCTACGTGGGGCCTTAGCCTGGCACCTTGGTGCATACTGGTAGCCCTGTCAGCTTTCTAGCGGTACATAATACCGCCAATCTCCAAGGACAAAAAGATCCTCTTTAAGTCAGTGTCTAAATTCCCCTGTAATTCAAAAGTTGGCCAAGCTTGAACAGTTCAACAAATAAGAATGAAAGGAAATGCAATGTCAGGGCATATGTATCAATAGAAGTCTGACACTGTTCTGTCTACATTTACACCAAAATTTATGGTGCACAGCATTTACAACATATTTATGAACAGCATGCATCAGAAAGAATACAGAATTACGGCTGGCTTGACACTTTTGAAAAATGTGCACCAGAATGGGCGTGGTTTTGAATTGTCTAACTATACAACAAATTTATGAAACAGAAAAGAATGAATATGGCGCAGATGTTCTTGTGCCATGTATACCAAGTTTAAAATGGTGTAAACTTATGAATTTACGCCAATTTACTTTGTGCGCCATAAATTCCTGTTGTGTGCCACATATTTGTCTCCTCAGTAAAGAGAGAGATGATTTGTACCTGCTTATTTTGTGCAACAAATTGTAGAGTTTTTGATGCATGCGCCACACACCTGCGTTCAGGCTTCCGTTCAGGGAGTCTCCAAGCGGACCCCCCTCCCCCGAACTCTACAATTTGTACAAACCTAATCCACTTAAAAAAGTGGTTACCTGCAGAAACCTGCAGACCCCATAGACTATAATGGGGTCCGCCGGGTTTTATGCCCGACAAGGGCGAAAAATGTGGAGAGAAAAGCGCTGCTTGCAGGACTTTTCTCTCCGCATTTTTTAGTGGGTTCGGGGACGGGAACCCTGAACGGAGTTCAAACGCTGGTGTGAACCCAGCTTTATAAGTATGTCTAAAACTATGAATGTAATTCATAGATTAAGACAGTATAAAGATAGACAGTATTGATAAACATGCCCCATAGAGTACAGAAGTAGTCCAGTGCTTGAGAAGACGCAAAAATCCCTAGGTCACATAGAAAGACACCAGCATTATAAATGTGCATGGTAAGTAGGAGCACTGTTACTGATTTTGCATTACAGCACAAGAGCTTTACTTTACACCTCTGCGTGTTCACATCTTCTAAACTAACGGAGAGCTATTTATTTATAGACTCAAGGTTACAATTACTGCAGAAGGTGCTTACACAAAAAACTGGGGCTGAGTTCTTAAGACTGCTGTCAATATACCAGTTTTAATACATGGCTATACTGGTGTGAAATGCACCAAAGATGTGTACATCCCTTAATAATTTTAGCTCTTTTCAGTTGGTCCGTGTGCCCGAAATTGAAATCTATATCAGCTAGGCACTGGTGCTCTGGCATAATTTCACACCAATGTGATGGCATAAGTAATGTTAAATGAGATGGGCCATGAGTGCTCCATCCTCTCCTCTTTGTCCCCAAAAAATGTCTGAAAAAAATGTAAAAAAAATTACATTTTTGGATCATCGTGTTGTAAAAATTGTGCTTCTTTAGTGACAGTTTTAGCATAAGAGTAATGGTAACCCCCCATTGAAAGGGATGTATAATTATGTATTTAATGCTTGTAAATAAAGCGTAATTATTGTATGGCATCTATACTCTGTGACTTAAATATATGAGTAGGTTAAAAATGTGTGCAGCACTGTTACAAGATCCAGGGTGCGGGAGTAGGGTTCCAACCCTGTTATATGCACTAGAAGGAACTCAGAACTGATAGTTCAATATGGTTAATAATTTATTCATAGTAATCCATCAATAGAGTTAGAGTGATGTTTTGGTCCACTGGAATGCCATTCATTAGCAGTCAGTTGCCTCTTCCCTGCAGTTCTACTTGTTCCTCTTTTGCAATTGAGTCTGATCAAGGTCAATCAAACCGAAATGTCACGTGAACTCTATTGATGCGTTACTATGAATACATGATTTATTATATTCAACTATTGGGAGTGTTGAGTTCCTTAAATATATGGAATATGATGGCGCTATATAAGTAAGCAAAGTAAATAAATAAATAAGTGGCAAATTTACTAATCCAGTTTAATATTTAGACACTGTGGAACTTTGACTCAGTCTAAAATGCACCTAATTTATCACAGTAACTGAATGATAAATCTGGTGCTTCTTTAGGCTATCTAGTCTAAATTTACACCACCTGTTATTTGGCTTAGTTTCCGACTAAGCCCTTCCATTTTTCTACCAAGTTCCACTCCTTGTCAAACTAGGTGAAGAGCGTATATTGAAATGTTAACAAAAGTTATGTAAGTCATATATGCCATTTTTTTTTAATGCAAACCGTTCTAGATCATTCTCTTTAATAAATCGCCACTCAGCAATATGTGAGCATTGGTAAAATATTTCAATTTGAATTCCAGGTTCTTTAGTTAATATAATATTGCCTGAAGTAGATATAATTGTATCTAAAGGTTTTAACATTTGCATTTACAATTTTGAGCTTGTTTTTTTCCAGTTTTGACATTACCTTATTAATTTCTCCATATTCTGCACTGCTTTAAGGTATGACACATACTTCTGAACGGTGCCATCCCTTATTATTCCGAGACGTCTTTTTCCACTGGATTGATGTGAGGCAATGCTTAGTATTGAAGTAAATAGTTGTTTAATGATTATTTATCTTTTCTCACGGAAGAAGTGAAGCATTCTTTAGGGTGATTCTCTGAGTCACAAAGGGTATTGCACAAATGTAACAAGAGTTTTCTCTTAACACAGGGAGACCTGACCTACTCTACACATGAAAAAACAAACGAGAAAAGAGTTGAAAATAGTCTGGAAGGCAACTTGTGTTGCTACTGTTGTTAAGAAACAAGAAATCCGTCACCGTTTGTTTATTCCACCACAATAATCCCTTTTAGACAGTAGCTAAATGGCAACCAGTATCACATAGGACTGCATGCATTTTTCATGTGACTCAAAGTGATCTCTAATTTCTTTTGTGTCTTAAAGTCTGTTATACATAGATGGATGTATTATACTGTTGGTGCTGGTAGTGAATTTGTCCACCTCCCACACAAAACTCAGGGGGTTCCTACTTTGCCTGAAGCTGAAAGCAGGTTTGCACATGTGGACTGCTTAGATCTTCATACAACTGTAGACAAAAGGACCACCAGCAGGTACAAGAACTTTTCATCATTATCATGTGGACACAAATTAGTGAAAATGTTATCAGTCTACTCATTGTTAATGGGGGGCGGTTTACTGTACAGAAAATGTTTCCAAAGATATCGTACAGTGTGGACCCAAAAAATTCAATATACACCAAATGAATAAAAATGATATACACTATGCTTCCTAGGGCATACATTTGACCATGTGACAACTATTTTCTACTTGATTGACCTGTTGACAAAGCTGCGTGTGACCTGCTTCTACATAAAATAATAAAGAAAGGCCCACCTAAAAGGCAGAGCCATAGGAGGGAGGACTACATCATGACAGGGCTGACAGGAGGGGACATATGAGGCACTAGGGGGTTAAATCAGCCATTAGGGGAGGGTTTGTGGAAAAGAGGAGGGATCCCGTGGGAGGGGGCATTTAAAGAAAAGAGCAGGAGTTTTGGTGCCATTCTGTCAGGATAGCGCCAGTGTGACAAGCCCCCACCCACCTTTCCTTTTTTTCGTTGATCCTTGGTGGGAGGAGATTTAGTTTCAAGGGACTTTCTGTCACAGTAGCTAGGCGCTAGGGGCCCTCAAAGCTGGGAAATGGTTATAGTGGGGAGGGCCCCAAGGCAGGGGCTGGACTCCCCAGGCCATTTGGTAGATTTGGACAGGTTTGGATTTTAGGTTAGGGGAATTTGAAGGGATGCCAGCTTGGTTAGACTAAGACATTATGTTGAGCACCAAGGAGCTTTAAGAGGTTGGTGCCCCCGAGTTTGTGTGGAACGGCTTGGGGGTAATATACCTGGTGCTATGGAAACACATTATGTACAACAGGATTTTGGGCTTCGAGGACCTCCTTCGTGATCATGATATATTGTTTACATTTGGGGTGAGAGTAGACACTTACAGTGTCTACGGGGTTAACAGTTAGGTTTTTGTAAAATGTTGGCACTTTAATGGTTATTTAATAAAATGGCTGCTGTCCAATTTAATCGATACCGGTGTCGAGTCTTTATTTTAAATAGTAGTATATGGGAACAAGTTGACAATTCCCTGGTTATAATATCTACTATAGATGTTTTTGTTCATAAAACTGCTTGGCATGTTTCTATTTCTATTTCACTTACTTAAAGTTGATCTGTCAATTTAATTTGCTTCTCAAAATAAGAGCCACATATTATAACTACAGATCTGTTCTTCAAAAAATGTTGTGCTGTTTGTCTACTAGGAGCATTGAAAGAATACACCAGACACCGAGTTTGTGAATCCTGCAATGGGGCCCCTACCTACCTTGTGCCATTTAGAACTGTAGTCTCATGGTCTGAGACCTGGTAGCAACAATTACTGCTGCACCCCTATAGCTGGACCACTGCTGTGTATTCATCTGGAGAGCACTCCCACAGATTTCCCTGCCTCTCTGCGGTGACTGACAGGCTGTCTGCAGGAATGTAACGAGATGGAGATGGCCGGGGTCCCGCAGCACTATGATAGCTATTGGGGAAAGACTGCTATACATATGGTTAATGGAAGGGTTCCAGCATCCAATATAAGTCTTCCCAGGAGAGGTGATTGAAAATAACAATACACAGTAACAATAAATTATACTCACCTCTCCTGAGACTTGAACGGTTCCCAGTATCCTCTGCGGGGCTCTTTCGGCCTGTGACTGGGGTCATGCACCCCATGGTTCACTGTTGAGATCTGTGATTGGGCCCCAGCAGTCATGTGGGGTGTGCTGGTGTAATGACATCAGCGTGCCCCATGTGACTGGTGAGGCCCAATCACAGACCCCAGCCCAACCTCTGGGGCATGTGACCACAGTCATAGGCAGAAGAGGACCGAGGAGGATGCTGCAGAAAACCAGATGAAGTGACGATGCTCAGGAGAGGTGAGGTAAGGTGAGTAAAAGTGTTTGTTATTTTCCGTCACCTCCCCTGGGCCTTCGATTATTATACTCTGGGATCTGAGGTATAATAATAGGACCAAAACTAACTGGAGTGCCGAACCTCACAAATATTTGTCAAATTTCATGGGATTTGCCTGAAGCGGCTCAAGGAGGACTTTTGAGAGCATTTTATACTGTTTGGGACCACTGTGGGGAGCATATTTTACTATGTGGGGCCACTGTGGAGCATATTATACTGTGTGAGGTCACTGTAGAGCATATTATACTGTGGAGGGGGCACTGTGGAGTATATTATACTGTGTGGGGCCACTGTGGAGCATATTATACTGTGTGGGGCCACTGTGGACCATTATACCATTGGGTGACTCTGGGGAAGATATTATACTGTGTGGGCCCCTTCACTATTTATATCACACAGTATCTGTTTTATAGCAGACGTGATATTATTACAGGCTGTAATTACAGTACACGGTCACTATTAAACAGATCTTGTGCAATTTAAATATTGAAGGTGGTTATGATGCCTGCAAAAGCACCACGGTCCCTTCAAACAGTTGAATCAGCCAGGGGCCTGGGTGTTAGACCCCCACTGATCTCTTAGATCTCTTACACTTTTAGTACCCTACAGATCAGATGCTTCCCAGAGCACACAGCTCACTGCCCTGATAATAGGGAAGAGACAGAGTTACCTTCATGAATACAGTGATATTTAAACTTTAGTATATATATGAAGTATTCTTTCAGTTGCCCTAGTCACCAGATGGGACAACAGTTTTTGTGTAGTTTTGGCTACTAGTATTGCATGAGGCTATAATATGATTTTCTTTAAATATGATAATAAATGATGATATCACTGTGTTAAATGATTATATCACTGTGCGTGCCTACATTATCCTGTAGTCTGTTCAGCTATCCTGACATAGTTATTTTACTAATACTTGTATTTCCAATGAAATAACAGTTCTGGTACATCTTTTCTTAGAACTCTGAATTGTGCTGCTCCTCTGCTATTCCTCCTAGAAATACAGTTGAAACCAAAAGTTTATATACACTATACAGTATAAAAAGACACATATGAATATTTTTCTCATTATATGATATGAAATCAGAATAAACCTTTTCTCATTTTAGGTCAATTAGGATTACCAAAATTATTTATATTTGCCAAATGCCAGAATAATGAGAGAGAGAGAATTTTCTTTGGGGGCTTCTGGTCCATTCTGTTCTGATGACATGGATGATTATAGAGCATGTCCTATCCTGCTCTGTGTCATCGGATCAGAATGGATTGGAGGTCCCCATAGACATGAAATCATCACAGAATGCACTCGGATGTGAATGAGTATCATCTGAGTGTATTCCGTTGCAAACTCGGCCCCACATTGGAAGCACACTCAGTCATGTGCAAGGAGCCTGACAATTCACAGGATTGCATTCAATGTATTGCTTTTTACTGCATGTGATGATTCTGCTTAAATATGGCTATAACTCAAAGCTGTATTTTGGTCTCTGGGTAGCGTATCTCTTTACTCATAAGGTGCGCAGCCATAATCATAGGTATATTGCCAATAGTGGCCGGACTGGAACAATAGGGCTTTGTATCCATCCCAGCAGGGCTCCATTGAATTCATACACAGCCCTGAGTGATCAAAGAAACATGCATGGTGCAGCCTGCACTGGTAGATCAGACATGGTTGATAACATTGTATCATTTCACTTGGTCTCAGCTCTTTACAAAGAATCTGGACTTGAGTGGATTAATCCATCAGACTTGCTGTTGCTGATGACCTCATTCTGGGTGGTGTCATAAAGGGTATATAAGATGAGATAAGAGGTCAGTGGGGGGAGATTGTGCTGGGACTACAAGAGAACACTATGAGGAGTTTTAGAGACAGACTACAGGATATTACAGACAGACCACTGTGAAGAGCATACAGGCTGGATTATTATATTGATGCCACATGCTAGGAGTTAATGCCGCTGCCTCCACTGGTGATCTCCACATGCCATGTGTGAGTGTTGGACTATAGAGCCACAGCAAGGAGATGTGTGGTAAAGTAACTATTTCACTTTTATGCCCTTTTTATTTCATTGCACTGTATCTTGTAACTAGTAACTGTTAATGCTTGCATATATCTGCATATCTGTTCTGAACTGCATGTGTTAGATGTTAATACCGACCCATTTAGGGGTTAATAAATATATAAAATTTAGAAAGCTTGTCTTGTATTTATCTCGTGAAACCGGCACTCACTGGCGGTGAGTGTGGTTTTTTATATGAAAGAAGACTCAGGTGTGAGCCAAAGTGGTGTTGGCGCACTGAGGATCTTTCACACTGCAACTGTAGTGCCGTTGTTAGAATCAATTAGTTACATCACAAAAAATCACCATCTACAGTAAGTATTATTCATACATCTCCAGGAGGAATAAAAGAACGTCACAACACAGAGGTTTATGTTAAGATGCTCCAGAGCTGTTATATCAGGAACAATATACAGGAGAGACAACAGCTCCTGTATATATCCAGTGATATCTCCTAGGACTGTAGATTGTTTTGGAATTGCAATTGGATCAATTCCCAAGAAATAAAGGAAATGGTAGCTACCAGAGAGCAGTACAACAAGCAACCTAAATCTCAAACTGCGCTGGGAGATAGATCTAAGGCACCCCAAACACTCTTCATGAGATCCTTCTGCGAAGCCAGGATGGACTTATGCTGAATTTGGACACAGGTTATCGTCCCAGTATATAAGTGAAAGAAATACTGTAAATGTTCTGCAATCTGAATACAAACCAAAACTCACAGTACTACTCACTAAGAAGATCAAAACAGGAGACAATAGAATATTCGATAAACAAGGCAAGGGCAGTATAACAGCAAAAAACAGATATGAACAGAGTTCTGGAGCCAAACTTAGTAAATAATTAACTAATAGCAGAAACATGGAACATTGAGAACAGGTCTTAAATATCCCTACTGAACTGCTGATAGGTTCAGCATAGCAAAGCTCTGACAGCCACAGAAAGCTTCATATGTTGATATGACAGCCTTAAAGCAGCAGTAGCGATCAGAGCTGCACAGTGAGTTTCCTAACATAGATGTTCTCTTGCCTTTTCCTTTACCTCTCTTCTCTGTCCAGCCCAGGCCACCATGATAATTTGTCCTAACAACTGCAGTTTGCTGATAAAACATCTTTGGTCCCTTTCTTCTGTTGTCCCCAACCCACAGAGCAGCACAAATAGATTCAAACCTCAAAGCACATAACCTTGGCAAGACCCCTAAATAAATTTAGACTCTAGACAAGACTACTAAATTAATTCAGACCCTAAAGAAGACTGCTAAATTAAAACAGTAAAGAAAATAAATGCATACTTCAGACCAGATACCTTCATAAATTGCAGACCCCAGATTAAACCTCTTATTACAGATCCCAGGCCAGCTCCCTAAATTTAAACCTCAGACCAGAGTAAAGAAAATTATTCAGATCCCAGATCAGATGGCTGCATACACTTAGCTTTCTCCCCTGATTACTTGTCAGCTCTTAGCACACAAGGTGTAAGCTTGCAGGTTTTGATACCAAATAGATAAAATAAATCCAGTTATAATCTCTATCTTATTTTACCTTCACCTCCTCCAACCCAAGCTGTTTCTCCTCGTAGCATTCTACATTTGGCAGGGCCCACCCATCCCACCCTCACCTTAATATTGATACGATTTTCACATTGCCCACGCCCACTATCTCTTAACCTTTGTTTCCCTTTTTGCATGAGCCATAATTGTTTTTCTGTTAATGTTTCTTTGATTCATTTGTCTGGGTATACAACATGAACATCTGTTGGCACAGGCGTTCTCCTGCTACCCGTCCCTCCAAAAGACCAGATTCAAAGGACTTGCCTGCTACATTATAACATTATATGTGATTTGGATGCTGTCTGAGTTATGTGCTTAACTACTGTATGTGATATACTTCAAACATTACCTGTAAACCTTTTTATTATGAATATTTAATAACATTTCATATTTGAAAAAAAAAAAATTAATTCAGTTATTTAATCCATTCTTTCGGTTTCCTGGAGGTGTCAACGAGACACATTTTCTGGACCAGCCCCAAGTGCAGGGGCTGATTTATACCCATCTGTACCACAATGTCCTGTTGGACTTTCTCCAGTATTTGCTGACTGTACCCCCTTGATCCATGGGCAAACGGGCAGCTAGATTGTTCCAACATATTCTTACTTCGGCCAAGACCCTGATTACTAGCCATTGAAAACAAACATCACCCCCTGTCCTTAACGACTTATTGGTTAGATTGAGAGACGTCAATGACTTCCCTCAATGGCTCACTGGACAGATTCATATTCAATGTGGGACCCCTGGGATACATATTGGCAATCCCAAATGTCTGATGAGCGCTAACAGCATACCTGGCTAAGAAGACTGTCCTTCTAACTTTAATTCCCCTTATATTCACATTTTCCCTTTCCTCCTTCTGTGTTTCCATATGTCCTGTTATGGTTATTTGAAAGTACTTTCTATATATCATTTTGTGTAGTTCTCATGTATTTCGGTAGTTTACTCATTCTCTCTGAACTCTTATTCACAATCTTATACCATGGATATTATTCTGTGGATCCACGATTCTGTAATCTGTGTATTTCTGTCATATTGTTTCTTGACAATTCTTTAACAAACATACAGTTAAAACAAACAGCCACGTTTGGTCTAAGCAGTGGGATATGTTTCAGCTAGTGAAAAGGAGATGTTAGGAGCACAAACAAGTTACTATGCTAACTATGGAATTTTTGCAGCATTTCTGTTAGTATGCACCAAATAAAAATACTAGGTGTATTTTGCTCTGACACGTATGTTTGAACATAATGTTCACAAATACCTTTCATATTTGCTGTAACAGTTAATTCCAAACTTTATATATGTTACTGATGTGCTGTCATATTTTGCAATGCTCTATGTCCCATAACTCAATTATTATTTTTGACTGATATAAGCCCAGAGGTGAGATAAGCTTTTTTGGTGACCAAAGTAAAGATAATAGAATACACCACACCAATTTCATTTCCTTAAATTTATTATGGATGCCCTACATGGTGCAAGTCAGCTGTGGTAGTTGCATGCAGGTATCTAATTGCGAGGCTACACCTGTACTTGATGTGCAATACCTGTACATGCTATTGCTAGTTGTTACATACGCAAGCGTGGCAAATAACGGTTACAACATGTGGTCGGGTTGCACTGTGTACAATATATATGTAAATGCTTAAAAGTAAGAATCCTTTCAAAACTGGAAGTGTTACCAGTTTATTTTGAACTGGACTGCTGACCTGTTCCTGTTGTATATATATGTGATTGGTCATACTCCCTACTGGCCATAGGCTATGCACCCATTGTGTGTTTTTTGGCCTTTGCTTTTTTCCTTGGATATATATAGTGTTCCCTGTTTTATGTCACTTTATGCTGGATCTGATTACAGTGGTGGAACCATAGCAGCCATATTGGCTATTATGGGGCCCATGATATCAAAGGGCCAGGGCCACCCAATCATCTTCTTCTGCTCTATATTACAGTCCTTTGTCCTGACACTTTCCAAGTTTAGGACATACATCACGTACTGAGGGGAGATTCAGGACAAAAGACATTCAGGCAGATTAAAGAGGTTGTCCAGGTTAAACGATATTTTCTAATTAGGTCGGGGGAGGTGAAAAAAAAAAATATATACACCTGTCCCTGGTGCTTTAGAGTCCTCCCAGGGTGGTCTGGTCTTGCAGCTTGGCTGCCTTTTTGCTATTGAATTTTTCGCCGACTGTGACGTCCTCAGTTCCCTTCTTGAGGCCACCGATTGGCCTCAGCTGTCACGTGCTGTGGGTACTTCCGCTGGAAGACAACAGAGCTGCCGAACCAGATCACGCAGGGAAGCAACGGAGCACTAGGAACAGGTGAGTATGGTTTTCTGTTATTTTTTTTTCACCTCCCCCGGCCTAATTGATAAATACAATTATAGCCCGGACAACCCCTTTAAGTAAGGAGGAAGAATGAGCTATAGTTGAGGAAGTTGAGCCTTCCGGTGGCCATTTTAAGCATAGTGAGCAGAGGCAGGCAGCTTCAGCAGCTGAACAGCACTGGAATGGAGAGCACCACAGTGCATGTATAGCTTGCCTGTAGTGTGTGCGTATATGTGTGTGCCAGTGTGTCTGTAAGGCAGGTAAATAGAAGGTACCAAAGGAGTCCAAGGGACCACATTATAGTCCATTGGGTGTCCATCGAATTTCAGTTCTTTTTAACTGAAATTGCTGGAAGAAAAGTTTGGTCTTGCAAGACTTTTTTTGTCAGGCAATTTTAGACAAACGCAGACGTGATCATAGCCTGAATTGATAGATGCTGACTGGTAGTCATATTGTGATCACTTGAACTAGCTGCCAAAAATGAAAGGTTTCAAAATATATCAATGCAACATAGTGGGATGAGTGGTAATATAATGCACAAACAGTGCACAAAGATCATGTAATAATGCTTATGTGACAGTTGTTTCAGGAATATCAAGAAACCTTTCTAATAAGATAAATTAGTTACTTGCGAGTTAGAGCATATACTATGAATACTATATCAAGCCTACTGTGCTTCCATATTTTACAGATGACCAAAATAACTATTTCCTAAGTCTGAGTATACATAATGAAAGTGCCATATTTTATGTATAACCATTCATACAACTTTTTATTTACCAATCTTTATCCCGGTTAATATGGTTTCTTCAAAGATAGACTAGTAAAATAATTCCTATGAATTAGTGCAAATGATGAAAAAGGTTGTATTCAGTAATAAAAATATAGGGGAGAGTTATCAAAGCTATTCCTATGCAAATATGGATCAGTTGCCTATAGTCACCACTTATATTGCTTCTAACACATAACAGCTGGATTGTGAAGGGGTTCATGGACAATTTGTCCTCTTTTTGATCACAGTAGTTTTGTTAAAGGTTTTTTTACTGCTATTGATGGATTAATAAGTGCACCAAAATACCTTTAGCAGTGTTCTGAGTGATTTCTGAGTTTATCTGGGAGTTCCTAGCATCATCTGCATTTGTTTACATGAGTAGCTTCCTGCTGTCTTAGCCTACAACTACCATGATCCCCCTCTCACTCCCTTCCCCTCCCACACCCCCCTCCCTGTTTCCCTAGCTAGCCCGAGGACTACTAGCCCTACCTACCTACCTACCTACCTAACTAACTCAGCCCACCCCGCCACCCCATCATACTTACCTGCTTTCTGTGTCCTGGAGATCAGTTCCTTCTGTCCCGCCGGATTCTTCTTCTATGAACTTCTTGCACATGCAAGGGAGGTGCTTCTCACTTCTGCCGGCGAGTTTCCATTAGAGCTCTATTGCGCAGGCACAAGCAGAAGCGGAGAAAGGGATGTTTCATGCCAGAAGAATGAAGACTGAAGACAGGTAAGTATGATGGGATGTGGGGGAGTACTGGTAATGCTTTGTTTCCGGAAACACGGAAATGGAACGGCACCGGATTAACAGAAAGTGTGCCTGGGGCGGTCACATGACCGCCCCAGGGATATGGGTAAATATAGATTTTTTTTTTTTTTTTTTTAACTTAGGCCGGGTTCACATCTGCATTTCTGGATTTCCGTTCGGGGACCTAAGTAAATTAGAAGTTAGGCAGGGGGAGGGGGTTTAGTTTAGTGTTTAATTTTTAATTTATCCTGGACATCCCCTTTAAATCTCCCACAGTGTCTATAGCAGTAATAAGGCTGGAAACCTTGATCCAAAAAAGCCCAGGAAACTTAAATAGTTTTATATGCAATTAAACCTCACTGCGCAGTACACCAAGCTCTTAATGGAGCCATACAAACAACTAAGAAAACATTATATAGGAAAAATACAAGTACTATGAATCAGTAGTTCACACCCTCACTTGTATTTCATAACATTTAATGACTTAATTGATGGACTCACTGTCACAAAGCTATTATAATACGTAAATGGTGTAAGTATATGTATAAACATATGTAAATTGAACATGATTAAGCGACAGGTATGTAGTTTAATATTTTAAGAAATATAGCATTTTTATTGATGGGTGATATTTTCATCTAATGATATATAAATTGCAAATATAAATTATTGAGAAATCAGTAATTTATCTCTAGAGTTTGCTTCACAGTCTCTAGAAATTGCTTCACAGTCTAGGTGTATCGAAAGACTGCACTTATGCACTTAAAAGGAATGTTTTAACTATTTTTTTATTTATTTGTTACAACCAGATAGTAGAATATATCACTTTTTCTAATCTGTTTTTATTTTGAGATTGTACATTTTTTATTCTATTTTCTGTAAATGATTACAGGGGCTACAGTCTTGCTTGAGCTTCTCCTCTGTTCTGTTAAAAACATTTAGTACACTGCTTTACAGCATAGTCAAGGCCATAGGCAAAAATAGTCTGTAGCTTAACAAGATTAATTGAGGTCTATGGGAGAGTTTTCTAGGTGTGCTTTATGCAATGAGGAAAGTAGATAAGCAGTGACATCATCTTTTGTCAGTAGTGGATGCAATGATGGGTGTTATGTGGTGTTATCTGTAGAGGTGTTATCTTCTATGGTATTGTAATACCTGCAATGAAAACCCCTACAGAACTGGCATGTGCCAGTCTCAGTGGCCAGAGTAAAAATTGCAAGATGTAGTATTTTAAAAAAATATTGACAATGTTGACAAGAAAATTTAAATCAAAATCATCAAAAATTCTTAAAAAATATGTTTCACATAAAAATTTGATTTTAAAAGTAGGCCATTTTGGTGATTAATTCCCTTTAAGCAGTAGAAACATTGTTGATTGGAATGGAACTTCCAGCAGACATAGCAATAAGTGTAGTCAATGTGGTTCCACAATATCACATGGAAATTGCTGTTACAGACTTGTAACAGTGATTTCCACGTAACGCTATGAGACGGTCTTGTACAATTTTGTACAGATTTGAGTAGCATTGCCAAATTGAGGTGAAATCTCGCATCAAGTAAGTTATAAAGAGAACACTTGCAAATCAGTCGCATATGATTCACTGATGATCTGTTTCAATGAATCTCGACTGATGTGAGATATTGATTGATTCTAGATATCACTAGGATCGTGTGACAAAATTATCTAGATCTAGCTAGATCTAAGATGGACAAACACATCAAAGGCAGATCCAGTTTATTATAGTAGCATCTGCTGTTAATCCAATGTGTATTTTCAGGGATCCGAACACCCACTCTCCACATAAGCATGTGTGATCCCAGATTTGTCCTTAAAGGAGAACTCAGCTTCCACACTCAACTATCACACTAGAATAAACAGGAGTGAAACGACCCCAGCATCTGTACATTCACACAAATAGCTGCCATCACCCGCCACACACTTTAGATGAGACACGGATATAACCGGACCACTGACACTTGCGACCTCTGGCACTACACACTGAACAGCTAGCACACTGGCAAACAAAGGTGTAATAAAACTAAGCAGCATTTTTCCTGTTCAGGATTGTGGGGACACTTAGAGCTAAGAACAATCTTATTAAATTATAATGTATACGAATAGTACAGTGCTTACAGGAAAAAGATGTAATAAAAAGACATATAAACACAACAATCAACCAAACTTATGCCTGAATAGACAATTAAAATTAGTCCTTAAATAAATTCCTAAAACATGTAAATTTATACATCCCTGTTGTAACATATTTGCTCGTTCAGGACTCTGCGCCATCCTCCGGTCGCATCCTACGGCGCAGGAGGCATGTAGATTGGTGATTCTTGCTCCTGCTGTTTTAGCACAAGTGGGTATTTGTTGCAATGTGTCAGTTCAGTCAGTGCTATTAGTCCTCTGGTTACTATGGAGTTAAAGTTTTTAGCTTTTTGATTGACATTCCTCTTTGCCAATCAAGCCTAGGGCTGATCCCTTAATAGTTTTCCAGCCCAATCCTTGATGCTTGCTATTGCTTCTCTGTGCATGCTGGCTTTATACTGTTTGCTGTTTATATATATTTACGACTTTGGCTATTCCCTGTGACTACTCTTTTGGATTCTGATTCTGTACTTCGCTGCTCGACTTGTTCTGACCCTTGGCTCTCTTTACTACCTGTTTCTGTTTGTTTGTCCTGTCTGCGTTTTGTGTCTTCACTTGCATCATAGGAAGGGACTGTCTCCCAGTTGTCCTCTACCGCCTAGGGTAGTTGAGGCAAGTAGGCAGGGACTGGAGGTGGGTTCAGCATTAGGATTCACTGTCTTTCCCCTTCTCCTAGCAGCTACTGGCGAATTGCTCATTAGGCAATTCCCTAACTCCTGTACAAGCAGATCAGGAAGATCTTGCCAGTTACTATAGAGAGGGGAATAGCTGCAACACCCTGGTTATAACTGTATGCCATGCTGCTAGGTATTTGTATGGGTCAAATTTGTGCCCTGGTTTGATAAAAATCCTGCTACAATGACACTGTGCTAAAATATCACAACATGTAGAGCGGTGGAATCTTAGTATTAGAGGCAGGTGAAGTGGCAATCTTGGACAGTGAAACAACTATAGCCAGGGGCTGCATCTATCCACCTGTATATACAGTGGCTTGTATTCATACCCCTTGAACTTTTTCACATTTTGTCACCTTACAACCACAAACTTAAATGTATTTTTATTGAGACTTTAAGTGATAAACCAACACAAAGTAGCACATAATTGGGAAGTGGAACAAAATGATACATGGTTTTCAAGATTTAAATCAAATAAAAATCTGAAAAGTGTGACATGCAAAAGTATTGAGCCCCCTGTACTCTGATACCCCTAAATAAAATCCAGTGCAATCAATTGCCTTCACAAGTCACTTAATGAGTTACTAGAGTCCAGATATGTGTCTCAGTAATTTAGTCTCAGTATAAATACAACTGTTCTGTGAAGGCCTCAGTGGTTTGTTAGAGAACACTAGTGAACAAACAGCATCATGAAGACCAATGAACTCACCAGACAGGTCAGAGATAAAGTTGTGAAGAAGTTTAAAGCAGGGTTAGGTTATAAAAACATATCCCAAGATTTGAGAATCCTAAGGGGCACTGTTCAATCCAACATCCAAAAATGGAAAAAGTATTCTACAACTGCAAACCAACCAAGACATGGCATCCACCTAAACTAACAGATCGAGCAAGGAGAGCACTGGTCAGAGAAGCAGCCAAGAGGCCCATGGGCAATCTGGAGAAGCTGCAGAAATCTACAGCCCAGGTGGGAGAATCTGTTCACAGGACAACTATAAGTTGTGCACTGCACTAATCTGGCCTTTATGGAAGAGTGGCAAGAAGAAAACCATTGTTGAAAGAAAGACATAAGAAGTGCCATTTGCAGTTTGCAACAATCCATATAGGGGACAAAGCAAACATGAGGAAGAAGGTGCACTGGTCAGATGAGACCAAAGTTGAACTTTTTGGCCTAAATGCAAAACGCTATGTGTGACTGAAAAGTAACACTGCTTATCACCCTGGACACACCATCCCCACTGTGAAACATGGTGGTGGCAGCATCATGCAGTGGGGATGCTTTTCTTCAGGGACAGGGAAGCTGGTCAGAGTTGATGGGAAGATGGATGGAGCTAAATACAGAGCAATCCGGGAAGAAAACCTGTTGGAGGCTGCAAAAGACTTGA
Source organism: Leptodactylus fallax (assembly GCA_947044405.1). Lineage (NCBI taxonomy): Eukaryota > Metazoa > Chordata > Amphibia > Anura > Leptodactylidae > Leptodactylus > Leptodactylus fallax. Next base: position 3,460,552 of record CAMRHE010000037.1, on the reverse strand, counting down.
GACTGGGAAGGAGATTCACCTTCCAGCAAGACAATGATCCTAAACATACAGCCAGGGCTACAGTGGAATGGTTTAGATCAAAGAATATTCATGTGTTAAAATGGCCCAGTCAAAGTCCAGACCTAAATCGCATTGTGCATCTGTGGCAAGACATGAAAATTGCTGTTCACAGACCCTCTTCATCCAATCTGGCTGAGCTTGAGCTATTTTGCAAAGTAGAATGGCCAAAAATCTCAGTCTCTAGATGCACAAAGGTGGTAAAGACTTACCCCAAAAGACTTGCAACTGTAATTGCAGTTAAAGTTGGCTCTACAAAGTAATGATATAGGGGGCTGAATACTTTTGCACGTCACACTTTTCAGATTTTTATTTGATTAAAATTTTGAAAACCATGTATCATTTTCATTCGACTTCACAATTATCTGCTACTTTGTGTTGGTCTATCACTTAAAATTTCAATAAAATACATTTAAGTTTGTGGTTGTAAGGTAACAAAATGTGAAAAAGTTCAAGGGGTATAAATACTTTTGCATGCCACTGTACAGTCATGGCCAAAAGTTTTGAGAATGATACAAATATTAATTTTTACAAAGTCTACTGCTTCAGTTTTTCTAATAGCAATTTGCATATACTCCAGAATGTTATAAAGAGTGATCAGCTTAACAGCAATTACTTGAAAGTCAATATTTGCCTAGAAAATGAACTTTATCCCCCAAAACACATTTCAACATCATTGCAGCCCTGCCTTAAAAGGACCACCTAACATCGTTTCAGTGATTGCTCCATTAACACAGGTGTGGGTGTTGATGAGGACAGGGCTGGAGATCAATCTGTCATGATTAAGTAAGAATGACACCACTGGACACTTTAGGAGGCTGGTGCTTGCCATCATTGTTTCTCTTCTGTTAACCATGGTTATCTCTAAAGAAACACGTGCAGTCATCATTGCACTGCACTAAAATGGCCTAACTGGGAAGAGTATTGCAGCTAGAAAGATTGCACCTCAGTCAACAATCTATCGCATCATCAAGAACTTCAAGGAGAGAGGTTCCATTGGTGCCAAAAAGGCTCCAGGGCGCCCAAGAAAGACCAGCAAGTGGCAGGACCGTCTCTTAAAAGTGTTTCAGCTGCGGGATCGGGCTACCAGCAGTGCAGAGCTTGCTGAGGAATGGCAGCAGGCAGGTGTGAGTGCATCTGCCGCACTGTGAGGCGGAGACTCTTGGGCAAGGCCTGGTCTCAAGGAGGGCAGCAAAGAGCCACTTCTCTCCAGAAAAACATCAGGGACAGACTGATATTCTGCAAAGGTACAGGGAGTGGACTGCTGAGGACTGGGATAAAGTCATTTTCTCTGATGAATCCCCTTTTCGATTGTTTGGAACATCTGGAAAACAGCTTATTCGGAGAAGAAGAGGTGAGCGCTACCACCAGTCTTGTCTCATGCCAACTGTAAAGCATCCTGAAACCATTCATGTGTGGGGTTGCTTCTCAGCCAAGGGAATCGGCTCTCTCACAGTCTTGCCTAAAAACACAGCCATGAATAAAGAATGGTACCAGAATGTCCTCCAAGAGCAACTTCTCCCAAGCGTCCAAGAGCAGTTTGGCGCTCAACAATGCCTTTTCCAGCATGATGGAGCACCTTGCCATAAAGCAAAGATGATAACTAAATGGCTCAGGGAACAAAACATAGAGATTTTGGGTCCATGGCCTGGAAACTCCCCAGATCTTAATCCCATTGAGAACTTGTGGTCAATCATCAAGAGACGGGTGGACAAACAAAAACCAACAAATTCAGACAAAATTAAAGCATTGATTCTGCAAGAATGGACTGCTATCAGTCAGGATTTGGTCCAGAAGTTGATTGAGAGCATGCCAGGGAGAATTGCAGGGTCCTGAAGAAGAAGGGTCAACACTGCAAATATTGACTTGCTGCATTAACTCATTCTAACTGTCAATATAAGCTTCTGTTACTCATAATATGAATGCAATTATATTTCTGTATGTGATAAAAACATCTGACAAACACACATAAAAACCAGAGGGCAGCAGATCATGTGAAAATATAATATTTGTGTCATTCTCAAAACTTTTGGCCATGACTGTACATATATATGCCTGATCAGTCCATACATGACTGAAGAAATTTACATTTTTTAGTAATTTATTAATAAAGGGATCATTTTAATTGTCTGTTTAAGTATAAGTTTGGTTGATTCAAGTGGTAAATAAACACAACAAGCAAATAGTATAAAAAATAAAAAGTGAATAACACAAAGAAACAGACCTTTTACAAGCCTAGTGATGGAGATTGGCAGAAGAATTGGATGGTGTCCTGTCTAACACCAACTTGTAGAACTCCTAACCCAGCCCCCTTATAGAAGCTTCCCACCTGTGACTGGGGCCAGCTTAGCTGATTCTAAGACCATCAGGATATTGTCATGCATTAAAAGAGCATGGACTTGCAGGATAAGAATATAATATTACCACTTTATAAATTGTTAGTATGGGCCCATCTGGAATATGCAGTTCAGTTCTGGGCGCTAGTTCATAGAAAGGATGTCCTAGAGTTGAAAAGGTACAATGGAGAGCCACAAAATTGATAAGGGGCATGGAGGACCTCAGTTATGAGGAGCGATTCGTCCCTGCAGTTGTGCCTTTTGCCATCCCTTGTTGAACTTGGTGAACATATTTCTTTTTTCAACTGCACTGACTATGTACACTAACAAGCAAAAGGGTAACAATGTTTTGAACTTTTGACTTTCAGGGTCCATATCTCACCATCCCCGACAGCTTCAAACGTGAGACTACCATCATTTTATAGACAATCATCTTGGCTATCTCATACAAAAATTTGACTAGCAACTAATTAGCATAACATTAGTTATGCAGATACTTGTCATGTAACTGCATTGTTAATGTTTTGCTCCTAAAAATCTAAATTTTAACTTTTTTTGTAAATCCACCTTTCAACACTGTCTTAATCCTTCTGGGCATGCTCTCGATCAAATTCAAGCGTGTCTCAACCGAAATCTGATCCCAGGTCTCGTCTACACATTCCCAATGTTGGTGCATACACGTCCACTTGCTTGGGTATGATAACAGCTTTTTTTTTCAACTCTACCCACACGTGTTCGACTAAGTTGAGGTCTGGGGGGGCCAATCCAGCACCTCAGCTTCATTGTCATTGAAACATTTCTTCACTAATCTTGACGTATGCTTCAGGTCATTGTCCTGCTGGAACATTATGTCATTCTTTTAATACCCATAGTACTTGAGTGTACGAAGTAACTCATCTTGTAGGATACTCATATATAGTTCAGCATTGAGATCACCATTAGAGATGAGCAAATTTTTCAAAACTTCTATTCGGCCAGTTCACGGAATTTTCAGAAACGATTTGATTCAATCCGAATTAATTTGTGGTGAATCGGGTTATAAAACAGCTATTTCCTGGCTGCAGAGAGCCTGTATCATGTTGTGTACACAGGTATGATCTATTGCAAACCTGCAGAGAGCAGCAGTATAATGGCAGTCAGTGCAGCAAGGTGTAGTAGGATTGTTCCTATCACCCAGGCTGCAAACACCAAATGAACCCTGTTGTGCTTCAATACTCTGTATAAATTCCTCTCTATCCTTTCCCTACACTTCTAATGCCCTTTCCCTGAACGTATTTATAGGGCTGTGACATCACAGGGCTGGCTGGCTGCTGATTGGTTGCACGCATGGCATTGAGGGTGATCCCACGTTCCCAGTGTTCCTTGCCCCATATCCTAACATGTGCAGCAGCCATTTTAGGAAAAATTGCGATTCATTAACACGAAGCGTGAGGAAATCCGGATTCGATGCGAATCGAATATTTCCTGAAATTCGGATCGAATTCCACTTTGTCAGCTTCGATTCGCTCATCTCTAATCACCATCTATCCTGATTAAGTATCCAACACCTTTGGCTGGGAAACAACCCCATATCATCAGGCTTCCTCCACCAAACTTGACAGTTCCTTCAATTTCTTGATCTGTTAGCGCCCTTTTACCTTGTTTCTTCCAAACCCATTTGCACCCATCAGAGCCCAGTCTATTGACTTTCGTCTCATTGCTCCAAATAACCTACTTGTTCACTTTTTGTACTTTTTTGAAAACTCAAGCCAATGCTTCTTATGGCGATAGCGATATTGAAGTCTAGGCTTTTTCACCTTTTTTCCAGACTTGTGTAACGTGCGTTGCACAATGCTTGCATGTTCATCTGTAATCTCACTTTTATGAAGCATACAAGCCCCCTCAACTGCAGTGTTTGTCACGCCAGAACTTATAGCCCTTGTGATCAGCCAACTTGTTGATTCTGATATTTACTTGAACGTCCACCTCTTGGCTTTTGAATGGATGGATGACTTCATTTTATATTCTTCCAACTGTCATGGCACTCATATGATGCAGTTTAGCAATTTTCTTGGCTGAGTGACCACTAACTATGAGCTAGTTGATGCTGTTTCTTTTTTCTTAGGATATCTTCTTCCTGGCTGATCCTCGATTTGATCCAGTGGCCTTTCGCTTGGGAATCAACCCAATAAAACACTGAGCTATTAGGGAATATGAGAACAGGCTGTAATTTGTAGTATACAAGAAGAAAAAGATTTTTCCACCACCAGGAGCAAAACAGTAACAATGCAGTTACATGACAAGAATCTGCATACTTAATCATATGCTAAATAGTTGCAAGTCAAAGTTATGTATGAGATAGCCAAGATGATTGTCTATAAAATGATGGTAGTCTCAGGTTCAAAGCTGTCGAGGATGGTGAGATATAGAAACAAAACCTTCATAGCACATAAAACGGAGAATACTAATAGCATATATAACAACTACTGTTGTCTCCAGATGAGTAATGAATAAAACCCTTTATAAGTCATGCTCTTACCACTAACACATGAATAAAGATATGCAGAAAAAGGTAAGAAAGCACTCAAAATAATAAAAGTTAATCAAAATTTATTGAAATCCTGATAAAATACATATAGAATAAATACAAGACAGAAACAACAATGCAGATAAGGTGTCAGCACATATAACAAGTGGGGCAAAGGCTGAAATATATAAATAAATCTGTTGAAATTCAGGTTGTGATAATGCACTACCAAGTATATAAACACATTAATATAAGAGATAGAGGTAATAAATCATAGCAAATGCATATAATATAGCACCTACATCAATTAACAATATATGAGACCATAATCTGTTTTGCAGAAAAAGGTGCATAGTACAAAATCATACAATACCCATATTGATGGTATAGCAAGTGCTTCAGAAAGAGCCTTCAGAAAGAGCCTCTGACCGCTGACAATACCCGACGCGCGTTACGGCTGGAAATGCCTTCATCTAGGGGTCTTCGTCTCCCCTAGACGAAGGCATTTCCAGCCGAAACGCGCGTCGAGTGTTGTCAGCGATCAGAGGCTCTTTCTGAAGCACTTGGTGAGATATATAGAGCCTGAAAGTCAAAAGTTCAAAACATTGTTACCCTTCTGCTTGTCAGTGTATGTAGATAGTCAGCTTTAGGCTCAATGATCATGGTTGCATTATGAATCCAGTTTTTATATATCCATAATAGCCATATACTTGTCCATACTGCTCCTCTATGTTTCTTAAAATTTTATTCTAAATTCACAGTGATTACTTATAAATTCATGAGAAAGATAATTATGGCATGTTCCATCAGATGTCATATTATAGAATTGCTTTTAGGGTTCAAAACGGTGTCTTGTGAAGTTCTAGGGGGTCTGTATGCCAATGTGATACACATTTTATGCCACTGTACAGGGTTGTTTATGTGCTGTGTTGAGTGCATAAACTCTTAACACTAGTACCTTCATATTATTTTGCATCTGTTATTCAATCCATATTCCACTGAATCTAAAAATAGAATGTAAGGAAAATATTATGCTTTTTAGTTTCAATAATTTTTTATTCAAAATTTTCAGAGAATAAAAGAGAGAACAGCATTGATATACAGTGCAGTATACATTTGACATATAATAGAGTATATTTCTTATCAAGTCACATTCTGTAAACCGTATATCACTGAAACAAATAAGAAAGATTATTTATAGAGTAAACAGTAACACTAACATTTTGGCACATTCATAGGGCTATCATGAATTATTCAGGGGAAATCTCACTGTATGGGACCTTTATTTATTCACGGGTTGTATGCTCATGCACATGGTATTCGACACACCCCTGCTGCGTCTTGCACTCCTTCCCTACTCCGTTTTTGACGGGGTTAGCAAGTTTGATATCCATCCCCATACCCACTGCTCCCCCCGCGATTGACCTTCTTGTGACAATTTAGGTTCCCTACATGGCGAATCGAGAGTGGGTCCACGCTTCCCACATTTTTTCAAAGCCATGAAAAGAGTTATTTCCTATTGCGATCACCCTTTCATAGGAGTATGTGTTGTTTATGGCTGAGACTAGAGCCGACAGTGTCGGAGGAGCCACCGTCCGCCATCTTTGCACCAACATTAATTTGGCTATAGTCAAGATTTTACAGATGAGTTGTTTATACCTGTTCAGCTCACCGGGAATCCCAAACAACAGGATAGCCATAGGTACGGCATAGGGGAGCTGAAGGCCAAACAGCTCCGAGAGCAACTCAAAGACTTGATCCCAGTAGCTGCGAATCTTGGAGCAGTTTCCCAGAATGTGGAGAAGTGTCCCTCTACTTCCACATCCTCTCCAACAATTCCCAGACACGGAAGGATATGCTAATTGTAATGTAGACGGGGTCCTATACCATCTTAAGATGATTTTCATGGCCGTCTCTATGTGGGTGCTGCATTTCAAAGACAAATGGATCAATCTAATTGTTTGTTGCCATTCGTCTGGGGTAATGGCTATCCCCAAGTCTCTCTCCCAACAGCGAAACGGGGTAGATCTAGTGAAGGTCGATATTTCATCCTTTTTTTCATATAAAAATCGCAGTCCCTTCATGTTGGTCGACAGCCAGGTAAAAAGTGAGTTATTATGGGGTATTGTCGTCGTAGGGTGTTTGGACACAAAGTGCCAGATTCAAAAGTATTTAAGGAAATCGCCAATATGAATCCCGTACTGTCGTCTTAGTTCCTCAAACGATACAGGCTGGTTAGAGTCAGAGTATAATTGAGAAATCTGCGTGATCCCCCTCGATTCCCAATCCGAGTCCTCTAAGTCACCAATCACCCAGGCCATCAATGATAAGGGCATTTCTGTAATATGAAAATACTTCGTAGGGTTTGCTTTCCCATGAAGTAGCTTCCATGCCGATAACGAGGCACACATGACCAGAGAGAAGGATCCAGGGGCCGAGATGTTCCAAAAGGACAACCATAGCGCATCTTCTAATTTTAGGGGGGATATAAATGCCTGCTCTATGTGCAGCCATGGAACCGAAGTATCCATTGATTTCCACCTTGCGCATTGAGTGACCAGTGATGCTATATAATAGTTCCTCACTACTGGTACCCCTAGTCCTCCTGCCTCCCGCTGTTTGAATAGAAAGCTTTTATTAATTCTAGGTCTGTTTCCATTCCATATTTATTTCGAGATCACCCTTTGTGTTGTTTCAAAGAAGGAAACAGGAATGAATATTGGGAGCGTGCGGAACAGGTATAAGAGTCTAGGCTATAGCAACATCTTAAAAGCAGCTACCCGTCCTATCCAGGAGATATCTGTTTTAGACATTCTCTCAGTTTCTTCTTGCAGTATTTTTAACATTGGGGTATAGTTACTTTTATAGAGGGACCCTGGGGACGCTGTCATCTGTATCCCCAAATATTGAACGCTGTCATCCCTCCAGTCAAAATTATAATTAGATTGCAAGTGTTGGAGCATGTGTTTGGGGAACATTCAGAGGCAGTGCCTGTGATTTGGCCATGTTTAATTTATAATACGATAATCGCCCGAAATCGTTAATAATATCCATAAGGCGAGGAATAGATGTTTGCGGTTTAGACAGAGTGAGAATAATATCATCAGCGTATAGTGATATAAGGTGAGTTTTGTCTCTTATGTCAATACCTCCCATTCCCAGATCTAATCTAAGTACTTGAGCTAATGGTTCTATAGAAAGAACAAATATCAGGGGCGACAGGGGGCATCCCTGTCTGGTCCCGTTTGTTATCAGGAAAGAATCTGATACTACTCCGTTGGTGAACACTCTCGCAGAAGGTGCAGAATATAACGCCCCAATCGCTCTTATAATAGCTCCAGAGAACCCCATATTTCTAAACACCAAGAAGGCATACGACCAGCAAATGCGATCGAACGCCTTCTCTGCGTCCAATGCGAGGATCACCGTTTCTTCCTTCTTAGAGTCAATGTGATGTATGAGGTTTAAGATGCGTCTAGTGTTATCGTATGACCGTCTCCCCTTAACAAACCCCACCTGATCATGATTTATTAAACTTGGAAGACAAGCTGCCAATCTATTCGCTATTAATTTGGCATAAATCTTTAAATCTGAGTTCAATAGCGATATGGGTCGGAAATTTTGGGGGTTGGTGGCGGGTTTGCCAGGCTTCGGCAGCGTAACTACCAGGGCTTCCTGATTCTCTTTTGGAATAGTGCCAGAATCAAGCACAGCCGTCAAAAATGCCAGCAGCGGGTTCATCAGGACTGGGAAGAAACATTTATAATAGTCATTAGTAAGGCCGTCAGGGCCTGGAGACTTGCGAGATGGCAGTGACTTAACAATGACCGACAACTCCGCCGAGGTAATAGGTGCATTCAAGGAGTCCAGCTGTGACTCAGTGAGTGTTGGTAGCTGAGCAGCTATAAGGAATTGCTCAATGTCATAGTTTGTTGGGGGGACCACAGAGGAGTCGTCTGCCAAGTTATATAGGCTTTTGTAGAAAGTTCTAAAGGCGTTAGCGATGCCCCTCGGGTCATAAATTTTGTAAGTACCGTCCTGACTGTGAATAAATGGGATTCTAGATTTCGCATGTTTTTGTTTCAGCTTAGATTCCAGGAGTTTGTCTGCCTTGTTAGATTGAGAATAGTACATAGCTCTAACCCTCTTCAGGTTTTTCTCATATTTATGCAGTAAGCAAGCGGTCAACTGATGACGTAATGCCATTAATTTCGCTGCATTTGAGGAAGAAGGAGATTGTTTGTTGCTAGTGTCAATAGTTCTTATCTGATGAAGCAATCGGTCTATTTCTGCCATTCTATTTTTCTTTTCGATATGCCCCAGTCGGCTAAACATTCCTCTAATAAAAGCTTTCTGAGAGTTCCACAGTATATCAGGGCCAGAGGCAGAGGGGGCATTAATTTGAAAGAATTCCTTCAAATCATTCTCTAACGTTGCTTTTAATTTTGGCTGTGACATTAAAGTTCATTACAACTCCATACATACGCTCTTGCGCATTCGTATTTTTCTGCTATAGACATGGTTATCGCTGCATGGTCCGACCATGTTATTTGTGAAATCTCAGATTTCTTAACAAGGGGAATGCTAGACTGCTCTATTAGGAATAAGTCTATTCGTGAGTAGCTATTATGCACAGTAGAATAATACGTATAATCTTTTTCGGTATTATGGAGAATACGCCAGACATCAAATAATTCGTGGCTCCATATAGCTTGCGAGAAAGAGGGGTGACGTGTCACCCTGCCAGAAGTGGTATCTACTAGCGGGTCTGGAGCCATATTAAAGTTTCCCATTAATATCAAACATCCCTGTTTCCTCTTTTCTACCGCCCTTACCAGTCTCCCCAGGAATGCCACTTGTTTCTTATTTGGGGCATAAACTGATACCAATGTGTAGGTGACATTGTTAAGAATGCATGACCCCCTAGATTATAGAGTATTATAGAGTATTATAAATCGCCCCCCCAGTCGGCATATTGCGACAATAATTGGAACGCTACTGAGTCTCTAATCCCAATCAATGTACCTCTACGCTTTGAGGAATAGTGAGCATGGAACACATGTGGATACGCTGGGTGTTGAACGCGATTAGCATCTGCCCTTAAAAGGTGTGTCTCTTGTATTGCAAGAATGTCACAGCTTTGAGCTCGGGCCTCACGCCATAAATTGGCTCTTTTCTGAGGGGAGTTCAAACCCCTAACATTCATGGACACAATTCTAAGTACCATAACGTACGTTTATAAATGCTATAAAAGTCTTACCACAACCAATTCTACCAGGGGGTGTCAAAGTTCGTATGAAGTGAAGTCGTCTCCACCCTTTGTATTCACTTTGCCCTATGTGCCGAAACCAAAGAAGAAACAAACCATGCAAGTTACAGAACCTATGGATAAACCATCTGAGCAATATCGAGAAAAAAACAAAAGGAACATGGTACAGCAGACCAGCAGCTGTCGTAATCCTGGGGGGATAAGTTCACCAACAGTGGGCATACGGAATCCAAGAAAAGGTGAGCCTCTAGCTGTGTAGCCCTTTAGGTGGACGTTTTCGGGTCTTCGCTTAGCGCCAACCATCAGACACTGGACCAGGTGTTTGTTTAGGAGGTGGATCGACAATCGAAATGTTCCATGTGGCTAGCAAGCTTTTTCCTTCCTCTAGAGTTTGATGATGTGTACTATATTGTCCCTAGAGATGATCACGCGGACCGGGAATCCCCATTTGTACAAGATATGGTGTTGGCGTAGAGCTGTGGTAATAGGGATGAACTGTCGCCTTGATTGTAGCGTCATGGTTGATAGGTCCGAGTAAATTGCTATTTTATGGTATGGTTCAGGTAAGCGACCCGCCTTCCTGGAAGTCGACAGAACCAGATCTTTAGTGCGATAGAAAATGAATCTTTGCTAGAACATCTCTAGGTATAGCTTCGTCTAAATGGGATGGTCTGGGAACTCTATGAGCTCTATCAATAGTTAAGTCCATCTCCGTGAGGTTCGGTAATAACGCTCGTATCAGATCCTGAAGGAATGCAGTTAAATTACTCATAGATACTGACTCTGGAATCCCTCTAAACTTTAGATTATTTCTTCTAGAACGGTTTTCTAAATCGGCTATTTTGGCTTTCAGAAAAGACACATCTCTCTCCACCTCATAGTGAGCATCTATAAGCGCATTGTGTTATGTCGCAAATTCCGCCATTTTGGATTCGACATGAACCGTACGGCTTTTCAGCTCTTTAATATCTCTATCTAGCGGTTTAACCATGAGAGACATATCTGTTGTTAGTGATTTACAGAAGGCCATAAGCATATTTTTCATGGAGGCCTCAGTAAGTAAATTCTCTATCGTAGGGATATCTGCAAAAAAATCAGTAGATAGAGAAGTAGTCTGTATCTTGCTGCTCACCTCCTCCTCCTGAGAGTCGATTTCCTGGAGCCTGGGTCTCTGCTTGACCAGACTAGCGGTAGGTGAGTAATTTGTCTCCAGGCTGGATTCAGCTATAGGCCCTGGAGCATCTTTTTGCGGAGGCCCGTGGTTTATGTAGGCCCCGGCCCACTGGGGAGAAGGCCCAGGCATCTCCTTGTCCACATCGTCCAGCAGCTGTGGTAGAGAAGGGGCCAACAGCGCTCTCCTTTGAGCGGAGAGCGTGAGCGTCTCCTCCGGAGGATCTCTAGAGGGAGTCGAGGCTCTAGAAGCCGCGTCCACGCGCGGGCCTTCGCCATTTTGTTCTTCCCCTCCCCCGTGGGGGAGGTAGAAGTCAGAAATCTTCAGCGGTTTCACCGCCGATTTCCGTTTTCGTGGCATCCCTGAAGGTAGGATACTTTTATGTGTCTAAATTAGATGCGGTTAGCCCCCAAGTATGTCGCTAAACCTGTCGCTTGTAGAGACTCAGGCCGAGAGCTCTGCAACTAAGCGGCCATTCCGTTCCACGCCTAGGCTCCGCCCCCAATATTATGCTTTTTGATGGACATGTCATATGCCTAATTCCATAAATTAAAATATACTAGGACTGGTATTGGTATACCATTGGTTGTTGGTATAATATATAATTACATGGTCAGGTTCTTTTCTCGTACAGATTTCCAAACTGGTCACACAGAAATTAATTTTATTTAATCCATTTTATACCTTAAAGAGGTTGTCAAGGAATTTTTTATTTATGGCCTATTCTCAGCTGGTCCCTGCACGGCTGTATGGGAGTATGTCCTACCTGTGTACTATATAGTGAACGAAGGTGGATCCAAATGGTTCCCTGTCTTGTATAATGGCCGAGCTCTGTTACTACAGCTCAGTTCCCATTGACTTCTGGACAACCCCATTAACTTATGGGAAAGTTTCCACAGAGCTTCATCTGCATGTTCCCTATAGCTCAGTCAAACCTTCTAATGCCATATTGTGAAAGACATTTAGAGAACATCTCTTAATCACATTGAATCCAAGCTACCCAGTGTAGATACAATACAATATCGATATGTTGCTGATTTCCACAGACAAATGTGATGTCCATTTCTAGCATATTTTTGGTTATAATTACAGGTCATGAAAAAAGGAATTGTCAAGCAGTACATGCATATCATTACCCACAGGTGTGCTTGGCTTTAATTAGCAGTTATTAGTGTCAGCACTAACTAATGAACTAATAATAAGAGACTATCCAGAGGACTTAGGTTCATGGTGACAGGACAAAGAAAGTTCAAGGAGAAGTTAAACAATAGATAAACCTGACCATTAATGGAATGTATATTAGTGATCCATGTGATTCATCCATGTTTACCATGTAGATAACCTTGTGGCAGGGATATATGGAGGATTCTGTTGGGGATGTCAGGAGGTACAATATTACATCCATCATTGCCAGTGCCATCATAACAAAGCCCCCCTGCTGTAACTGAACCAACAGTGTTGGAGGACTGGATCCCTAATCTTGTTACATGAGAGTTTAAAGAGAACCTTTCACCATCTCTAACTCCAACAGGTGAAGTTGTATTTTTTCTCTAGCTGTCAGGTGGGCAGTCCCATACTGACTGGCTTCTGTAGCCCATGACCTGAAAGTAGAGATTCTAATTAACATAATGTGAGCTAAAACTAACAGACTTTATTGCTTTTATATAGTTTAGCCTAGATAAAAAATTGTAACTGTGCTAGTAACAGTGGAGTGAAGTCTGATAAAGAATGCAAAGAGTTTGAATTGGTGGAGGAATGAAAGATCCTCTTTAGGCCGGGGTCCCACGTTGTGAAAATGCAGCGTTTTGTCCTGCAAAGAGGATGGGATTCTGGCTGATCCCATCCACACATTGCAGAAAAAAAAAATCCACAGTGGAAAAGCTGCATTTTCAAAAAATGCTTGTGTTTTTGAAAATCGCAACATGTCAATTATACCAGCGGAAATTCTGGCATGTTCCGTATAGGTATATTAAGAGCAGAAAGTACACAGAGTTCCTGTGAAAACTCCGCGTTTCTGCTGTGTTTTTGTCACAGTGGTTTTTAGCTGCACTTTGCTACGTGGGGCCTTAGTCTTGAAGTCTGTTATTTCAAAAATACCTCCCAATCCAATAATAGGGACCTATAATAGAAGCAGAAACATACCTTACTGGCCTACATAGAAATCATAGGTCACAGTTGGACACTACATTACAAATAAAAAGAAGGGCAAAGAAGTGCAATGTTTGTAGAAATAATGTATATTTTTCTTCATATTTCTAAGTAAATGCATGATAACCTCTGCATTGCTTCATCAGTTTCTGACCATATTAAATGCCTCTAAACAGCAGTATTATTGATTTGGAAAGCATTTTATATCTGACAGACTCCCTTTAACTTTATAACTCTCCATGGAAAACAACTATATTTTATTTCAGTGGTAGAACCCTCAAATATTCATGTCTCAATTGACTTAAAGGGATTTTCCAGGACTCAAATATTGATGAGCTACCTTCAGTATAGTCATCAATATCAGATCAGTAGGCATCCAACATTGGCACCACAACCAATCAGCTATTGGAAGAGGCTGTAGCATTTGGGTGGGCATTGCAGCTTTTTTACTTTTTACCAAGCACGGCAGTTTACATTGTATAGAAGGAATACTTGGTATTGCAGCTCAGCCCCTTTCACTTGAATTGGGCTAAGCCACAAACAGATCATGTGACTGAACATGATGTCTCATTTTTATGTGAATTATTAGTGGTGTTCACCCAAGCAACACTGCTGTTTCGAACAGCTGATCAGTGGGAGTGTTGTTTGTTTTGATGAGAGAAATTCCATTATAGGAAACCAGGAAGTACCCCTACACCCCCCAAAAAAGAATACTTTTCCTCTGTCACAATGCTTTTGGTGCTGGATAATGATATATGCATAGCTTCTACCCACAGCTAAGCATAAAAAAAATATTCAGTATTCTTAAATATATGTTTAATTAAAATAAATAGGTTTTTGGTGAAGGATGTCCTACCTTGCATTTTTTTGGAATTAACAGAGGAAATTCTTCAATATATCTCAAATTGAAAACAGAGCATTACATGACTTGTGTAATAAGTCTTATATTGTAGTCTGTGCCTCTAATAAAGGGGGATCAATCATGATTTTGGATAAGGTCCTGTATCACAGAGATAACTTGAATCTGACAAAAGTAATAATATATAAAAATTCTATGAAAGTGAACATATGAAAGTCAGACATTGCTTTTCAACCATGCTTCAACAGAATTTTTTGAAAAAGAAAACTCATGAAACAGGCCTGGACAGAAATAATGGTACCCTTAACGTAATATTTTGTTGCACAACCTTTTGAGGCAATCACTGCAATCAAATTATTCCTGTAACTGTCAATGAGACTTCTGCACCTCTCAACAGGTATTTTGGCCCACTCCTCATGAGCAAACTGCTCCAGTTGTCTCGGGTTTGATGGGTACCTTTTCTAGACGGCATGTTTCAGCTCCTTCCAAAGATGCTCAATAGGATTTAGGTCAGGGCTCATAGAAGGTCACTTCAGAATAGTCCAGTGTTTTCCTCTTAGCCATTCTTGGGTGTTTTTAGCTGTGTGTTTTGGGTCATTATCCTATTGCAAGACCCATGATCTGCGACTGAGACCAAGCTTTCTGACACTGGGCAGCACATTTCTCTCTAGAATCCCGTGATAGTCTTGAGATTTCATTGTACCCTGCACAGATTCAAGACACCCTGTGTCAGATGCAGCAAAGCAGCCCCAGAACATAACAGAGCCTCCTCCATGTTTCACAGTAGGGACAGTGTTCTTTTCAAGATATGCTTCATTTTTCCGTCTGTGAACATAGAGCTGTTGTGCCTTGCCAAAAATGTTGATTTTTGTCTCATCTGTCCATAGGACATTCTCCCAGAAGATTTGTGGCTTGTCAACAAGTAGTTTGGCAAATTCTAGTTTTGTCAGATTCAAGTTATTTCTGTGACCGTTGTGGGTTTTTCTTTCATTAAACGAGGGGTACCAACAATTTTCAACAATTTTGTGCACGTTTGTATATTGTTTATATTACAGGATGAATGCACTTATTACAGTTTATCTAGTGATCCTACAGAAGAGTTTCACCATTCTTTGATAGATGTATTACACTGGGGTACAGCTTTGAGCATATTATGAGAACGGGAGACTGTATATATGAATACATTCTTTTCCTTATTTTCATGCACTCCCCTAAATACCGAGAGACCGAATATCTCAGGGGCAGGAGCTCTTACTAAACACTTAGTATTTGGCAGGATTCATATCTCCAGCTTCTGATAAATAGGTGCCCAGGGTATCTTCAAGACACAAAGTTGGTATTGCAGATTATGAACGGGGCAGTATATATAAATATAATTTTAATAAATACTATAAACAAACAGTTTACATTACAACCTTCCTAGAGTATAAATGTGCATCAACTGTCTCTGTAAGAGTAAGAGGCACCCCTCAATTACCCAGAAACACCGCCTCGGGTAACCTTCAACCTCTAATGACTTTCAGCCTGAAACCCCATTAGGGACCCTAGCCCAACCAGGGGACTTCTCAGGTGTTATGACTCCACCACCAGATCTTCATACCTTGGATGAGATCCTACCAACACCACAACTAGGCCTCTCACCAATACCCCCCCCCCCCCCCCTGCCAACGAGCACACAATCCCAATACCATAAAATATGGGGCAGGTGGGTGGCCACAGCTTTCCCAGTAACAGCCTAGACTAACCCTAGACTGACCCCTGCTCACCTCTTAATACCTCTGACTCTTCCCCTTATTTTCCCGCTCAAACTCCACTTTTCTTTAACCCTTTTGTTCCCTAATCCTCTCCCCTGTCATGCTGGCCCCATCCCTTATTGTCTGAGGCCTTTTCTTAAGACACTAGAACATCTTTTGATTCAGTACACTAATTATTCTCAAGATCTCAGGCAATATTTACTTTTGGTCACCCGTTTTCTGCTTAAAAATATATATTTTTTCATTTGATGGGAAATATTATTTGCAGACACAGGGATGTCCCATGGGGGCATGCTTTTCTCCATCACAAGCAAATTAATATATGTTCTGGTGAGAGGAGTGTCGTTTGTACGCACATAAAAATCTGTATATCGCTCATATCTATTGGTATGGGCATTATATAGATGATGCTTTGTTCATTTGTTGCAGTTCAAGGGATGAGGCATGTAAATTTGTTTCATATTTGAATGAAAATCCACATAATTCAAAATTTACATTTCACATTGATGTTGACACTGTTTAATTTCTGGATTTACTGCACATTGAGGACATGATATCACAGTCTATATCTACCTGGATGTTTAGGAAAACTATTAGTGGCAATGTGATTTTACATGCCAGCAGAGAATCTTCCTTTCGGTGAATTCATTAGAGTCAGGAAGAGTTGCAGTAGTGACATGACTTTTAAAGAAGAAGCCGATTTGAGCACTCAGTGTCTTTTGAGAAGTTGGTATACTCCACAATGTTTGAATAGAGCTCGGTCAATTTCTTGTTAGAATACTAGGGAAAGTTTAGTGTTTGGTCCACTACAAATAAAAATGGCTATGCTCAGTCGAGGACACGAGAAGATAGGGAAACGGTAACGTTTAGCACTATATATAGTGCGGATTATTATGCAGTGACCAAGATTTACACATTTAGCGGTGTTAGATGAGGGGATAGTGAGGATTTTAAGGCAAGGCTGTTAATCAGGTATCTCCATCTGTTTTTACATCTACACTTAAAGAGTAACTAGCTTGCAATGGTGGAATCGCATAGATGTGGCAAGGGTCACTGTGATTTGTGTAAATACAAGAAGACCAATCAGGAGTTTTACTCTTTGCTGACTAATAAGCAATTTAACCCCTTCGCGACATTGGATGTAATAGTACGTCTCAGCCGCCAATGCCTTAAGGCAGCTGGATGTACTATTACGTCTCATGCTGGGTTCCCACTTAGTGTGTGAGCAGGTGACTTTCAGAGCTGGTGTTATCTGTAACTGACAGCTAATGCCCTGCTCCAGCACCCCTGGTTGGAGCTTAGCTCTTATTGTGGGTTTTAACCTCTTAGATGCTGACTGGGGCAGTATACTTACAGAGACCCTTTAGCTTCTAAAGGGTTTCTGTAAGTGTACTGCCTGCCATAACCCCCCCCCCCCCCCCATGATCCCATGGTGTGTGCCAATATGTATGATTAGTGCGACCCTGGGTCTGCCAGAGCCACATACCTGGTTGATCCTGCTGAGACAAGAGGACATCAGCCTATTGTAGTATATACTTCTGAACCAGTGAACCAGTGACCAGAAGATTGCTGGTTCCCCTAGTGGGACATCAAAAAACTGTAAAAAAAAAAAAAAAAAAAAAAAAGTGTTAAAAAAGTTAAAAGTGTTAAAAAAATGAATAAATGAATAAAGCCCCCAAATGCCTCTTTCCTATATAAAAAGAATCATGTTAAAAAAAAACTAAACATGTATCCATATTATTGAAAACAAATAATATTTGGTATCGCCTCATCCGTAACAACCTGTACAATAAAACTGAAACATTATCTCGGTCTCCCCTCGCTACCCTCCTCTGCTCTTCACTAGCTTAACGCCCCGATTACAGATGAGGAACTTGCTGACACCTTAAAAAGTCTCCTCCCGAATGGTAAAGCTCCGGGCCCTGGCGGCTTCACTTATTTATAGTATAAGACTTTTCAGCCCCTGCTCCTGCCTTACCTCCGGGACCTGTTTAACTCATTTCTGGACGGTGCTCCTATCCCCCAGTTGATGCTCCACTCCCGTATCACTTTAATCCCTAAACCGAATAAGGATCCCCAGAAGTGCTCCAATTATTGCCCCATAGCTCTCCTTAACTCAGATCTTAAACGTTTCACAAAAATTTTGGCCACTAGATTAAAAGCTTGGCTTCCCTCTCTTATCCACAAGGACCAGGTGGGCTTCGTCCCCTGCCGTCAGGGTGGCGACAACACCAGAAGGGCTGTGGATTTGATAGATGTTGCCGACCATACTGCCACTCCTGCCCTTCTCTTGAGTTTAGACGCTGAGAAGGTCTTTGATTGCCTGGATTGGTCCTTTATGTTTGCTACGCTTAGGAAGTTTGGCTTTTCAGGGGCCTTTTTTACGGCGGTTACGACGCTCTACTCATCCCCCTCTTCTGTGGTTAAGCTTCCACACGCCACCTCTTCGCCTTTCCCCATTTGTAACGGAACACGACAGGGTTGTCCTCTATCCCCCCTTATCTTCACCCTCTGTATTGAACCCCTAGCTTCCAAAATACGCTCCAATCCTGATATTATGAGTATTTCTGTGCATGACCGGGACTTTAAAGTCAGCCCACAGGTCACTCCCCAATCTCATGTTAACGTTGCGAGATTATGGCCATTTTTCTGGGTATAAGGTTAATGCTTCCAAAATGGAGGCTCTCCTTTTAAAGATCCCAGACCCTGCCCTCCAACTCCTCCGTCACAATTATGACTTCCAGTGGAAAACTCGTTCCCTTCGTTACCTGGGTGTCCTCCTCCTATGCTACTCTATACTTAGTCAACTATCCCCAACTATTTTGTGACCTTCACTCTCTCTTGGATAAGCGGCGTCCCTGACACATTTCCCTGATAGGGTGGATCACTGCCGTTAAAATGACACTCCTCCCTAAACTACTTCTTTGAAACCTTGCCCTCTCAGAACTTCGTTCTCTTCAAAAGGCTATCTTTCAATTTATTTGGAACGGAAAAAGACATCACATCCCACGCTCGGTTATGCTGGCTGGTAAGGCGGAGGGGGGTCTTGCAGTCCCACACCTGCTCCACTACTATTGGGTGACCCATTTACGTTATATTCTGTTTTGGGCATCGGCCCAGGCCTATACTAAATGGGTGGAGATAGAAAAGCTCTGGTTGGCTCCTATCCACCCCAATGCTTTCTTGTGGACCTGCTCACCCCCCCCTGCCTCCCACCTCTCTCCTAAGACCCATCCGCTTCACTAGAGCTATATGGAATACTTGTTATAAGCTTTTCCCCCTTGCCTCCTGCCTCCTGCCATTCCTCTATGATTTCTTTCCTGGGGGCTGGAAGCTAATATGATGCACCCCTGGAGCAGACTGGGTCTGTTCCACATTGCTGACCTGATTGACCCATCGACCTTGGAGCTCAGGCCCTTTGACTATTTTACCTCTAACTTGCACTTGCCATCCTCTGAGTGGCTTCATTATAGGCAGAAAGCCCATTTTATGACCACTTTATTTGGGGCCCCGCGGGTGTCCGTCCCTACCTACTTTGAGAAGATTTGCAAAGCCGGTACCTCTAAGAGGGGCTTGATATCAAATATCTATCGTATTCTCTCTTCCCCGGAGGGGCGGGCCCCCCTTGTCCACAAATACATGGTCAGGTGGTCGGAAGCTGTGGGTAAGCAGATCTCCCCGGCGCAATGGCAGATTATATGGTCTAGTGCTGCCAAATCGTCCACGCGCATCACGTTCCATGAAACTCAGTACAAGTTACTTATGTTTTGGTACCACACTCCGCTCCTCCTCCATACCCTGAATCCTAACATTCCCACGGACTGCTGGAGATGTCTGTCTGGGGAGGGGATGTTGCACCACATTTTTTGGACCTGCCCATTGATCTGCCCTTTTTGGACAGAGGTCAGGGTATTGACTGATGCGCTCTTTCTCCAGGTTGTCCCACTGGACCCTTTGG
The DNA here is from genome assembly GCA_947044405.1 of Leptodactylus fallax. Lineage (NCBI taxonomy): Eukaryota > Metazoa > Chordata > Amphibia > Anura > Leptodactylidae > Leptodactylus > Leptodactylus fallax. Next base: position 3,440,494 of record CAMRHE010000037.1, on the reverse strand, counting down.
TTTGCTTACTTAATTTACCCCCCCGACACCTTGGTGGAAAGGCCTCTAAACTTTTCCTATATCTCTGTACTGCTGCTAAAACGCTTGTGGCTCTTAATTTTAGAGTGTACATCCTCCCACTGCCCCTGCCCTTGTGGCTCGTGTCAAAGATGTGCGCAGCCTGGAATACCTCATTGCTATGCTCAACAACACTACAGCTGCCTTCTAGTCGGTCTGGTCCCCTTGGGATACTTACTGCACTCTCCATGGTCTCTGATCCCCCCCTCTACCTCCCTTTCCCCTTGTTGTCCCCCTCCCATGTACTTGTTTTGTTTTACGTCTTGTGTCCTGTTTGTATTTATTTGGTATGGTCCTTTTTTGCTTACCCGGCTTATGCTGTTTTTTACTGTATTTTGTGTCCTTGAATCTTTGTACAATTTAAAATCCAATAAAAATTACAGTTGGAAAAAAAAACTGAAACATACAGTACATGGTGAACACTGTGAAAAAGAAACTGGAAAAAACTCTGGAAGTAATGATTTTTCACCATCTCGTCTCACATATGTTATAAAAAGTCATCAAAAAGTCATATGTACCCCAAAATAGTACTATTAAAAAGTACAGCTAATCCCACAAAAAAAATAAGTCCTCACCCAACTCAGTCAATGGAAAAATAAAAATGTTATGGCTCTCAGAAGATGGTGATGCAAAAACAATTGATTTCTTTCCCCAAATGGATTTTTGTCCTGCAAAATTAGTAATGAAGAAAAAACTATGTAAATTAGGTATCGCCGTAATCATATCGACCCGCAGAATAAAGGTAACATGTTACTTATGCTGTACTCTGAATGGCAAAAAATTTAAAAGGTAATAAGCAATACAAAAATTTTTTTTTTTTTTCAATCCACCAATAAAGAGTTAATACAATTTAGTCAATAAATTATAGGCACAAAACAAGACCTCATATGGCTACATCACCACAAAAAAAAAAAATAAAAAAATATATATATAGCTTATACAATGTGACGACAAAACACCCCAAAACCACCACATCTTTAGGGCAAAACTGGCTGCATATGTCAGGGCACTCACAAGACTCCATAAGTGACCACAATTAGTTACCCCACAATCATAGGAGCTACTGGGAAAATAATAGGAAATTCTGAGTGCCCAATGTACTCAGCACAGCTTACATATTCACTTTTCACCATATGCTATGCATTTATGTCTGGGAAAACCAATGCCCACTATGGCCCTTGATAAATTCTTTGAGGGGTGCAGTTTTCAAAATGGGTTACTTCCTAGGGGATTCCACTTTATTGGTACGTCAGGTACTCTGCATACATGACATGGCATCCAAATAACAAAGTTCACTCTCTGCTTCAATTATACCTAAAGGGAAATCACCGGCATTTCCATAGGTATAATTGACAAGCTTCAATTTCCATAAACGCGACGGTTTTTCTGAAATGTGTGGATGGGATTTGCTGGAATCCCATCCACTTTGCAGGGACTGCCAAATCGTGGCATTTACGCCACATGGGGCCCTGGCCTAAATGATTAAAATACATACATTCATCAATTGTTCCACCACTCATATGGTGTATCTAGTGACATGCTCACTCTTCCACTTGAAATATATGGAAACTACATGCCAGTTGTTAAGTAAAAGAATAGGTGAATATCTATATGACATTGGTAATCCAACCAATCTGTCAGGGCTATCATAACACTTTGTGTTGTGCCATCAAGATGAGATAACTGTCAGTGTCTGGTATAGAGAAGGTTAAACCCACCAGTAGGGGTGGGTATTGGGAACGTGCTGTATGTCTCGGAGAAGTATTCTGGATTTTTTGTCTAGATACCAGATCTCCACAGAGAGACGGATTTGATGTATTTGCATTAAGGTTGAACGGATTTGCTGTGCCCTGGGTTAATATGTTTATTTATAATACTGTAATGCAATTTGTTGTGGTGTTTTACAGTTGGGAAAAAATTTATTTAGTCAGCCACCAATTGTGCAAGTTCTCCCTCTTAAAAAGATGGGAGAGGCCTGCAATTGACATCATAGGTAGACCTAAACTATGAGAGACAAAATGAGAAAACATATCTAGAAAATCACATTGTCTGATTTTTTAAAGAATTTATTTGCAAATTATGGTGGAAAATAAGTATTTGGTCACCTACAAACAAGCAAGATTTCTGGCTCTCACAGACCTGTAACTTCCTCTTTAAGAGGCTCCTCTGTCCTCCACTCATTACCTGTAGTAATGGCTCCTGTTTGACATTGTTATCAGTATAAAAGACACCTGTCCACAACCTCAAACAGTCACACTCCAAACTCCACTATGGTGAAGACCAAAGAGCTGTGGAAGGACACCAGAAACAAAATTGTAGACCTGCACCAGGCTGGGAAGACTGAATCTGCAATAGGCAAGCAGCTTGGTGTGAAGAAATCAACTGTGGGAGCAATAATTAGAAAATGGAAGACATACAAGACCACTGATAATCTCCCTCCATCAGGGGCTCCACGCAAGATCTCACCCCGTGGGGACAAAATGATCACAAGAACGGTGAGCAAAAGTCCCAGAACCACACGGGGGACCTAGTGAATGACCTGTAGAAAGCTGGGACTAACGTAACAAAGGCTACTGTCAGTAACACACTACGCCGCCAGGGACTCAGATCTTGCAGTGCCAGACGTGTCCCCCTGCTTAAGCCAGTACATATCCGGGCTCATCTGAAGTTTGCTAGAGAGTATTTGGATGTTCCAGAAGAGTATTGGGAGAATGTCATATGGTCAGATGAAACCAAAGTAGAACTGTTTGGTAGAAACACAACTCGTTGTGTTTGGAAGAGAGTGAATGCTGAGCTGCATCCAAAGAACCAGGGACCAGGACGACTGATCCATGTACATGAAAGAATGAATGGGGCCATGTATCGTGAGATTTTGAGTGCAAACCTCCTTCCATCAGCAAGGGCATTGAAGATGAAATGTGGCTGGGTCTTTCAGCATGACAATGATCCCAAGCACAACGCCAGGGCAACGAAGGAGTGGCTTCGTAAGAAGCATTTCAAGGTCCTGGAGTGGCCTACCCAGTCTCCAGATCTCAATCCCATAGAAAACCTTTGGAGGGAGTTGAAAGTCCGTGTTGCCCAGTGACAGCCCCAAAACATCACTGCTCTAGAGGAGATCTGCATGGAGGAATTTGCCAACATACCAACAACAGTGTGTGCCAACCTTGTGAAGACTTACAGAAAACGTTTGACCTCTGTCATTGCCAACAAAGGATATATAACAAAGTATTGAGATGAACTTTTGTTATTGACCAAATACTTATTTTCCACCATAATTTGCAAATAATTTTTTTTAAAAATCAGACAATGTGATTTTCTAGATATGTTTTCTCATTTTGTCTCACATAGTTGAGGTCTACCTATGATGTCAATTACAGGCCTCTCTCATCTTTTTAAGTGGGAGAACTTGCACAATTGGTGGCTGACTAAATACTTTTTTTTCCCCACTGTATATGCTGACATCATGTGTTTCAATTAAGGGCTGGATTCTCCACCTGGTGGGGATGGAGTTAGTGATATAAAGGTTTCAGTTGATTTAGTCCATAGTCAGACCGGCTAAGTTTTATTTTTGTAATGTGCTGGAGTTTTTTTTTACATTTTGGATCACAATTTTTTTTGGGGAATTACAGTACTAAATATCTGAGTATCATAGTAAAGTTTACTGTATGAAAATATAATGGTGCATATAGTAACAATTTGCCTTTACAGATATGACATAATAGCTTAAATTATAGTTAAATATCATCTGTCTAAGGGAGCAATTTGCTAGGAAATAATGACTCTTACATAGCATAAATAGCATTTCCAAACTATTGTTTACATTACAAAACTTATTCCACTACATTCAGAATATCACAATGGCTCAGGCCCTACATTGCAGAAATGCCAAGAGTGAATTGAGCAGAAAGTAGAAGTATAAGTACTTCCTATATATTTTCCATCACCTTTGTAGCCATTGGCTCAAAAAAATGCAGCAAAATCTGCAACAAAAAACTCTGCATTTTCGCAATATGGGCCTTAGACTATGACTAGTTCTGATTCTATAAATTTTTATTTTACATTTTGTAAATAAGTAGATAATATTCTGTACATTTACAATGTCTTGGGGCTAACAGTGGGGAAATAGTGTCATGGGAAACCTATGGTGGCTGCTGGTCTCTCCATTATCTGCCATGTTGGCTTTGACACCAGATCGTCTTACAATCTCTAGGGTGGCACAGTGATAAGGTGATCACACCCAATGCAATACAATGCAGGTGCACTTTGGGTAATAAGTGGTTTCTTTCTGCGAGTTGTGGGGACTAATGTCATGGGACAGTCTGTCTTGGCCTAAATACCACTAACTAGAGAGGTGAGGGTGTTTTCTGGAACACATCTCCATGACTCTACAGCTAACAACACACTGATCACAGCTAACAGGTCCAAACTGGCAGGGGGTTGTTAAGTTACCATCGAACTCCCTCCCCTTCACTATAGAGCAAATGCCACTCCTGCTTACACAGAATAACACAGTAATAAATGAGTGGCTGACTTCCTGCATAACGTTGAAAAAGTGCAATAAACATTATAAAGCATTATAAACAGTGGAAAATGCACAAAACATTACAGGTACAATCAAATACCACATTTTTCCATAAGGAGGAGAGTGATTGGTACATACAGTCATTAAATGGAACCTTTCAAGTTCTTGCAGATGTCAGCTTTGACATTACGCAGACGGGTGCCAGAGATATTGGTGCCTTTCGTTTCAGGACCAGTATACCTCCACTATCAGAAGGGCAGGCCTTACAGCCTAGCATCATTGCTGGTCTGTGAGAAACGGCCACTCTGGCAGCACACTTCCATAGCCAAGATTACAGACACCCCCGGAGCCATTAGCAAAGGGGGACATAACTTTGGGATGGGGGAACCAATAACTCCTGCAGTTTCAACTTTGTGCAGTAGTTGTGTGGATTTATATAGGCTGGTTCAGCTTTAAGAGTATATGTGTGCATATTCAGCTTTAGGAGTATATAGTGCCTAGTGTGTTACTGTAGGGAGGGAGGAGTTTAGGAATAGATGTAACTTCCTGTTTTATTCATCTCTTCCTCTTTCTTTCACCGCAAGGACTGGAGGAAACATGTCTGCAGAATCAGGGAGTATAATATTGGGGTTTATCACCTAACACCACACTGGTATGATCGCATTTACATTATACATCACTACTAGTTTAGTATCACCATTTTACATCATACTGTATATGCTGCAGTATTACCACAGGATTTATGCGGTCACAGAGTCCCCTCATGTATTTACCTCACACACTGCAGACACGGCTGATATATCATAGATTACTACTGTATAATGTAGAGTGTTCATGAGTCCTGGGGACTGAGGGTTCTCTATGATGGAGTTGGGAGGTCACATGTAATGGAGACACCTTGGTCCCATCTAAAAATAAACAGCTAACGCGTTTCCAAGCCGCTAAACTATCGCAGCTTATTCATCAGAGGTGTATAAGTTTGTTTTAACTGAAGAGCTAGAACATTCCCCCGCTCCCCTCTCGGCACTAATACACCGGCGCGAGTGAGAGCGGAGGTATGCAGCCTTTTATGGCAGGTGAACCGCCCACCACACTTCTCTAGCAACCAATCAATTGGCAGAATTCCAAACCTGTCTCCAACTAACAAAACCCACGTCACAGCGGGCCCATTGCGCATGCGCGAGTGACAACCAATCGCGCAGTGTTCATAAGATGACATCATCAGGCCACACCTCCTTCTGACATTGTAAGCAGAACGGCACTGTCAAAATATTACAGGGACATCTCTACAGAATAGCTACAGTAAAACTCAACAATCAGATAAGTAACGGGGCAAAAATCAATGAAGGAAAGGTAAATATGGCAAAATCACAGTACAAGATCAGAATTATCACCTAAACATGGCGTGATGTATAGCAAACAAAACCATGTCTTAGAGTTATGATGCAAATAGATTACAAGAAAATTAAAATGTAATATACATCAAATACAGTCTGCCTTAGAGACCAAAAGTATCCAACAAAGCAATATACATACAAAGGCGCATCTCAATTCTAAGTGTATATCAAACACCCTCAGTTCGAAACAGCAAGTATCAATGACCGAGACATTCACTGAAAAACAACTCAAATGAAGCAGGCATAACTGATAGCTTCGTTTAGACTATATGGTCTTATATTTTTCAAGATAAAGGTCCAACGTGCCTCTTGCTGTAGTACTTTGCGATCAAAATCACCTCCTCTTAATAAGGGGGACACCAGTTCTATGCCCTGGAATTTAATATGTAAACTATCACCATCATGTTTTTCCCAAATATGTTTGGTAATTGGAGTATCATCCTGTCTAAGAATATTATTAACATGATCCAAAATTCTCCTGCAGAGCTCTCGAATCGTCTTTCCAACGTATTGTGCTCCGCAGGAGCATGTCATTAAGTATATCACTCCCCGAGATCTACAGTTCACAAAACCCCGGTTTGAATATTGTTTTCCAGTAGATGAACTAGAAAATGTCTTACTGACATTAATTAACTTACACGCCTTACATGCGCCACAGTGGTGTGTACCAATTAAATTCCTGGCTTGACGTTGTAGCCAAGTACTCTGATCAGTTGGCTTTAAATAGCTATGTACCAGCTTATCCTTTATGTTAGGTCCCCTGCGATAAGTGACAGATGGAAACTCACTAAGAGTGGGACCAATATGTGGATCAGTCCGCAAAATTCCCCAATACTGTTCTATGACATTTCTTACTTCCATGTGGGCTCTATCATATGTGCCTATAATTCTGAAGCCTTCTGATTGTTGTTTAACCTTAGGTTGCAATAGTGAAGTTCGTTCAGAGGATGTGACATGTTGATAAGCTCTATTTAAAACCCCATCAGGGTACCCCCTCTTTTTGAATCTTAACCGCAAGTCACTAGCAGCATTTTGATAATCAGAGAAATAGGAATAGTTCCTCCGTAAATGGAGGAACTGTCCCTTTGGAATTCCCTTACGGAGGGCACTAGGATGCCAACTATCCCATTTTAAAAGGGAGTTAGTGGCCGTCTCTTTTCTATAGATCATAGTACTAAGTCTTCCTCCCACAGATTTTTGAATTTTCAAATCAAGGAATGTTATAGTCATGTCATGAATTTCAGATGTAAAAAATAAGTCGAGCGTATTAATATTCAAGGCCTTTACGAACTCTGTGAATTGATCCCTGGTACCGCTCCACAGGATCAAAATATCATCGATAAATCTGATCCATAACAATATCAATGATGACCAAAGATCCATCTCATCCGAGAAGACCACCTCCTTCTCCCACCAGCCCAGATACAAATTTGCATAGGTAGGGGAACATGGGCTCCCCATAGCCACACCTCTGAGCTGGTGGAAGAAGTGGTGGTCAAAAGTAAACGTATTATGTCGCAAGACAAGCTGTAATAAATCAAGCACAAAATCATTATGGGCATAGAATTATGTGCATTATGTGCATCATGGGGTATGGAGCTGTAGAGGGCCTCCACATCCAAGCTAGACAACAAAAGTTCTGGGGGTACTGTTATATCCTCCAATCATGTAAAAGACCTCTGTGGTATCCTTCACGTAAGATGGTAAAGATACCACAAAAAGGTCTCAGGATTTCATCCATATACAAGGACACATTCTGTGTCATACTGTTTATCCCTGTGACTATTGGTCTCCCCTTTAAAGGGGTTAGACCCTTATGCACCTTCGGTATCGAACAGAATGTTGCATGAACTGGATGAATGGGCAACAGAAAGGTAAATTCATTATCACTAATCAATCATTCCTCTCTTGCTCTCAATAGGATATCTCTTAGTTCATTGAGATAGTCGCCAGTGGGATCAGAAGGAAGTTTCTCATAACAGTTAGTATCCTCCAATATTGTCCTTCACATTTTGATGTAACCTATTCAATCCATAATAACCAAATTTCCACCCTTATCAGCCGGTTTTATTATGATCGATTCATCTGACTCCAGATCTAAAAGTATCTTTTGTTCTCCAATAGTCAAGTTGGGACTGGAAGATAAATGTCTAGTATCTATTTTAGCCAATTGTTCAGAGACCACCTTTAAAAACGTATCAATGGCTGTGTCATCCGAGGTTGGAGGAAATTTTTTTGAGGGATTCCATAAGTTAGTTAAAGGTCCCTCCCCAAAATTTCTCTGACCTTCCTCCCATAAATCCTCCAAAAGCTGTAAATCTGGGAGGTCTTCCTCGGTCAAACCTAGAGTTTCACACTCTCTTTTATTATTCATTTTAAAGAACTTTTTCCATTTAAGACATCTGCAAAATAAATTCAAATCCTTAACCCAAGAAAATAAATCAAAAGAAGGGGTAGGCACAAATGATAAACCTTTCTTTAGGAAATTAACTTCCGCATCAGTTATACTTCGAGAGGATAAATTTACTATCTGCATATCATCACCGACTTCCCTTAAAGTCACTTTCTTGTCCGAAGCAAATAATCGGATATCGGGGGTCCTTGAAATAAAACCCCTTTCCCCCAATTAGGTTGAGTTCTACCCCTACTTCTACCCCTTCTAGGGGTCGATGGTGCAGAACTAGTGGATCTACCTGAATGCACACCTTTTCCTTTTCTACTATTTGATCTTGGATGTTCACCATCCGAACCCTCACATTCAGAGGAAGATGGTTCAGTTTCTCTATCACCCCTAAATAAATTTTTAGCCGAAAAGTCAAATACTTTGCCTTCTTTAAAATCAGATAAATCCCTTTTATACTGATAATGTTTTCTCTCTTTCACATAAGTTATAAATTGCTCAACTGTCTGTTGTAAAACCCCCTCCCTTCATTCATAATCTGTTATTGGAAAACTTCTTTACGGCTTCAATCTGCTCTTGCACTTGCTGATGGTTTGGTATACAGTAACAACCTGTTTTTGCCATTTCTTGACTGAATGTGGTTAATAGAATTTAATGTATTTATTTACTGATGTGTTTTCTTAATACTTTAGCTTAAATATAATCCTACACTATAGCTATTGCTGTGCATTATAATTTGCACTATTTAAAATAAATATATATTTATATATTTTTGTTTTATGGGTCCTTGAAGTTATGTATAATTTGGCCAGTAATGGGCAACCATCTCAGGTGTAGCCCAGTGCAGGAGTAACCATCAGAGGTATGGCCCCCTGGTGCGGAGGAGTAACCATCGGAGGTATGGCCCCCTGGTGTGGAGGGGTAACCATCGGAGGTATTGCCACCTGGTGTGGTAGAGGTAACCATCAGAGGTATGGACCACCTGGTTTAAGCAAGCCAACTATTCATTTTAAAAAGACCCTGTTAGTCCCTAGGGTCATGGCTATCAGTTTTCATATGCCTGCACAATAAATTGAGCCCTCCGAGCTGGTGGTGGCTACGGCTGGATGGAGAGAAAAACAAAGAAAAAAAAAGTGGGCATGTTTTTGATAAAAATCTATAGCTTCAAGGACCATTTCTGTTGACTTGTAATTTTTCTAAGTGAAGATATATGACCATTTATATTGACCAACACAAACCAACAGTGTGATACATCCATAGCTGCAGTAGAATGTCTATCGCAGCCAGCTAACGAATGGAGCCCAGCACTGCTTATCATGTAACCCCATGCTCTGCATGTAGGAGCTATAGTCCAGTAGATCCCTAGCAGAACAGGCAGCATCAGGATGGTGCTGGCCGATTGCCAGCAAAGTAGAGACATTTCAGCTTCAAATTTCGATCTGGACCCCCTTGGGTCGGTGTGTGTGCGGCTAAGGGTAAAGGTCATCAAGTGCTCTGAAAATGATTGAGAGATGACAGGAGAGGTTCTCTCAATGACTTCAAAGACTCCTGTAAATCAAGAAGATCATGGGCTTATTCTCATCATGCATCATTTAATGGCGTGTTTTACTCTTGATGTGGTTGGGACCCATCAAACAACAATGGTGAGGTTTTGCACTACAATAAGTGCTCTGTGGTTGCTATAGTATCTGGAGAAGCTGAAGCACAGCAAGTACTTTTCTTTTCCCTTCTTTATACTCTCTACTGTATGTCTTTCCTTGCAGTATAAGTGGGTATAGGGTTGCCAATGAATATAAATGGACAATTCTAGTTTTTAGTGGCAGAGGTATTCCTGAGGTGTTATCTCATACATACTATATACATCTATATCATTTGTTTACAGTTACCACAATAAGTGGGACCCCACATCACATAAGTGGGATGTATATACTTATATGAATAAATGGTTGCCAATTACTTGTTTGTGGTATGGCAGAATTCCCCTTGTATACGGGTTTATGGTAATTTCAGTATTATAATCTATTTCTCTTTACTAGTTTCTAATTACAGCCGTATCACTTTAGTTGCATTTTCAGTAACATTCATAGCTTAGTTGATCTGGTTTAACAATTTTCTTTATCCATCACTGGCTAAGTTATATCGTAGAGAAGATGGTATGGGACTTGCAGTATAAACATTTTCTAGAGGGCTATTGCATTCCTAATCAAATTGGTGGTGGTTGAGTCCATTTAAGGTGTCAAATGGCCTCTCCTGTGGTGGTTGAGGAGTCAGGTGGAAGTTGCAGGCAAGTTATTGTGGACTTATTTTAACTAATAGAGGAGGTTAAACCTTTATTGCTGTCTGGCTGGGTTCTGTATGTCAGACAGCTGGGGATCTCACAGTATTCGTGAATCCCAATGGTCTAGCACTTCACCTGACTCCTTCTGTGATTATTTTAGTTCTGTGATTTAAATAAACTATGGCCATTTTGACACCAAAATAAAGTGTTTTGTGCATTTATTCCAAAGTCAGTGTTTACTATAGTTTGGGTGGTTTTAGGAAGGAGTGAGGGTCCATCCCATATCCAAAAGTCAAGACACCCCCGGAGCCATTAGCAAAGGGGGACATGACTTTGGGATGGGGGGGAACCAATAACTCCTGCAGTTTCATCTTTGTGCAGTAGTTGTGTAGATTTATATAGGCTGGTTCAGCTTTAAGAGTATATGTGTGTATATTCAGCTTTAGGAGTATATACAGGGGCGCATCCAGTGGTGAACCTAGCCTCTTTGCTGCCTGAGGCAGACTATAGAAAGACGCCCCCCCCCCAAAAAAAAAAAAAAAAAAAATTGAGTTTCCATGCTACTAGTTTAACACACTGTTATCGTCGCACAATATACACAATATACAAAGTTATAAAACAGTTTTTAAGAATTCTTCTTCCTGTATTACTTTAGTATCAGATCAACAACACGGCATTAACAATGAAAGTAACTTCACACATCTGCTTGGTGGATGGACGAGCCCACATGGCCCCCGTTCTCTATAATAGGAGCGCTGCAGATAGCTGAGTACTGGACTTCAGGTATCTTCGGCACTCCCATCGAAGTAAATGAGAGCCACGCGGGTTCGTCCATCCACCAAGTGACACACCTATATAAATGGCTGCAGTCAGGCTGAATTCCCACCCAGTGGGGGGAAAAAACCCACTTCTCAGGTTTAGTGGGGGTCTCAGCAGACGACCCCCATCACTCAGGTATTTATCCTCTATCATTTAGGTGAATACAGGGCAGTAACATTTTGTGACTTACAGGTGACGTCTCTGACTAATCCATCACATTTCCCTTCTCTTCCCTTTGGACTGCCATGACCACTTCTTCCAGTTGTGACTTGTCTCTGTAAAGTTTGCAACACAGGCATCTTTGGCTCCTCACTTTTCCAGGCATCCAACCCACATTGTCCTCACCTACACAAAACCCCCATCCTGCTGCTACCCCCAATTATAAAATATATGAAATAACCCCCCATAATGAAAAATACCCCCAAATGCATCTTTATATTAATAACGACCGTGTGTACCCTGTATAAATAGTGCCCCTTATTAATAATGCCCCAGGTGTTAACTAATTAAAAGGTTTTCCAGGTCATTAATAAACTAATCAGTAGGGCTCAAAAACCCAGGACCCCCACTGATCAGCTGTTTGAATGGTACCTGTGTAAGCGCCATGACCGCTTCTCTGTTTACATAGTGTCATTCATCTCATAGCGGCCATGTAATGTAACTACAGCCTCGTCCTGTACATGTCTACAGTATGTGACAAGGCTGGAATTACATCACACGGCCACTAAACAGACAGCGTATAATATAAACAGGCGCCATAGCCCTTGCTTATAGCTCCCCATCTACACACACTATAATGTTCCACAGCAGCCCCTGCACACAGTATTAATAATAATAATAATAATAGTCCTTTAATAGTCCCACAGTGGGGAAATTCAGTGTGTTACAGCAGCAAAGATAAGATAAGCAGATACAAATACAAATACAACATGTACAGGAATGTTCCAAGGTGAGAGGCATTACATTAATAGCAGACAGACAGATAGGAAGTAGCAGGGGGGGGGGGATTTAACAGGCAGAGAGATAGTTCTCTGTATGTAATGATCTCCGCTTAGGTCGGTGTTGGTTGTATAGCCTAACCGCGGTGGGGAGGAAAGACTTCCGATAGCGCTCCTTCTCACACCTAGAGTGGAGCAGTCGGTCACTGACAGTACTGCCCAGCGCAATCACAGTCTCATGCATAGGATGGGAGTTATTCTCCCGCATGGAGCTCACCACGGACAGTATCCTTCTGTCACCCACCACCTGCACTGGGTCCAGTGGGATCCCCAGGACAGAGCTGGCCCTTCTAATCAGCTTGTCAAGTTTATTTCTGTCCCTGGTTGATATACTGCTCCCCCAGCAGGCCACTCCAAAGAAGATGGCTGATGCCACTACCGAGTTGAAGAAAGTCCTAAGAAGTGCCCCCCGGATTCCAAAGGCTCTCAGCTTCCTAAGCAGGTAGAGCCTGCTGTGGCCCTTCCTGTACAGGGCCTCCATATGATCTGCCCAGTCCAGCTTATTATTAAGGAGCAGACCCAGGTACTTATAGGTGTTCACAATCTCGATGCCTGTCCCCAGGATGTCCACTGGTTTTGGAGGGCATCTGCCTTTACGGAAGTCTACCACCATCTCCTTGGTCTTCCCCGCGTTAATCTTCAGGTGGTTCCGGTGGCACCAGTCCACAAAAAAACGGTTCAGTTCTCTGTACTCCTTGTCATCATCGTCTGTGATGAGGCCTACTATTGCAGAGTCGTCAGAATACTTCTGTAGGTAGCAGCTGGATGAGTTGCACCTAAAATCAGCAGTGTACAGTGTGAAGAGGAAAGGGGCGAGAACCGTACCCTGAGGTGCCCCCGTATTACAGATCACGGTACCTGACACACAGTCTTGGGCTCTCACGTATTGAGGTCGATTTGTGAGGTAGTGTAGGATCCAGTTGGAGAGGTGGTGGTCCACTCCAGCAAGGCCCAGCTTGTCTCTCAGTAACCTGGGCTGTATGGTGTTAAAAGCACTGGAGAAATCAAAGAACATTATTCTCACCGTGTTCCCTGGTTTTTCCAGGTGAGACAGAGCCCTGTGCAGAAGGTGGATGATGGCATCATCTACCCCAATGCCCGGTCGATAAGCAAACTGGAGAGGGTCCATAGCGGGGCTCACTAGAGGGCGAAGATGTGTGAGAACCAATCTCTCTAAGATCTTCATCAAGTGGGATGTCAGTGCTACAGGTCTGTAGTCGTTGAGGTCCATAGGGTGAGGTTTCTTTGGAACTGGTACCACACAAGAAGATTTCCATAATTCAGGGACTATTTCCTGCCTCAGGCTCATATTATACATATATGTAATTATACCACACAGCTGGTCCCCACAAGTCTTAATTAGCCTTGCACTGATGTCATCTGGCCCTGCGGCTTTCCTCGCCTTGATCTTTTTCATCTCCTTCCTCACCTGGGCCCGTGTGAAGGTCAGACTGTGGTCAGATAAAGACAGATTTCTGGATTTTCTGGTCTGTTGGGAAGTAGCCACATGGGGTGAATGGGGTGAAGTCATTGTGGTGAGGGGAGCTGAAGGACATTCTGTGGTGGGAGGAGCTGGTGTGTGATCAAATCTGTTGAAGAATAGGTTTAGTTCATTAAGCCAGTTAACATCTGCCTCAATCTGGCAGACCGACTGTTTATGACCCGAAATTGACTTAAGCCCCTCCCAGACCCCCCCTTATGTCTTTTCTTTCCATTTGCTTTTCCATTTTTTCCTTATAACTGGCTTTTCCTTGCCTGATTAGATGCCTCAGCTCCTTTTGTACTTCCCTCAACCCCTCCTTATCTCTTGTCCTGAATGCCATCTTTTTCTCCTTAAGTAGTGTTTTTATATCAGCGTTAATCCATGGTTTGTTGCTGGAGAAGCACCTCACCACTTTTGTGGGTACTGTGTTGTCCACACAAAAATTTATGTAGTCCGTTATGCAGTGTGTGAGTCCTTCTATATCTTCTCCATACGAATCCTGCAAAACTTCCCATGCGGTTGTGTCAAAACAATCCCTCAGAGCCTCACCACTCTCCTCGGACCATATCCTCACTGTGCGGGTGACAGCTGGTTCTCTACGTACAAGTGGCTTGTACACAGGTCGGAGATGTACTAGGTTGTGATCCGATCTTCCCAGGGGCGGTAGGGCTGATGAGTTATATGCCTCCCTCACGTTGGCAAAGAACAAGTCCAGTGTTTTGTTGTCTCTTGTGTGGCAGGTTACATACTGTGTGAAACTGGGAAGTGTGGATGATGGAGAGGCATGGTTGAAATCGCGAGACACAAGAAGGAGGGCCTGGGGGTGCTGAGACTGTAACTGGCTCAGCGTGGCTTGTAGGACCTCGCAGGCAGCGTCAGCTTTCGCAGAGGGGGGGACATATGCAGCTATCACGATGACATGTGATAGTTCCCTTGGTAGATAGAAAGGTCTCATGCTCACAGCTAATAGTTCAATGTCCTTACAGCAAGTTTGCTCCTTAATCACAATGTGTCTAGGATTGCACCATCTATTATTCACAAACATTGAACAAACATTCACAAACATTGAACAAACATTCACAAACATTACACAGTATTATGGCCCGCAGCGGCCCCTGCACACTGTATTATGCCTCGCAGCGGCCCCTGCACACGGTATTATGCTCCATAGTGGCCACTGCACACGGTATTATGCTCCATAGTGGCCCCTGAACACGGTATTATGCTCCATAGTGGCCACTGCATACGGTATTATGTTCCACAGCAACTCCTGCAAACAGTTTTATGCTCCCTAGTGGCCCCTGCACACAGTATTATACCCCATATTGGCCCCTGCACACGGTATTATGCTCCATATTGGCCCCTACACACGGTATTATGCTCCACAGTGGCCCCTGCACACGGTATTATGCTCCATAGTGGCCCCTGCACTGGTATTATGCTCCATAGTGGCCCCTGCACTTGTATTATGCTCCATAGTGGCCCCTGCACTTATATTATGCTCCATAGTGGCCCCTGCACACGGTATTATGCTCTATAGTGGCCCCTGCACTCGGTATTATACTCCATAGTGGCCCCTGCACTCGGTATTATGCTCCATAGTGGCCGCTGCACAGGGTATTATGCTCTACAGTGGCCCCTGCACATGGTATTATGCCCCATAGTGGGCCACCCATGAACTATTATTATACTCTGTTGGTCTTTGCAGACCCCAGAGTATAATGATTGGAGACCCAGGGAAGGATACAAACATAAAAACTAGTGTTACTTACCTATCCTGGACACCGGTGCACTCCATGCAGCTTTCGGCCCTGTTTAATTGCGCACAGACGTCACGTGATCAGGCCGGCGACGCGACCTGATAACATCACCAGAGGCCTCAAGCCTGCTCGGAGTAACATCGGATTGCAGGAGGTAACATTGGTTTTTATGTTCCCTCACCTCCCCTGGATCTCTGATTATTATACTCCGGGGTCTGAAAAGGAGTATAATAATAGTAGTATTTGAGGCCCGCGGCCTCACTTACCGATGCCCGCAGCTGCTCACAGTGGCATCCACTTTCCTTTCTGCGTCCCATAGCAGAAGGGGAAGCGGAGGCGGCCACGAGCAGACACAGGGTAGGTAAATAATTAGGTCGTTACCTGCCGGGGATACTCCAGCAGGTTACGGCCTATTTATATATAAAAAAAGTTATCCTCACCTACCTGCGATTCCTTGATGCAGCAGCCGCACTTCGCCTCATTAGCGGTGCGCCCCTGGGAGCACCTCTAATGAGGCGAGGTGAGGCGGCTGCCTCAGGCGGCAATGTTCTCACTGCTTGGAGGGGCAGCATATTTACTATTTTTTTTTAACCTAAACCAGCCCAAGACAGGCCGCTCTGAAAACAAACTGAGCAGCACCTGTCCTGGGCTGGCTTCGGAGATGTCTGTAACTTGGCGCTGGCAGCGATGCTATGACATCATAGCGCCTCCTGCACTGAGACACAGACGTCCGATGCGCAGGTGAAGAAGAGAAGGCGGCGGCTCCATCAAGGCATCGCAGGTACGTGATGACTTTTTTTTTTAATAGACCTTTACCTACAGGAGTAATCCCAGCAGGTAACGGCCTATTTACTTACCTATCCCCCATCCTGCTCATGGCCGGGGAAGCTCAAGCGGCTGTGAGCAGGAGCAGGGATTGGTAAGTGAGGCCAAATACTAATATTATTATACTTCGGGTCTTTTCAGGCCCCAGAGTATAATAATCGGAGGCCCAGGGAAGGTGAGGGAACATTAAAATCAATGTTACTCACCTCTCTGGCGATCCGATGTTACTTCCAGCAGGCTTCGGCCTTCACGTGAGCCAGGCTGATGCCGGCCTTGGCCCACGTGACTTATGTGCGACATTGAAGAGAGTCTAAAGCAGGGAGTGCACCGAAGAGCGAAGGATAGGTAAGTAACAGTGTTTTTTATGTTTGTCACCTCCCCGAATCTCTGATCATTATACTCTGGGGTCTGAAAAGACCCCAGAGTATAATAATAGTTCATGGGTGGGCCACTTTGTATCATAATAGAGTGTGCAGGGGCCACTGTGGAGCATAATAGAGTGTGCAGGGACCACTATGGCGCATAATACCGTGTGCAGGGGCCACTGTGGAGCATTATAGAGTGTGCAGGGGCCGCTGTGGGTCGTAATAGAGTGTGCAGGGGCCGCTGTGGGTCATAATAGAGTGTGCTGGGGCCGCTGTGGGTCATAATGGAGTGTGCAAGGGTCTCTGTGGGGCATAATACCGCGTGCAGGGGCCTCTGTGGGGCACAATACCACGTGCAGGTGCTGCTGTGGGCCATAATAGAGTGTGCAGGGGCCGCTGTGGGGCATAATATCGCATGCAAGGGCCACTCTGGGGCTTAATAGAGTGTGCAGAGGCCACTATGGAGCATAATACTGTGTGCAGGGGCCGCTGTGGGGTATTATATAGTGTGCAGGGGCCGCTGTGGGTCATAATAGAGTGTGCAGGGGCTGCTGTAGGTCATAATAGAGTGTGCTGGGGCCTCTGAGGATCGTAATAGTGTGTACAGGGGCCGCTGTGGGGCATAATTGTGTGTGCAGGGGCCACTGTGGGCCATAATACCGCGTACAGGGACTGCTGTGGGCCATAATACCACGTGCAGGGGCCACTGTGGGCCATAATACCATGTGCAGGGGCCGCTGTGGGCCATAATACCGCGTGCAGGGGCCGCTGTGGACCATAATACCGTGTGCAGGGGCTGCTGTGGAACATTATAGTGTGTGTAAATGGGGCGTTATACTGTGTGTGGGCCAGGAAAGGGGGTGCTATGCTGTGGGGGGGCCCAGTCTTTGCTAGTTACGCCCCTGATAAGGGGTTGAAGGGGCTTATTATATAAGTGGGCTTTAGGAAATTAAGAGGTATTATTTATATAAGGGCATTATTAATACAAGGGGGGTTATTTATATAAGGGGCCATTAGGGAGCATCATATATATAAGGGGGTGGTCATTTATATAAGCGTTCATTATGGGACATCAATTATATAAGGGGGCATCATTCATTTACGTATATAAAGGGTCATTAGGGGAGCAGTATTTATGTCAGGGGGAATTAGGGGCATAATCTTAGGGGGCAATTAATTAAAGGGCTTGTCCAGGATAACCACTTTATTAATATGAGACTGGGGAAAGTGATTAAAAAAAAAAAACACCTACTCACCTGTCCCTCGTGCTCTGATGTCTCCCACTGCGGTCTGGTTCTGCTGCTCCGGTGTTTTCTTCTGCCTCACATGACTGCTGAGGTCGCTGACATGGGACGTCACAGTGCTGTGGGGAAGAAAACACCGGAACAGCAGGACTGGAACGCACTGGAAGACACCGGAGAACCTTCCATAGCCTCATATTAAAAAAGTGGTTATCCTGGACAACCCGTTTAAGGTGGCACTTGGGCTTTAATAAAGGGACTTTTCAGCTCCCCTGGATCAGCAGTTTGAAGGGGCTATGGCGCATGTTTATATCATATGCTGTCTGTTTATAGTGACCATGTGATGTAATTACAACCTTGTCACATAGACGTGTATAGGACGAGGCTGTAGTTACATTACATAGCCGCTATGAGATTAATGACACTATGTAAACAGAGACGGGGTCAAAGAGCTTACACAGGTACCACGGTTCATTCAAACAGCTGATCAGTAGGAGTCCTGAGCCCCACTGATTATTTTATTAATGACCTGGAAAACCTTTTAATTAGGAAACCTATGGGGCATTAATAAGGGGCACTATTTATACAAGGTACACACGGCCATTATTAATATAAAGATGCACTTGGGAGTATTATTCGTTATGGGGGGTTATATGATATATTTTATAATTGGGGTAGCTGCAGGATGGGTGTGCAGGTGAGGACAATGTGGATCAGGTGCCTGGAAAAGTGAGGAGCCAAAGATGTCTGTGTTGCAAACTTTGCAGAGACAAGTCACAGCTGGAAGAAGTGGTCATGGCGGTCCAAAGGGAAGAGAAGGGAAGTCCAGTACTCAGGTATCTGCGGTGCTCCTATTATAGAGAATGGGGGCCACGTGGGCTCGTCCATCCAGCAAGCAGAAGATGTGTGAAGTTACTTTCATTATTAATGTTGTTGATCTGATACTGAAGTAATACAGGAAGAAGAATTCTTAAAAACTGTTTTATAACTTTGTGTATTGTGTATGTTTATTGTGCGGTGATAGCAGCGTGTGAAGCTAATAGCATGGAAACGCAATTTTTTTTTTTTTTTTTTTTTTTGGGGGGGGGCGTCTTTCTATAGTCCGCCTCAGGCAGCAAAGAGGCTAGGTTCACCACTGAGTATATAGTGCCTAGTGTGTTACTGTAGTTAGGGAGGAGTTTAGGAATAGATGTAACTTCCTGTCTTATTCATCTCTTCATCTTTCTCACCGCAAGGACTGGAGGAAACATTTCCCTCCCATTCCAGAATATAGCACAAATAGATATACTTTTCCTAACATCAAAATAGATTTTTTTTTTTATAAAAGAATGTGCAATAAACATTTAAGAACCTAAAATGTCTAATCACACTACAGGGTAATGTAGTATCACTAGAGCACTTTATTATAATATTATAATAAAGTAGCGTGATCAGCTATCATTAAGGTAAAGACTGGATTCAGGACTTGTCAGGATTTTATGAATAGAGTAAAATATATCTGTCATAAAAACAATGATGATTCAGTTACACTCAATGAAATTCTGCTAAAACACTGCAGAAAGCCATTAATAACTGTGACAATATTATGTGTGCAGATGTGAAAAAAAATTTAAAAAAGATATTTACTTGAGTTAAATAGATAAGTCATTTAACTTTTGCCCCTGGTTATTTATATTTCTAGATTTGACATGTGTGTTACTATAGTTTTTTTTTTTTGTTCATTTATTTTTATGTTTGGTAATATATACAGAATAAAATACATGACCACAATTTCTGAATGATGGGAATTTCTGCAAAGCCTGACAAACACTCTGTAGGATGGGATCTTTTCAGCAGGGCAGTTATCACGTAGCTGGAAGGTTGACCTCAGTCATCAGTTCTTTTGTTTAGAACATTTTAATAAAAAAGTTTCCAATGTCATGGCAGGTATTCTCCTTTTCCTGGAAATGACACTCTCACTCCCCAATTTACAGATTTATTTTAACTTATGAATACCTTTGAACTTGCCTTCGTCACATATGTCCTTTCTTGCCTTCCCATGCACTTATGATTCCCAGATATTTTATGATTGTAGGAAGCAGAAAATGATCTGGTTGAGCAAAGTAAGATCAATGTTAATCTTTTTATTTTTTTTATCTGCAGTCTCATTGTTATATATTGTGTGGTTTTAATCAGGTTTCTCATGCAATGCAACTGCCAAGTTAATACCTCATTCACAGTTCAGTATTATTGGTATATTTCATAATTTTTTTTAAAGCCTTAGTCATAAGCTTATTCAAAAAAAGAAATGAAATGTGAATTTTATATGACAAATGTGTCTGGGCTCCACTCTTGGTTTTGGTTTAAAGATTAACTGTCACACAGGGGCAGAAGTACTCGGTCAAGTGCTGTACCCCTTCAGCTATGATCAGCTTTCATTGGGCTATAAGCCTGTCTTCATCTGCCAAAAAAAACTGATGAAAGTTGATCATAGCCAAAGGGAACAAATCTCTGCTAAGTTGTTATGCCGCTTTGTATTAGAGATCTGTCTCAGGGGTCTCAGCAACCTAATTAAACTTTTGACAAATCACTATGGCATATTAGAAGTTATATCATATACAGCAATTCAAAAAGGACATACCCCTATATGGGGAAAAAAACTGGGTACCACCCATCTAATATTACACAGACCAGCAAAGGATGTAGTTAAAAATTAGATTTTATTCATTACTGTTAAAATGGCCAAATAACACAGTGAAAAACAAATAGTGTGATCAACCCTTAAATGGGTTTTCTGGGCAAAAAAATATTTTTTTAAAAAGGTCTGTTAGTGCTATTAATGGGTTAATAAGTATACCCATATACCTTTAGCAGTGTTTTGAGTGATTTCTGGGTTTCCCTGTGAGCTCCTGGCATCTTCTGCATTTGTTTACATGATGTAGCTTCCTGCTGTGTAGCTTCCTGTGTAGCTTCCACACTACCTCCCTCTCACTGCCCCCCGTCTCTCACTCCATTACACCCCCTCCCTGTCTCCCTAGCTATCCTGCCCACTACTTGCCTTTCCCAACTAACTCAGTTCACCCCCCACCGCATCATACTTACCTGTCTTCCTCTATGGGAACGGCTCCTCCTTTTCTTTCACTGTGCGCAGGACGGAGATGCCTCTTTTACTCTCTGCTAGCATGTGCACAGACCGAAAGTGCCTCTGATGCCTGCACAGTAGAGATGGAGTGCACATCCAGACTGAACAAGCGCTAGCAGAGAGGAAAAGGGGAGGAGCCATTCCAGGAGAGGAATACACGTAAGTATGATGGGGTTGGGGGGGAGTAATGGTGACATTCCGTTTCGGAAATGGAACGTCACCGGATTATCAGAAAGTGTGCCTGGGGTGGTCACAAGACCACACTAGGAATATGGGTAATTATAGATTTTTTTTAATATAAGTAAATTAGAAGTTCTTCCCGGACAACCCCTTTAATACTCACAGATACAAATGGTTAAGTTTCCAAATTACCTCACATGGGAAGCATTTTGCAGTACTCCCCAGCTACCGGTTTCATATGGCTATGGATAACTAACTTTGCAGTCTCTAAAAAATGGAAAGGTCTTGCCAGTGTTCTGATTAGTAGTACATGCTTATGGTAATGCCTCAGGACTCTTTTACTGGTTCACCCCAATCCATCATTTAGGCGTAGGTAAGTTTGTGTTTCTCTCCTTGTCCTGGGACTTTAATGACCCTGGCATCCCAGACCTCCCAACCTTACAAGGCATACCATAAGGGGGTTATAATTGTTAAGTGGGCTTATTTATAAAGGGGGCTATTAGTGATAATGGGGACTATTATTTATAAGGGTAACTATTATTTATGAGGGGGCTATTATTAATAAGGGAGCAGTATTATTTTTACGGGGTGTCTGTTACTGATAAGGGGGAATATTACTGATACAGGGCACTATCTATCATTTATAAGGGAGCTATTACTGATAAGGTGTAATATTATTTATAAGCAGGGACTATTATTTATAAGGAGGTGCTATAATAACTGATGAATGGATGCAAATATCTATTAGTCAGTACAAAGGTGCTCATTTGACTTGTGTGTGGTAAAATGGGGCTTCTTATTACTTTTTTGTTGGCAGAAAGGAGACGTTATTATAGGGGTTGCCACTGCAAGATGATGGTGTTGTTTGCATATCAGCATTTGGGACCCCTTTTAATTTTGCCCAGGGCCCCACTTTGTCTAAAACCAGCCCTGTGTGTAGTAGAGAAAATGAGGGTAGGGGAGGGTCACTTCAAACAGCTATATCTCGGACATTATAAGACTTGCTTTTTGTGTCATATGAAAGAGGAGATTCTCTTCTTTCATGTGACACTAAGGCTACAGTGATATCTACATTATTTCCAGCGATATATACTATATGGATTTTTATATCATATACAGTACAGACCAAAAGTTTGGACACACCTTTTCATTCCAAGAGTTTTCTGTAATTTCATGACTATAAAAATTGTAAATTCACACTGAAGGCATCAAAACTATGAATTAACACACGTGGAATTATATACTTAACAAAAAAGTGTGAAACAACTGAAAATATGTCTTATATTCTAGGTTCTTCAAAGTAGCCACCTTTTGCTTTGATTACTGCTTTGCACACTCTTGGCATTCTCTTGATGAGCTTCAAGAGGTAGTCACCTGAAATGGTTTTCACTTCACAGGTGTGCCCTGTCAGGTTTAATAAGTGGGATTTCTTGCCTTATAAATGGGGTTGGGACCATCAGTTGTGTTGTTCAGAAGTCAGGTAGATACACAGCTGATAGTCCTACTGAATGGAGTGTTAGAATTTGTATTATGGAAAGAAAAAAGCAGCTAAGTAAAGAAAAACGAGTGGCCATCATTACTTTAAGAAATGAAGGTCAGTCAGTCCGAAAAATTGGGAAAACTTTGAAAGTGTCCCCAAGTGCAGTGGCCAAAACCATCAAGCGCTACAAAGAAACTGGCTCACATGAGGACCGCCCCAGGAAAGGAAGACCAAGAGTCACCTCTGCTGCGGAGGATAGTTGGACCATCATTTATTTTTCAACAGGACAATGACCCCAAACACACCTTCAGACTCTGTAAGGGCTATTTTACCAAGAAAGAGAGTGATGAGGTGCTACGCCAGATGACCTGGCCTCCACAGTCACCAGACCTGAACCCAATCGAGATGGTTTGGGGTGAGATGTACCGCAGAGTGAAGGCAAAAGGGCCAACAAGTGCTAAGCATCTCTGGGAACGCCTTCAAGACTGTTGGAAGACCATTTCAGGTGACTACCTCTTGAAGCTCATCAAGAGAATGCCAAGAGTGTGCAAAGCAGTAATCAAAGCAAAAGGTGGCTACTTTGAAGAACCTAGAATATAAGACATATTTTCAATTGTTTCACACTTTTTTGTTATGTATATAATTCCACGTGTTAATTCATAGTTTTGATGCCCTCAGTGTGAATCTACAATTTTTATAGTCATGAAAATACAGAAAACTCTTGGAATGAGAAGGTGTGTCCAAACTTTTGGTCTGTACTGTATATATTATACAGCTGCATATAAATATCCTAATCCCGACTGAGTTTTCAACCAGTGATATCTCTGGAAATAATTGAGATAGCACTGCAACCTTAGTGTCACATGAAAGAAGATCTCCTCTTTCATATGACATGAAAAGCAAGTTTGTACCTTTTATAATGTGGGAGATAACTGTTTGAAGTGACCTTCCCCTACCATTATTTTCTCTACTACACAGCCCCGTACTCTCATGCACAGTAACATTCAGTGACAGGAAGGAAAAGCTCTCAATACAGAAACAAGGCAAATAGTGAAAAATTGCAGAATTTAACAGAAATGATCCAAAATTTATTAACAAAGTATATTACAAAATTTATTAATGACACAAAAACTGAAAAATCAAAAGTTGTCCGAAAATTTAGTTACACTTTATTCTCTTTGGTGGTCTGTGCAAATGAAGTTTGCCAATAGTAACTGTACTGCAAATGTGTACCAGCAAATAATATGCCAAATAACACTCTTTTAGTACATGTCTTGATAGGTGTATTTTGTAGAATTTGCCAGCACCAAATGCAGTACTTAAACACAATATGAACATAGCCTTAGTAATTAGATTAAATAAAATCTTAGGATAGTTCAAGCATACATTTATTAACAACTTGCTCCATTACAGCCATAAACAATGGAATTTCCTTAGACAAAAGTTATTTAACATGGATATCCACTTTGGACAATTTCTATTTGCTACAAATATTCATTAATAATAATAAAGTTTCCTGCTGCCATAATTCAATCAGCTGTAGCCTGTATAAAAACCTGGCAAGAGGTGTTCAGTTTCCCTGCAGCATCACCACAGGTAAAACTAAGTACTGCATAGCATTATTCAAGTCAATAGATTGTCTATTTAGTGCAAGACAGGACAAGTCCTCCAGAGTAAGAGATACTCTTTGTAACCTCTCCATTCTGCCCCATAGATGGGGATGCCCCCCCCTAACAAGGTATATGGAAATGAGTTTCAAAAGTAGACAACAAATTTTTATATTTTTTACAAAATATAAATTTGTGATTCTTAGTAATGGTCTGGTATTTTTATTTGTTAAATTTTGCCTGAAATCAACCTATTATAGTTTGACAAAAGACTAAATTTGTTGTTAGAAATTGTTCATCTGTTTGATGAGACCTTTGTGTGCATGTTGAAGCAGGATTATTGGTCTAATTGGTGTAGACCTTTGTTTAGCAACCTGTTTTAATGAGAAAGATAATCTGTGTTCAGTTTTGTTGATGGACAATAGAGAGAGAAAAGGCCCTGGGGGATATAGTTTCACTCAATTAGCTTCTCTAGTGCCTCATCGTTTTGCTTTCTTTGAGCAGGTTAGATTATTTTACACCCTTATGTGTTTATATTGAAAGATAACTTTAGAAACATGGGGTTGACAAATTAATTCATTTAGGTCCCTCCTATTTCACCATCTGTTCACTACTATGATAGCGTTTTAGCTAGAGAAGGATGACAATTAAAGGAGACAAATGTTTTTCTATTTATAAATAAACCGTATAGATGGTACTTATATACTTGAAAATGATGAGTCTCATGTTGGGAGAGATGAAAAATGCCCCAAACCCCTTATTTTCTATGAATTTATTATTCCAGTGGTATTTGATTTAGAGAAATGTGTATACTAATTTAAGTAATGGGCAATAAAGCTCTTTTTTCATTATGGTCAGAAAATTACAATTTACCATAATATGGACTTTGATTAATATGTAGCTAAGTATCAATTGGGTTTTTTGTTCTGTTATTTATCCCCATCTGAGTAAATCTGAGTACAATACAAAATAAACATTAATACTTTTGTCCTAATGAATTACGATTTAGAGCCAATGCCCTAAAGGGTCAGGAATTTAAAAATAGAAATAGACAGCATATCTTCTTGGATATACCCACATATGGGATTCATAAGGCATAGATACAGTATATATTATTGGTTAGTACAAGGTATACTTTTATTAGTGTGTTTACATCAGCTTTCAATGCACAATTTTTCATTCTTATATTTACTTTCTAGCCTTTCATTTTTGTATTTAACATATTGTATATAATGTATATTTATGTCTGAACTTAAAGCAGTTGTCCGGTGAAAAAAAATTGTTTCCAAATGATAGCTTATGCAATATAAACAGCTTTCTATTATATTGTCATTCAATAATTCTTACTTGACTTTTTTGCCCCTTCTTGAAAGGAGGCTTTTCTCTTGATACAGCATCTCTCTGAACCCAGAAGGAAATGCTCCCCCTTCTGTGTCAAGAAACATCTACCAGTACTCTCACACTGCTCATGAGGTGCCTCTAAATATTTCAGGCAATTTTTAAATTGCTGGGCCTTGAACATTGAAGCTCTTACTATAGGAAGGATTTTCTCAGCCAAAAAGTCTCAATAGCAATCTTCCTCTTTATAAGCACTAAGTACCTTTTACTTCTAAGGAACTGAAATACAAAGCTATTTTTCTATATACCAGTATGTTGTACCTGTAAATAACACTTTTTAGGCTGAAGAAATCCTTCCCTTTAGAAACAGGTGAGATTGTAGCTCCCCTTATTATGTTGATGTCTTCCATAGCAGTTGTCCTGGATTAAAAACCCAGAAGAGACTAATTACAAATTTTAAATATTTAGAGGCATGATACAGGAGTGATATGAGAATGCTGGGACGTGATGCTCTCTTGAGACAGAAAAGAGCATTTCCTTCTGTCTTCATAGAAGGAAGGGCAAAAAAAGTAATTTAAGATGTTGACTTTTTATAGTATATTAGAAAAGTTTATATTTCAGAAAACTATCGTTTGAAAATATTTTTTCTTAACACTGTCCCAACCTAACAATAAAGATAAATAAAATGTTTAATGACTTATATTAGCCCACATTTACTATTGTATTTCCAACAGAATTCTTTTATTTATTTTGGCAAATTTTGGTGCATCTCATGGCCTTTTGTCGCATCTAGTTTGACATAAAATTTTTATACCATGTTAGACAAGTATCCACGAATAAGCAGGAAAAGGGTGTTGCTTAACTCCTTCACACATTCTCACGTACATGTACATGGGAGAATGTGGGTAGTTACTGCATCCCAACGTGCATGTACATGACAGTGATTGAGCGGGCTCAGAAGCAAAGCCCGTGTGATCACCGTGGGAGCCCAGCTGTATCTGACATCCAGGCTCCTGCTGCAACAGTGGGGACGATGATAACACCGATCCCCGCTGTTTAACCCTTAAGATGCCGCGGTCAATAGCGACTGCAGCATCTTAAGTATATGTTAGTGGCACTGAATGCCACGGGCGGCATTGGGAGCGGGTGTTAGCTGTAACTGACAGCTAACACCCTGCTCCTTAACCACCACAATCAGCGGTTTTAACCCCTTGAATTCCGCGGTCAAACATGATCATGGCATCTAAGGGGTTACAGCATGACAGATGTCCCCCTCGGAACCCCTCGCAGCGAGATCGAGGGGTGCCCATATGTATCTTCTGCAGCCTGGGGTCTGGCAAGTGACCCCAGGCTGCCTGGAGCCCCCAGTACCTGGTTGATTCTGCCGGGAAGTGAGGAAGTCAGCCTATGCAGCATATGCATAGGCAGCCATCTCACCTTAAAAAAATGCTATAAAAAGTGATCAAAAAGTCATTTGTACCCCAAAACAGTACCAATAAAAAACACAGATCATTTCGCAAAAAATAAGCCCAAAACCAACTCTGTCAACTGAAAAAAAAAATTGCTACACATCTCAGAAGATGGCGATGCAAGAATAATTGATTTCCTTCCCCAAATGGGTTTTTTTTTCTGCAAAACTAGTAACGTATAAAAAAACAATATATATGAGGTACCGCCGTAATTGTACCGACCCACAGAATAAAGGTAACATGTTACTTACAGTATGTTGTATGCTGCGTGGAAAAAAAAGTTAAAAGGCAAAAAGCAATACCAGAATTGATGTTTTTTTTTTTTTAATCCACCAAGAAAGAGTTAATAAAATGTATTATATAAGTTATAGGCACCCAAAAATGAGGACATTACACAATGCATCTCATACCGCAAACAACAAGCCCTCATATGGCTACATCACCAGAAAAATAAAAAAAATATAGCTTGTACAATGTGAAGACAAAAACCCCAAAAATCACCAAATCTTTAAAACAAAACTGGCTGCGGCAGGAAGGCAATGTATAAGCTGTGCAAGCGTATATTAGGGTACACCCCAGATTTAGAGGTTACGAGGGAAAAGAAACCAGAAGTGACCCCCCCATCATAGGAGCTACTGTGGATACAGTAGGGAATTTGGTGTTCCCAATGTACTCTGCACAGCTTACATATTCACTGTTCACTATCCACTGTGTATTCACGCCTGGGAAACTAATGCTCACTACACCCATTGATAAGTTCTTTGAGGGGTGCAGTTTTTAAAAAGGGGTCATTCCGTAAGGGATTCCACTTTACTGGTACTTTAGAGGCTCTGCAAACATGACATGGCGTCCAGATACCAAACATCTAAATCTGCACTACAAAAGCCACATAGCGCGCCTTCCCTACTATGCTCTGCTGTGTGTACAAATTGCAGTTTATGCCAACATATATAGTGCCTTGCGAAAGTATACGGCCCCCTTGAACTTTTCAACCTTTTGCCACATTTCAGGCTTCAAACATAAGGATATAAAATTTAAATTTTTTGGTGAAGAATCAACAACAAGTGGGACACAATTGTGAAATGGAACGAAATTTATTGGTTATTTTAAACTTTTGTAAAAAATAAAAAACTGAAAAGTGGGACATGCAATATTATTCAGCCCCTTTACTTTCAGTGCAGCAAACTCACTCCAGAAGTTCAGTGAGGATCTCTGAATGATCCAATGTTGTCCTAAATGACTGATGATGATAAATATAATCCACCTGTGTGTAATCAAGTCTCCGTATAAATGCACCTGCTCTGTGATAGTCTCAGGGTTCTGTTTAAAGCGCAGAGAGCATCATGAAGACCAAGGAACACACCAGGCAGGTACGTGATACTGTTGTGGAGAAGTTTAAAGCCGGATTTGGGTACAAAAAGATTTCCCAAACTTTAAACATCCCAAGAAGCACTGTGCAAGCGATCATATTGAAATGGAAGGAGTATCAGACCACTGCAAATCTACCAAGACCCGGCCATCCCTCTAAACTTTCATCTCAAACAAGGAGAAGACTGATCAGAGATGCAGCCAAGAGGCCCATGATCACTCTGGATGAACTGCAGAGATCTACAGGTGAGGTGGGAGAGTCTGTCCATAGGACAACAATCAGTCATACACTGCACAAATCTGGCCTTGATGGAAAAGTGGCAAGAAGAAAGCCATTTCTCAAAGATATCCATAAAAAGTCTCATTTAAAGTTTGCCACAAGCCACCTGGGAGACACACCAAACATGTGGAAGAAGGTGCTCTGGTCAGATGAAACCAAAATCGAACTTTTTGGCCACAATGCAAAACGATATGTTTGGCGTAAAAGCAAAACAGCTCATGACCCTGAACACACCATCCCCACTGTCAAACATGGTGGTGGCAGCATCATGGTTTGGTCCTGCTTTTCTTCAGCAGGGACAGGGAAGATGGTTAAAACTGATGGGAAGATGGATGGAGCCAAATACAGGACCATTCTGGAAGAAAACCTGTTGGAGTCTGCAAAAGACCTGAGACTGGGACGGAGATTTATCTTCCAACAAGACAATGATCCCAAACATAAAGCAAAATCTACAATGGAATGGTTCACAGATAAATGTATCCAGGTGTTAGAATGGCCAAGTCAAAGTCCAGACCTGAATCCAATCGAGAATCTGTGGAAAGAGCTGAAAACTGCTGTTCACAAACGCTCTCCATCCAACCTCACTGAGCTTGAGCTGTTTTCCAAGGAAGAATGGGCAAGAATTTCAGTCTCTCGATGTGCAAAACTGATAGAGACATACCCCAAGCAACTTGCAGCTGTAATCGCAGCAAAAGGTGGCGCTACAAAGTATTAACTTAAGGGGGCCGAATAATATTGCACGCCCCACTTTTCAGTTTTTTATTTTTTACAAAAGTTTAAAATAACCAATAAATTTCGTTCCACTCAACAATTGTGTCCCACTTGTTGTTGATTCTTCACCAAAAAATTAAAATTTTATATCTTTATGTTTGAAGCCTGAAATGTGGCAAAAGGTTGAAAAGTTCAAGGGGGCCAAATACTTTCGCAAGGCGCTGTATGACACTGTTGTACCCAGGATAATGTACTTAATGTCATATGTAGGTATAAACTGATATTTGGGCACACAACCAGACACAGAAGGGAAGGAGCGCTATTTTGGTTTTTGGATGCCATTACAATTTTGTAGAACCCTGAAATGCCAGTAAAGTGTAATCCCCTGACATGTGACCCCATTTTGGAAACTACACCCCTGAAGGAATTTATCCCGGGTTACAGTGAGCATGTTTAACCCCCAAGTGTTGCATTAATACATTTTCAAGAATTGAATACGCAGCTGATGGTGAAAAGTGAAAATGACAATTTTTCCAGGTATACGTCATTTCTGTGTGTAATATGTTGTGTGTGGCTTGTATCATAGACGAATGCTCCAAAAGTTTAACAGTTTTTGGAGTGTGTCTCTGCTGACACAAGCTGGGTACAACATATCGGGCACTGAAATGGCATATCTATGGAGAAATTGCAATTTTCACTTTTCATTAACAGCTGCACATTCCTTTCTGGAAATGAAATTAATGCAACGCTCAAGCGTTAGAAATGCTCGCAACCCCACTTGATAAATCCCTTGAGGATTGTACTTTCCAAAGTGGGGTGTATGTCTGCAGGTTCCACTTTACTGCCAATTCAGGCGCTCTGCAAAAGTGGCATGATGTTCAGAAACCAAAGTGTGCTCCAAAAACTAAAATAGCACTCCATCCCTTTTGAGCCTGGCTGTTCCCAAACAGCAGTTTATACCCACATATGGCATTGTTAAATACGTTATCCTGGGTACACCAGTGTTATACATGTGGGCATAAACTGCCGTTTGGACACATAGCAGGGTGCAGATGTCAATGAGCGCTATGTGTTTTGGACCATTGATTTAGATGTTGGTTTTTGGATGCCGTGCCACATTTGTAGAAACTCTAAAAATACCCCTACAAAATGTGGTCACTTCTTGGGGAATTCCAATTTACTGGCACCTTCAGGGCTCTGCAAATTCAAAATGGAGTCCAGAAAATCTCTCTAAATCTGTACTACAAAAGCTAAAAAGCGCACTGATCCTTCCCTTCTGAGACCTGCTTTGTGCCCAAGGAGCAGTTTACACCCACATATACAACTTCTTTCTACCTGGGATAGCCCACTTAATAGTTTTAGGAGTGTATGTCTCTGATGACACAAACTGGGCGCAACATATTGGGCACCGAAATGGCATATTTCTTTGAAAATTTCAATTTTCACTTTGTACATTAATTTTTGGGGAAGCACTCCTGGGCTCAAAATGATAACACCCCTTGATAAATTCCTTGAGATTGGGTAGTTTATAAAATGTGGTCACTTTTTGGGGGTTTCCGTTGTACTAGTACTTTAGGGGCTCTGCAAATGCGACATGGCACCTGAAAACTATTCCAGCAAAATCTGCCCTCCAAACGCCAATTAGCGCTCTTTCCATTCCAGGCCCCACCATGTACCCATACAGCAGTTTACAACCACATATGGGGTATTGCTGTATTCAGGAGAAATTCTGCAACAAACTTTAGGGAGCTTTTTCTCCTTTAACCTCTTGTGAAAATAAAAAATTTGGGACTAAATTGACGGTTTATTAGAAAAAAAAGTAATTTTTCATTTTCACGTCCCACTGTTAATAAAATCAGTGAAACAGCTGTAGGGTTAAAATGCTTATTATATCCCTTGATATGTTCTGTGAGGGGTGTAGTTTCCAAAATGGGGTCACTTTTGGGGTTTCCATTGTATTGGGGTTTCCATTATATTGGGGCTCTGTAAATGCGACATGGCATCCGAAAACTATTCCAGCAAAATCTGTCCTCCAAAAGCCAAATAGCACTCTTTCCATTCCAAGCCCCACCATGTACCCATACAGCAGATTATGTCAACATATGGGGTATTGCCGTGTTCAGGAGCAATTGTTTAACAAACTGTAGGGTGCTTTTTCTCTTTTAACCCTTGTGAAAATGAAAATTTTGGGGATAAAGTGACATTTTAGTAATTTTTTATTTACACATCCCAATGTTAATGAAATCTGTGAAAAGGCTGTTGGGTCAAAATGCTCACTATACCTCATGATAAATTATGAGAGTCATGTAGTTTCCAAAATGGGGTCACTTTTAGGCGGTTTCCATTGTTTTGGTACTCTAGGGGCTCTGCAAATGAGACAAGGCACCTGAAAATTATTTCAGCTAAATCTGTTTTTCAAACCCCCAGTGTCGCTCCTTTCCTTCTGTGCGCTGCCGTGTGCCCAAACATCAGTTTACAACCAAATGTGGGGTATTTCTGCGTTGCATAACAAACTGTGAGATGCATTTTCTCCTTTAACCCTTTGTGAATGTGTTAATTTTAGGGCTAAATGAATGTATTAATGAAAAAAAATGAAATGTCTAAATTTCTCCTCCATATTGTTTTAATCCCCGTGAAATACTTAAAGGGTTAACAATCTTCCCAAATGCTGTTTTGAATAATTTGAGGGGTGCAGTTTTGAAAATTGGGTGATTCATGGGGGTTTCTAATATATAGGCTTTTATAATCCCCTTCACAACTGAAGTGGTCCCTAAAAAAATTAGTTTGGGAAATTTTCTTTTAAATCTTTTAAAGCTTACACTTGTAAGCTTTACAATGTCCAAAATAAATTAAATGACAATTAAAAGATTATGCCAATAAAAAGCAGAGATATGGTAGATAATATTTATTTACGTATTTGGGTGTGTGACAACTTGGGGGAATTAGACTCAAAATGGCGGCTTTTCCTGGTCCGGACAGCGGTGGTTCGTGGTACTGGGTGCCGGAAAGATAGCTTTCAGACGGTCCAAGTGTAAAATAAAAGTGGCTTTATTCAGCTTAACTGCAACATAACAAAACAACAAAAAACCTAGGCCACAGTTAGGGCACTAACTGACTCCTTGAGCCCCTAACTAGCCTCTACTGCTCAGCTCCAGCAACAGTCCTCTGTGGACCCCAGCACTTCTGGCACAGACCGTCTATCTGTCCAGCTGGGTCCACCATCTCCTGCTCCCTGCAGGATACTCCACACTTCTGGAGTTACATGCCACCCCCCTCAAAGGTGTGGCTGAAGGCCTTTTCAGGGCTGGGCCTGGGTCGCTCAACAGCGCCCTCTGGCTCACATACCTACAGGTGGTATAGCTATCTGTTTGAAGAGCAGAGCATTTCACATTTTGAAAATTGCGATTTATTTTTTCCATTAAATTAATTTTCCATTAAATTAATTTCCATTAAATTTTCTATTTTTTTTATAAATAAATACATAAATATTGATCAATGTTTACCACTAACATGAAGTACAATGTGTCACGAAAAAACAGTCTCAAAATCACTTGTGTAAGTTAAAGCATCTTAAAGTTATTGCCATATAAAGTGACATATGTCAATTTTGAAAAATGAGGTCTGGTCCTTAACACAATTTTGGCCTCAGTCCTGAAGGAGTTAAAGATGCCACAAAATAGCCCAAATTATGGAAAACTTTGGCATCAAATTCTGGATCAAATTAAGCCAACCATTACGTTGTATAACCTTAGACTAGATTTATCATCATCTGGGAAAATGTATCATCTTAAGTTTTTTGCTGTACTGTAGTACAGGGTAATGCTAAGCAGCTCATATATATTAGAAATGGATTGAACCAAACTCAATGATTTTGACAGGACTGTTGACCATCATGTATAAGGTCCTTTCAATTCTTTCCCTATGGCAGATGTTGGATAAGAATCGGACTGACAGATAACTTATGTGTATGGCAAGCTGCAGAGTGATAGGAAACATTAGGCTAGTTGGCAGTTCAGGAGGACTGTAAAGAGTAGCTATGGTTCTGGAGAGTCGCATTCAGGAAATTTTTCAATAAGCAATATGGTTATGCATCTATGGCCCACATTTAATAACATGCACATCGAAAGTGGTGAAAAATGCGCCAAAGAGCATTTGCACTGTGGTGCATCTCAGCCTTTCTGCTCCACACACCACTTTTTTAGACAGTGGGTGTAGCTATGCAGGAATCTAGGCAGGCCGGGGGTGGAGTGCTAATTTGAGTTATATCACAAATCTACACCAGTTCCTACCTGACTGTGGTCAGGTGAACCTACTTGTGTTAGACTTACTAAGAGGCTGGAGCCTCATAGTAATTCAAGAGAATTATACACCTGTCTGGGAATAAATTAGGACTGTCTTTCATTTTGGAAGTGTGAAGATTACAGCAAAGGTAGTACCAATAGAGGTTTGATGGAACTGGTGTTTAAAGCAGTCATGTCTGCATTATGCTTTGGTTCTGCCAATTTTTTTTTTCATATCACTTGTTGGTGTCTAAGTTTTGTTGCGGTCAAGACACATAGTTCTCCAATCCTAACATCACACTATGCCGAGGAGACAGTAATTCTGAGCAGCTGTGTTTGCTTCTGTTTTCATCAGATTGACCTTCTCATGATCTGCTTTAATATGTACACCTGTTAACAAGAAACACAGATCTGGTGTACGCAGCAAACATTACATCTTTTTTTAAATCTAACCACAAATTCTTTTTTTTCTCTAGAAGCAATTCTTTGAGTAATGTCAGTTAATCCAGATTGAACATGGCATACCGACAGTACTAAACCGTATAAATCAATTCATAAATGGAAACAATACAAACAAAAATCTCATTATTTCTAAGTAGTGTCATATTTAAAGTATATGTTTATGACTGAATCACTGCCAGTTAGATGTGTTAGTTAAAAATCATTGGTGTTAATTTGATTAAACAGCCAAAGCTGTATGTACTATGTAATTATAAGCT
This sequence comes from Leptodactylus fallax, assembly GCA_947044405.1. Taxonomy (NCBI): domain Eukaryota; kingdom Metazoa; phylum Chordata; class Amphibia; order Anura; family Leptodactylidae; genus Leptodactylus; species Leptodactylus fallax. Next base: position 3,405,795 of record CAMRHE010000037.1, on the reverse strand, counting down.
AGTTATGGAGCTAAAGGTGTAATTAACAAAAATAACATATCAGATGATGAAATGCTGTAGATATAACTCACAGTGAATATTCACTCATGAATGGGTGATTTATCAATTTTTCTTATGCCAGTTTTCTGCCTTATGGGGAGGATATTGTTTCACACGTTTGGTGCAAGGCTCTTTCTTGCACCAAACGTGCACCACAACCCCCTTTCTGCGCCTCGCTTGCTACCTTGTGCAAATGTGGGTAGAGCAGGATGGAGATGCCTCACCCCGATATTTTCAGTATAACTGCCGCTAGTTTTCTGGCGTGAGTTATAATGGAAATCTGCACTAGTTCCTAACTGGTGTAAATCTCCATTCTGGCACAGAGATGTGGACCTGATTTATGAAAAGGACAGAGCCTCTTCATAAATCACTCATTCCCTGCACTGGTCCGGGCCTTTATTAAGATTGATGTATGATATGCCAATCTTAATAAATCTGCCCCTATGTTTCAATCTCCAAATTATCCACTGATTTATTTCTTAAAGGTTATGGACACTATTTTGTTTGTACTTATTTTGGCTAAAAAAAAATTCAAAATAGTCTTTATTGAAAATGTTGCTCTGTTTCTGCAGACTGTATTACGTCACACATACAGCAGGCTGTTCTGTCCTTATCAGATTTCAGTCTGCCAGAGAATATATCTGTTGGCTTGCTTTGTGGCGCTTATTTATGTTAACATGAGGGGTTGGTTATAAACAAATGTTTAACAAGTTCTTAGGTGAACAGAAATAAGGCCTACAGGCTGAGCCATTAGACAGCTTCTCTGACAGATTTCTCTCTGAACAAGGTAGAGAAATCAGCAATGTGTCTGAAAACATGTAAGTTGCAGAAGACAAATGGAAAATTGTTTTTAAATAACGATCCATTCAAAAATAATTTAGCCAAAATGAGTGCAATGTAATAATAAAGGTGTCCATAGCACATGGACATATTTTTATAGACACAGATGCAGTTTTTGTGGAACTTTTATATGTAAATTTTTCAGCCAAACACAGTAACAGATACAGTAGAGAGAAGAATAAACCTTTATGCTTGTACTTTGGTTTAGATCCATTCTGTGCTGTTTCTCAAAAAAGGGCATCAAAAGTACCAAAAAAGCACATGTGTGATTCCATCCCTAATCCCATACAAAGACAAAGGTTTAAAAAATAACATACTAACTACCTGCAATCACCACTAGATGGAACTTAGAAGCTTACTGCATACTGTTTATATGTTAAATTTGGTGTGGAGAGTCTGATGTAAAAAAAAATTACAATTTTTACAACACACTATTTTGCTCCAAAAATGTTCTGCTTTTTATCTATGCTCACACCACTTTGTAAAAGGTGGGCAGAGCCACTGTGGCCCAACGAAAGAAAGTTGGTTTTAATTATACCTGAAAGCTCCTAGCAGGCATAGATTTCAGTTCTGGCACATGGATAGGCCTGTGATGTGCCACAATTAGTAAGAAGCCTTTGTCTCTAATTATTTGTGGTGTATCTACCACCAGCAAGAATTAAATAAAGATTGGAGTGTAAAAAAGCACATTTATTTTTGGGATGCAACATTGATATACTAAAAATTGCTGCAAACTGGCACCATCTCTCTTAAAAGGATTCTATCATTAAAAAACACGTTTTGAACTAAGAACATGTAGGAATAGCCTTTATAAAGGCGATTCATCTCTTACCTTTATCTTGAAGGTCCACGCTGCCTTTTTTTAATTTTTATTCATTCTTCATTGTGCTGAGAAAGCACAGGGGACATTCCCCCTGTGCTCAAAATTCACAGGGGCGTTACCCCGTGCTCTGAGCAGATCGTTGTCATCCAATCCAGTGTTGCCTTTCTTCTGCTCCGTGGTCATTCACCTCCTCTTCATTCCTCTTCTTACAGGAGACCACCACAAAGTAGCCGAGGGAACAGCCAATTCCGCATGTCTGTCGGCCATTTTGTGGTGGTCTCGTATAAGAGACCACCACAAAAATGGCCGATGGATATGTGCAGTCGGCTGTTCCGTCGGCCATTTTTGTGGTGGTCTCTTGCACAAGACCACCACAAAATGGCTGACAGACATGCGCAGTCGGCTGTTTCGTCGGCCATTTTGTGGTGGTCTCCTGTAAGAAGAGGAGGAGAATGGCTGGACCAGAAGAAAGGCGGTGCTGGATTGGATGACAACGCTCTGCTCAGAGCACAGGGGTAACTTCAGAACAATGAAGAAAGAATAAAAATTCAAAAACGGCAGCGCGGACCTTCAAGATAAAGGTAAGAGATGAATCGCCTTTATAAAGGCTATTCCTACGTGCTCTTAGTTTAAAACGTGTTTTTTAATTATAGAATCCCTTTAAGTTCTACCAAAGATATTAAGAGGCTTACACCGCATGCTCCTTTTAGTGGAAGCTGGACAAGACATGATACTATCTTGAAACTATGGCTATGCAGAGGATTTGGAGATCTGCATCACAAAAACTAAACACTTAACTGTTAACAACTATAAAAATATACAATATAAATACAGAATTTTTCAAATAAAAAGCATAGTAATAAAACACAGCCATTCACTTTAAATTCACTAATAAGTGTGCATAGTTTTTCTAAAGGGTGACAGTTTTGGAAACATTAATATTGAAGAGGTTTTCATATAGAAAGGGTTGTATAACATAATTAAACTTGCCCACCACCAGAAATTGCCATAAAATTGAAAAAATAAATTGTGTTGTCCACTTCTAACAGTGCTATGTCTTCAGTATTCTTTGTCTGCTTATTGATGTTTACAATGTGGGTGGGTCATCCGTTTTAAAATACAGATTTTTACATTTCTAACCAATGGTTAATAATGCAATTTAAAAAAAGAAAATAATAGTAAACTGAAAATATGTCACGTTCAAAACATGAACAAAAGTCATCTTGTGACTATCCATTTGTCACAAGGCATAACCAATAATAAGTACAAAGAAAGCATGCTAGAAGCTAAAAGGTGATCTTGTTTTTGTAAATACTTGCATTAAAATTTTTGAAATAAAAATTCAGGAATATCTTCATATGCCCCTTGCACACGTCCTATTCCTGTCCTGTTTTGCAGACATGCTGCCATGACCCCTATTCATTGCACCGGCCGTGCCATTCAGATTAGCAGTACCTCTCCTAGAAATTAATGGATAAATTGACACCTGTTACCATGCCACTTGTCAAAGGAGTGTATTCCTACATAGTCTGGCACTGTCAGCTTTGATTGGGTAGCGTCAGAATGTTTATACCCCCTACTGCTAACACCCACTTGTCAATTTATCTATTTCTAGAGGTGACCCAAACAACACAAATTGTAAGATAAGATGCCCTAGAAATGTGATCTAGGGAATACAATTATGTACTGAATCATACATCTCAGAAAGATGGCAAATTCACTTTAAAATTGAAATGGAAAAGTAGAAAATCAAAGGCAAAGTATCCCTGGCTTTTAAAGGAGTTGTCCACTTTTTGATAGAAGGGTCCTTGAATAGCGTGCCCTGCTTTTGGGACCACCAGCATTGTGATGGAGTCTACAGAGGAAAATTTCAGCCAGTTTTTATTCCACCACAGTACCACAACCTGCGAAATATGAGTACTGCACAATACCTAATGAAATCAATGGGCTGCTATGAAATGGTGTGAAATGGCAGGTCCTCCAGTATTTGCTTTCTACTCTGGCTAATAAATTAGAGGTCTGCAGAGAGGACCCCTTTTTTATTACATTACTATTGTGTGATAGGGGGGTGAAATTGTCTTTCTAAATTATATAACTGTATTCAGTACAGTTTACTGACCTTAGCTATTCAGTGTTCCTTCTGACTTATTTAACTCTTTATGAAGGTTATACAGTATTTGCTCCACCTTGTTCCCACCGAATACATTCCATAATGTGGTGGAAGAATTTGATTGCTATTTCCACACTGAATAGTGAAGAATTAAAATAAGAATACATTTTATAGCATTTAAAACACAACTTTCTAAGTAAGGCTATCTATACAAAACACTATAGTATTACAGCAATTATCATAAACTCATTCTGAATTTTTTTTTACTGAACTTCTGATTTTCTCTAAAAGTCATCTTCATAGTTATGTTGAATAATATATAAATATAAAGTCATTATTTTAATGGAATTTGAGACAAGCTGTGATAAGCAGGAAAAAGGAAAATTATTATATGGCCTTCACAATGTTAATGCTGGGTTGAAAATATTTCCATGATTAAGATTTGTGCCTAGAAATGTAGGAAATATTTACTGAGCTGCTATACAAGAGGATGCCACAAACAATATCTGAACAAATACAAGATTAATGGAATCTTGACATCCAACACCATTGTGATGGTTCCAAATATTCCTATCCTTTCACCCAACTTGCAAAAACAGGTATTCTATTATGTGTACACTTTATAGGTGAATATATGAAAACAAACATGGGGTTAAGAGCTTTGAATGACAACATGCATGACCTAATGTACTTCATGTCATCAACGTAGTATTGTATTAGATGAGAATGTGAAATACAGTAACCCTCTGGACAGCAATTGTAGTAAGGAAGGACAATATTCAAGTTACATTTCTGATAAACCAAAAGAGATATTTTAGTTGATTCAGACTGTTCATCTTCAGAGGGCTAGGAGTTGGCAGGGCATGTGCCCTGGGTCCTGAGTGTCAGCAAAGCTCCAAGAATCAGTGCCATAGCCATAAATTGAAGCTCTGACCTTCATCCTGCTCCTGATTTTTACTGCAATTTTACTGCGCTGCAACTAACTTTGTCTGGAGCTGAGGCTACAGACCCTAGATTACTGTGTCATAGTGGTACATAAGAATTATATACACCGGTGAAAGAGCCATAGAATTGCCATGATTATACTGACCCACAGAATAAACATGTTACTTCTAACACACAAGAGTACAGAATATGAAATGTGTCATTAGGAAGAACAAATCATTTTTACCAGAACAGCTGTTGAGTGACCAAACATCACTGTGTTACCTTGCAACATTGCACATAATGTAAAAGAATAGGGTCATATTCAGTGCTAATTTTTTTTTTTTTTATTTTGCTACTGAGAGTTGGGCTCTCTGCAACCTTCAAGTCTTCATTCCCTTACATGACTTGTGGGGTCTCAGTGCGATATAGCAATCTTTGGTAGTATAATGTGTATCAGATGTAGTGCTGGTATAAGGGTACCTGTAAATGGTGCAATCTGGTTAGTTGCTGGGCCACACCTGTACTTGATAAGCAGCAATCTTAGCAATTAGTGGTAACTACATGTGGCTGGCATGCAACGGTTGTGGCTAAGTTTAGGACTTATTCGCAAGTCCAAAATTAATGCATGTACACCATCTATATTTTTCATGGAGGCATGTTCATTTTTTTGAGGAGAGCACCAGTTAAGGTGTGTAGAGTTTTGAGTTGCCTTTCGCCCTCTACTAAGCATCTACATATCACAAGGCATTATGGGAAAGGAGCTGGGGAGCTCATATAACCTTAACTAAAACCAAATAACATTCAGACACAAAACTTAATGGTGAAAATTGGCCACGGTGTTTATTAAGGTAAACCAGTTCATTTACAACAATTGCTTACATAAATAACAAATTAATTAATAAGAAATAAATAATTACATAAATAAAGAATTATTCAAATTAATTTTAATCAATTAAAAAATATTAAAGACTCCTATCAGCATTAGCTGATAGAGTAACCCCTACAACAGCTGACTGGCCGGCAATTTATATTCAAAATTCCCGCCACAAACGGCCGCTTAGCCAATCAGCTGTGAGCAAGATATGCCCACCTCAAAGTTTCTGGATGAAGATTCTTCTAGAAGGAGTGACCCACCGATGACCTCCCTGTCAGCAGTGAGGTAAAAAAAGACAGGAAATAAAAAAACACATACATACAAACAGATAGAATAGAGAACCAGGGGAAATTTAAAACCTGAGGAAAAAAGGAGGGTAAAATTAATATTACTAAGGGGGTACTGTGGCGCCCTGTGTCTCCCAAGCAAGTTTGCTCTGGGGGCTCCTGTCATTACTGCAGTTACAAGCTGCATGCAAGGAACTGGCATAAATTTCAGACATCACTTAGGCCTGTTTTCTGGTGTAATATTAAATGAGATGGGTTGTGACGGCCCCACTCACACCCTACCCCCACGTTGCACCACTCATTTTTTAAGATATGACATAGGCACTAGAAACATACTAAAAAAGTACATTTTTTGGCACAAAAGTGTGTGCTTCTGTATGACACAAAACTGACATAACAGCAATGATAACTTGCTCCCAGTATTACAATTTGCTAGCAAAATTCTTGACACACAAAATTTCACACACCCACTAGATTGCCAGTCATAGACCCATATAGCTTATTACTTTGTGAGAGAATATCTTGGAATCATGTTGTGAAAATTTTGTGGCACACATCCAGGCAAGAAAAAAGGTAAGAAAGACAAATCTATAATATGTACAGTATATTGTTGTGTTCATGTACTATTACTTGTCTCTATATCCATTGTAGAAATACCTAACATCGGATACATTGGTTTCAACAGGAGTAAGCAGGCTAAGGAGAAACTGTACCTCATAGCATGTACAGTAACTATATTCAGAATCTATATGCTAAGGCTACATTCACATCTGCGGTGGAGTCTCTGTGGGAGACTCCATAGAATGTGTCTGCCTGTAAATCTAGAAAAAGTCCTGCACAAAGTAATGGTCCCCCCCACTACTCCTTCTACACATTCTTGGCTGATATCTTGACTACAGTCAGTGGCATAACTAGGAATGGCTGGGCCCCAAGGCGAACATTTGAAATGGGGCCCCCCCAAGCCGCAGCCCCCAACCCCCCCAAGCCGCCGCCCCCAACCCCCCAAACCACTGCCCCCAACCCCCCACACACAAACCGCATTCCTGCGCACACTATTATGCCCCATAGTGGCCCCTGCACACGGTATTATGCCCCATAGTGGCCCCTGCACACGGTATTATGCCCCATAGTGGCCCCTGGACACGGTATTATGCAGCATAGTGGCCCCTGCACACAATATTATGCCCCATAGTGGCCCCTGCACATAGTAGTTTGACCCATAGTGGCCCCGACACACAGTAGTTTGCCCCATAGTGGCCCCGACACACAGTAGTTTGCCCCATAGTGGCCCCGACACACAGTAGTTTGCCCAATAGTGGCCCCTGCACACAGTAGTTTGCCCCATAGTGGCCCCTGCACGCAGTAGTTTGCCCCATAGTGGCGCCTGCACGCAGTAGTTTGCCCCATAGTAGCCCATGCACACAGTAGTTTGCCCCATAGTGGCCCCTGCACACAGTAGTTTGCCCCATAGTGGCCCCTGCACACAGTAGTTTGCCCCATAGTAGCCCTTGCACACAGTAGTTTGCCCCATAATGGCCCCTGCAAACAGTAGTTTGCACCATAGTGGCCCCTGCACACAGTAGTTTGCCCCATAGTGGCCCCTGCACACAGTATTATGCCCCATAGTGGACCACCCATGAACGATTATTATACTCTGGGGTCTTTTCAGACCCCAGAGTATAATGATGGGAGACCCAGGGGAGGATAGAAACATAGAAAACACTGCAACTTACCTCTTCCTCGCTCCGGTGCACTCCCGTGCGCTACTCCGGCCATCTTCAATTTCGGACCGGATCTCGCGCGATCCAGGCCGGCGTCGCGACGCATAATGAAATCGGCTGACGTCTGGGACGTCACCAAACAGGCCCGAAGCCTGCGGAGCGGCGGAGAGGTGAGTTACGGTGTTTTTTATGTTCGCTCACCTCCCCTGGGCCCCCGATCGTTATACTCCGGGGTCTCAAAAGACCCCGGAGTATAACGATAGCAGTGATTGTGGGGTTCGCGGTAGCGACTGCCACAGGGCTCTGGGCCCCGTAATGTTCCGGGCCCTGTGGCAGTCGCTACCACTGCTACCCCGGTAGTTACGCCCCTGACTACAGTGATACATACAATGATGTAAATATACTTTAGACTGTTGCATTAAAGTACTGTATGTGTTTTATCAAAAATACTACTAAAAAGTACTTGGAGTAAAATTTTCTGAGTACATTTCGTTAACTGATTCATTAATATTTATCTTTGTAGAAAATGTACTCCGTGTAGTATGAAATTGGATTTGTCAGTAGAGCCCTATAACGTGATAATATCTGTGAGCCAAGGATTATCAGGGAGGAGAGATACGTGTATGCATGCTGCATGTCTGATGGTATCTCATAAATGTAAATCCTTACCTTTTGTTTTAAATTGTAAGGCTTGTGAAACCTTAGATACTATGAGGGAGTTGTAGTCATGCTAAATAGTCTTGGTTATTTATCTCTAGCTGTATTAAGTGGACAGGGCATGTAACAGTTAAAGGGGTCATCCATCTTTACATTTTTTGGCACGTTAAAAAGAGTATTCTCTCTAGTAATTATAGATCTGGTAATAAAACGCATACTATACGAATGTAAGTGGTGTAGTCAGTTCTTATTTAAGGAAGTGAAATGAAGTGTAGACGTGTGCTTACATTTTTCAGTTACAGTAAAATAAAGTAAAACTTACAATCTGTTATTCTTGAGGTTGCCAGGTAAGCATACTGGATAGTGTTATTTGAGTAATACTATGAGGATTTAGGAGCCTATTGAAGATAGTAGTAGCTTCAGGTAGAAATAATGTTTTTTCATATTGCTCAGGTAAATTAAAGTATTATAAAGTAAATTAAAAAGGAAAGTAAAATGTGACTTTTAAAAATGGACTTTTAAGATGAACTTTTTTCTGTTTATCATAACATGCCAATATTTACCTATAGCCTTCCTTGTACTCTTCAAGTGAATTCACTGTCCCTATATCATAATGATGCCTAGCTAGGAAGCGGAACTAGCCCCGAAAAGTTCAATACCTATTTCAGATATAGCAACAGCAAACACAGCTCATGGAAATCCAAATATCAGTGCACCTATTCATGTATAATTCTCTATATTTGAACAAAAATTATAATAGAAATCTATGGCTGTGTGAATGGCAGCTGGAAAGTTAAAACTCTGCAATAGTACAGAGTTCCAACCATTATACGATGAAAGAAGTTTTGCAGCCTTTTGTTATTGATGACCTTTTTTTCACCTGGCACCCCCAGTGATCAGCTATTCTTAGCAGCTGCTGGTGCCAGAGCTATAAAGCGGATGGAGTTAGAAGCAGATTGGACAGATTGTCTACTGTGTAGTGTATATGTGGCGCTGCTGCAGTTCAACTCCCATCCTGAACCTGATAGACTCCTTTTAGACAATGTACTATATGTACAATCAAGTAACTGTTCCTTTTAGATACTAATTATATCAGATGTGACACTTGATTTAGTGTGTTAACAATACTCTATAAGATTTTTTTAAGTTACCCTTAATTCTGGAAGCTCCTTATACCTTGTATTCCACTGCTGGAAAATTACACATTAGAGGCTCATGTTGTGTTTGAAAGGTTTTACACAAAGAAAGAAGTTCTCACCCATCTTGGCGTCTCCATAAGCTGTGTAATGAGCCGCAAATAATTTGAGGCTCCAATATCTTTATATATACGAGTAACACTCCAGGTCACTCTCAGCTTACAGTACTAGCTAGATAAGAGGTATATTTCAATGCTGCTATGCAGCTCAAATAAAAAACACAAACACCAAAATGCCATAAGCATTACACTGAAAAGGAGTTGTCTAAATGGGAGGAGCATTTATAAATGATCTGTTATAACATTCTGGATAATAGACGCACCTTCATCAATCATCCAAAGAAGAGAGTAGCTACAAGAGCATTTCTACCAGATACAGTGGGGAAAAAAGTATTCAGTCAGCCACCAATTGTGCAAGTTCTCCCACTTAAAAAGATGAGAGAGTCCTGTAATTGACATCATAGGTAGACCTCAACTATGAGAGACAAAATGAGAAAACATATCTAAAAAATCACATTGTCTGATTTTTTAAGAATTTATTTGCAAATTATGGTGAAAATAAGTATTTGGTCATCTACAAACAAGCAAGATTTCTGGCTCTCACATACCTGTAACTTCTTCTTTAAGTGGCTCCTCTGTCCTCCACTCATTACCTGTAGTAATGGCACCTGTTTGAAATTGTTATCAGTATAAAAGACACCTGTCCACAACCTCAAACAGTCACACGCCAAACTCCACTATGATAAAGACCAAAGAGCTGTGCAAGGACACCAGAAACAAAATTGTAAACCTGCACCAGGCTGGGAAGACTGAATCTGCAATAGGCAAGCAGCTTGGTGTGAAGAAATCAACTGTGGGAGCAATAATTAGAAAATGGAAGACATACAAGACCACTGGTAATCTCCCTCCATCAGGGGCTCCACGCAAGATTCTACCCTGTGGGGTCAAAATGATCACAAGAACGGTGAGCAAAAATCCCAAAACCACAAGGGGTGACCTAGTGAATGACCTGCAGAAAGCTGGGACTAACATAACAAAGGCTACCGTCAGTAACACACTACGCCGCCAGGGACTCAGATCCTGCAGTTCCAGACATGTCCCCCTGCTTAAGCCAGTACATATCCGGGTCTGTCTGAAGTTTGCTAGAGAGCATTTGGATGTTCCAGAAGAGTATTGGGAGAATGTCATATGGACAGATGAAACCAAAGTACAACTGTTTGGTAGAAACACAACTCCTTGTGTTTGGAGGAGAGTGAATGCTGAGTTGCATCCAAAGAGCACCATACCTACTGTGAAGCATGGGGGTGGCAACATCATGCTTTGGGGCTGTTTCTCTGCAAAGAGACCAGGACGACTGATCCGTGTACATGAAATTATGAATGGGGCCATGTATCGTGAGATTTTGATTGCAAACCTCCTTCCATCAGCAAGGGCATTGAAGATGAAACGTGGCTGGGTCTTTCAGCATGACAATGATTCCAAGCACACTGCCAGGGCAACGAAGGAGTGGCTTCGTAAGAAGTATTTCAAGGTCCTGGAGTGGCCTAGCCAGTCTCCAGATCTCAACCCCATAGAAAAATTTGGAGGGAGTTGAAAGTTCATGTTGCCCAGCGACAGCCCCAAAACATCACTGCTCTAGAGGAGATCTGCATGGAGGAGTGGGCCAACATACCAGAAACAGTGTGTGCCAACCTTGTGAAGACTTACAGAAAACGTTTGACCTCTGTCATTTCCAATAAACGATATATAACAAAGTAATGAGATAAACTTTTGTTATTGACCAAATACTTATTTTCCACCATAATTTGCAAATAAATTCTTTAAAAATCAGAAAATATGATTTTCTGGATTTGTTTTCTCATTTTGTCTCTCATAGTTGAGGTCTATAGTATGATGTCAATTACAGGTCTCTCTCATCCTTTTAAGTGGGAGAACTTGCACAATTGGTGGCTGACTAAATACTTTTTTTTCCCCACTGTATAATGGGAATAGATGGCCACCTATGGTACCAAAGGAAAGGGGGTTATTTATGGATTTAATAACACAAACACTCTAGCTTTAAATTTCTTCTTTCTTCCAGGGTTTGATGAGAATTTCTAGTAAATGGTTGATTGTCCATCTGGCAACTATCATTCTGAACTTCAGGTACCAAGGGTGGATGGGTACATCCTGAAAACTCTGCCGCAGGCATCATCAGGACATTGTTCTGTCTTTCATCTGAAACACCGGAGGACATGACACATCTGTGTATTACACAAATAACACATTAGCATACACTTAATATACATAGTGCACCAATTTTATGGTCTAGCACTTTTAATTTTAGATGCATCTTTTATCTAGATGCTCCCAAAATAATGACATTTCACATCTTTAAGATTTCTTGTTTTAAGATTAGACAAAAAAGGAGGTATAAACTAGGTGCAGCTCCATTGATTCAGGAAAGGTAGGGGCTAGAGAAAATACATTCAACTTATCTTCATAAGACCCAAACAAAAAAGGAAGGCCAAAAGTGGACAACCTCCTTAAAGATGACCTATCACCACCTCCATCAACTTCACCTATTTGAATCTTTCTATAGGCGCAGCTCCACTATTCCATGGCAGTTGTAATTTTTTTCTTTAGCCCTTAAGTTTGCTGAGCAATAAGCAATGTTAGCCCTAATATGCTAATTAGGCTCTCTACTGTTAGGTGGGTGGTCTCTGACAGTCTGCTCCAGCCCAGGACTGCCCATCAGACTGTAGAGAGCATAATTAGCATATTGGGTGCTGAAAGTAACAGCAACAATTGATCATGAAAGGTAGGAGCTAGAGAAAAAAATTTCAACTGCATCAGAATCAGTGAAGTAGCATCTGTTGAAAGGTCCTCTTTAAAAATTTATTATAGTAATCCACAGTCTCCCTCCTGCCTAATTTGCTCTTCACTCTCTGTTATTAGGAAAGTTCTGCCCTTAGCAATCAGCAGACTTAAGACAAAAACACAATAAGCGGGAAGGGGGGGGGACTCCGGTTTCTCTTTGATGCATACAGGTGCATCTCAATAAATTAGAATATCTTTGAAATGTTTATTTATATTTGTAATTAAATTAAAAAGTGACCTCCTATATTTTCTAGATTCTTTAAACACAGAGTGTTCTATTTCAAGTGTTTTATTTTTGTAAATGTTGATTATGGATTACAGGTAATGAAAACCCAAATCTAAGAAAATTAGAATATTGTGAAAAAGTTCAGTATTGTAAATTCAGTGTGTCACCTGCCAAGGTTTCCTAAGCCTTTAAATGGTCCCTCAGTCTGGTTCAGTAGGACACACAATCATGGAAGACTGATGATTATGAATTGAATTACTGAAATGAATGAACGTTTCAAAAATATTCTAATTTAATGAGATGCACCTGTACAACTCAATGCAGGTAACTGGAGGATGGGAGTAGCAGTTGTAGTGTTGCAAATGGTAGACCCTGACATAGCAGAACCTTCCACACTTCTCCTTCTGGGACTGAACTGGGATGTCTCTTCATATGTCTGCTCTTCACAGAAGACTGAGCTAGATTCAACTGAGTCTCTCTGGAGACCCTAAATCTCTTCCCGTTGCTCCAGCCAACATTTGACCAAGGTCCCCTGCAAAGGAGGGGTGTACCATTCCACAGTGGAATGCTCCAGAACAGGTGAAAAATTAACATTGGGAAGCTGCAAAACATATAATACAATATATACAGATACAATGGCACATAACGCAATAAAAACAAACAAAAACAATATAGCAGTGTCCACTGGGATGTTGCATCTTCACAGCCTTAATATGTCTACACACAGATCTGCTGCTCTGCATTCTCTTCCTGTATACTACTCAGAGGAGTCTGAAGCTTCTCACAGCCTCAGCAAGTCCACAGAAATGAGTATATGGAGAGTCTATGTACTTCTGATTAGCTGTTTGTGTTATTGCTGATGGGATATTAGTCATAGATAGCAAGAAGCTTTCATTATTATGCTTAGATTTCTCTCTTTCTGTGTCAATGATCTTTTTAGCTGCATCATAACCTGGATTTAGAGTTCAGAGACAATGGATCTCTTATATTATATTCACTTGGCCTTTTCTTAGCTATTTGTTTGCTATTTTACAGTTATCCCAGGCAAAAATGCATGTAAAGAAACCAGTAGTAATACTAATGGATAAGGGGGTATACTGCTCTGTATTGTACACACCCTCACTCTCAGAGAGAAATGCAAAAATTGCTGCAGCTATAATGAAGCTATTAGCAGCATTAAAACTCATACAGCCATAGAACAGTCTGCCCAATAAGATATTTCAACTTCAGATGAAAAACAGTTCACAATGTTCTATAGTAAACTTCTGTCTGCTGAGAAATCTGATCTCCAAGCTGAAAAACTTTGGCCCAAACTACATAATGTACATATGGCACTCGTCCAATCATTTGCCACTTTGTAAAAGCTCCAGGAAGTTTTTTCCCACCTGACTCCCTAAACTGCCAGTTTAGTCTTTTAAATTGCTGTCGTGATTGTTCATTCGAATGATCCCATGGCAATAATATAGCAGCAAATTGTATGCGTAAGACTGGTTTAAGACCCTGAGCAGTAAATATGGCGGCATAACTTACTAGAAATACTCAAATTTCCTGATATATGGCTTGCTTCATTGCAGCTATGCTCAGGAAAAAAATATATCCACTACTTACATACTTGGACAGTTCACAGCAATAGTTGACTCAGGCACTGTAAAAGTGGAAAATCTAGAGGAATATTTTGAATCTCTGAGATGTCATTATAATCACATTTATTTTGACACATGACATGTACTTTGCCAACACATATGATACATTATATAGTCTTTCTGAGGAACATAACCTGAGGCTAGCACATAACTTTGTTTAACAATATGTGGTTTAGGGAACTTTATCATCTAGCTATTTGATCTGCTCCTAAAGACTTATGCATATAGTACATAAGCACTGGAGGGCAATAAAATAAGTGAAGTATAAAATATGAATATTTAAGTATGTTGTGGTTAAATTGCTTTTTAATTAGTGAAGTGGAGCTATCATTTTGTCAAGCATTATTACACTGTATCAGAGGTAATATTTATCAGATATTACAGCAAATTGTTTTCTAGGGCATAGAAATGAGTAAGATTACACCAATTTTTCTTCCTGTAAAGCAGTTTTCACACATCAGTATTCTGGTCATTCACATATTTTACATCTGTATTTGTTAACCAATTTCACGAGTTGAACAAAGGACATACATAGGGATAAAATATAATGGATAGATTTGTACCTCTTCCATATATTAGACTACTCCTTGTTTTAGCTTACAAATACTGATGTGAAGTAGGCTACTGTGGTATCTGTCATCCATGAGGTCACATTATAAGAAAAAAAAATAATTATACATTTTTTTTGTGGTAGCCCTCCTACACCGTCTTGTCAAAGGCCAGAGAATAGAATGTGACAGCATGTAAAAACAGCAGAAATCTAGTTATTGCTGTTTGGCTACTAGGTGTGGTGTAAGAATATATCTGACACATATGAGTCCAGTGTATGCATGAGAAGAGTGGTCTCTCACCTCCTTCTATCTATCTCAGCAGTGATTTACAGGCTGCTGTGTATGATTTGTCCTTTGTTATCTGTTTTTCTTGACTGGACTGACCAGATGTGTGTATCACTGGTTACATAGCCTATAAAACACAACATGGCTTCATAACACAAAAAGATATGCTAGATAAAAATCTTATTTAAATGTACAGTCATGGCCAAAAGTTTTGAGAATGATACAAATATTAATTTTTACAAAGTCTACTGCTTCAGTTTTTCTAATGGCAATTTGCATATACTCCAGAATGTTATAAAGAGTGATCAGCTTAACAGCAATTACTTGCAAAGTCAATATTTGCCTAGAAAATGAACTTTATCCCCCAAAACACATTTCAACATCATTGCAGCCCTGCCTTAAAAGGACCACCTAACATCGTTTCAGTGATTGCTCCATTAACACAGGTGTGGGTGTTGATGAGGACAGGGCTGGAGATCAATCTGTCATGATTAAGTAAGAATGACACCACTGGACACTTTAAAAGGAGGCTGGTGCTTGCCATCATTGTTTCTCTTCTGTTAACCATGGTTATCTCTAAAGAAACACGTGCAGTCATCATTGCACTGCACAAAAATGGCCTAACTGGGAAGAGTATTGCAGCTAGAAAGATTGCACCTCAGTCAACAATCTATCGCATCATCAAGAACTTCAAGGAGAGAGGTTCCATTGGTGCCAAAAAGGCTCCAGGGCGCCCAAGAAAGACCAGCAAGCGGCAGGACCGTCTCTTAAAAGTGTTTCAGCTGCGGGATCGGGCTACCAGCAGTGCAGAGCTTGCTGAGGAATGGCAGCAGGCAGGTGTGAGTACATCTGCACGCACTGTGAGGCGGAGACTCTTGGAGCAAGGCCTGGTCTCAAGGAGGGCAGCAAAGAAGCCACTTCTCTCCAGAAAAAACATCAGGGACAGACTGATATTCTGCAAAAGGTACAGGGAGTGGACTGCTGAGGACTGGGGTAAAGTCATTTTCTCTGATGAATCCCCTTTTCGATTGTTTGGAACATCTGGAAAACAGCTTATTCGGAGAAGAAGAGGTGAGCGCTACCACCAGTCTTGTCTCATGCCAACTGTAAAGCATCCGGAAACCATTCATGTGTGGGGTTGCTTCTCAGCCAAGGGAATCGGCTCTCTCACAGTCTTGCCTAAAAACACAACCATGAATAAAGAATGGTACCAGAATGTCCTCCAAGAGCAACTTCTCCCAACCGTCCAAGAGCAGTTTGGCGCTCAACAATGCCTTTTCCAGCATGATGGAGCACCTTGCCATAAAGCAAAGGTGATAACTAAATGGCTCAGGGAACAAAACATAGAGATTTTGGGTCAATGGCCTGGAAACTCCCCAGATCTTAATCCCATTGAGAACTTGTGGTCAATCATCAAGAGACGGGTGGACAAACAAAAACCAACAAATTCAGACAAAATTAAAGCATTGATTCTGCAAGAATGGACTGCTATCAGTCAGGATTTGGTCCAGAAGTTGATTGAGAGCATGCCAGGGAGAATTGCAGAGGTCCTGAAGAAGAAGGGTCAACACTGCAAATATTGACTTGCTGCATTAACTCATTCTAACTGTCAATATAAGCTTCTGTTACTCATAATATGAATGCAATTATATTTCTGTATGTGATAAAAACATCTGACAAACACACATAAAAACCAGAGGGCAGCAGATCATGTGAAAATATAATATTTGTGTCATTCTCAAAACTTTTGGCCATGACTGTATGTTTGACCACCCAGTGGAGAAGAGTGAATTGTAGATTTTCAAGGCTTTTTGTCAACCATGTCATGATATTGTGTATTTTGGAATTGGAGTCCTTAACGAAACTGGAGACCAGCCACATATGGACACAACCATATGTGTCAGCTGTATATCTAGTAGCTAAATGGCATAACATTTTTGTGTCATTTTGTTTGTTTTCACTCTCTTTTTATTATATTTTTCACAAAAAGATGGGATAACAGCATAACAAAGAGGTACATAATGTAACATGCGGTAGAGCTTGCTAAGGGAAGACATGCATCTCCCGTATCCTTGGGTTCCTTACCAGGATCATTTCTACTGGGCCCCACCAGAAATATTTTTCCTAGATATATGGCAGCCGTCACACCTTCATATTCATATTCTAATTGCCTGAGGAAACCTTGCTCTCGGCTCTTAAAATATCACATCCTGTAGGATATGATATATTGTGGTGGATACCACTTGCTCTAAAATGGAATATGTGTTCTGCAAATAAAATTTACAAGCAAACTCAACTACCTGGAGTGCTGTCCATCCTTTAATACAAGTTGATATTAAAATTGGTGGGTTCCGGTCAGCCACAGGTGGAATAAGTGCACCCATCTACAAGCTAAGGAGAATGCTGTTCACATCAATATTGTATGTAAAGAATTTATCCTGCTAACCTCATGCAAATTGGATTGTTTACCTGCACCGTTTTTTAAAAGATCACGATCTTCTCTGATCTCTCTGCCACAATTCTACAAATGAGACACCAACTTGCCCCTGTCACCATGGCACTATGGCAGCACCAGATTATGTATAAATGGGGCTTTCAAGTCTGCATACTGGTTAATTGTGACAATCTCTTAAATGTCATCAGAAACATATAAGAGGGTAAAGCATTGCACCATAAATGGAATATTCCTACTAATGGACTGCACACCTGATGGCTCAGTCTCACCCAAATTCCTTGACAACCCACTGTTGATGGACTCTTTTTCCTGTGATGACAGTAGCAGCTGGACCGCTGTTTTATGTTCGACCACCGTCGTTCACTGATGGACACAGATTTTGTTGTTTTTCATTCTGAACAGTTCCATTTCTCTGAGGTTTGATACACTGGGTAAGCTTGCTGCTTGGGATGGGGACAGGTCTATAATTTTCTTTTCTTTTTCTATTGCGTTATTTGCATAGTGTGTTACTAAAAATTGTATCGATGAATGTCAGAGGCCTTAATTTCCCACACTGAATTTCCCCATGGTGGGACTAGTAAAGGATTATTATTATTATTATAATTATTATTAATAATAAAAGAGAGCCAATCTTTGGCTAAAGGCTAGAACTCAGACCTATGACATTCTAGCGGTCCAAGAACCACACCTTTTGGATAAATATGCAGGTTAGATCAAACACCCATCTTTTTCCTAACATATTTCACACTCATTAGACTTCTAAAAGTAGAGGAGTGTTCATAGGTGTTAGAGATTTGGTGGCGTTCCAGTTAACTTCTCAATTTTCTGATCCCAAGGGATGCTATATAATACTGGTATGCTCCATCAATATTGTTATGTACACCTTGGTCCCCAAGGGCCAGATCTCCTTCTTTTGGGAAATTACTTAAGGCTGTTGGCAAGGGGAAGCAGGGTTGCCTACTTTTGATGGGAGGAGACTTTAATATAGCTCCTGACCCTTCTATGGGCACCACTTCTGGCCTTCCATCACGCTCCTCCTCTTTCTCACAGGTTTTATGGCAGAATGACCCTTTTGATATTCAAAGGATTCACTATATAAATACTGAAAGGGACTATATCTTTTTCTCTAATGTACATACTAGCTATTCTCACATTGATTTATTTTTGCCTGAACAATTTACTCTTCCTCTTGCCATGAAGTCTTAAATTTCACAAATAACCTGGTCAGATCACACTGCTGTGACCTTAACCCTATCCTGAGATAGGTCATATAGATAAAAAGAACAGACTAGCAACGATAACCCAACTGCTTCAGTATATAAAAGATATTGAAACTAATAATAAACAATCTCCCTCCCCATCCAACACTACTATATTGGCGGACTTGCGGCGTCAACTTAGAGCACGCTTATTACATAAGTATGAACAAAACCTGAAGAAAGTAAAAGCTATTTATTACTCTCAATCGAATAAAGCCAGAAAACTTCTAGCTTCAAAACTCAAACAGAAACATACTAAATCGAAAATTCCCTTCCTGCATAGCTCAGATGGATTGCACAAAATGTATGACCCTAAGGGTATTGCAAATGCCTTTAAGAGCTTCTATGAAAGTCTCTACAATTTAGCGGACGACTCTGCCATTACCCCTCCTTCACAAACTGACATTGAGTCTTTCTTAACATCCGCCCATTTACCAAAACTTACAGAAACCCACCTTAATTTATTAGATGCCCCTATTTCATATCAAGAACTGATGGCGACTATCAAATCTCTACAAGCACGTAAGTCCCTGGGTCCAGACGGATTGACTAATTAGTACTACTGGACCTGCTGACTTTCTTTATCCAAAACACCATTGAGACATAGTCACTCCCTATGGAAATCCAAGAGGCGTTGGTAGTCACTCTGCCCAATTCTCCCAATTCCCCCCAAAATTTTAGGCCCATATCTTTGCTAAACTCTGACCTGAAGATTCATGCCAAATTGATAGCAAGTAGATTGGCCACATGCCTCCCGGACCTGATCAAAAATGACCAAGTGGGCTACGTTAAGGGCCGTCAATCCTATGATAACACTAGATGAGTTCTAGATGTAGCCCATCATGTTTGTACCATGGGTCTGGATGCAGTTATGCTGGCACTCGATGCAGAGAAGACGTTTGACTGCATTTTTTGGTCGAATGCCTTCTCGGCGCCAAAGGTAATGGGCTTCTCAGGCAATATCTTGGGAGCCATTGGAGCACTATATTCAGGACCCTCTGCCAGGGTTTAACCCCTTAAGGACACAGCCCAAAAGTGCGTTAAGGACCAGGCCTTGTTTTTCAAAACTGACATGTGTCACTTTATATGGCAATAACTTTGAGACGTCTTAACTTACACAAGTGATTTTGAGATTGTTTTTTCGTGACACATTGTACTTCATGTTAGTGGTAAACACTAATGAATATTTTTGTATTTATTTATAAAAAAATAGGAAATTTAATGGAAATTTGGAAAAAAATCGCAATTTTCAAAATGTGAAATGCTCTGCTTTTCAGACAGATAGTCATACCACCCAAATACATTAATACATATTATCTACCATATCTGTGCTATATATTGGCATCATCTTTTAATCGTTCTGTAATTTATTTTGGATGTTAGAAGGCTTATAAGTGTAACAGCGATTTTGCAGATTTCCAAGAAAATTTCCCAAACTAATTTTTTAGGGACTACTTCAGTTCTGAAGAGGATTATAAAGGCCTATATATTAGAAACCCCCATAAATCATGCCATTTTCAAAACTGCACCCCTCAAATAATTCAAAATAACATTTGGGAAGTTTGTTAACCCTTTAAGCATTTCACTGGAATTAAAACAATATAGAGGTGAAATTTAGACATTTAATTTTTTCCCACTAATTCCTTAATTTAGCCCTAAAATTAACACATTCACAAAGGGTTAAAGGAGAAAATGCATCTCACAGTTTGTTATGCAATTTCTCCCGAGCACGGAAATACCCCACAAGTGGGTGTAAACTGATGTTTGGGCATTCGGCAGTGCACAGAAGGAAAGGAGCGAGACTGGGCGTCTGAAAAGCAGATTTTGCTGGAATAGTTTTCAGGTGCCATGTCTCATTTGCAAAGCCCCTAGGGTACCAATACAAAGGAAAACCCCAAAAAGTGACCCCATTTTGGAAACTACACCCCTCACAGAATTCATATAGGGGTTTAGTGAGCATTTTGACCTTACAGCCGTTTCACAGATTTTGCTAACACTGGGATGTATAAATGAAACATTACTAAAATGTCACTTTATCCCCAAAGTTTTCATTTTCACAAGGGGTTAAAGGAGAAAAAGCACCCCACAGTTTGCAAAACAATTGCTCCTGAACACGGCAATACCCCATATGTGGTTGTGATCTGCTGTATGGGTACATGGCAGGGCTCAGAATGATAAGAGCGCTATTTGGCTTTTGGAGAACAGATTTTGCTGGAATAGTTTTCAGGTGCCATGTCGCATTTGCAGAGCCCCCAAAGTACTAATACAGTGGAAACCCCCTAAAAGTGACCCCATTTTGGAAACTACACCCCTCACAGAACATATCAAGGGGTATAGTGAGCATTTTGACCCTACAGCTGTTTCACAGATTTTATTAACATTGGGACATTAAAATGAAAAATTACTTTTTTTTCCAATAAACCGTCAATTTAGCCCCAAATTTTTCATTTTCACAAGAGGACAAAGGAGTAAAAGCACCCCAAAGTTCGTTACACAATTTCTTCTGAACACAGAAATACCCCATATGTGGTTGTAATCTGCTGCATGGGTAAATGGCAGGGCTCAAAATGGAAAGAGCGCTATTTAGCTTTTGGAGTGCAAATTTTGCTGGAATAGTTTTCAGGTGCCATGTCGCAATTGCAGAGCCCCTAAAGTACCAATACAATGGAAACCCCCAAAAAGTGACCCCATTTTGAAAACTACACCCCTCATAGAATTTATCTAGGGGTATAGTGAGCATTTTGACCTCACAGCTGTTTCACAGATTTTATTGACTTAGGGACGTAAAAATGAAAAATTACTTTTTTCCAATAAACCATCCATTTAGTGACATATTTTTAATTTTTGCAAGTGGTTAAAGAAGAAAAAACACTCCACAGTTTGTTACACAATTTCTTCTAAACACAGAAATGCCCCATATGTGGTCATAAACTGCTGTAGGGGTACATGGCAGAGCTCAGAATGGAAAGAGCGCTATTTGGCTTTTGGAGGGCAGATGTGGCTGGAATAGTTTTCAGGTGCCATGTCACATTTGCAGAGCCCCTAAAGTACCAATACAATGGAAACCTCTCAACAGTGACCACATTTTAGAAACTACACCCCTCAAGGAATGTATCAAGGGGTATTACCATTGTGAGCCTAAAGATGCTTCCCAAAAATTAATGTACAAAGTGAAAATTAAAGTTTTTAAAGAAATATCCAATTTCAGTGCCTAATACGTTGCAGCCACTTTGTGGCATCAGAGACATGAACTCCTAAAACTATTAAGTGGGCTATCCCGGGGACAAAAAAATTAAATATGTGGGTATAAACTGCTACTTGGGCACACAGCAGGGCTCAGAAGGGAAGGAGCACTGTGTTTTTTTTTTCCTTTTGGAGTACTTTCTGGTTGCTATGTTATTTTTGCAGAGCCCTGGAGGTGCCAGTAAATTGGAATTCCCCAAGAAGTGACCCCCATTTTGTAGGGGCAATTTTAGGGTCTCTGCAAATGTGACACGGTGTCCAAAAAAACAACAATCTAAATATGCGCTCCAAAAGCACGTAGCGCTCCTTCACATTTGTGCCCTGCTGTGTGCCCAAATGACAGTTTATGCCCACATATATGACACTGGTGTACCCAGAATAACGTACTTAATGCCATATGTGGGTATAAACTGCTGTTTGGGCACAGCCGGGCACAGAAGGGAAGGAGCGCTATTTTGGTTTTTAGAGCACAGTTTGGTTTTTGGACACCATGCCACTTTTGCAGAGCCCATGAATTGCCAGTAAAGTAGAATCCGCAGACATGACATGTCACCCCATTTTGGAAACTATACGCTTCAAGGGATTTATCAAGTGGGGTAGCGAGCATTGTTAACCCTTAAGTGTTGCATTCTTTTAATTTCCAAAAATGAATGTGCAGCTGATAATGAAAAGTTAAAAATGAAATTTTTCTATAGATATGCCATTTCAGTGCCCAATATGTTGTGCCCAGTTTATGTCTGCACAGACACACACTCCAAAAACTGGTGAGCGGGGATCCCGGGCACAACAGCTTTTGGAGCGTTCATCTCTGATACAAGCCGGGCATAACATATTACACACTGAAATGATGTATTCCTGGAATAATTGTCATTTTCACCTTTCACCATCAGCTGCGTATTCATTTATGGATAATAAATTATAGCAACACTTGGGGGTTAAAAATGCTCACTATACCCCTGGATAAATTCCTTCAGAGGTGCAGTTTCCAAAATGGGGTGACATGTCAGGGGATTCCACTGTACTGGCATTTCAGCTCTGCAAAAGTGCAATGGGGTCCAAAAACCAAACCGTCCAAGTCTGTGCTCCAAAAACCAAATAGCGCTCCTTCCCTTCTGTGCTCGGCTGTGCCCAAACAGCAATTTATACCCATATATGACATTAAGTACGTTATTCTGGGTATGAAAAGTGTAATACATGTGGGTATAAACTGTGGTTTGTGCACACAGTAGGGCGCAGAAGGGAAGGAGCGCTATGTGGCTTTTGGAGTGCAGATTCAGATGTTTGGGATCTGGATGCCATGTCATGTTTGCAGAGCCTCTAAAGTACTAGTAAAGTGGAATCCCCTAAGGAATGACCCCATTTTGAAAACTGCACCCCTCAAAGAATTTATCAAGGGGTGTAGCGAGCATTAGTATCCCAGACATGACTGCACAGCAGATGGTGAAGAGTGAATATGTAAGCTGTGCGGAGTACATTCGTACACTAAATTCCCTACTATTTCCCCAGTAGTTCCT
Organism: Leptodactylus fallax; assembly: GCA_947044405.1. Lineage (NCBI taxonomy): Eukaryota > Metazoa > Chordata > Amphibia > Anura > Leptodactylidae > Leptodactylus > Leptodactylus fallax. Next base: position 3,382,287 of record CAMRHE010000037.1, on the reverse strand, counting down.
ATTATTGGGGGGGTCACTCTGGGGGTCACTTCTGGTTTATTATCCCTCGTAAGCTCTAAATCTGGTTTGTCCCCTGATATATGCTCACACAGCTTATACATTCCCCTCCTGCCACAGCCAGTTATGTTCTAATGATTTGGCGATTTTTGGGGGTTTTGTCTTCACATTGTACGAGCTATATTTTCTTTATTTCTCTGGTGATGTAGCCATATGAGGGCTGCTTGTTTGCGGGGTGAGATGTATTTTTTAATGACATCATTTTTAGGTGCTTACAACTTATTAAATAAATTTTATTAACTCTTTCTTGGTGGATTAAAAAACAACCCCATCAATTCTGGCACTGCGTTTTACCTTTTAAATTTTTCACCATGCAGCGTAGAACGTAAGTAACATGTTACCTTTATTCTGCGGGTCAGTACGATTACGGCGAGATCTCATTTATACTGTTTTTTTATGCGATACCAATTTTGCAGAACAAAAACCTATTTGGGGACATAAATCAATTTTTTTTGCATCGCCATCTTCTAAGATGCATAGCATTTTTATTTTTCAGTTTAGAGAGTTGGTTTAGGGCTTATTTTTTGCGGGGCAACCTGTGCTTTTTATTGGTACTGTTTTGGGGTACATATGACTTTTTGATCACTTTTTATGGCATATTTTGTAAGGTGAGATGGTGAAAAATCATTACTTTTGGCGGGTTTTTTTCCGTTTTTTTTTCCCCGACGTTCACCGTGTACATTAAATATGGTTTCAGTTTTATTGTACAGGTTGTTACGGACGCGGCGATACCAAATATGTATTGTTTTTATTAATTTTTAGGTTTATTTTTTATATAATTCATTTTATATAGGAAAAGGGAATTTTTGGGGCTTTATTCTTTTATTAATTTTTTTTCACATACTTTATTATTATTTTTTTTTCACTTTTTTTACTTTTTCATGTGTCCCATAAGGACACCTGAGCCAGAGATGCTTTGATCTCTGGCTCAGTACTATAGACTGCAAGACACGAGCATACACGTGTCTTGCAGCCTATACAGGAAGTCATCGCTATGGAAACATAGCGCTGACTTCCGCAGGTCTCGGCAGGATCAACCAGGTAGTGGGGTCTCCAGGCAGCCTGGGGTCACTTGGCAGACCCCAGGCTGCAGATTATCGATATTGGCACCCTCCGATCTCGCCGCGGGGGGGTGTCGGGGGGGGGCGGCAAGATGGCAGAACCCCTTGGATGCCGCGGTCATGTTTGACCGCGGCATCCAAGGGGTTAAAACCTCCGATCGGAACTCGGTTCTGACCGTGGGTTATGGAATAGGGTGTTAGCTGTCAGTTACAGCTAACACCTGGTTCCGATGCCACCCGCTCAGATAGTGAGCGGGCGGCCGGCCTCGGGTGTAGTATTACGCCCTGGTGCGCGAAGTACCTAGCGGTGCCTTGTGAGATGTTTTCCGCATTACAAACAGGACCCAACCGGAGTGTCCGCTGTTGCCGTTAATTTTTAACCTTTATATGGAGCCCCTGGCACAAATAAATAGGAATGAACCTCTTATATTTCCAGCTTGATGGAAAATATCACTGCTCCTGAAACCTCGGTAACAGTAATCACAGTATAGAAGAGAGGAAAAACGCTTGATTTTAATTTTTCCTGGTTATTGCCTCCACTTAAAGACAAAGACTGGTAACAACTGCTATCAAATAATGAAACAAACAAAAATGTACCTTAGGTAGTTTTATTGCAAAATGTTTTCCTATAGATAAAGTATATGGAGCTAAAATTACTCCTACATGGCTTATACCCACTGTTAAAAAGAACAAAAATGAATTTTGAAGTTAGGATTCTGAGCTCTAATTTCTCAAAAGTTCGATTCACCAGTTTGATTCGAAGTTAAAAAAAAATTTGCTTCAATCCGAATTACTTCGTGGCGAATATTGCTAAAAAACACCTATTTCCTAGCTTCAGAGAGCGGTGTAGAACACTGTGCTTTGTAGTAACACACATAGGGAGCCTACTGTGGTAGTCAAACAATACTGTGAGTCCAAATGACACGCACATGACAGGCGTCGCTATTAGAATCGATGCACACTTCACTTATTTGGACAGTTACAGGGCCAAAACTGAGCATCTAACTTAAGTGTGAACCCAGCCTTACAGGTCCATGTAAGTGCTAGGTAGAAAGAATCGTGCAGAGTGAAAGAGCGCACTCCTTTTACACCGTCGTCTGTCGATTCCACATATATGTCTACAGAGTGGCAAGGCAACATAATGTGGAGTTGGCAGCAGCATCAGGAAACCACAGAGTGGCAAGGCGACATAATGTGGAGGTGGCAACAGCATGAGGACGCCATACAGTGACCCAGTGACAGCAGCATGAGCAGGCCATACAGTGACCCAGTGGAAAAGGCATGAGGAGGGCATACAATGACCCAGTGGCTGCAGCATGAGGAGGCCATACAGTGACCCAGTGGCAACAGCATGAGGAGGACGCAGAGTGATCCAGTGGAAATGGCATGAGGAGGCCATACAGTGACTCAGTGGCAGCGGCATGAGGAGGCCATACATTGACCAAGTGGCAGTAATATGAGGAGGCCATACAGTGCCCAAGTGGCAGCAACATGAGGAGGCCATACAGTGACACGGTGGCAGCGGTATGAGGAGGCCATACAGTGATCCAGTGGCTGTGGCATGAGGAGGGAATACAGTGACCCAGTGGAAATGGCTTGAGGAGGGCATACAGTGACCCAGTTGCAGCAACATTAGGAGGCCATACGGTGACCCAGTGGCAGCAACATGAGGAGGGCATACAGTGACCCAGTGTCAGCGGCATGAGGAGGGCATACAGTGACCAAGTGGCAGCAACATGAGGAGGCCATACAGTGACCCAGTGGCAGCAACATGAGGAGGCCATACAGTGATCAAGTGGCAGCAACATGAGGAGGCCATACAGTGACCCAGTGGCAGCAGCATGATGAGGGTATACAGTGACCCAGTGGCAGCGGCATGAGGAAGACATACAGTGACCCAGTGACGTTGTGGAGGTGTCAGCAGCCTTAGGAGGCCATACAGTGACCTGATAACAGAGTGTGGAGGTGTCAGCAGCCTTAGGAGGCCATACAGTGACCCAGTGGAAGCAGCATGAGGAGGACATACAGTAACCCAGTTCCTCTCCTGTGTGACTTTGTTCGCCCAGGCAAACGAGGTGTAGAACAGCGTGACACCGCTGTGCCCTGCACATGTGGTATGGTGGAGGAGCACTGTGAATTGTCCCTGCAGTGGAGGCTGAGGAAACAGTGGAGGATGAGGCAGACATTGTTGCAGGACCAATGGCATGAGAACGTGGAGGCAGAAGCGGCATCACCTGGCCAAGTTGCTGGTGACAAGGCGACAATCTGGAGTTGGCAGCAGCATGAGGAGGACACAGAGTGGCAAGGCAACATAATGTGAAGTTGGCAGCAGCACTGCCATACAGTGACCCGCGGGCAGCGGCATGAGGAGGACATACAGTGACCCAGTGGCAGCAGCATGAGGAGTACACAGAATGACCCAGTGGAAGTGGTATGAGGAGGCCATACAGTGACCTGGTGGCAGCAGCATGAGGAGGGCATACAGTGACCCAGTGGAAGTGGCATGAGGAGGCCATACAGTGACTCAGTGGCAGCAGCATGAGGAGTACACAGAATGACCCAGTGGAAGTGGTATGAGGAGGCCATACAGTGACCTGGTGGCAGCAGCATGAGGAGGGCATACAGTGACCCAGTGGAAGTGGCATGAGGAGGCCATACAGTGACTCAGTGGCAGCGGCATGAGGAGGCCATACATTGACCAAGTGGCAGTAATATGAGGAGGCCATACAGTGCCCAAGTGGCAGCAACATGAGGAGGCCATACAGTGACACGGTGGCAGCGGTATGAGGAGGCCATACAGTGATCCAGTGGCTGTGGCATGAGGAGGGAATACAGTGACCCAGTGGAAATGGCTTGAGGAGGGCATACAGTGACCCAGTTGCAGCAACATTAGGAGGCCATACGGTGACCCAGTGGCAGCAACATGAGGAGGGCATACAGTGACCCAGTGTCAGCGGCATGAGGAGGGCATACAGTGACCAAGTGGCAGCAACATGAGGAGGCCATACAGTGACCCAGTGGCAGCAACATGAGGAGGCCATACAGTGATCAAGTGGCAGCAACATGAGGAGGCCATACAGTGACCTGGTGGCAGCAGCATGAGGAGGGCATACAGTGACCCAGTGGAAGTGGCATGAGGAGGCCATACAGTGACCCAGTGACATTGTCGAGGTGTGAGCAGCCTTAGGAGGCCATACAGTGACCTGGTAAGAGAGTGTGGAGGTGTCAGCAGCCTTAGAAGGCCATACAGTGACCCAGTGGAAGCAGCATGAGGAGGACATACAGTAACCCAGTTCCTCTCCTGTGTGACTTTGTTCGCCCAGGCAAACAAGGTGTAGAACAGCATGACACCGCTGTGCCCTGCACATGTGGTATGGTGGAGGAGCACTGTAAATTGTCCCTGCAGTGGAGGCTGAGGAAACAGTGGAGGATGAGGCAGACATTGTTGCAGGACCAACGGCATGAGAACGTGGAGGCAGAAGCGGCATCACCTGGCCAAGTTGCTGGTGACAAGGCGACAATCTGGAGTTGGCAGCAGCATGAGGAGGACACAGAGTGGCAAGGCAACATAATGTGAAGTTGGCAGCAGCACTGCCATACAGTGACCCGCGGGCAGCGGCATGAGGAGGACATACAGTGACCCAGTGGCAGCAGCATGAGGAGTACACAGAATGACCCAGTGGAAGTGGTATGAGGAGGCCATACAGTGACCTGGTGGCAGCAGCATGAGGAGGGCATACAGTGACCCAGTGGAAGTGGCATGAGGAGGCCATACAGTGACTCAGTGGCAGCAGCATGAGGAGTACACAGAATGACCCAGTGGAAGTGGTATGAGGAGGCCATACAGTGACCTGGTGGCAGCAGCATGAGGAGGGCATACAGTGACCCAGTGGAAGTGGCATGAGGAGGCCATACAGTGACTCAGTGGCAGCGGCATGAGGAGGCCATACATTGACCAAGTGGCAGTAATATGAGGAGGCCATACAGTGCCCAAGTGGCAGCAACATGAGGAGGCCATACAGTGACACGGTGGCAGCGGTATGAGGAGGCCATACAGTGATCCAGTGGCTGTGGCATGAGGAGGGAATACAGTGACCCAGTGGAAATGGCTTGAGGAGGGCATACAGTGACCCAGTTGCAGCAACATTAGGAGGCCATACGGTGACCCAGTGGCAGCAACATGAGGAGGGCATACAGTGACCCAGTGTCAGCGGCATGAGGAGGGCATACAGTGACCAAGTGGCAGCAACATGAGGAGGCCATACAGTGACCCAGTGGCAGCAACATGAGGAGGCCATACAGTGATCAAGTGGCAGCAACATGAGGAGGCCATACAGTGACCCAGTGGCAGCAGCATGATGAGGGTATACAGTGACCCAGTGGCAGCGGCATGAGGAAGACATACAGTGACCCAGTGACGTTGTGGAGGTGTCAGCAGCCTTAGGAGGCCATACAGTGACCCAGTGGAAGCAGCATGAGGAGGACATACAGTAACCCAGTTCCTCTCCTGTGTGACTTTGTTCACCCAGGCAAACGAGGTGTAGAACAGCGTGACACCACTGTGCCCTGCACATGTGGTATGGTGGAGGAGCACTGTGAATTGTCCCTGCAGTGGAGGCTGAGGAAACAGTGGAGGATGAGGCAGACATTGTTGCAGGACCAATGGCATGAGAACGTGGAGGCAGAAGCGGCATCACCTGGCCAAGTTGCTGGTGACAAGGCGACAATCTGGAGTTGGCAGCAGCATGAGGAGGACACAGAGTGGCAAGGCAACATAATGTGAAGTTGGCAGCAGCACTGCCATACAGTGACCCGCGGGCAGCGGCATGAGGAGGACATACAGTGACCCAGTGGCAGCAGCATGAGGAGTACACAGAATGACCCAGTGGAAGTGGTATGAGGAGGCCATACAGTGACCTGGTGGCAGCAGCATGAGGAGGGCATACAGTGACCCAGTGGAAGTGGCATGAGGAGGCCATACAGTGACTCAGTGGCAGCAGCATGAGGAGTACACAGAATGACCCAGTGGAAGTGGTATGAGGAGGCCATACAGTGACCTGGTGGCAGCAGCATGAGGAGGGCATACAGTGACCCAGTGGAAGTGGCATGAGGAGGCCATACAGTGACTCAGTGGCAGCGGCATGAGGAGGCCATACATTGACCAAGTGGCAGTAATATGAGGAGGCCATACAGTGCCCAAGTGGCAGCAACATGAGGAGGCCATACAGTGACACGGTGGCAGCGGTATGAGGAGGCCATACAGTCATCCAGTGGCTGTGGCATGAGGAGGGAATACAGTGACCCAGTGGAAATGGCTTGAGGAGGGCATACAGTGACCTAGTTGCAGTAACATTAGGAGGCCATACGGTGACCCAGTGGCAGCAACATGAGGAGGGCATACAGTGACCCAGTGTCAGCGGCATGAGGAGGGCATACAGTGACCAAGTGGCAGCAACATGAGGAGGCCATACAGTGACCCAGTGGCAGCAACATGAGGAGGCCATACAGTGATCAAGTGGCAGCAACATGAGGAGGCCATACAGTGACCTGGTGGCAGCAGCATGAGGAGGGCATACAGTGACCCAGTGGAAGTGGCATGAGGAGGCCATACAGTGACCCAGTGACATTGTCGAGGTGTGAGCAGCCTTAGTAGGCCATACAGTGACCTGGTAAGAGAGTGTGGAGGTGTCAGCAGCCTTAGGAGGCCATACAGTGACCCAGTGGAAGCAGCATGAGGAGGACATACAGTAACCCCGTTCCTCTCCTGTGTGACTTTGTTCGCCCAGGCAAACGAGGTGTAGAACAGCATGACACCGCTGTGCCCTGCACATGTGGTATGGTGGAGGAGCACTGTAAATTGTCCCTGCAGTGGAGGCTGAGGAAACAGTGGAGGATGAGGCAGACATTGTTGCAGGACCAACGGCATGAGAACGTGGAGGCAGAAGCGGCATCACCTGGCCAAGTTGCTGGTGACAAGGCGACAATCTGGAGTTGGCAGCAGCATGAGGAGGACACAGAGTGGCAAGGCAACATAATGTGAAGTTGGCAGCAGCACTGCCATACAGTGACCCGCGGGCAGCGGCATGAGGAGGACATACAGTGACCCAGTGGCAGCAGCATGAGGAGTACACAGAATGACCCAGTGGAAGTGGTATGAGGAGGCCATACAGTGACCTGGTGGCAGCAGCATGAGGAGGGCATACAGTGACCCAGTGGAAGTGGCATGAGGAGGCCATACAGTGACTCAGTGGCAGCAGCATGAGGAGTATACAGAATGACCCAGTGGAAGTGGTATGAGGAGGCCATACAGTGACCTGGTGGCAGCAGCATGAGGAGGGCATACAGTGACCCAGTGGAAGTGGCATGAGGAGGCCATACAGTGACTCAGTGGCAGCGGCATGAGGAGGCCATACATTGACCAAGTGGCAGTAATATGAGGAGGCCATACAGTGCCCAAGTGGCAGCAACATGAGGAGGCCATACAGTGACACGGTGGCAGCGGTATGAGGAGGCCATACAGTCATCCAGTGGCTGTGGCATGAGGAGGGAATACAGTGACCCAGTGGAAATGGCTTGAGGAGGGCATACAGTGACCCAGTTGCAGCAACATTAGGAGGCCATACGGTGACCCAGTGGCAGCAACATGAGGAGGGCATACAGTGACCCAGTGTCAGCGGCATGAGGAGGGCATACAGTGACCAAGTGGCAGCAACATGAGGAGGCCATACAGTGACCCAGTGGCAGCAACATGAGGAGGCCATACAGTGATCAAGTGGCAGCAACATGAGGAGGCCATACAGTGACCCAGTGGCAGCAGCATGATGAAGGTATACAGTGACCCAGTGGCAGCGGCATGAGGAAGACATACAGTGACCCAGTGACGTTGTGGAGGTGTCAGCAGCCTTAGGAGGCCATACAGTGACCTGATAACAGAGTGTGGAGGTGTCAGCAGCCTTAGGAGGCCATACAGTGACCCAGTGGAAGCAGCATGAGGAGGACATACAGTAACCCAGTTCCTCTCCTGTGTGACTTTGTTCGCCCAGGCAAACGAGGTGTAGAACAGCGTGACACCGCTGTGCCCTGCACATGTGGTATGGTGGAGGAGCACTGTGAATTGTCCCTGCAGTGGAGGCTGAGGAAACAGTGGAGGATGAGGCAGACATTGTTGCAGGACCAATGGCATGAGAACGTGGAGGCAGAAGCGGCATCACCTGGCCAAGTTGCTGGTGACAAGGCGACAATCTGGAGTTGGCAGCAGCATGAGGAGGACACAGAGTGGCAAGGCAACATAATGTGAAGTTGGCAGCAGCACTGCCATACAGTGACCCGCGGGCAGCGGCATGAGGAGGACATACAGTGACCCAGTGGCAGCAGCATGAGGAGTACACAGAATGACCCAGTGGAAGTGGTATGAGGAGGCCATACAGTGACCTGGTGGCAGCAGCATGAGGAGGGCATACAGTGACCCAGTGGAAGTGGCATGAGGAGGCCATACAGTGACTCAGTGGCAGCAGCATGAGGAGTACACAGAATGACCCAGTGGAAGTGGTATGAGGAGGCCATACAGTGACCTGGTGGCAGCAGCATGAGGAGGGCATACAGTGACCCAGTGGAAGTGGCATGAGGAGGCCATACAGTGACTCAGTGGCAGCGGCATGAGGAGGCCATACATTGACCAAGTGGCAGTAATATGAGGAGGCCATACAGTGCCAAGTGGCAGCAACATGAGGAGGCCATACAGTGACACGGTGGCAGCGGTATGAGGAGGCCATACAGTCATCCAGTGGCTGTGGCATGAGGAGGGAATACAGTGACCCAGTGGAAATGGCTTGAGGAGGGCATACAGTGACCCAGTTGCAGCAACATTAGGAGGCCATACGGTGACCCAGTGGCAGCAACATGAGGAGGGCATACAGTGACCCAGTGTCAGCGGCATGAGGAGGGCATACAGTGACCAAGTGGCAGCAACATGAGAAGGCCATACAGTGACCCAGTGGCAGCAACATGAGGAGGCCATACAGTGATCTAGTGGCAGCAACATGAGGAGGCCATACAGTGACCCAGTGGCAGCAGTATGATGAGGGTATACAGTGACCCAGTGGCAGCGGCATGAGGAAGACATACAGTGACCCAGTGACATTGTGGAGGTGTCAGCAGCCTTAGGAGGCCATACAGTGACCTGATAACAGAGTGTGGAGGTGTCAGCAGCCTTAGGAGGCCATACAGTGACCCAGTGGAAGCAGCGTGAGGAGGACATACAGTAACCCAGTTCCTCTCCTGTGTGACTTTGTTCGCCCAGGCAAACGAGGTGTAGAACAGCGTGACACCGCTGTGCCCTGCACATGTGGTATGGTGGAGGAGCACTGTGAATTGTCCCTGTAGTGGAGGCTGAGGAAACAGTGGAGGATGAGGCCGACATTGTTGCAGGACCAATGGCATGAGAACGTGGAGGCAGAAGCGGCATCACCTGGCCAAGTTGCTGGTGACAAGGCGACAATCTGGAGTTGGCAGCAGCATGAGGAGGACACAGAGTGGCAAGGCAACATAATGTGAAGTTGGCAGCAGCACTGCCATACAGTGACCCGCGGGCAGCGGCATGAGGAGGACATACAGTGACCCAGTGGCAGCAGCATGAGTAGTACACAGAATGACCCAGTGGAAGTGGTATGAGGAGGCCATACAGTGACCTGGTGGAAGCAGCATGAGGAGGGCATACAGTGACCCAGTGGAAGTGGCATGAGGAGGCCATACAGTGACCCAGTGACATTGTCGAGGTGTGAGCAGCCTTAGTAGGCCATACAGTGACCTGGTAAGAGAGTGTGGAGGTGTCAGCAGCCTTAGTAGGCCATACAGTGACCCAGTGGCAGAGTGAGGAGGTGGCAGCAGTGTGAGGAGGCCATACAGTCACCCAGTGGCAGAGTGCGGAGGTGGCAGCAGCGTCAGTAGGCCACAGAGAAGCAAGGTGATATAATGTGTAGGTAGCAACAGCTTTAGTAGGCCACACAGTGACCCAATGGCAGAGTGAGGAAGTGGCAGCAGCGTGAGGAGGACATACAATGACCCAGTGGCAGAGGTGGAGGTAGCAACAGCCTTAGGAGGTCATACAGTGACCCTGTAAGAGAGTTTGGAGGTGTCAGCAGCCTTAGTAGGTGCCATATTATGCCCCACAGCGGCCCCTGCACACGATATTATGCTCCATAGTGGCCCCTGCACACGGTATTATGCCTCATAGTGTCCCCTGCACACGGTATTATGCCTCATAGTGGCCTCTGTACATGGTATTATGCCTCATAGTGGCCCCTGCACACGGTATTATGCCTCATAGTGGCCCCTGCACATGGTATTATGCTCCATAGTGGTCCCTGCACACGGTATTATGATCCATAATGGCCCCTGCACACGGTATTATGCTCCATAGTGGTCCCTGCACTCGGTATTATACTCCATAGTGCCTCCTGTACACAGTATTATACTCCATAGTGGCCCCTGCACACGGTATTATGCTCCATAGTGGCCCCTGCACACGGTATTATGCTCCATAGTGGCCCCTGAACATGGTATTATGCTCCATAGTGGTCCCTGCACACAGTATTATGATCCATAGTGGCCACTGCACACGGTATTATGCTCCATAGTGGCCCCTGCACACGGTATTATGCTCCATAGTGGCCCCTGCACTCGGTATTATGCTCCATAGTGGCCCCTGTACACAGTATTATACTCCATAGTGGCCCCTGCACTCGTTATTATGCTCCATAGTGGCCCCTGCACACAGTATTATGCTGCATAGTGGCCCTTGCACTCGGTATTATACTCCATAGTGGCCTCTGTACACAGTATTATACTCCATAGTGGCCCCTGCACACAGTATTCTGCTCCATAGTGGCCCCTGCACTCGGTATTATACTCCATAGTGGCCCCTGCACACAGTATTCTGCTCCATAGTAACCCACCCATGAACTATTATTATACTCTGACCCCAGAGTATAATGATTGGAGACCCAGGTGCTGACAAACATAAAAATCAGTGTTACTTACCTGGGCTCCGGTGCACTCCCTGCTTTCGGCCCTCGTCAGTGTTGCACAAACCAGCGTCGCCACATAATGACGTCGGCCTGGCTCACGTGACACCTGGCATATCACCAAAGAAGGCCGAAGCCGGCTGGGAGTAGCTCGAATTGCTGGAGAGGTGAGTAACAATGGTTTTTATGTTTATCACCTCCCTTGGATCTCCGATTATTATACTCCGAGGTCTTTTCAGACCCCGGAGTATAATAATAGTAGTATTTGGCCTTACTTTCCGATGCCCGTTACCGCTCACAGCCGCTTCTGATTCCCCCTTCTGCGTCCGATAGCAGAAGGGGAAGCAGAGGAGGCCACAGCAGTTGCGGGGATCGATAAGTAAATAGGCCGTTACCTGCTGGGGTTACCTCTGGCTGTTCTGGTTGCTCCTGCTCCTCCTCTCCACCCATTTGATTACACATTATTTGTGCTCCAATGTCCTCCTCATCCTCCACCAGTTCAGCCCCAACAGGGCTCATGTGGCCTTGAGATGTAGACGTCACATCTCCAGTCCCCTGACCAGCCAGACTGATAAGCATCAATAAGAATGACGTTGTTCATCCCATAGTCCTGGCGACTGACTAACAAAGTGGCCTCCTCAAAGGTATCTAACAAACGGCAGGTGTCATGCATGAGCTGTCACTGGTTAACGTTAAAGTTACACAGGGGAGTACCTCTGTCTGCTTGGATCATCAAGAAATCGTTTATGGCTTTTCTCTGTTCATATAGTCGATCCAACATATGGAGGGTTGAATTCCAACGGGTGGAAACATCGCATATCAGCCTATGTTGTGGGAGGCTGTTCTGCCGCTGCAGCTCAAGGAGGGTGTGCTTGCCGGTGTATGAGTGACTGAAGTGCATGCAAAGTTTCCTTGACATTTTTAGGATGTCTTGCAGATGGGTGGAACACTTAAGGAAACGCTTGACAACCAGATTGAACACGTGCGCCATGCAGGGCGCATGGCTCAGTCCTCCTTGACGCAGGGCCGACACCATGTTCTTCCCGTTGTTGGTCACCATTGTCCCGATTTTAAGTTCTCTTGGAGAAAGCCAGGATTCGATTTCTTGATTGAGGACACGGAGCAGTTCCTCCCCTGTGTGACTTTGTTCGCCCAGGCAAACGAGGTGTAGAACAGTGTGACACCGCTGTGCCCTGCACATGTGGTATGCTGGAGGAGCACTGGGAATTGTTCCTGCAGTGGAGGCTGAGGACACAGTGGAGGATGAGGCGGATATTGTTGCAGGATCAATGGTATGAGAACGTGGAGGCAAAAGCTGCGTCACCTGTCCAAGTTGCTGGTGTGTCTGGGCAGGCACCACATTAAACCAGTGGGCCGTAAATGACATATATTGTCCTTGACCGTAGTTACAGCTCCACACGTCGGCGCTGCCATGCACTTTGGCAGATACTGACAGGCTCAAGGACTAGCCCAACTTCTCTTCTAAATATTTGTGTTGGGCTGGTTCTGCCTTCTTGGCAAAGAAATGACGGCTTGGGACTCTCCACCTCGGCTCGGCGCAAGCCATCAGTTCTCTGAAAGGTGCAGAGTCCACCAAGTGGAAAGGGAGTGACTGCAGCACCGGCAACTTGGACAGGAGCACGTTCAGCTTCTGCACTGTTGGATAATTGCACGCATACTGTTGTCTCTTAGATATAGATTCTGTGATCGATTGATGACGCAATGACTGACTAGGAGGAGGAGGAGGTGCAGGAGCATCAGATGATGGGAAGGACACACAGCTTCCTTCAGCTAAGGTGGTGGAGCCTTAAAGGGGTATTCCCATGAACATAACTATTTTTAAATTTGTAGATAATTTAAAGTTAAACATTTTTGCAAATATAAGTAATTAAACATTTCGAAGAGTTTTAAAAGATTTTCTCTAAATATCTTGTGGTCACAAGTTGTTTTTTTGATCAGTTGCCAGTGGATATGACCATGAATGCAGGACCTTTCTAAAGTCAGAAAATCATCTATGATTTCCTTATTGTTGCCAGGATATCTTTTGATACAAGTAGTGTCCCTGCCTGATAACCCAGCTACAATAAGAAAATTATGGCTGGGTTCCTGACAAGTCCTAAACCACAGAAAGTTTCTGCATTTGTGGTCGTATCCATTGGCAACCGATCAAGACAACATACTGTCACCACTAAGAAAGTTAGAGAAAATCTTTAAAACTGCAGAATTTTTAACTACTTATATTGCAAAAATGCTTAACTTTTAATTATCTACAAATATAGATATTATTATGTTCATGGGAATACCCCTTTAACTGCCTGAAATGGTGTGCGTGCCACTGGGTGCTGCAGCGGTTGCTGCGGCAGGCTGTACACCACATTGGAGCCACGGCTCTCCCAGGCCACTTTATGGTGATGCTGCATATGTTGGCGCAGGGCTGTGGTGCCAACATTGCCACCCTGGCCACGCTTCACCTTCTGCCCACAGATTGAACATATGGCCATGTTCACATATGGCTTTACAAAAAACTGCCACACCGCCGAGTAGATGATTTTACCCCCAACACTCCGCAATAACTGACTGCTACCGCCACTGCCTCCGTGAACCCCCTGCACCACTGCTTTCTGGGCAGGTAGGCTGCTGCGAAGCGGGTGGTCTACCACGGGCACGTTTAGCTCCCGACCTCACACTGCTGCCACCCTGCTGACTCCCCCACTGCCTCATGCGCAAGCTGCAACCCTCTTCTCCTGATGACGATGAGGCCCCTTCGACACCTGGCTCCCAATTACGATTGACTACATTTTCATCCACTACTGTCTGCAGGTCACTGATGTCCTCCTCAACACCAGCTCCCATGCCACTCTCCTCATCACTACTTGCCCGTCTACTGGAGGAAGCGGCGGTTGTCTCCTCCACATCTTGGCTGAGCAGTAGCTGCTAACTGTCCTCTAGTACCTCCTCCTCACTGTATAGTGGATCTGAGCCCACAGCATAGAGTAGTTCTCTAGCTGAGGGAACAGAAAAGGACACAGGCAGGTTGAGGACAGGTGAGGGCACAGGGTCTGCTGCTGGGCCATGCCAACTAAGGGTTGTGTCTGACGAACCCACCGACTCTTGGCTGGGGGTGTCTGATGTGACATGGGATGAATTGGATGACCAAGTCAACCTGTCTACAACCGTTGGGTTGCTGGTCAAGACACGACCACTACTTAACACTGGGAGCTCAGGCCTCTGTAACTGACCCCTGATGCCACGCCCACTTACTCTGCTGTGACCTGTGTCTGCACCAGAAACATTTAGGCCTGTGTCCCTCCCCTGTGCATGGCCTCTCGCTTCTCTGTCTGACACTGTTCGATGAAAAAACTTAATTGTAAAGGGCAAAAAGGCCTGTTATTTTCTACTTTGAAGAGAACGGCAAATATGCCCCTTATTTCTTCACCCACTAATGAACACCAATAAAAAAGGCGTGATAAAGGCAGAGATTTGTAGCTCAGAATTATTTAATTATTGACAATCCTATTTATAAATGACCAGCAACTTTATACTGGTAACAAAATGCTGAATATGATCCTTTTTATGTGTTTTGACACTAATAAACACCCTTAAATAAGTGATAACCGCTAAGAATAATTGAATTATTGAATTAATATTGACAATATTGTATTGAAAAATGGCCTGCAACTTTATACTGGTAACAAAATGGCGAATATGGTCCTTTTTATGTGTTTTGACACTAATAAAGACCTTTAACCCCTTAACGACCTTGGACGTACTATTACGTCCTGGGTGCTAGGTACTTCGCGCACCAGGGCGTAATAATACACCCGAGGCCGGCCGCCCGCTCACTATCTGAGCGGGAGGTATCGGAACCGGGTGTTAGCTGTATCTGACAGCTAACACCCTGCTCCATAACCCCCGGTCGGCCATAACTTCCGATCGGCGGTTTTAACCCCTTGGATGCCGCGGTAAAACATGACCGCGGCATCCAAGGGGTTCCGCCATCTTGCCGCCCCCCCCGGCACCCCCCGCGGCGAGATCGGAGGGTGCCGATATTGATAATCTGCAGCCTGGGGTCTGCCAAGTGACCTCAGGCTGCCTGGAGACCCCACTACCTGGTTGATCCTGCCGAGACCTGCGGAAGTCAGCGCTATGTTTCCATAGCGATGACTTCCTGTATAGGCTGCAAGACACGTGTATGCTCGTGTCTTGCAGTCTATAGTACTGAGCCAGAGATCAAAGCATCTCTGGCTCAGGTGTCCTTATGGGACACATGAAAAAGTAAAAAAAGTGAAAAAAATAATAATAAAGTATGTGAAAAAAAATTTATAAAAGAATAAAGCCCCAAAAATTCCCTTTTCCTATATAAAATGAATTATATAAAAAATAAACCTAAAAATTAATAAAAACAATACATATTTGGTATCGTTGCGTCCGTAACAACCTGTACAATAAAACTGAAACCATATTTAATGTACACGGTGAAAGTCGGGGAAAAAAAAACGGAAAAAACACGCCAAAAGTAACGATTTTTCGCCATCTCACCTTACAAAATATGCCATAAAAAGTGATCAAAAAGTCATATGTACCCCAATATAGTACCAATAAAAAGCACAGGTTGTCCCGCAAAAAATAAGCCCTAAACCAACTCTCTAAACTGAAAAATAAAAATGCTACGCATCTTAGAAGATGGCGATGCAAAAAAATTGATTTATGTCCCCAAATGGGTTTTTGGTCTGCAAAATTGGTATTGCATAAAAAAACAGTATAAATGAGGTATCGCCGTAATCGTACCGACCCGCAGAATAAAGATAACATGTTACTTACGCTCTACGCTGCATGGTGAAAAATGTAAAAGATAAAATGCAGTGCCAGAATTGATGGGGTTGTTTTTTAATCCACCAAGAAAGAGTTAATAAAATTTATTTAATAAGTTGTAAGCACGTAAAAATGATGTCATTAAAAAATACATCTCACCCTGCAAACAACAAGCCCTCATATGGCTACATCACCAGAGAAATAAAGAAAATATAGCCCGTACAATGTGAAGACAAAAACCCCAAAAATCGCCAAATCATTAGAGCATCACTGGCTGCAGCAGGAAGGGAATGTATAAGCTGTGCGAGCGGATATCAGGGTACAAACCAGATTTAGAGCTTCCGAGGGGCAATAAACCAGAAATGACCCCCAGAGTGACCTCCCCAATAATAGGAACTACTGGGGAAATAGTAGGGAATTTAGTGTACCCAATGTACTACACACAGATTACATATTCATTCACTTTCCCCCATCCGCTGTGCAGTCACGTCTGGGATACTAATGGTCGTTACACCCCTTGATAAATTCTTTGAGGGGTGCAGTTTTCAAAATGGGGTCATTCCCTAGGGGATTCCACTTTACTGGTACTTTAGAGGCTCTGCAAACATGACATGGCATCCAGGTCCCAAACATCTGAATCTGCGCTCCAAAAGCCACATAGCGCTCCTTCCCTTCTGTGCCCTGCTGTGTGCCCAAACCGCAGTTTATACCCACATGTATGACACTGGTGTACCCAGGATAAGGTACTTAATGTCATATATGGGTATAATCTCCTGTTTGGGCACAGCCGGGCACAGAAGGGAAGGAGCGCTATTTGGTTTTTGGAGCACAGACTTGGACGGTTTGGTTTTTGGACGCCATTGCACTTTTACAGAGCTGAAATGCCAGTACAGTGGAATCCCCTGACATGTCACCCCATTTTGGAAACTGCACCCCTGAAGGAATTTATACAGGAGTACAGTGAGCATTTTTAACCCCCAAGTGTTGCTATAATTTATTATCCATAAATGAATACGCAGCTGATGATGAAAGGTGAAAATGACAATTATTCCAGGAATACATCATTTCAGTGTGTAATATGTTATGCCCGGCTTCTATCAGAAATGAACGCTCCAAAAGCTGTTGTGCCCGGGATCCCCGCTCACCAGTTTTTGGAGTGTGTGTCTGTGCAAGCTGGGCACAACATATCAGGCACTGAAATGGCGTATCTATAGAAAAATTTCATTTTTAACTTTTCATCAGCTGCACATTCATTTTTGGAAATTAAAAGAATGCAACACTTAAGGGTTAATAATGCTTGCTATCCCACTTGATAAATCCCTTGAAGGGTATAGTTTCCAAAATGGAGTGACATGTCTGCGGATTCCACTTTACTGACAATTCATGGTCTCTGCAAAAGTGGCATGGTGTCCAAAAAGCAAACTGTGCTCTAAAAACCAAAATAGCGCTCTTTCCCTTCTGTGCCTGGCTGTGCCCAAACAGCAGTTTATACCCACATATGGCATTGTTAAGTACGTTATCCTGGGTACACCAGTGTCATACGTGGGGGCATAAACTGTCATTTGGGCACACAGCAGGGCACAAATGTGAAGGAGCGCTATGTGCTTTTGGAGCGCATATTTAGATTTTGTTGTTTTTTTGGACGCCATGTCACATTTGCAGAGACCCTAAAATTGCCCCTACAAAATGGGGGTCACTTCTTGGGGAATTCCAATTTACTGGCACCTCCAGGGCTCTGCAAAAATATCATGGCGACCAGAAAGTCCCTCTAAATCTGTACTCCAAAAGCTAAAAAAAACCACAGTGCTCCTTCCCTTCTGAGCCCTGCTGTGTGCCCAAGCAGCAGTTTATACCCACATATATAATTTTTTTGTCCCCGGGATAGCCCACTTAATAGTTTTAGGAGTTCATGTCTCTGATGCCACAAAGTGGCCGCAACGTATTAGGCACTGAAATTGGATATTTCTTTAAAAACTTTAATTTTCACTTTGTACATTAATTTTTGGGAAGCATTTTAGGCTCTAAATGATAATACCCCTTGATACATTCCTTGAGGGGTGTAGTTTCTAAAATGGGGTCACTTTTGAGAGGTTTCCATTTTATTGGTACTTTAGGGGTTCTGCAAATGCGACATGGCACCTGAAAACTATTCCAGCAAAATCTGCCCTCCAAAAGCTAAATAGCGCTCTTTCCATTTTGAGCCCTGCCATTTACCCATGCAGCAGATTACAACCACATATGGGGCATTTCTGTGTTCAGTAGAAATTGTGTAACGAACTTTGGGGTGCTTTTTCTCCTTTGTCCTCTTGTGAAAATGAAAAATTTGGGGCTAAATTGACGGTTTATTGGAAAAAAAGTAATTTTTCATTTTAATGTCCCAATGTTAATAAAATCTGTGAAACAGCTGTGAGGTCAAAATGTTCACCATACCCCTAGATAAATTCTATAAGGGGTGTAGTTTCCAAAATGGGGTCACTTTTTGGGGGTTTGTATTATATTGGTACTTTAGGGGCTCTGCAAATGCGACATGGCGTCCGAAAACTATTCTAGCAAAATCTGCCCTCCAAAAGCTAAATAGCGCTCTTTCCATTTTGAGCCCTGCCATTTACCCATGCAGCAGATTACAACCACATATGGGGCATTTCTGTGTTCAGGAGAAATTGTGTAACGAACTTTGGGGTGCTTTTTCTCCTTTGTCCTCTTGTGAAAATGAAAAATTTGGGGCTAAATTGACGGTTTATTGGAAAAAAAGTAATTTTTCATTTTAATGTCCCAATGTTAATAAAATCTGTGAAACAGCTGTAGGGTCAAAATGTTCACCTTCCCCTTGATAAATTCTATAAGGGGTGTAGTTTCCAAAATGGGGTCACTTTTTGGGGGTTTGTATTATATTGGTACTTTAGGGGCTCTGCAAATGCGACATGGCATCCGAAAACTATTCTAGCAAAATCTGCCCTCCAAAAGCTAAATAGCGCTCTTTCCATTTTGAGCCCTGCCATTTACCCATGCAGCAGATTACAACCACATATGGGGCATTTCTGTGTTCAGGAGAAATTGTGTAACGAACTTTGGGGTGCTTTTTCTCCTTTGTCCTCTTGTGAAAATGAAAAATTTGGGGCTAAATTGACGGTTTATTGGAAAAAAAAAGTAATTTTTCATTTTAATGTCCCAATGTTAATAAAATCTGCGAAACAGCTGTAGGGTCAAAATGCTCACTATACCCCTTGATATGTTCTGTGAGGGGTGTAGTTTCCAAAATGGGGTCACTTTTAGGGGGTTTCCACTGTATTGGTACTTTGGGGGCTCTGCAAATGCGACATGGCACCTGAAAACTATTCCAGCAAAATCTGCTCTCCAAAAGCTAAATAGCGCTCTTTCCATTCTGAGCCCTGCCATGTACCCATACAGCAGATTACGACCACATATGGGCTATTGCTTTGTTTAGGAGCAATTATTTTGCAAACTGTGGGGTGCTTTTTCTCCTTTAACCCATTGTGAAAATGAAAACTTTGGGGATAAAGTGACATTTTAGTAATGTTTCATTTATACATCCCAGTGTTAGCAAAATCTGTGAAACGACTGTAAGGTCAAAATGCTCACTATACCCCTATATGAATTCTGTGAGGGGTGTAGTTTGCAAAATGGGGTCACTTTTTGGGGTTTTCCTTTGTATTGGTACTCTAGGGGCTTTGCAAATGAGACATGGCACCTGAAAACTATTCCAGCAAAATCTGCTTTTCAAACGCCCAGTGTCACTCCTTCCCTTCCGTGCGCTGCCATTCGCCCAAACATCAGTTTACACCCACTTGTGGGGTATTTCCATGCTCGGGAGAAATTGCATAACAAACTGTGAGATGCATTTTTTCCTTTAACCCTTTGTGAATGTGTTAATTTTAGGGCTAAATTAAGGAATTAGTGGAAAAAAATTAAATGTCTAAATTTCACCTCCATATTGTTTTAATTCCAGTGAAATGCTTAAAGGGTTAACAAACTTCCCAAATATTATTTTGAATTATTTGAGGGGTGCAGTTTTGAAAATGGGGTGATTTATGGGGGTTTCTAATATATAGGCCATTATAATCCTCTTCAGAACTGAAGTGGTCCTTAAAAAATTAGTTTGGGAAATTTTCTTGTAAATCTGCAAAATCGCTGTTACACTTGTAAGCCTTCTAACGTCCAAAATAAATTACAGGACGATTAAAAGATGATGCCGATATAAAGCAGAGATATGGTAGATAATATGTATTAATGTATTTGGGTGGTATGACTATCTATCTGAAAAGCAGAGCATTTCACATTTTGAAAATTGCGATTTTTTCCAAATTTCCATCAAATTTCCTATTTTTTTATAAATAAATACAAAAATATTCATTAGTGTTTACCACTAACATGAAGTACAATGTGTCACGAAAAAACAATCTCAAAAACACTTGTGTAAGTTAAGACGTCTCAAAGTTGTTGCCATATAAAGTGACACATGTCAGTTTTGAAAAACGAGGCCTGGTCCTTAACGCACTTTTGGGCTGGGTCCTTAAGGGGTTAAATAAGTGATAACCGCTAAGAATTATTTAATTATTATTGGCAATACTGTATTGAAAAATGGTTTGCAACTTTATACTCGTAACAAAATGGCGAATATGGTCCTTTTTATGTGTTTTGACACTAATAAAGACCTTTAAATAAGTGATAACCGCTAAGAATTATAGAATTATTGAATTAATATTGACAATACTGTATTGAAAAGTGGCCTGCAACTTTATACTGGTAACAAAATTGCGAATATAGGACTTTTTATTTGCTTTGACACTAATAAACACCTTTAAATAAGTGATAACCGCTAAGAATTTTTGAATTTTTATTGACAATACTGTTTTTAAATATTGCCTGCAACTTTATACTGGTAATAAAATGGTGAATATGGTAGTTATGTCTTTCCCCACGTTAAAGGTCTTTATTGCAGATAAGTGAAGATATTATTGGATGATAATTCAGCTTTCTTTGGCACAATAGTACTGAATAATGTTATGCCTTGTAAGAACAGTGAATAAGCCCCTTATAATAAACGCCTTTAAAAAGGTTTTTTTTTACAGATATGTGCAGATATGGCTTTGGCAAAATAGTACTGAATTATGTTATGCCTTGTAAGAACAGCGAATAAGCCCCTTATAATAAAAGCCTTTAAAAAGGCTTCTTTTACAGATGCGTGCAGATATTAGTGTATGATATTTCACTTTTTTTGCTGTACTGCACTTCAAAAGGCTTGTTGTGTTCCACCTTGACGACACAGATATGAGTGATGAGCAGCAGTATAATGGCAGTGAGTGCTGCAATGTGAATTATGCTGTAAATTCTTGCTGTAAATGAGCCTGCAACCACCCCAAATTCTTCTCTCAATTCCTGCCTATGCTTTCCCTACAATTCTAAGGCTCATCCTCTTTCCCTGAACTTCTATATGTTTTCTAAGTCTTTCCCTAGCTCCTACCAACGTCTGTCCCTACATTAAGAGCGATGTGCAATGACTGTACCAAAAATGGCCGAGGGTTTTTATAGGGCTGTGACATCACAGGTCCTGCTGGCTGCTGATTAGCTACACGCTTGGCATTGTGGGTGATCCCGCGCTCCCAGAGTCCCTTCCCCCTTTTCATAACATGTGCGGCGGCCTTTTTATAAAAAAAAATGCGATTTGATGCATCAAAGCGTGAGGAAATAAGGAATCGTAGCGAATCGAAGATTTCCTGAAATTCGGATCGAATTCCACTTCTGTAGAATCGATTCGCTCATCTCTAATCCTAATAAAACCTGTAAAAACGTGATGCAGTAAGCTGAAATACATAAAAAAGACAGGTTGCCAAATGAAGCATAACAAATCCCCCAATGAGCAAACATTTATACGTAGAGGTAAGAAAGCATTTTAATTCAATGTGTTGATCCACACATTAATATACTTAATTGGCTGAATGTACAGCAGATATGGTCAAGGGCGTAAATACCGGGATAACAGAGGTAGCGGCTGCCACAGGGCCCAGGACATTAGGGGGCCCGATGGGCTTTTTTTTTTTTTAAATAGGCCGTTATCTGCTGGAGTAACCCCAGCAGGTAACGGCCTATTTTAAAACGTTATTATGCATCGCGACGCTGTCCTGGCTCACGCGAGATCAGGTCCAACATTCAAGATGGCCTAAGTAGCGCACCGCAGTGCAGCCGAGCCAGGAAGAGGTAAGTAACATTGTTTTTTTTTTTGTTTTCTCCGATCATTATACTCTGGGTGGTATTCATGGGTGGTCCACTATGGGGCATCATACTGTGTGCAGGGGCCACTATAGGGCATAATACTGTGTGCAGGGGCCACTATGCTGCATAATACTGTGTGCAGGGGTCACTATAGGGCATAATACTGTGTGCAGGGGCCCCTATGCTGCATAATACTGTGCGCAGAGGCCATTATGGGGCATAATACTGTGTGCAGGGGTCACTATGCTGCATAATACTGTGTGCAGGGGCCACTATGGGGCGTAATACTGTGTGCAGGAGCCGCTATGGGGCATAATACTGTGTGCAGGGGCCACTATGGGGCATAATAGTGTGCGCAGGAATGCAGTTTGTGTGGGGGGGGGGGGTCAGAGGGGGCGGTCCGTTTGGGGGTGGCGGTTCAGGGGGCGCCATGTCAAATGTTCGCCTTGGGGCCCAGCCATTCCTAGTTACGCCACTGGCCAGTAAGTACTAATATATTAATAGTTTGCAGTAACTGTGGCATTATATATGAGACTTGTCTATGAATATATTTATAGCTTCTATGTTGTGTGTTATTTCTTGTAATTCTTAGGGGGCATTCACACTACCATTGGTGACCGTCAGTAGTGTCCGTTGCTGTTGTCCGTTACAAGATTTTAGCATCGGACACTAGCTGAACTGTCAGAAGTCCGTTAAAATTTCCATTCATTTCAATTGGTTTTTATATTGTGTCCGTTTGTGTCCGTTTACACCAAATCCGTCAGAAGTCCATTTTTTTTCACGGACAAAAATTTTTTTAACATTGAAGTCTATGGGTAACGGACTGATAATGGACAGTAACTGATAGCCATCAGTTACTGTCCGTTATTTTATGTCCGTTTTTTTTCCTGCACATGCTCAAAAAGGAGAAACAAAAAAAAAAACGGACAGTGTTAAAAAATGGACACTAACTGATGCTAACAGACAATAACTGATGCTAATGTGTCTGTTTTTTTAACTGAACCATTAATTGGATCAGTTAAAAAAACGGACACATTAACATCAGTTAGTGTCCGTTATGATAGGTGTCCGGTTTTTTTTGTTTTTTTTTAACGAACACCTTCATAACGGACTCCAACGGTAGTGTGAACCCTGCCTAATACAACAGAAAGAATTTCTACAAAACTCCAATATTACAGCCTTGAATGCTGCTGGTAGCACGAATAATCCCACATGATCATAACATTTCCATAGCATTTGTAGTTTTGCATAGAAAGGAGTTGAATGGAATGTTGACTATTTATTTATAGAACCGTCCCGCATAATTAGCAATCACTAAGTGACAGATTGCCAGGCTACATATAAAAGGCAGGGTGTCATTAAGTGGTTACTGCACTCAATGTTTCAGCAGAATAAAGATAAATCTTTTTTCACAGACAGACTGACAGGCACCTGGAAAAATGTATGTGTTAAATGTTTGTAAAAGAAGATTACACACTGAATGAACATAATGGGGCAGATTTATCAATCCCTCTATTCCTAGTTTTCTGGCATAGAGGGATAATATTAAGATGCACATTTGGTGCAAGGCCCTATCTTGCAAGGCCCCACAACCCCCATTCCTCCCCACATTGTGAGAATGTGGGCGGAACCGGGTGGAATGGAGTGGCGACACCTCGGCCCAACATATTCATTATAACTCATGCCAATTTTTTGGCATGAATGTTAATGGAAATCTACATCAGTTCGGAATTGGCGTAGATTTCCATTCAGGTGCAAGGACATCTGGCTGATTTTTGAAGAGGCCTGCGCCAATCAGGGCCTTTATTAAGACTGGCATACGAAATGCCAGTCTTAAGAAATCTGCCCAATGTTTTAGAATACAAATACCAATACAGCTATTTGTATTATGATAACTATTATATTTCTTAGCAAAAACTGAGTGCCCAAAGCAGCATAATCCAAATAATTGTGATTTGCAAATCTCAAAACTGGAGAATTTATTCTACCATCTACAGTACAGACCAAAAGTTTGGACACACCTTCTCATTCCAAGAGTTTTCTGTATTTTCATGATTATAAAAATTGTAGATTCACACTGAAGGCATCAAAACTATGAATTAACACATGTGGAATTATATACAGTGGGGGAAAAAAAGTATTTAGTCAGCCACCAATTGTGCAAGTTCTCCCACTTAAAAAGATGAGAGAGGCCTGTAATTGACATCATAGGTAGACCTCAACTATGAGAGACAAAATGAGAAAACAAATCCAGAAAATCACATTGTCTGATTTTTTAAGAATTTATTTGCAAATTATGGTGGAAAATAAGTATTTGGTCAATAACAAAAGTTCATCTCAATACTTTGTTATATATTCTTTGTTGGCAATGACAGAGGTCAAACGTTTTCTGTAAGTCTTCACAAGGTTGGCACACACTGTTGCTGGTATGTTGGCCCATTTCTCCATGCAGATCTCCTCTAGAGCAGGGATGTTTTGGGGCTGTCGCTGGGCAACATGGACTTTCAGCTCCCTCCAAAGGTTTTCTATGGGGTTGAGATCTGGAGACTGGCTAGGCCACTCCAGGACCTTGAAATGCTTCTTACGAAGCCACTCCTTCGTTGCCCTGGCGGTGTGCTTGGGATCATTGTCATGCTGAAAGACCGAGCCACGTTTCATCTTCAATGCCTTTGCTGATGGAAGGAGGTTTGCACTCACAATCTCACGATACCTGGCCCCATTCATTCTTTCATGTACACGGATCAGTCGTCCTGGTCCCTTTGCAGAGAAACAGCCCCAAAGCATGATGTTGCCACCCCCATGCTTCACAGTAGGTATGGTGTTCTTTGGATGCAACTCAGCATTCACTCTTCTCCAAACACGACGAGTTGTGTTTCTACCAAACAGTTCTACTTTGGTTTCATCTGACCATATGACATTCTCCCAATACTCTTCTGGAACATCCAAATGCTCTCTATCAAACTTCAGACGGGCCTGGATATGTACTGGCTTAAGTAGGGGGACACGTCTGGTACTGCAGGATCTGAGTCCCTGGTGGTGTAGTGTGTTACTGATGGTAGCCTTTGTTACGTTAGTCCCAGCTTTCTGCAGGTAAATCACTAGGTCCCCCCGTGTGGTTCTGGGATTTTTGCTCACCGTTCTTGTGATCATTTTGACCCCACGGGGTGAGATCTTTCGTGGAGCCCCTGATGGAGGAAGATTATCAGTGGTCTTGTATGTCTTCCATTTTCTAATTATTGCTCCCACAGGTGATTTCTTCACACCAAGCTGCTTGTCTATTGCAGATTCAGTCTTCCCAGCCTGGTGCAGGTCTACCATTTTGTTTCTGGTGTCCTTCCACAGCTCTTTGGTCTTCACCATAGTGGAGTTTGGAGTGTGACTGTTTGAGGTTGTGGACAGGTGTCTTTTATACTGATAACAATGTCAAACATTAGCCATTACTACAGGTAATGAGTGGAGGACAGAGGAGCCTCTTAAAGGAGAAGTTACAGGTCTGTGAGAGCCAGAAATCTTGCTTGTTTGTAGGTGACCAAATACTTATTTTCCACCATAATTTGCAAATAAATTCTTTAAAAATCAGACAATGTGATTTTCTGGATTTGTTTTCTCATTTTGTCTCTCATAGTTGAGGTTTACCTATGATGACAATTACAGGCCGGCCTCATCTTTATAAGTGGAAGAACTTGCACAATTGGTGGCTGACTAAATACTTTTTTTCCCCACTGTACTTAACAAAAAAGTGTGAAACAACTGAAAATATGTCTTATATTCTAGGTTCTTCAAAGTAGCCACCTTTTGCTTTGATTATTGCTTTGCACACTCTTGGCATTCTCTTGATGAGCTTCAAGAGGTAGTCACCTGAAATGGTCTTCCAACAGTCTTGAAGAAGTTCCCAGAGATGCTTAGCACTTGTTGGCCCTTTTGCCTTCACTCTGCGGTCCAGCTCACCCCAAACCATCTCAATTGGGTTCAGGTCTGATGACTGTGGAGGCCAGGTCATCTGGCGTAGCACCCCATCACTCTCCTTCTTGGTCAAATAGCCCTTACACAGTCTGGAGGTGTGTTTAGGGTCATTGTCCTGTTGAAAAATAAATGATGGTCCAACTAAACGCAAACCGGATGGAATAGCATGCCGCTGCAAGATGCTGTGGTAACCATGCTGGTTCAGTATTCCTTCAATTTTGAATAAATTGTCACCAGTGTCACCAGCAAAGCACCCCCACACTTCCTCCTCCATGCTTCACGGTGGGAACCAGGTATGTAGAGTCCATTCGTTCACCTTTTCTGCGTCGCACAAAGACACGGTGGTTGGAACCAAAGATCTCAAATTTGGACTCATCAGACCAAAGCACAGATTTCCACAGGTCTAATGTCCATTCCTTGTGTTCTTTAGCCCAAACAAGTCTCTTCTGCTTGTTGCCTGTCCTTAGCAGTGGTTTCCTAGCAGCTATTTTACCATGAAGGCCTGCTGCACACAGTCTCCTCTTAACAGTTGTTGTAGAGATGTGTCTGCTGCTAGAACTCTGTGTGACATTGACCTGGTCTCTAATCTGAGCTGCTGTTAACCTGCGATTTCTGAGGCTGGTGACTCGGATGAACTTATCCTCTGCAGCAGTGGTGACTCTTGGTCTTCCTTTCCTGGGGCGATCCTCATGTGATCCAGTTTCTTTGTAGCGCTTGATGGTTTTGGCCACTGCACTTGGGGACACTTTCAAAGTTTTCCCAATTTTTCGGACTGACTGACCTTCATTTCTTAAAGTAATGATGGCCACTCGTTTTTCTTTGCTTAGCTGCTTTTTTTCTTGCCATAATACAAATTCCAAACCCTCCATTCAGTAGGACTATCAGCTGTGTATCCACCTGACTTCTGAACAACACAACTGATGGTCCCAACCCCATTTATAAGGCAAGAAATCCCACTTATTAAACCTGACAGGGCACACCTGTGAAGGCTCCCGCTTGTTATGGATAAAGGAAGGCTCCTGTGACCTCCGAGTGGGGGGGGGGCGGACAACACAGGAGGGTTTTTTTGGCATTTGGGTCAGATTTACAAGGGTATAGACCAGCAAAGACCCGGTGGATATGGCGGCGACTCTGCCTCTCCATATTTAAACATCCACCATACTATGAATGTGGATGTCATCCCATTGATTAAAAACACCTGACTCTAACTTCAATATATCTGCTAAACTAAAAGGTTCACATACTTTTTCTATATGAGATATTGGATCATTCCCTTCTATAAATAAATGACCAAGTCTAATATGTATGACTAATTTGTTTAATTTGGTTCTCTTTATAGACTTTTAACTTCTTCCCGACATCCTCTGTAATAGTACAGCAGATGTTAGGTATTTAAATATGGTGGCCGCTCAGAATGCTGTATTATACTGATCACGGGCATTAAGGCCCCCGGTGCCTTGGTCAAGGCTAAACAAGGCACCATTTTGGGGAGGATCGCCAGTGCCCAGAACAAGATCCGGGCCGGCGATCTGTTGCCATGACAGCTGGGAGCCTATTGAAGGCTTCCAGGCTTGTCTGGCATTTATTTGTATGTCAGGCTACTTTATGCCAGTATTTTGCAATGCATTAGCATTGTAATGCATTGCTTTAGTGATCAGACCATTCTGGGGTTCAAGACCCCTAGAGGGTCTAATAAATAATGTATTAAAAAAGCTAAAAAAAAAAAAAAAGAAATAAAAATTCAAAACACCCCCCCTTTCCCTAGAATACATATAAAAGTAGAAAATCATTGTGAAACACATACACATTAGTCCCTGTGTCATAAAATGCCTGGTCTACAAATTAAGAAAAATATTTTTCCAGCATGGTGAACGCCGTATCAGGAGAAAAATCAAAAGTGCCAAACCAACGTTTTTTCCACTTGCTAGAAAGTGATCAAAGCAATAGACATTCCCCAAAATTGTATAACTAAAAAGTACATCTGGACCAGCAAAAAAAAAAAAACTAACTATATAAATTTGGTATCCTTGAATAAAAATTTGAACTGCAATTGCAAAGAACGTTGCCCTTCTCACACAGTTTTGACTATTGCACATGTATTATAGATAAATAGCAGCACATTTAATCTTAAAAACATATGGAATGCAAAATATGCTCTACGGATATTTCTCTATAATCAATCATTTAATGGTTGGAAAATATTCAGATGTAACAACTGATAAGATTCAAATTTACTGTTCTTCTGACATCACAACTAGTACTTTAGAATGATAGATTCATTTAGAAGGGATATAAAGTATAAGTAGCATTTCAATGTTTTTTTTCATAAATCAAAAGATCAAATCAATATGAGAAAATTTCTAATACAGTATATCGTATGACAGAAAAATGCTTCATCCTCAGTGTGTCAGACTTCTTTCTTCTTCCCTTTCCTACTTAAACTACTCAGTTCACTGCTGAAATCTGTCTTTGGTGAAGACAGACTGCAGCTCATAGAAGTCTATTGAGTGATGAGGGGGAGGGAAGAAGAGAAGCTTGAAAATAAACACACAGATGTGCTGCTGCAGGTAACAGTGAGTTTTCTCTTTCACCAGAGTGCTGTACTCACATCAACGCTCTTCAGTACTGCTAGAAAATACTAGTAACTGAAAAGTAACTGAACTTAAGTAACTGAAAACTTACTGTTAGCTACAGCATAACTTCTTTGTGTGTCTCTTTCACTTGGAGAAAAATAGTCTGATAAGTGGAGAAAGTAGCATTTTTCTCTCATAAGGTATATTACAAATGTCATATTTAGCTGTACTATTAATTTATAGACAATAGACAAATACACTTTATATATGGAATTACTAGACATAAATAAAAACATTATCACATTACAACATCTGCCCTGATACTTATCAAACAGAAGCTGACAAAAACATAGTCTGAAATGAAAATCTTTAGAACAGCTAATCCCTATCATGCTATTTAGAATTCTGCTTGACAGGAATAGAAAGTTTCGCTCTTGCTTGATGTCATATGCACAGTCATCAGCAATGTATTCTCATAAAATCCCACTCCTCCCACGTCATTTATCTTTCCTTTCAGCCCTACACAGGTGTTGTGCCTAGATGAATACATGGAATTGCTTTTTGGAGATTCATGAGGTACTATCCCCACCTCTGACACACTTGTCTGAACGAGCTTGGTGTGCCTGAAAAAGCTTTATTTAATATGATCTCCACCAACATACCAAGGACGAGTGAGTAAAGTATTGACTGAAGGGGATGTAGCATCAAGTAAGCTGTATCATTGGTAATATTGTCTACTCCTACTATGACGTTGATCTGATCCATACTTCTTGAGGCACCTACGCCATAGTAATTATCACCCAAGCATCATTAAGAATTGTAACTCATAGCTATGATGAGAATGGTTTGTTTTAGATCAAGCTGTAGTGAAGGCCAAGGTGGAGATATGTTTTACTCAAACAAAAGTATTATATCAATAATGTGTTTCATCTTTGTTATTTGTAACCATGATTATTACTACATAAAACATGGGTAGTCAAGAAACCGAGGTTCCTTAGTTTCCTGCTAAGCAATGCATATATATGCTGAGCCTACAGTCATGGCCATAAGTATTGTCACCCCTGAAATTTTTCCATAAATGAAGTATTTCTCCCAGAAAATTATTGCAATTACACATGTTTTGATATACACATGTTTACTTCCTTTGTGTGTATTGGAGCAACACAAAAAAAACAGAGAAAAAGGTAAACTGGACATAATTTCACGCAAAACTCCAAAAATGGGCTGGACAAAATTTTTGTCACCTTTTCAAAATTGTGGGTAAATAACTTTGTTTCAAGCATGTGATGCTCGATCAAACTCACCTGTGGAAATATAAAAATCACACTTCAAACCAGATAAAATAGAGAGAAGTTGACTTAATCTTTGCATTGTGTGTCTGTGTGTGCCACACTAAGCATGAGGAACAGAAAGAGGAAAAGAAAAATATCAACAATCTCAAGGTTACAAGTGCATTTCCAGAGATCTTGATGTTCCTTTGTCCACAGTGTACAACATAATCAAGAACTTTACATCCCATGGCACTATAGCTAATGTCCCTGGACATGGACGGAAGAGAAAAATTGATGAAAGGTTGCAATGCAGGATTGTCCGGATGATGGATAGGAAGCCCCAATCAAATCCCAAAGAAATTCAAGCAGTCCTGCAGGCTCAGGGTGCATCAGGGTCAGCACGAACTATCCATCGACATTTGAATGAAATGAAACACTATGGCAGGAGACCCAGGAGGACCCCACTGCTGACACAAAGACATAAAAAGCTATAAATGTACATGAGTGAGCCAAGATCTTTCTTGGAAAAAGTCTTGTGGATAGATGAGACAGAGCTTTTTGGTAAAGCACATCATTCTACTGTTTACTGAAAACAGAATGAGGCCTACAAAGAAAAGAACACAGTACCAACAGTCAAATATGATGGAGGTTCAAAGATGTTTTGGGGTTGTTTTGCTGCCTCTGGCACTTGGTGCCTTGATTGTGTACAAGGCATCATAAAATCTGAAATTACCAAAGGATTATGGGTCTCAATGTAGGGCCCAGTGTCAGAAAGCTGGGTTTGCATCCTTGAACATGGGTCTCCCAGCAGAACGATGACCCCAAACATAGTTCAAAAACAAAGCGCTGGAGAGTTCTGAAGAGGCCAGCAATGACTCCAGCTCTAAATCCCATTGAACACAGATCTAAAAGTTGCTGTTGGGAGAAGGCACCCTTCAAATATCAGAGAGCTGGAGCAGTTTACATAAGAAGAGTGGTCTAAAATTCCAGTTGAGAGGTATAATTCCAGTTGAGATGGTGCTGTGCCCCCTGTGCTCCGTGCACAGAATTTGCATATAAGAATAAAGTATTTTATTCAAAAACGGTGTTAAAGAACACATGAAGAAAGGTAGGGCTAGAATAACCTTTCTAAAGGCTATTCCAACATGTCGTTAGGGAAATTTGGCTAAATCTAATGATAGACTCCCTTTAAGGCTGAGGCCCCATGTTGCAAAAATGCTGCGTTTTACACTACCTGCAAAGTGGATAAGATTTTGGCTAAAACCATCAACACATAGCAGAAAAAAAAATCGGCAGCGGAAATGCTGCGCTTTCAAAAATGCAATCGTTTTTTCAAATTGCAGCATGTCAATTATACGTATGGAAACCTTAGCATTTTCCGTATAGGTATAATAGAAGCAGAAAGTGCGCAGAGGAAAACTGAGTGAATAATGCTGTGGAAGAAAACGCAATGAGTTTTCCACCGGGCCCTTTTCTGCAGTATTTCTCGGCTGTGGCTCGCTACATGGGACCTTAGCCTAAGCCTAAGGGTGGGTTCACACCTACGCTTGAGTCCATCCGCTGCCAATCTGAGTGAAAATCTCGGGAAACAGGATAGGCATCGGATACCGCAACGCATTGGTTAAAAACCCATTCATTTGAATGGGTTTTTAAAGCAATGCGCGGGTGTGCGCTTACACACTCTGTGCTGTGAAGCCGTTTTTTTTCGTCGGACATGAAGTCCTGCATGTCCGACTTTGTTTCCGACGAAAAAAAAGGATTTGCAGCGCAGAGGGTGTAAGCGCACACCCGCGCATTGCTTTAAAAACCCATTCAAATGAATGGGTTTTTAACCAAAGCGTCACTAACCTGTTGGTATCCGATGCCTATCCTGTTTCCCGAGATTTTCACTCAGATTGGCAGCGGATAGACTCAAGCGCAGGTGTGAACCCACCCTAATCTGCACCTAACCTAATATGCCTAATCTATTTTAATCTGCAACAAAAAAAGCTGTGTTTCTGCAATGTGGGGCCTTAGCTTTAGGCCGGTTGCAGACGACCGCTGTGGGTCAGTGTGCTATCCATGTATTTCACAGAGAGCACACTGACCCATTCTCTTCTATGGGCCCGTACACACGACCGTGAAAGGAGCCTCGGAAGCAAGGCCCGTGCACGGGTGGCACACGGGGACATCCCTGTGTCTACCGTGTTCAGCCCGTGCTTTTAAATCACGGCAGGCTGGTTGCAGCACGGTCATCTGCAACCGACCTAAGGCTAAGCCCCACGTAGCAAGCTGCAGCATAAAAAGTGTTGCGGATAAAATTGCGGCGGAAGCACATTGTGTTTTATCCCACAGTGCTTTTCACAGAAAGTCCACAGAGCTTTCCTCTGCTGATTTTTTATCCCTATTATACGTATACAGAAAACGCCAGCATTTCCATAGGTATAATTGACATGCTGCGATTTGCAAAAACCCTTGCGTTTTTTAAATCACAGCATTTTCGCTGCAGAGATTTTTCTGCAATGTGTAGATGGGATTAGCCAGAATCACATCCACTTTGCAGGTACTGTAAAATAGGTTTCCGCCGCAGCAAAATAGTACTGTTTACACTACGTGGGGCCCTGGACAAAAGGGGTTTTCTCATCTAAGGAATTCAGCTGTCTCCTCTCTCTTCCACCTGGTTTTCAGCTCATGCCAGCACAGTGCTCAGAACTCAAACTTGTAAACTGCACAGAATTTATATCCAGAGATAACAGAAGCACTGCTTAAGAAACTTATCTAGCCCTTATTAAGGCTCAAAAACTGAAAGTAATATGCAGAGAGAGGGAGGGAAGAGAATACATTTTCCTGGGAGCAGGGATTGAGTCATCGTTCTAATATGCAAACAGGACTGTAACCTAGGCAACCAGCTGTAAACATTGAGTAGAGAGATTTAGTTGTATCTGGCAAACTGAGCAAGATAGATAAAGCAATGGACTGGTTAAAATACTTAAGGTAGCATAAGCTAGAAGTCTGAATATGATCCTTTGGTACAGGACAAAAGGTCTAGGTAGCACTCTCCAAATGGTTACATTTAGTTAGGTACACGTTCTTGGTGGGACTGACCATGTTCTGTATAGTAGTATTATCCATGAAAAGGAAGTTGAACATCACACCAGTTCTGGGTTTGCTTCTTAATTCCAATTTATTGTAATTTTTTTGTAATTTTCATGCAAACTCCACCGCCAACCTCTTCAATACTAGTATAATTTGTGGTAGGATACAGCCTTTTACTGATTCAACATTGGCCCATAACTTGAATTTAAAACCAATAACTGACTAAGTATTCTGACTCAATAACTTGGCTGTAAGTGTGAGGTTGTCAGAGTGTCCTGTACTATCTATATTAACCAGTACTTACACCAGAAATATATTGTCAGATAGTTCAACTCAACTGAGGAGGCGTAGATAAGATTCCAGATGTTTTAATAAAGGCAAATCTTGTAAAACCTCATACAGCAGCAGTAGTAGGTGAAAAATTATCATGCATTTTCAGGAGCTGATCAGACATGTTACAACAAAAACAAGTGAACTGGAGCAGAGAGAGAGGGCAGGAGCTACTGCATCACAGCTAGGGGTACAAAGAGGCAAGAGGGACAAACTTCAAAGGCAAACATAGTATCACAGATACATGTCAGTGAATTAAAGCAAGTCCTGGGACATGACACTAAGTGTCAGCAATATCTGAAGGAGATTATAAATGAATTTTTTTCTCCATTAACTGAAGCTCAGCAGAAGATCAGTATTTCAGCAAGACAACAGCGCTAGACACAGTCTATCAAAAAAGTGTTAAGAAAGTTAGCACATTGCAGTGCCCATCATACAGTGGGGAAAATACGTATTTGATACACTGGCGATTTTGCAAGTTTTCCCACCTACAAAGAATGGAGAGGTCTGTAATTTTTATCGTAGCTACACTTCAACTGTGAGAGACAGAATCTAAAAACAAAATCCAGAAAATCACATTGTATGATTTTTAAATAATTAATTTGCAATTTATTGTATGAAATAAGTATTTGATCACCTACCAACCAGCAAGAATTCCGGCTCTCACAGACCTGTTAGTTTTTCTTTAAGATAATAATAGTAATAATAATAATAGTCCTTTAATAGTCCCACAATGGGGAAATTCAGTGTGTTACAGCAGCAAAGATAAGCAGATACAAATACAAATACAAC
This sequence comes from Leptodactylus fallax, assembly GCA_947044405.1. Taxonomy (NCBI): domain Eukaryota; kingdom Metazoa; phylum Chordata; class Amphibia; order Anura; family Leptodactylidae; genus Leptodactylus; species Leptodactylus fallax. The sequence continues at coordinate 3,348,100 of CAMRHE010000037.1, read as the reverse complement.
ATGTACAGGAATGTTCCAAGGTAAGAGGCATGACAGACATATAGGAAGTAGCGGGGGGGGGGATTTAACAGGCAGAGAGATATTTCAGTTCTCTGTGTGTAATGATCTCCGCTTAGGTCGGTGTTGGTTGTACAGCCTAACCGCGGTGGGGAGGAAAGACTTCCGATAGCGCTCCTTCTCACACCTAGGGTGGAGCAGTCGGTCACTGACAGTACTGCTCAGCGTGATCACAGTCTCATGCATGGGATGGGACTTCTTCTTCTGCATGGAGCTCACCACGGACAGTATCCTTCTGTCACCCACCACCTGCACTGGGTCCAGTGGGCTCCCCAGAACAGAGCTGGCCTTTCTATCCCTCCTACTCTGCACTCATTACCTATATTAATTGCACCTGTTTGAACTCATTACCTGTATAAAAGACACCTGTCTACACATTCAATCAATCACACTCCAACCTCTCCACCATGGCCAAGACCAAAGATCTGACTAAGGACACCAGGGACAAAATTGGCGACTTATACAAAGTTGGGATGGGCTACAGGACAAAAGGCAAGCAGCTTGGTGAGAAGGCAACAACTGTTGGCGCAATTATTAGAAAATGGAAGAAACACAAGATGACTGTCAAGCTTCCTTGGTCTGGGGCTCTATGCAGGATCTCACCTCGCGGGGTAAGGATGATTCTGAGAAAGGTCAGGAATCAGCCCAGAACTACAGTACAGACCAAAAGTTTGGACACACCTTCTCATTCCAAGAGTTTTCTGTATTTTCATGACTATAAAAATTGTAGATGCACACTGAAGTCATCAAAACTATGAATTAACACATGTGGAATTATATACTTAACAAAAAAGTGTGAAACAACTGAAAATATGTCTTATATTCTAGGTTCTTCAAAGTAGCCACCTTTTGCTTTGATTACTGCTTTGCACACTCTTGGCATTCTCTTGATGAGCTTCAAGAGGTAGTCACCTGAAATGGTTTTCACTTCACAGGTGTGCCCTGTCAAGTTTAATAAGTGGGATTTCTTGCCTTATAAATGGGGTTGGGACCATCAGTTGTGATAGTCCTACTGAATGGAGTGTTAGAATTTGTATTATGGCAAGAAAAAAGCAGCTAAGTAAAGAAAAATGAGTGGCCAACATTACTTTAAGAAATGAAGATCAGTCAGTCCGAAAAATTGGGAAAACTTTGAAAGTGTCCCCAAGTGCAGTGGCCAAAACCATCAAGCGCTACAAAGAAACTGGCTCACATGAGGACCACTTCAGGAAAGGAAGACCAAGAGTCACCTCTGCTGCGGAGGATAAGTTCATCCGAGTCACCAGCCTCAGAAATCGCAGGTTAACAGCAGCTCAGATTAGAGACCTGGTCAATGCCACACAGAGTTCTAGCAGCAGACACATCTCTACAACAACTGTTAAGAGGAGACTGTGTGCAGCAGGCCTTCATGGTAAAATAGCTGCTAGGAAACCACTGCTAAGGACAGGCAACAAGCAGAAGAGACTTGTTTGGGCTAAAGAACACAAGGAATGGACATTAGACCTGTGGAAATCTGTGCTTTGGTCTGATGAGTCCAAATTTGAGATCTTTGGTTCCAACCACCGTGTCTTTGTGCGACGCAGAAAAGGTGAACGAATGGACTCTACATACCTGGTTCCCACCATGAAGCATGGAGGAGGAAGTGTGTGGGTGCTTTGTTGGTGACACTGGTGACAATTTATTCAAAATTGAAGGAATACTGAACCAGCATGGTTACCACAGCATCTTGCAGCGGCATGCTATTCCATCCGATTTGCGTTTAGTTGGACCATCAATTATTTTTCAACAGGACAATGACCCCAAACACACCTCCAGACTGTGTAAGGGCTATTTGACCAAGAAGGAGAGTGATGGGGTGCTACTCCAGATGACCTGGCCTCCACAGTCACCAGACCTGAACCCAATTGAGATGGTTTGGGGTGAGCTGGACCACAGAGTGAAGGCAAAAGGGCCAACAAGTGCTAAGCATCTCTGGGAACTCCTTCAAGACTGTTGGAAGACCATTTCAGGTGACTACCTCTTGAAGCTCATCAAGAGAATGCCATGAGTGTGCAAAGCAGTAATCAAAGCAAAAGGTGGCTACTTTGAAGAACCTAGAATATAAGACATATTTTCAGTTGTTTCACACTTTTTTGTTAAGTATATAATTCCACATGTGTTAATTCATAGTTTTAATGCCTTCAGTGTGAATCTACAATTTTTATAGTCATGAAAATACAGAAAACTCTTGGAATGAGAAGGTGTTCCAAACTTTTGGTCTGTACTGTACATGGGAGGACCTGGTCAATGGCCTGAAGAGAGTTGTGACCACAGTCTCTAAGATTACCGTTAATAACACACTACGCCGTGATAGATTAAAATCCTGCAGGGCACACAAGGTACCCCTGCTCACACCAGCACACATCCAGGCCCGTTTGAATTTTGCCAATGACAATCTGGATGATCCAGTAGAGGCATGGGAGAAGAGCATGTGGTCAGATGAGACCAAAATTGAACTTTTTGGTATCAACTCCACTCGCCATGTTTGGAGGAAGAAGAAGGATGAGTACAATCCTAAGAATACCGTCCCACTGTGACGCATGGGAGTGGAAACATTATACTTTGGGGGTGCTTTTCTGCAAAGGGGACAGGACGACTGCACCATATTGAAGGGAGGATGGATGGGGCCATGTATCACGAGATTTTGGCCAACAGCCTCCTTCCCTCAGTAAGAGCATTGAAGATGGGTCATGGCTAGGTCTTCCAGCATAACAATGACCTGAAACACACAGCCAGGGCAACTAAGGAGTGGCATTTCAAGGTCCTGGAGTGGCCTAGCCAGTCTCCAGACTTGAACCCAATCGAAAATCTTTGTAGGGAGCTGAAACTCAATGTAGCCCAGCGACAGCCCCAAAATCTGAAAGGTGGGAAAATTTGGAAAATCGCCAGTGTATCAAATACTTATTTTCCTCATTCAAAGATTGTACCATTCAAAGATATAAAAATGATGTGATGACATAAAGCCAAAGCCAAGAGTGGCTACAATAGGAATGGTAAATATATAGGAAGCTCTTATACTTCTACTTTCTTCTCAATCCACTCCTGCCTTTGGCTCAAAAAAACGCAGCAAAATCTGCAACAAAAAAAGCTGCACTTCCGCAACAAGGGGCCTTAGACTTAAATATTGTTTGTTCATATAGGATTGTGACTTTTTTACATGCTTGTTATATTGCAGATGGTTTACTGGAAAAAAATTATTTTCTCATTTTTCAATATTTAACCTTCAATAGGTAACCTGCAATAAGAAATTATTTTAAACCTGTTTGGTTATGTTTACCTAATTTAGATAACATATCTACTGTTTTGGTGCAGATACTAACACATTAGGTGTACTGTATCGGAGACAACTCTATTTCAGATGCTGAAGTTCAGATTAAAGTCATGTCACCAGGTTAAAGTGATGTCAGTGATAAGTTTCAAGGCTTCATGCTGCTTGATCTTCAGTCATCAGGGAGTGAAATGTTTCATATGCTGGTATATTCAGTGTGTTCATTTGCAGGGATAAGGTATTCGAAACCTGCAGAGTGATTTCTTTTTAAGTAGCTCTCATGTAGGTCCAGTATATCAGTAGTAATTTGCCACAATACTGTATAATGCATGGAATAAAAAACATGAAATCTGTAAGCAAAATATTTAGTAGCTGGGTAACATTGTCATTATCAGCCATACCAATGTAATATTTAATGAAAAGAAAGCATTAAAATATTACTGAAATCAGGTGCATCTGGCCGATTATGAGATCTAATGTACTGTATATGTTACCGTTAAAGTGTGAAATCAGTGATTGTGCACATTCCCTAGGTAATGTGGACATTCACTGATTTGCTCCGTTAAAGTGCGGAATCAGGAGTTTTCCGCACTTTACCTAGGCACATTCTCGGCTTGCTGATCGTTAAAATTCGGAAGTTTGTTTCTCTCGTAGTCCTGCTGTCCCTACTCCATCCCCACTCTTCTCCCTCCACTGTTAAATAGTCTTCTTTCGCCAGCAGCGTTTCGTCGTCGCCAGTTGTGGGTTTTGTTTTGTTTTTATGTGTCACAATCGCCGTCGGCTGCCCAGTGCGTAGCATAGCTAAGACGGTTTGCTTTCAAAACTCATTCAACCTCTCCCTATACTGTTCCCAATCGTTTTTTGTTTTTTTTGGCCGACATTACGTTCGCTGTAAGCCTACAGCGACGTTGCTGCTGTTGTTCCGGCAAAACATGTCGTTATATCTGCACTTTAACGAGTGCCTAGTAGGTAATGTGCACATTAGCTAGGTAATGTGCAGATTACCTAGGTAATGTCAGAAATGAAAGCAGTGTTTTCCGCACTTTAACGGATAGCCCCAGTGAATCTGCACATTACCTAGTTAATCTGCAGGTTAACTGATTTCTGCACTTTAACGGTAACATATACATAAGAATTTAAGGATTGAACTCTACTTTCCAACATTAACAGAAATGCTAAATTTCCTTCACATGAATTCTATTAAGCTTTGGGAGCATTCATTCTATGATTCAAGCTTTCACAGAAGGAAAGTGATAATATCCAAAATCTCTACTGCCTTTAAAGTAGATGGAGGATAAATATGAGGAATATGAGGTTGAAGAGTATGATACATTTATTTTACATGTTGTTCAGACAAGCAAGCTACTGTATATAGAAGTGGTTTACACATTGCTATGGCCCAGACTGTCATTCTGTGCAGCCACTTGCCCATCCCAACACAGATCTACTTGTCTGTGTCCTAATAGTTCAGAAAGACATAGCTGTGAGAGATCATAGTGCTGCCATTAGACAGTAGCTCATTGGTGCACTCTCTCAGTATAGGTTTAGGAAGATATAAATGAGAACACTAAGAAAGGAGTGTCAAGAACTGGCATGTCACATCGGAGCAGAGATAGGTATGTTCTAATTGTGCACTGTGTGCTTGGCACTATTATGGGAGTGGGAGTTATGAACTGTGTGGTTAGCACTTTCATGAGGTGTACTGTGTCACTGCCACTGTAATAGGGAATTTGTTGGGTTATATGAGTCCTTCTTAAGGGGTCGTTCACACTACCGCTGGTGACCGTCAGTAGTGTCCGTTGCAATTGTCTGTTACAAGATTTTAGCAACGGACACTAGCAGAACCATCACAAATCCATTAAAATTTCCATTCATTTCAATGGGATTTTATCTTGTGTCCGTTAGTTACCTTTAGTGTCCGTTATACACCAAATCCGTCACATGTCTGTTCTTTTCGAGGACAAAAAATACGACATGCACGACTTTTGTGTCCTGGAAAAAAAAAACGGTTTCATGACGGACATCAAGCGTCCATTATTTTTTAATATTAAAGTCTAAAGTCTATGGGTAACGGTCAGTAATGGACAGGCGTCCGTTATACTGTCCGTTATTACTGTCCATTTTTTCTGTGCATGCTCAGAAAGCAGAAACAAAAAAAAGCAAAAGACGGACAGTATTAAAACGGATTAACTGATGCTAATGTGTCTGATTTTTTTAACTGAGCCATCACTATGTAAGTCTGCTATGCATTGTCCTGGCATCATTTTAGCATGGAAGTCCTGCACTGAGAAAAAGATGCATACATATAAACGAGAAGTCAAAATGACAAGAAGTCAAAATTAACACAAAAATTTTTAAAATCAATTAAGATAACACCAGGCCGACCTCTCTGGAATCTGAAGCTCAGAATGTTAAAGGAGTTGTCCAGGCAAGAATGGACAACCCTTTCAAAGTTTAAATCTGGGGGCAGTGAAAAAAAAATTTCAAAATGCATACTCACCTGTCCCTGTTGCTCCAATGTCCTCCCGCGCCTCCCCGTTCATCTGCTCCTGCGGCGTCTTCCAGCGTTGTGCTGAAGCCGCTGATTAGCCTCAGTGGTCACTGTGCCAATAAAAAAAAAAAAAAAAAAAACTTTGTTATTTTGATTTAACCTTGGGTTGAGCATTTTGTTTATATGTATGCTATGTATGCATCTTTTTCTTAGTGCGAGACTTGTTTTTATCATTAAAGATTTTATTAGGTTGTCAACAGTAAATACAGCATGGGCAAGCCCCAAATCAACATACATTGGGAGCGACGTAAAGGATGGGAGGATGGCAAAGGGCAAGTAATGTGGGGATAACAACATTGGAAGGAAGAGAATGAAGGGAGAAAAAAAGAGGGAGAGGACTTGAGGCTCTGATGGAGCAGAGCTGTATAACTTAAAAACAATATAACTACAAATAAGTATCAAACAATTAAAGGAGAGGTTGACCTCTCAACAGTTAAGGGTGTGTACATGGGTATTAAGATGGTGATGAGCGGAAGAGACAATAATGCAATGGGAATGGAAACCAGGAAGAACTAAGGGAACAGACCAGTAGAGCGAGGATGGGGGATTAGGGGAGGGGAGTAGTAAAAGGTGTTCTACAGGAGCCCCACCTACTGATGTAAGGAGCACTCAGAATTTTTTGTACGATAGCCATTTTAGCATGGAGACAGATGAGAACTGAATCAGCCATTTAGTGCCAGTGTATAGTACTCAAGTCACAAAATTTTATACAGTAGTTATGCTGTAACCTATTATTTTGCTATTCGTACTTGCTATGTTAGTTCTTGGAATTGATTTACCTTGCTATTAATTCTTATTAATTGTTTCAGCATTGCAGTATTTATTGGCTTCTAAAAAAAGAATAATTTTTCTTCACTTTCCTTACAACATTATATTTTTCCATTTGTGACACAACTATAACTCATTAATTAGAGCAAAACAGTAAAAAAAGAAGAGTAATTTTAAAGCATAATTATAGGCAGTATTTCATTTTTTCATATGCGTACAACTCATCTACCAAATTCAAATATGACAGTCATGTTGTTACCTACTCTAGCCTTTATTCATTTGTGAGAAGTACATAGTATATCTACCAAATATAACTGAGTACAATTAGCATTACATGTTTTTCATGTCTGGCATGGCATAGGAGTAACTTGCTCTATGCAAAGTCAGTTTTTTCACCTGTGACACAGGTAGAGCCTATTAAATCAGTAGTACTCCTTGCAGGACGCAGGACTCCTTGCAGCACTGGAGTCCTGGGTTCAAATCCTGCCAAGGACAACATCTGCAACGAGTTTGTTCTCCCCGTGTTTGTGTGGGGCTACTCCGGTTTCCTCCCACACGCCAAAGACATACTGATAGGGAATGTAGATTGTGAGCCCTATATGGGACAGTGACTGACAATGTCTGTAAAGCGCTGTGGAATATGATGGCATTATATAAGTAAGCATAATAAATAAATGAATAAGTTATGATTTTTTTTTTTTGTTTTTGTATGTGGCAAGACTAAAAATGCTTTGCTCTGCAGGAAACAGCAGTTTTCATCTGTGTAACCCAATAAACAGCTACTGTTCTGTGTAGCATTTTATATTTTTCTTTTAATGAGCAAAGTGGTTCTGCAAATTTGTAAGCTTTTTAATTTGCTGTTTTCTTCAATGCGAGGAGTTTTTCCGTTGGACAAGGCATCCGATCAATAAAAATAAGATTTTGGCTTTTTATTTTTAAATAACAAAGCGGCAGAAAATCAACCAAGACAAGTATAGCACATCTGCAGAGTAAAAGAGTGTTGTGTAGAGTTAGATAATGTGCTTTTATCTGTTTTCTAATACATGCCTCTTTTGATGAGATATTAGCTTTTTCCTGATATGTTGTTTGGTCATTGTTACTCTCATGGTAACAAAAGGCTATGCTTTCCAGGACCGAGTCCCTCCATCCCTCCTGTTCTCCCTGCTATGATTGACATGTACACTGCTTAGCCCTGTCAATCATAGCAGGGGGTTAACCCCTGGGTGTGATAAGAACAACAGTGATGTCCTCTTTGCACCAAACAGCTCATTAACATATCAGGAATAAAGCTTATACAGTGGGGAAAAAAAGTATTTAGTCAGCCACCAATTGTGCAAGTTCTCCCACTTAAAAAGATAAGAGAGGCCTGTAATTGTCATCATAGGTAGACCTCAACTATGAGAGATAAAATGAGAAAACAAATCCAGAAAATCAAATTGTCTGATTTTTTAAGAATTTATTTGAAATTATGGTGGAAAATAAGTATTTGGTCACCTACAAACAAGCAAGATTTCTGGCTCTCACAGACCTGTAACTTCTTTAAGAGTCTCCTCTGTCCTCCACTCATTACCTGTAGAAATGGCACCTGTTTGACATTGTTATCAGTATAAAAGACACCTGTCCACAACCTCAAACAGTCACACCCCAAACTCCACTATGGTGAAGACCAAAGAGCTGTGGAAGGACACCAGAAGCAAAATTGTAGACCTGCACCAGGCTGGGAAGACTGAATCTGCAATAGGCAAGAAGCTTGGTGTGAAGAAATCAACTGTGGGAGCAATAATTAGAAAATGGAAGACATACAAGACCACTGATAATCTCCCTCGATCAGGGGCTCCACGAAAGATCTCACCCCGTGGGGTCAAAATGATCACAAGAACGGTGAGCAAAAGTCCCAGAACCACACGGGGGGACTTAGTGAATGACCTGCAGAAAGCTGGGACTAACGTAACAAAGGCTACCATCAGTAACACACTACGCCACCAGGGACTCAGATCCTGCAGTGCCAGACGTGTCCCCCTGCTTAAGCCAGTACATATCCGGGCCCGTCTGAAGTTTGCTAGAGAGCATTTTGATGGTCCAGAAGAGTATTGGGAGAATGACATATAGTCAGATGAAACCAAAGTAGAACTGTTTGGTAGAAACACAACTCGTCGTGTTTGGAGGAGAGTGAATGCTGAGTTCCATCCAAAGAACACCATATCTACTGTGAAGCATGCGGGTGGCAACATCATGCTTTGGGGCTGTTTCTCTGCAAAGGGACCAGGACGACTGATCCGTGTACATGAAAGAATGAATGAGGCCATGTATCGTGAGATTTTGAGTGCAAACCTCCTTCCACCAGCAAGGGCATTGAAGATGAAACGTGGCTGGATCTTTCAGCATGACAATGATCCCAAGCACACCGCCAGGGCAATGAAGGAGTTTCTTCGTAAGAAGCATTTCAAGGTCCTGGAGTGGCCTAGCCAGTCTCCAGATCTCAACCCCATAGAAAACCTTTGGAGGGAGTTGAAAGTCCGTGTTGCCCAGCGACAGCCCCAAAACATCACTGCTCTAGAGAAGATCTGCATGGAGAAATGGGCCAACATACCAGCAACAGTGTGTGCCAACCTTGTGAAGACTTACAGAAAACGTTTGACTTCTGTCATTGCCAACAAAGGATATATAACTAAGTATTGAGATGAACTTTTGTTATTGACCAAATACTTATTTTCCACCATAATTTGCAAATAAATTCCTAAAAAAATCAGACAATGTGATTTTCTGGATTTGTTTTCTCATTTTGTCTCTCATAGTTGAGGTCTACCTATGATGTCAATTACAAGCCGGCCTCATCTTTTTAAGTGGGAGAACTTGCATAATTGGTGGCTGACTAAATACTTTTTTTCCCAACTGTATCTCAGCAATGAAGGCACCAATTGGGAAGTTGAACAAAATTTTATACTCAGGTGGACCCCAATTATTTGACTTATAGTTCATTAAGGACTGTTCTGGTGACAGACTCCCTTTTACACTCAGAAATATACTATACTAACAGAAAGACCCGGCTTCACATGGGTATATTTCATTTTTTGTTTGTGTAGAGGCCCCATAAGAATTGGCCAGTTTTGCACTTGACATCCAGTATGGCAGTCCAGTATAGGTACAGTCTATTTATGGCTGTGTTGTTATCGAAACCTGGTAAATGAAATGTAAACTTATATTGGCTGATACACGTTACATGACTCAATATTTACGGACCTGCAAACTGCTATTGACTCATACAGGTCATAAATAGCTTGGTTGCTATGGAAACCTGGTGTAATAGATTGTAAGCTCTTGCGAGCAGGGCCCTCAGTCCCATTGTGTGAATTGACTATTTCTTTGTAATGTATCTTTTTTGTCTGTACTTGAACACTACAAATTGTACAGTGCTGCGGAATATGTTGGCGCTGTATAAATAAAATGTATTATTATTATTGTAAAGCTGTGTGTATGTCAAGACTGCAGAACTTGCAATTTTCCATTGGTCCATAAGCGTCATGTGATCATGTGTATCTCAGTTTGAATATCAGTGAAAAACCTGTGATTGGTTGTTATGGAAAACCTGGAGTAAAGCTGTGTGTATGTGACCTTGTGTAACAGTGTCATCCACAACGCCCTGCCCCTTTAAAGCTGACCTACAGCAGTGAAGAAAAATGGCTGGGTTGCTATGGAAACCTGAAGTACAGCTGTGTGCATGAGGAAACTAAACACCTGTGAGCTTCTATTGGCTGACAATGCCTTGTCAGATTGGAGATGGGCTTGGGTCTGCTGGGGAGTTTCAGCAGCTCGCTGTTGAATGTGACATACCTTGTTAGATTGGAGACAGGCTTGGGTCTACTGAGAGTTTTCATTAGCTCGAGCAGCAGTCATGCGTTTTGCTGCAGGAGGCATGAGTAGTTTAAAAACGTTTCAATTTATAAGAATGCTGACATCCAGTACGGCAGTCCAGTATAGGTACAGTTTATTTATGGCTGTGTTGTTATGCAAACCTGGTAAATTAAATGTGAACTTATATTGGCTGATACACGTGATATGACTAAATATTTAAGCACCTGCGAACTGCTATTGACTAATACAGGTCATAAATAGCTTGGTTGCTATGGAAACATGGTGTAAAGCTGTGTGCCTGTGGAAACTAAGCTCCTGGGAGCGTCTATTGGATGTTACGGGACATGTGACCGTGTGTATGGCAGTTGGAATAAGAGTGAAAGACTTGCAGGCTTGTATTGGCTAATGCAGGTCATTTTTTGGGAATACTCTATCTCAGGAATGGTACTTCCTAGTGACCTGAGACCCAGTCTAAAATCTTCCCGGACACCTGATGTACCTGTTTGCCAAATTTGGTGAGGATCGGTCCAGTCGTTTGGTCGCGCATAAAGAACAGACAGACAGACAGACAGAAACTCATTTTTATATATATAAGAGATAAAGGAATATTTCCTAGGTTGCCCTGAGATTACACATGTCCCTTCTCCTCCCCTTTCTCACTATCCAGTGTCTGGCTTTAGAGACAACTGACTACTGACTGGAGCAGAACCCCCTTTGCTCTGTCTGAAGTAGCAAATAAAGACTGTTAAGCCCCACTCCTTATCTGAAAACTCATATATTGTTAAAAGGGTTGTGCAGGATTATAAAACATGGCTGCTTTCTTCTTCCCAAGGATTGACCTCGTGTCATTGGTCACATGGCAATGCTACAGCTTACTCCCATTAAAATTTCTGAGAATAAGAATGAGAAGGCAGCCATATTTTCTAATCCTGTACAACCCATTTAAGCCCCCCCTTTTTGAAAACTCAAAGATTGTTAAAGGTGCTGTCCATTTTCAGACAAATAATTGCGACAAACATTATTGCTTGTATAACGAAAAGTTGTACAATTTTCCAATATCCTTTTTAATCAGTTCCTTGCAATTTTTTAGAGCTCTGTTTTCTGTCATTCATTCTGCTTACTCCTAGCCGATAAAAAATCTTGGTCCATGGTCGTGTGATATATGGTCAGGGTCGGACTGGCCCACCGGGGAACCGGTGAATCCACCGGTGGGCCCCGAGCCCCGACTATTAGTCCTCATGTCATGGGGGCCCGATCGGGATCCTGACCATCCCGATCGGGCCCCTGACCAGTGGCGTTACGATCGCGGTCGCAAGGGGTGCAACCGCGACCAGACCCGGAAGGGTACGGGGCCCTCGGCCAGCTGGAGATGGCCGGGGCCCCGGACCACTATGATAGCGGTCGGGGAAAGCCTGGTTCCCCGACCGCTATACATACTGTTATTGGAAAGGGACCCTGGCATATTGCAGGCCCCTTTCCAATAGATGGCAGCCCAGGGGAGGTGACTGAAAATAATAAATACATATTCTCACCTCTCCTGGGCACAGCGTCCTCTCCGGCGCTCTTCTGTCATGTGACTGAGGCCTGTGATTAGGCCCCGGCGGTCACATGGGGCGCGGCCGCGTAATGACGTCAGTGCGCCCCCACGTGACCGCTGAGGCCAAATCACAGGCCTCAGCAGTGTCGTCGGAAAAGGGCCTGAAGACGTTGAAGACGACAGGATGGAGCGAGGATGCCAAGGAAAGGTAAGGCAAGGTGAGTATGAGAGTTTGTTATTTTGAATCACTTCCCCTGGGCCTCCGTTATTATACTCTGGGGTCTGAGGAGACCCCAGAGTATATTAATAGCACTGAAGCGGAGCGGAGGGGGCTATTGGGTGCATATAATACTGGGTGGGGGCCACGGTGGAGCTTATAATACTAGGAGGGGGCCACAGTGGAGCTTATAATACTGGGTGGGGGCCACTGTGGAGCTTATAATACTGGGTGGGGGCCACTGTGGAGCTTATAATACTGGGTGGGGGCCACTGTGGAGCTTATAATACTGGGTGGGGGCCACTGTGGAACTTATAATACTGGGTGGGGGCCACTGTGGAGCTTATAATACTGGGTGGGGGCCACTGTGGAGCTTATAATACTGGGTGGGGACCACTGTGGAGCTTATAATACAGGGTGGGGGCCACTGTGGAGCTTATACTCCATACAGTGGCTCCTTCATTTTTTTTTTTAATTACGCAGGGGCAGGTGAAAAAAACAAAACAAAAAAATCCCCCACAAACTTTCTCTCCTGTCCCCAGTGACTCCCAGCGCAGTTTGGTCCTGCAGTTCTGTTCTTTTCTTCCAGCTGACGTTCCCTCTGTACGTGACTACCTGTGACGTCACGTGACCCCTGAGGCCAATCAGTGGCCTAAAGGAAGGGACCTGGGACGTCACAGCCAGTGAGGACTTCCGGCAAAAAGAAGACAGCGGAGCTGCAGGACTGGACCGTGCTGGGAGGACACCGGAGCACCGGAGACAGGTGAGTATGTTTAGCATGTTTTTTTTTTTTTGGGGGGGGGGGGGGGTAGGGGGGATTCACCTCCCCCAGACTAATTATTAAAAAGAAAAAAATTATACTGTACAATCTCTTTAAAGTGTGGTGCATTAGGGGTGTATATTAAAGGGGTTGTCCAGGCATAATTTGTTATGGTTTATCTTCAGGATAGGCCACAGATACCTGATCTGTAGGGGGCTGACCCCAGACCGATCAGCTGTATGGAGCCACTTCTGATGCCTGTACTGTACACAATACAGGGCCAGAAGCAGAAAGCTCTGTCCACTGTATAGGGGCTGGGCACCTTCACTGCATTTCAGCACTTATTGAAGTCAGTAGGAGCTGAGCTGCAGTGAAGGCGCCGGGCTGCTATACAGCGGATGAAGCTTTCTGCTTCCGGCCCTGTGTTGTGTACAGAACAGGTGCCGGAAGTGGCTCCGAACAGCTGATGGGGCCGTGTGTCAGCCCTCTACCGATCAGGTATTTATGGCCTATCCAGAGCATAGGCCATAAAAAAGATTAACCCTGGATTAACCCTGGACAACCCCTTTAATATGCCCCACACAGTTTAATGTCCCCCCCACAGGATGTTAGCCCCCATCACTGCTCCCACACAATATACTGACCCCATCACTATTCCCCATACAGTATGGGGGACCAGTGAAGAGGCCACTATGTGGGGGGACCAGTGAAGTGACCATAGAAAAATTTGGCCCAGACAACCCCTTAAAAGAGGTTGTCCATAAACTGGAGCGACCACTGTGTCGGCCGCCAGGGAGGTGTAAAAATAAGAAAATTTTTTAAAAAAAGCATACTCACCTGTCCCCAGCACCCCGTTGTCCCCTGCCTGTGTCTGTTCGGTCTCATGGCGGCGCCTCATTTCTGGAAATCCTGTACCTAATTGGTCTTAGCGATCACATGAGGTGCAGGACTCCCAGCAAGGAGTCAACGGAGCGCCGGGGACAGGTGAGTATGCTTTTTAATTTACTTATTTTTTACTTTACACCTCCCGCCAGCTACATGGGTTGCTCCAATCCTCTTTAAAGGATTTGTCCATCTTCCTAATATTGATGGCCTACGATGATACAACAGCCAGGACCTTTGCAGATCAGCTTTTCCAGGACAGTGCAGCTACAGGTAAAGGTAACAATTCTAGGAGCCACGCTGTTCACTTGCCATACAAGGTGTAGCAGTAGGTTTAGGTAGTGCAGTGGTGCACATGGTATAGTGGGTGAGCAGCATGGCTCCCGGCATGTTATTACCTTTAGCCGCCCTGTCTCGGTACCGCTGATCTGCAGGGGTTCTGATGGTGGGCCCCTACAAACAATTCCACTGGTGGGCCCTAGACATCCCAGTCCGACACTGTATATGGTCCATGGTCATGTGTTCAGCACACAGGTACACTTCTGCTTACTGTGCTGTGACTATACCGAGCTGTGCATCTGTGTGTACATCACATATACAACGAGGGAGTTTATATGACATTTAATGCTACTTGTCGCTGGTGTGATGAGAGGAGCCACTTGGGTTTATTTTAGAACCAATGTGACTCATCAGTGAATGCACGGAGCTACATATAAGATGCCTGGTTAAAGGTTATTAAAGGCATGAACTTGGCTTGCAATATCTGAATACTCCACAAGTGAGTGTGCATATCTTGGGGGTTATTTGAGGGATATTGCACATATTATAAGTAACACAGCATACACGACAAACTATTAAGGGACTATATGTTGATTCTGATAAACAATGCCACATATAGATCACCCAACCTGACAGATAACGGGGCTGGATATTGTTTATTTCTGAACCAGTCTGATCTTACCCCAGACTCAGTCACAGTTGATTTTTGTTTGTTTTGTCCGTTCTTTGTCTTGTTTTAAATATATTTATTAAAGGTGAAGTTTTACCTAATTTTCTTTCCTTCTCTGGAAATATCTTGTACACTCTATCTCGCTCTAAAAAATACTGATTCATTTGATAGAGGGAATAAGGTGGACTAAACCTTCCACTGAACATTATCTATGAGGTTTTTGAGATAATGTCCATCACATGGCCATGGACTGATTTTTATCTGCTGGAAGTAAGCAGAATGAATAAAGGCAAGCAGAGATCTAGAAAATTGTGACGAATTGATATAGAAAGTATATTAGGAAATTGTAGAGATATTATTTCATACAAACAATAACATTTGTCCCTCAATATTTGTCTGTAATTAGACAACCCCTTTAAGACCGACTTATTCTCTAACTCAAAATGAAACAGATCAGCGGAAGATTAACTCCTGTGCTCTCTGAAGCATTCCTACAATACTGTTTCAGAAACATGCTGATTGAGAAACAGTGGGAACAGGCCTGTCCAATTTTATTATTCATTTATAGGATTGAAACTTCTTTAAAGCAGCATTACTAGTTTTTAATATTACAATTACCACATTTATGTAAATACACCATAAAAAGAAAATATGTTAACAGTTACTTTACCAGCACAATTAGTCTTCTGGTTTAAGAGCAAAAAACTAGAAAAATGCATACCTCCAATTATAAAAAAAAAAAACAACAAAAAACTATTTTTTGTAAGTGAATATAGGAAAATGTGTAATATATCTTAATAAAGAAGTTGAGTTTGGAGACAGATTCCATATAGATAAAAGTCTGAGTGAAAGGATGGAGGTGAAAAGCAGTCTACTAAATGCAGAAGGAAACATATTTCTTTAATAAGACATTTTGCAAGGTTTTTTAATGTCACCTCTGCTATTTATTTCCAAAAAGTGGTTTTATAACTGGAAGTATGCTTCAATTCTGAAATGTTAACATTTATAAAGGGGTCAACAAAATTTTTTAATAAAAAGAAATTGTGTGTGTGTGGAACAAACACCCCTTTCTTGCTATAAACCAATCAGTAGCATCATGAGTCTGTTGTCTAATTGCTATATAAGCAATTCCCTGATCTGTATTGGAGTCAGGGGTGAATTAAGGGTACAATGGGACCAGGGCTATCCAGAAAGCACCCCCACATTTATGCCAAAGATCCCTGTGACTGAATAATGTCCCATAGCATCCCTCCACACAGTATAATGTCCCATAGCAGCCCTCCAGGCAGTAAAATGTCCCATAGTGGCCCTCATGCAGTATAATGTCCTATAGTGGCCCAGATGCACCCATGCAGTATAATATCCCATAGTGGCTCCTCCAAACAGAATAATGTCCCATAGTAGCCCCTCCATATAGTATAAGGTCCCACAGCAGCCCCTCCATATAGTATAATGTCCCACAGTAGCCCCCCCACACAGTATAATGTGCAACAGTGTCACATACATAAGGATGACCAAATCAGTTTTCAAAAAAGTTTGGGTTCAGCCCAGGGGAGATGAGTAAACATAACAAATTGTGTGACTCACTTTCCATGGGCTCCACTGCTTGGGCCTCTTTCGTCTTCTGAATGTCGTTAGGGACTGCTGACGCCTGCGTTTGGACCTCAATAGCAATGTGGGTCATGCCAGCGTATTGACACTTGCATCTGTTCATCATGATGCTTGCGTGACCCACGTGACTGCTGAGGCCCAATCATAGGCCTCGGCAGTCCCTGATACCATTCCGGAGGCCAGAAGAGGCCTGGACTGGACAGGGACCAGTGCTGGAGCTAAGCGTAGGTGAGTAACACTGTTTATGTTTACTCACCTCCCATGGGGCTTTGCTTACTATATTCTGGGGTCTGGAGGAACTCCAGATTATAATAATAGCAGTTCATGTTTGGATATATTTGGTTCAAATGAAACCATTAGGCAAACCTCACAAATATTTGCGAGATGAATCTTATGAGATTCGCCTCACCAATACTCACCTCCCATGCCCCACAATAGTAATCAACTGTATCATCAGATGCTGATAGAGTTGCTTATGGGATTGGATTATAATGGGACAAATGGGCAGTTGCTTGCCTTTGGACTCCCTTGCAGCCTCAGGCTCCTGGCAACCTCAAATTTGCCCTTATTAAAAACCACTCCTGTTTGGAAGTTTTTGAGAGACAGCCCAATATGCCACAAGAAACAGATAAGGTCTAATATCAGCCAGTAAGCAGCTACCTATAATCCAATACCATTTTGGTTTGTAAAACTAAGACAAAACCCATCTAGTCATCAGATCCCACCAAAAGGCAGGTTGCACTTTGCAACTCAGGCCCCAGATTGCAAAGTAAAAACTTGGTAATAGAAAATAAATGTACCTGAGGAGACAACCTAACCAGTAACCCTATGGCAGGCTGAAGGGTTTATAAATAAACTGAGATTAAACCAGGAGAGTGCAGAATTGCCAAAATGTAATCAGAGATGTGCCAGAGACCAACTTGTAGTAAAATCCAGGAGGTCACAGATACAGCAAATTCAGAAACAGAGGGGCAATCTAGGAGAGCAACCCAAATGTCAGTAACCATGAGTTAGCTGCAAACTTAGGCAAATGACTAGTGCTAAAACCAAGTTTAAAATGATGGCTGCAAGGTAAAGAAACAAGAATACAGACACAGAGTATAAATAAAGTCTTGGGATTAATTGAAGAGGGTCAAAGGCTAAAATAAAGATGGAAAGAGAGGTGCCAGAATTAGCCTTCTAAAGTAATCTCACCCACTGAGTTTTCTCCATTTATTGTTAAGTGACATCCTGGACTATAAGGGATATACAGGGAAGATTTACTAATACTGTTTAATAGCTAGACCGTGCAAAATTAGATTAGTCTTAAAATGTGCCAGATTTATTATAGTGGCTGATACCGATGTGATGCATCTTTAGACTGTCTAGACTAAGTTTATATCATCCCTTAATTTACTACCCAACAAAAAATGTGCCAAAATTTTGGTGCATGATGTTGCATCTTAAGCCATCTCATCTCTGCAAGCCCGACCCCGTTTCCGACATTATACTGTACAATGACAAAGACAATCTACCAGACTTCTCTTAAACCAATTTTGCTCATTTTTGTGACTCAATTCCCTTTAGCAACTAGTGGAAGAAGATCAAACAAACCTATAATTTTCATAAAGGAAACATGAATTTCTTATCGTCCTCAAGAGACTAGTAAAACATTTTAATTGACAGGATGTAACTTTTCAACATGGAAACACTTTCAATGGCAACTGTGCTTGTTGTCACTATTGTTTTCCCTTTGTATTAATTGTTGCTTCCTTTGCTGGTTTCCAGACCATTAACTGCCCGAAATACAACATCCCATGTTTGTTTATTAGTAAGAGCCACCAGCCAATAACATTGGACACTTGTTTTATGATGTATGTATTTATGTTCATTCATTTCAGTAATTCAGTAATACAATTCATAATCAGTATCTTCCATGATTGTGTGTCCTACTGAACCAGACTGAGGGACCATTTAAAGGCTTAGGAAACCTTGGCAGGTAACACACTGAATTTACAATACTGAACTTTTTTACAATATTCTAATTTTCTTAGATTTTGGTTTTCATTACCTGTAATTCATACATTTACAGAAATAAAACACTTAAAATAGAACACTCTGTGTGTAAAGAATATAGAAAAAATAGGTCACTTTTTTAATTTAATTACTGAAAGAAATAAACGTTTCAAAGACATTCTAATTTATTGAGATGCACCTGTATACATATTGTATATTATTTGTCACCCCTTATCTTCCAATTCATCCCCAGTTTAGGAGACAATGGAGTTACGAGAAACATATTATAGACCTTCTGAAACTTTCCAATGTACACATGTGCTATGTTTCTTGTCATCTTGTCTTAAATTTATGGACACTATATTATTTCTGTTAGACAGGCTAATCTGTGCAAAATACATATACTAACACACGTTAACATTTTCTTTAAAAAATGTTCCACTTCATAATATAAAAAGGTAGAAATGCCAACGCCAGGTATTTAGATAAGAAGTATGTGCTGAATAAATAGAGCTGCTGTCTATGACATGCTCAGAATTCTGGTTCAATGGAAACCCCTGAGAAAATGGATTAACATATCACCTGGGTTGTGGCAGTTATATGCTTTTAGAGCAGCCAAGCATTCTCCACTTATTTTATTTGGTTATCATGTGTTGTCTCATTGATTGAAGAAATTGGCTCATTGATTGAAGAGATTGCGAGTCTCTGTTAGACCTATAGATAAATCAAATTTATCAAACATCATGCCACATTTGATAAATTTGGTGCACATAACACCAATGCAGACTACTACAAATGGTGATGTTATAAATTTCCCTCATAATAATTTCCCACAATAGTATTATCACCCCTAAGTTGTTTTCATTGAAGGGATCTTATAACCCCTTACATTTTTTGAGCAAAAAAAATGAAAATTATATAAAGTGACAAACTGAGTGTTGCTACTTCCCAGACCCCCTCTAGTACTTTTATCCTGATCTTCAGCAATACAACCCCTTTAATAAATTTTGGCAAAATTTTGTAACATTTTGCAGTTGTGCATGACTAACCCAACTTTTACACTAGTGCTACACAACATTAGTCGCACAATTAAAAATGACATTAAAATCATTCAACAAAAAGTCACACGACTTTAGTGCATCGCAATGTCGCACAATGCGATTTTGCAGAGATTTTGCTGTGACATGGATGTGTCTGCGATCAATTGTTTTTGTTTTTTTAAATATACATTAAAGATTACAAATAACTGTGTACACCTGCACAAACACATACATTAAAAAAAAGAAATGGATAGTAAGCAAAATTTCAAATTGCAAAGACAGTACTTGAATATTTTCAGTTTCTGCCTGAGTCATGGCTGTCTGTAGGCAAATCTGGTAAATCAACCCTTGGTGCACTTGCAGGTTGATTTGCATATCCATAAAAAGTTGATTAGCACTACATTGCTTCATCAATTTGTGGTTACCACATGTATGCTTCCTGATAGACTATCTATACAGTGGGGAGAAAAAGTATATAGTCAGCCACCAATTGTGCACGTTCTCCCACTTAAAAAGATGACAGAGGCCTGTAATTGACAAAATGAGAAAACAAATCCAGAAAATCACATTGTCTGATTTTTAAAAAATTTATTTGCAAATTATGGTGGAAAATAAGTATTTGGTCAATAACAAAAGTTCATCTCAATACTTTGTTATATATCCTTTGTTGGCAATGACAGAGGTCAAACGTCTTCTGTAAGTCTTCACAAGGTTGGCACACACTGTTGCTGGTATGTTGGCCCATTCCTCCATGCAGATCTCCTCTACAGCAGTGATGTTTTGGGGCTGTCCCTGGGCAACACGGACTTTCAACTCCCTCCAAAGGTTTTCTATGGGGTTGAGATCTGGCTAGGCCACACCAGGACCATGAAATGCTTCTTACGAAGCTGCTCCTCCGTTGCCCTGGCGGTGTGCTTGGGATCATTGTCATGCTGAAAGACCCAGTCACGTTTCATCTTCAATGCTCTTGCTGATGGAAGGAGGTTTGCACTCAAAATCTCACGATACATGGCCCCATTCATTCTTTCATGTAGACGGATCAGTCGTCCTGGTCTCTTTCTAGAGAAACAGCCCCAAAGCATGATGTTGCCACCCCCATGCTTCACAGTAGGTATGGTGTTCTTTGGATGCAACTCAGCATTCACTCTCCTCCAAACACGACGAGGTGTGTTTCTACCAAACAGTTCTACTTTGGTTTCATCTGACCATATGACATTCTCCCAATACTCTTCTGGAACATCCAAATGCTCTCTAGCAAACTTCAGAGGGGCCCAGATATGTACTGGCTTAAGCAGGGGGACATGTCTGGAACTGCAGGATCTGAGTCCCTGGCGGTGTAGTGTGTTACTGACGGTAGTCTTTGTTACGTTAGTCCCAGCTTTCTGCAGGTAATTCACTAGGTCCCCCCGTGTGGTTTTGGGATTTTTACTCACCGTTCTTGTGATTATTTTGACCCGACAGGGTGAGATCTTGCGTGGAGCCCCTGATCGAGGGAGATTATTAGTGGTCTTGTATGTCTTCCATTTTCTAATTATTGCTCCCACAGTTGATTTCTTCACACCAAGCTGCTTGCCTATTTCAGATTCAGTCTTCCCAGCCTGGTGCAGGTCTACAATTTTGTTTCTGGTGTCCTTCCACAGCTCTTTGGTCTTCACCATAGTGGAGCTTGGAATGTGACTGTTTGAGGTTGTGGACAGGTGTCTTTTATACTGATAACAATTTCAAACAGGTGCCATTACTACAGGTAATGAGTGGAGGACAGAGGAGCCTCTTAAAGCTACAGTGCCTTGCAAAAGTATTCGGCCCCCCTTGAACTTTTCAACCTTTTGCCACATTTCAGGCTTCAAACATAAGGATATAAAATTTTAATTTTTTGGTGAAGAATCAACAACAAGTGGGACACAATCGTGAAGTGGAACGAAATTTATTGGATATTTTAAACTTTTGTAAAAAATAAAAAACTGAAAAGTGGGGCGTGCCAAATTATTCGGCCCCCTTAAGTTAATACTTTGTAGCGCCACCTTTTGCTGCGATTACAGCTGCAAGTCGCTTGGGGTATGTCTCTATCAGTTTTGAACATCGAGAGACTGAAATTCTTGCCCATTCTTCCTTGGAAAACAGCTCGAGCTCAGTGGGGTTGGATGGAGAGCGTTTGTGAACAGCAGTTTTCAGCTCTTTCCACAGATTCTCGATTGGATTCAGGTCTGGACTTTGACTTGGCTATTCTAACACCTGGATACGTTTATTTGTGAACCATTTCATTGTAGATTTTGCTTTCTGTTTGGGATCATTGTCTTGTTGGAAGATAAATCTCCGTCCCAGTCTCAGGTCTTTTGCAGACTCCAACAGGTTTTCTTCCAGAATGGTCCTGTATTTGGCTCCATCCATCTTCCCATCAATTTTAACCATCTTCCCTGTCCCTGCTGAAGAAAAGCAGGCAAAAACCATGATGCTGCCACCACCATGTTTGACAGTGGGGATGGTGTGTTCAGGGTGATGAGCTGTGTTGCTTTTACGCCAAACATATCGTTTTAAATTGTGGCCAAAAAGTTCGATTTTGGTTTCATCTGACCAGAGCACCTTCTTCCACATGTTTGGTGTGTCTCCCAGGTGGCTTGTGGCAAATTTTAAACGAGACTTTTTATGGATATCTTTGAGAAATGGCTTTCTTCTTGCCACTCTTCCATAAAGGCCAGATTTGTGCAGTGTATGACTGATTGTTGTCCTATGGACAGACTCTCCCACCTCAGCTGTAGATCTCTGCAGTTCATCCAGAGTGATCATGGGCCCCTTGGCTGCATCTCTGATCAGTCTTCTCCTTGTTTGAGATGAAAGTTTAGAGGGACGGCCGGGTCTTGGTAGATTTGCAGTGGTCTGATACTCCTTCCATTTCAATATGATTGCTTGCACAGTGCTCCTTGGGATGTTTAAAGTTTGGGAAATCTTTTTGTATCCAAATCCGGCTTTAAACTTCTCCACAACAGTATCACGGACCTGCCTGGTGTGTTCCTTGGTCTTCATGATGCTCTCTGCGTTTTAAACAGAACCCTGAGACTATCACAGAGCAGGTGCATTTATACGGAGTCTTGATTACACACAGGTGGATTATATTTATCATCATCAGTCATTTAGGACAACATTGGATCATTCAGAGATCCTCACTGAACTTCTGGAGTGAGTTTGCTGCACGGAAAGTAAAGGGGCCGAATAATATTGCACGCCCCACTTTTCAGTTTTTTATTTTTTACAAAAGTTTAAAATAACCAATAAATTTCGTTCCACTTCACAATTGTGTCCCACTTGTTGTTGATTCTTCACCAAAAAATTTAAGTTTTATATGTTTATGTTTGAAGCCTGAAATGTGGCAAAAGGTTGAAAAGTAAAAGGGGGCCGAATACTTTCGCAAGGCACTGTACTTCTTCAAACTCTCCCCACATAAATCTATAAATCTCCTAAATCTGTAAGGGTCACTTCTGTACTGTGATAGAGAACAGGAACAAACAGTTCCCTGAGAATAAAACACTATACTGTTGCCCAGAGTGTTAACTCAACTTTTTCAATAGATTTCAATGTTTTTTCTTGGCTTCTGTGCCGAGCTGTTGCACAGCGTATCATCAATGTAATGTTAAAGTGTACCTAAACCTTCAAAAAACTTGGAATTTTTTGGCAGCATTTGTGTGCTAAATAAATGTGGTAATACACTATGTTAATGATTTTTGGCTCCTTTCTGTGAAATTCTGCACATATTAATTCTTGCTCCTATATTTCTATTGTCAGATGAAATCTGTGGAATATGGAGCTGTGAGCTCTTGTGTAAAGCAGGGAAGTGGAGGTTGGGGGAGGGCTCAATTCAGACAGTTACTGTATGTCATTGCCATTATAAAATTGCCGCAGCCCGGATAGAGGGAACTGGAGGATGGGAGTAGTAGTGGCAGATGGCGGGCCACCATCTAGGCGGAGCACACTCAACCACTCTCCCCAGCTCTGCTCCTAGGCCGGACACCGCTGAGGGGGTTTTGCAGCAGTACCCAATGGTGGTGGTAGTAGTTTCCCCAGGGCGCTTCCAGTTGGAGAGGGGAACCTGTCTGTGAACCGGTGAGATGGAAGTCGGAAGGGCCCTCATGGTAAGGCAGGAACAACTCAGGCAGACAGATGTGCAGTTGAAACAGGATGTCACTTTACTCAGCAACTGAACAGTTAAAACAACAAGCAGCTTCTAAATGAGGTCTGTAGTTCTCAGTTTCCAACTCCCCAGCCTTGATCTTAGAAGAGTGCCCAGGGATGTTAAGGTTCTAAGGATAAACTCCACTCCAACTCCAACTATAACTTCTCTCCTCCACTTCTCCCAGCAGTAGATACTGGGGGCTGTAGTGCAGGGTAGTCCTGACAGGGATCTGTTTACCTTGTATCAGGTGTCGGACCAACTGCTCCTGTCACAGAACTCCACTGCTCCTCCTGGCACAAAGTCCAATCTTTAGACAGCTGAACTCCCTAGCTCAGGGCTGTCTCTGGTTGACCCTTGGGCTGAATCTTCCTCCTAGGGGCTGTATGGAAAGCCGTTGAAGCTCAGTTCTTGCACTGACATCTCTGCAAACTGCTACACTGTAGACTATGGACTAGCCAGGAACTAGTCTGAGTTCCAATGATTCCCCAGGAGACAGAAGTCTCCTCAGACCCCACCCAGTGGCCTGTGATAGACCAGGGCTGTACCAAGGGTTGGGAAACACAAGGGCGGAACTACAGGGAGCAAAAATGGGATAAGCTTCAGAACACAGTATATACAGTACACATTAGTATAATGTTGTACCGTGTTAGCCATTGAAAGTAGTGGAAGAGTGAAGTAATCAGGTGATACCTTTTTAGAAGCTAACTGAGTATATTTGATGGTAAGTTTTCGGGAGTACTAGCTCCCTTCATCAGACATGGTGTTATACCGGAAACTGAAAATTCACAGATTTTTTATACCCTAAAGACATGGACCTTCAAAGGATCTTAGAATCCTTAAAAAAAACAAAATGCAATCTAAGTAGAGAAGTTATTTACATCAGGTCAAAAAACAGGGGCGTAACTATCGGGGTAGCAGCGGTAGCGGCTGCCACAGGGCCCGGGACATTAGGGGGCCCCGGAGCAATGTGGCAGATGCTACCGCGAACCCCACAAACCAGTAATGATCGCGGTCGCAGGGGGTGCGACCGCGAACGGACCCGGCAGGTTACGGAGCCCCGGACCATTATGATAGCGGCCGGGGAAAGCCTGGTTCCCCGACCGCTATACATACTGTTATTGGGAAGGAGTCCTGGCATATTGCAGGCCCCTTTCCAATAGATGGCAGCCCAGGGGAGGTGACTGAAAATAATAAATACATATTCTCACCTCTCCTGGGCGCAGCGTTCTCTCCGTCGCTCCTCCGTCATCACTAAGGCCTGTGATTAGGCCCCGGCGGTCACATGGGGGCGCGGCCGCGTAATGACGTCAGTGCGCCCCCATGTGACCACTGAGGCCCAATCACAGGCCTCGGAAGCGACGTCGGAAGAGGGCCTGAAGATGCTGAAGACGGCAGGATGGACCGAGGATGCCAAGGAAAGGTAAGGCAAGGTGAGTATGAGAGTTTGTTATTTTTAATCACCTTCCCTGGGCCTCCGATTATTATACTCTGGGGTCTGAGGAGACCCTAGAGTATAATAATAGCACCGAAGCGGAGGGGGGTTGTTGGGAGCTTATAATACTGTGTGTGGGCCACTGTAGAGCATATACTACTGGGTGGGGGCCACTGTAGAGCATATAATACTGGGTGGGGGCCACTGTAGAACATATAATACTAGGTGGGGCCACTGTAGAGCATATAACACTGGGTGGGGGCCACTGTAGAGCATATAACACTGGGTGGGGGCCACTGTGGGGGGCATATAATACTGGGTGGGGACCACTGTGGGGAGCATATAATACTGTGTGGGGGACACTGTAAGGGGGATATAATACTGGGTGGGGCCCACTATGGGGGGCATATAATACTGGGTGGATACCACTGTGGGAAGCATATAATACTGGGTGGGGGCCACTATGTGGAGCATATTATATTGTGTGTGGGGGGGAGAAATGTAGAGCATATAATGCTGTATGGGGGCCACTGTGGTGCATATAATGCTGTGTGGGGGCCACTGTTGAGCATATAATACTATCTGGGGCCTCTGCTGAGCATATTTTACTGTTTGGGGACCCGTAACCGTTTCAGGGGGGGCCCCCATGTCAAATGTTCGCCTTGGGGCCCAGCCATTCCTAGTTACGCCACTGTCAAAAAATAAACAATCTGGAAAGTTGTGGTGCGTGATGGAGGGATCACTAATTCTTGCTATCTGTTTGCTGTCACGTGGTGATTTGTGACCCTCACAGTTCATACATAGTGTGACATGAAACTGGCATGAATATTAAGTCCAAATTGCAGGTTTGAAATTTTTGCACTAACTTATATTCCCATTCTTTCATCTCCCTCTGCGTCTTAAAATGTCCCATTAAAACCACAACCCGCAAATCTTCAATAGAGTGGTCTTCTCCGGAGAAATGTGCGGCCACTGGGAGATCTGTTCTGCTGTTATTAATGGTGGATCTGTGTGAGTTCATGCGCTGACTAAGTCTCTGCCCCGTTTCCCCCACATAGAGGCCTGTGGTGGGACATTGCACACACATTATGAGATGCACCACATTGGAAGACCTGCAGGAAAATCCCCCTAATCCTGTGCACCTGTTGTGACTGTGGGACAGGTACACTGTCAGTGGTGTGGATGTGACTGCAAGTCTTGCACCTGTTTTGCAGGCAAGGTAAGGTGCCATTTTCAGTTGGGGCCTTCAGGGCACTCCGGACAATAATACGCCATAGGTTTGGTGGTTGCCAAAAGGAAAGGGCAGGGGGAATTGGAAATATGTCCTTGAGTCTGTTGTCCCTATGTAGCACAGGTTGGAGATCCTTGGCAATCCTTCGTAGGATCTCCAGCTGTGGGTTGTAAGTGACAACTAGGGGCACACGGGCTTCTTTCTGGGTCTCTTTATATGTAAACAGACTGTCTCTGTTAATGGCTTCCGCTTTGTTTAATTGGTTGTCCATCACTTTTGGTTTGTATTCCAATTGAATAAATTTCATCCTCAGATCCAGGAGGTGCTTGTCCAGGTATGCTTTGTTGGAGCAAATACGACTGTATCGTATAGCTTGGCTGTAAATAATAGATTGTCTAGTGTGCTTGGGGTGGAAGCTGTTGTTTCTCAGGTAGGCCGTTCTGTCTATGGGTTTGTGGTATATCGATGTGAGTAGCTGGTGGTCTTTGATGTATATTGTGGTATGCAGAAAGTGGATTCACTCTCTGAATAGCTAAGTTTAAGGTTGATGGTAGGGTGAAAGTCATTGAAGTCACAACAGGTGCACAGGATTAGGGGGACAGTTTCCTGCAGGTCTTCCAATGTGGTGTATCTCATAATGTGTGTGCAATGTCCTACCACAGGCCTCTATGTGGGGGAAACAGGGCAGAGACTCAGTCAGCGCATGAACTCACACAGATCCACCATTAATAATAGCAGAACATTTCTCCAGAGAAGACCACTCTATTGAAGATTTGCGGATTGTGGTTTTTTTTCATATAACTGTAATTTTATTGAAAAATTTTTCATTAACAAGGAATAAAGAAAAAACAAAAAAACAATAATAATCAAACAAACAGGAAGCATTGAGGTAAATAGAGGCTATCTGCCTCCTCCCCCTTAAGCAATATGCATTTAAATTAAGCAGTGAACAAGGGAGGGGGGAATGGAGGGGTTAAGAAGACAAGGGTAGGACCAAAGGGAAGGGGGGGGGAGGGAAGGAGAGGACTAGAGATCAGAGACCCTGTGATGTACAATACATGTCCCAGGGTGCCCAAATAGCCCCAAAGGCTTCCCGTGAATTATGTAGGCCAGCAGTCAGGTATTCAAGACTCCTCACATCCTTCATTCTAGCCACAAGCTCAAGACTAGATGGGGGACTCACCTTCTTCCAGTTTCTAGCTATGAGAGTTTTAGCTGCAGTACAAAGATGCAAGAAAAGCCTGGATGACTTATTGCTCAGGTGTCTGGGGGGAAGGTTCAGGAGATAAAGAAGAGGGTCAAGAGGAACCTCTTGCAAAAAGAGAGCAGTCGTCAGAGTCCTGACCTCCCTCCAAAAACCGAGGATGAGAGGGCACGTCCAAAAGATATGGTGCAGGGTACCCACCGCAGCTCCACAGCGCCAGCACCATGGGGGAACTAATGGGTTTAAAGTATGAAGGAGAGCCGGAGAATGATACCAATGCATCAACAGCTTATACTGCGTTTCCCTAAACGTAATGCACTGAGATGATTTCTGGGCCCGAGACCATACAATCCGCCACTGTTCCTGGGAGATGGGTTTACCCACCGCCTCCTCCCATTTAAGCATATAGCGATGATTAACAGGAGAGCCTGTAGTTTGTGAGTTAAGAAGTTGGTAAATAGAGGATATAAAGCCCCTAGTGGACGTGCCTGCACGGCAAATCTTTTCAAAAGCGGTGGGGAGTGACACCTTAAGAGACCCATGAAGGGAGCAGACAAAGTGAACCACCTGCAAGTAATGGAACCATTCAGTACCTGGCAGGTTTTGATTAGCTGTAAGATGAGCAAAGGACCTGAGTTCCAAGGTTCCAGGGTCAACCATATCAGCAATCCGGTAAAGGCCAGCTTCAGACCATACTTTAGTCATGGCAGAAGTCAGGCTCTCCGGGAGAAGGGGGTTGTATAGTATGGAGACCATAGATGAGCGTGGGGACATCAGGGAGAATCTAGCACAACAGGTAGACCAGATAGATCTAGTAAACCGAATGGGGCCCAACAGGTACGAGGCAGGGGGGGTGGGGGGGGAGCTGACCCACAGAAGCGCGTTAGATGCATGGGTGCCAGCCATAGCTTCTCTATCTGCACCCATCTGGTGTATGCTGGCATAGCCGCCCAGAATGGGATATGGCGTAAGTGGGCCGCCCAGTAATAATGTAACAGATGTGGGACAGCCATACCCCCAGACCCCCTATCCGCCAGCATAACAGATCTAGGTATTCGGTGTCGTTTTGCTTTCCAGATAAACTGGAAGATAGCTTTCTGTAGGTTCCGTAATTCTCCCCGAGGTATTGCGACTGGGAGCGTCTCGAAAAAATACAGTAGCTTCGGGAGGAGAGTCATCTTGACCGCAGCAATTCTCCCCAAAAGGGAGATAGGCAAGGGTTGCCATTTGTCCAATAGGGCTCTTAGCTCACAAAACAACCGCGGGTAGTTTGCCGAGTAGAGGGTCGCATAGGAGGTGGATATATGGACTCCCAGGTAGCGGATAGAGGACTCCCGCCACTGGAAATCGTAATTACTGCAGAGGAGAAGGAGAAGGTCCCGTGGGATGTTAAGTGGGAGTGCCTCAGTCTTCGCGGGGTTCACCTTATACCCTGAGAGATCACCATAGGTCTCTAGCGAGCGCAGCAAGTTTGGAAGGGTAGTATGAGGGGAGGTGAGAGTGAGGAGTACATCGTCCGCGAAGAGAGATATCTTAAATTCCTTATCTTGGACCATGATCCCCTTGATATTAGAATCTCGCCTAATCTTGGCCGCTAGCGGTTCAATGCAGAGGGCAAATATGATGGGTGACAGGGGGCAACCCTGCCTAGTGCCATTTCGAATAGGGAAGGAGGGCGAAGATGCATGGGGAAGCTTAATTGCTGCTGAGGGTAAGGAGTAAAGGGCCTGGATAGCTGTGAGAAACGGTCCCGTAAGGCCGAACGCCTTAAGCATAGTATGCATAAACGACCAATTTATGCGGTCAAAAGCCTTTTCAGCGTCCAGGCTCAAGAGAAGGGCCGGGGTAGAATAATGATTGGCCACCTCCACCAAATCCACAGTCCTCCTGGTGTTGTCACCACCCTGACGACAGGGGATGAATCCCACCTGGTCCTTATGGACAAGCAGAGGGAGCCAAGCATTCAGTCTATTGGCTAAGAGTTTGGTGAAAAGTTTCAGGTCCGTGTTCAGCAAAGCAATCGGTCGGTAGTTAGCACAATCCTGCAAGTCCTTACCCGGTTTAGGGACCAATGTGAGTAGTGAAGAGAGCATAGTCGGGGGTATAGGGGAACCTGAAAGGAAGGAATTGAAGAGGGACAATAGATGAGCAGAGAGTTCACCCTGGAAAACCTTATAATAATTGTAAGTGAACCCATCTGGGCCTGGGGCTTTCCCATTTGGGAGGTCCCTCAGGACCCCTTCTAGTTCCTCCCTGGTGATGGGGGTGTTCAGGGAGGTTAAGGCCTCAGGAGGAAGGCGTGGGAGACAACAATCCTTTAAATAGTCTTCCAGTAGTGTTGAGTCATCCCCAGGGAGTAGTGCTCGTGGGGGGGGTAAGTCATACAGCTTAGAGTAGTAAGAGTGGAACGCCAGCGCCACAGCATCAGGGTGATGTTGAAGAGTACCCGCGGGGTCACGGACAGAGTGTGGTGTGGAAGAGGCCCGATGATCCCTGAGGGTTCCTGCCAGGAGGGTATGAGATTTATTACCTCGTTCAAAAAACCTCTGACGGGTATAAAGGAGAAGTCGTTCCACATGGCGGGTCTCCAAATCACGGAGGTCCGCCTGGGCCAGGACCAAACGGCGAAGAACCCCCAGGGATGGATGCGCTGCCAAAGTCGTCGTAAGGGACCGAATACGGGCTTGGAGGAGCTGTTCCTGGGCCTGTCTGTCCCTTTTAAGCCTAGAAGCCAATGCGATACAGCATCCTCTCATGACCGCCTTATGGGCTTCCCAGAGAATGGCAAGAGAGTCTACCGAGCCTAAGTTGTCCCTAAAATAATCTATCAAGTGTGTGCGCAGGGTCTCGAGGGAGGTCGGCGATTTGAGCAGTGTTTCGTTAAGACGCCAATGACATTGGCGAGTAGGCACTGGAGTCGTAGATAAGGTAACCACGACTGGGGCATGATCAGACCAGGTGAGAGGGCCAATGTTCGTGTCCCTAAGCAAACGAAGAGCGGGAGCATTTCCAAAGAAGTAGTCAATGCGGGTGTGAGTGTTATGAGGGTGAGAAAAGAAGGTGTAGGAGCGCGCCGTAGGATTGTCCACTCGCCAAAGGTCATACAAAGAGTGGGCGCGGATCAGCCTGCGGAACTCCCTTGCAAGTTGGGCCAACCTATGGGGGGTTGGGCCCTGGGGTAACGCCAGACGATCCGCCCGTTCAGAGAAGACCATGTTAAAGTCTCCCCCCACCAGCCAAGCTGATGGTGGGAGAGCGCGCAGACGGGAGAATACCCGGCGCAAGAACGGGATCTGCGCTGAATTGGGGGCATAGACATTGCATAAAACAATCGGGGCACCATAAAGGAGCCCCTCCAAGATAACAAACCGGCCACCTGGGTCTATGTGGGAGGTCGTCACTGTAATTGGGCAGGATCGAGAAAGAAGGATAGCCACCCCAGCTCTGCGTCGATTGTGGAAGGCCGAAAAAGCTACGGGAAAATAATGCTTAGCGAAGGCAAAAGTACCAGCGCGGTCAAAATGAGTCTCCTGAAGAAACGCCACATCCGCTCGTAAGGAGCGGAGTTCTCTAAGGACATGGCGCCTTTTAATGTGGGAACCCAGGCCCTTGACATTAATTGTCACGCACCTAACCATTGGGACCCAGGATTGGAGGACAGTGGCGGATTGCAATAAGCTCACCCATCTCACATGACGCTGGCAAGTTTCCCTCGGAGAGGCAAAAGGGCAATCCACAAACAGGAACCCAAAGTCGAGGCAGGGTCTCTAGATCAGGGAGGGGGGGGGGGAAGAGAGGGAGGGAGGGAGGCAAAAGACATCATAAATGACAAAGTAAAAATAAAAACAGTTAAACAATACTTTGTGGGCGAGGCTAAGTCACTCGCCTGGGGACCAATGAGGGCAGCCAGAGGTCCAATCAGGATCAATGGCCGCACAGTCCAAGTATCCCCTTAGGGGGGAGAGCGTGGACAGGAGGTCGGAGGGGAGGCGGTGGATCCCCAACCACCAGTAAAAAGAAGGAAGGAAGGGGAGTCACCGGAACCCCACCCCGCCCCACTCCGCTAAAACAATCCAATAATAAGCATAATAGATGAGACCCGTAGACCTAAAAAAAGAAAAAAAGAGAAGCAAACATAACATTAAGGCATGCAGATTCCAAAGCACCACCGAGAAAAGGGAGAACGTCTCAAGGGGGGGCAGCCTCCTCAGGGATCAGTCTCCAGCCGGGGCCTCCGAGTGGT
Organism: Leptodactylus fallax; assembly: GCA_947044405.1. NCBI lineage: Eukaryota > Metazoa > Chordata > Amphibia > Anura > Leptodactylidae > Leptodactylus > Leptodactylus fallax. The sequence continues at coordinate 3,316,320 of CAMRHE010000037.1, read as the reverse complement.
CACCACCGCGGAGGATGCATGACGTCGTCTGGGCTCCAATCGTTGCCAAACCGGTGGTGGGGGAGGGTGTGGAGAGAATAGCTCCCAGTCTGTTAAATCCGGCAGGGGAACATCCAATAGGTCACAGAAGAGAGGCAAATCCGCAAAGGAGCGAAGCGTAGCGGAGCGACCATCCCTACGAGCAATGAGAGCAAACGGAAATCCCCACCGGTAAGGAATTTGGTGCTCCTGAAGAATCTGGAGGAGGGGTCGGAGATGGCGGCGTTTCTGGAGGGTGATTAGCGACAGATCCTGATAGAATTGTAGTGGAGCTCCCTGAAACTCGAAGTCTTTGAGTTTGCGCACTTTGCTCATTATAGCCTCTTTAAGGGTGAAGTCGTGGAGGCAGCAGATGACATCACGGGGTGTGGCGGAAGATCCTCTGGGTCGAAGGGCTCGATGTGCCCTATCAAACTTAATTTTGTGGGACGGGGGCTCCTGCAGTATAGTGTTGAAGACAGCCTCCAGCAGAACAGGCAGATCCTCAGGTTGGTCAGCCTCTGGGAGTCCCTTGACGCGTATATTGTTGCGCCGGCCCCTGTTGTCAAGATCCTCCAAGTGGCGTTGCATGTCCCGTATAGCTGAACCCTGTTCAGTGGTAGTATCATGCAGTGAGGCAACATAGTCCCTGGTAGTGTCATGGTCATTCTCCAGCGTGTCCATTCGGTTAGCAATGGAGTGTAAATCAGTGCGGAGGGTAGCAATTTCAGATCGGAAGGATGCTGTGATTTCCGCAACCATACTTTTAAGGTCTTGTTTAGTAGTAAGTTGAGGAAGAAGGTCCGCCATGGATGATGGTGCTGAAGATGGGCCTGGGATACAGCTCTGGGGGTACAGGACTGGAGGGGGGAGCCATAATCCTTGGGAGTGCGGGGCAGAGGAGCCCCTACGCCAGCGTCCCTCACCACGCCATCCCCCTCTGAGCCATGGAGGGGGGGGGGTGATGGGGGAAGATAGTAGCCGGGGGGCCACAGAGACCAGCTCTGTGGCCACAGGCTGCAACTCATCAGCGGTGCAGGAGGGAGCAGAGCCACTGACCTCAGAACTCCTTGAGAAGCTGGAAACATCCGGGGTCCTCTCATGCCGCTCTGCCAGGAGTGCTGGTGAAGCAGAATGTAGTTGCTGGGACATCCCAGGGTGAGGAGACTGTGGGAGTACTCGTGCTGGGGAAACTCTGGGTTGCCCAGGCGCCGACAGGGATCTCTGTTGAAGCGCCGCTCCGCTGGCTGACAGGGGGAGCGCGGGAGGAGAGATGCTGCGCTGCGACCCCTGTGCCTGGAGAGCGGAGGAAATCCAAGATGGCCGCCCCGCAGCAGCCTGGCCCGGTAGAGAAGGCCGCTGGGCCAGAAAGGCGTCTAGGGTGGCCCCCCCAGACCTCTCCACGGGTGCTGGGGTGCCCGGGGGCCACCTTCCTCGGTAAGCGCTTGCCCATACTGCGCCTGCTGATGGGTCCACGGGTCTCAGTAGCGAGCGGAGGAGCGGAGAAGGACCTGCGCGCGTGCTACTCCATGCGCGTCCAGGCCACCCGGATTGTGGTTTTAATGGGACATTTTAAGATGCAGAGGGAAAGAAAAGAATGGGAATATAAGTTAATGCAAAAATTTCAAACTCTGCAATTTGGACTTAATATTCATGCCAGTTTCATGTCACACTATGTATGAACTGTGAGGGTCACAAATCATCATGTGACAGCAAACAGATTAACAGCAAACAGCAAGAATTAGTCATCCCCCCCGCCACGCACCACAACTTTCCAGATTGTTTATTTTTTTACCTGTTGTAAATAACTTCTCTACTTAGATTGCATTTTGTTTTTTTAAGGATTCTAAGATCCTTTGAAGGTCCATGTCTATAGGGTATAAAAAAATCTGTGAATTTTGAGTTTCCTGTATAACACCATGTCTGATGATGGGAGCTAGTACTCCTGAAAGCTTACCATCAAATATACTCAGTTAGCTTCTAAAAAGGTATTGACTGATTACTTCACTCTTCCACTACTTTCAATGGCTAACACGGTACAACATTATACTACTATCAACTTGGAAGATACCACAATGTACCGCAAAAGAATGGAACTGAAAAAACGGCTTAAGAAACTTTCACAACAGCGACATCGTCTTCTTAACAAAATGCAAAAAGGAGAGAATCATCCCAAGAGGCTTCAATTTATGTAACACAACCCGGCACACATACAACAGCCGATATGCAGAACAACTATGTATTTGGACATCAGAAAGGCTGCGGAACAATGTGATAAAATTTTCCTATAACAACAAAAGAAGAACACAGGAGGAGATACAGGCCCTGAAATTATCATTGGATAATGACTCAGAGGAAATGAAGGCCAAACTCCACATATACTACCAGAAACGTCAGGACATGCTTATTAACAACAAAAAGAAAAAGCTCCACAGACTGAGCCAAAAAGGCCTCATTACTACAACCGCAAATACCAGCCCAGTCCATCAGAGCTGTGTTGTGAATCTTTCATCCTATGAGCCAAACAAACACAAAATGTCAGTTCTCTCCAAAGGTCTCTCCTTCTGCCCTTCAGCACACACTGACCATATCAAACTCTGCAATGATATGGAGGAGTTTTTCAGAAAAATGAGATTGAGGGAATATTTTTATGACAAAGACCTTCCATACAGCAGCAACTCTGAGATAGAACAGCGCATAAGGAATCCTACCAAAAAATCTACCTGGACCCCACGCCCTGGAACTAACGCAGCACTGGATAAATATATTGACTGTTTCAGAAGCAAAGTAAAATCAGAAATTTCCTAAAACCCCTTGTCAGGGATACTCGAAGCTATATCCAGGACACCACTGACCTACTTAACAAACTGAATGTCCTGGGCCAACTACCCGAGGGTACCATTTTGGCCACCATGGATGTGGAATCCCTGTATACCAACATTCCCCACAAGGATGGAGTTGCAGCATGTCGGGTAAACCTGGAAAAACAAAACCTCCCAACAGAACAAGTAACGCAGCTCATACAATTCATCCTTAGCCACAACCATTTTACCTTCGGAGAGGATCTATATCTACAGCGAATGGGAACTACAATGGGGACCAGATGTGCACCCCAGTATGCAAATCTCTTTATGGCAGAACTGGAAGGAGCATATTTAACAATATGCACCACCAAACCTATGATTTACCTTCGTTATATCGATGATATCTTTGTAATGTGGACTGCAGGTGAGGAGGCCCTACTTCAATTCCATAATGACTTCAATGACTTTTGCCCTACCATCAACCTTAAATTTAGCTATTCAAATCCACTTTCTGGATACCACAATATACATCAAAGACCACCAGCTTAACCCAGAGGATCCCAGGCCGGGCTGCCTCTATATGCTCTCAAAGATACACAAAGATGGCAACCCTGGGAGGCCTATCATTCTAGCATTGGGAGACTGATTGAAAAAAACCTGGATACGTTTATTTGTGAACCATTGCATTGTAGATTTTGCTTTATGTTTGGGATCATTGTCTTGTTGGAAGATAAATCTCGTCCCAGTTTCAGGTCTTTTGCAGACTCCAACAGGTTTTCTTCCAGAATGGTCCTGTATTTAGCTCCATCCATCTTCCCATCAATTTTAACCATCTTCCCTGTCCCTGCTGAAGAAAAGCAGGCCCAAACCATGATGCTGCCACCACCATGTTTGACACATGGGGATGGTGTGTTCAGGGTGATGAGCTGTGTTGCTTTTATGCCAAACATATCGTTTTGCATTGTGGCCAAAAAGTTCGATTTTGGTTTCATCTGACCAGAGCACCTTCTTTTACGTTTGGTGTGTCTCCCAGGTGGCTTGTGGCAAACATTAAATGAGACTTTTTATGGATATCTTTGAGAAATGGCTTTCTTCTTGCCACTCTTCCATAAAGGCCAGATTTGTGCAGTGTATGACTGATTGTTGTCCTATGGACAGACTCTCCCACCTCAGCTGTAGATCTCTGCAGTTCATCCAGAGTGATCATGGGCCTCTTGGCTGCATCTCTGATCAGTCTTCTCCTTGCTTGAGATGAAAGTTTAGAGGGACAGCCGGGTCTTGGTAGATTTGCAGTGGTCTGATACTCCTTCCATTTCAATATGATCGCTTGCACAGTGCTCCTTGGGATGTTTAAAGTTTGGGAAATCTTTTTGTATCCAAATCCAGCTTTAAACTTCTCCACAACAGTATCACGGACCTGCCTGGTATGTTCCTTGGTCTTCATGATGCTCTCTGCGCTTTAAACAGAACCCTGAGACTATCACAGAGCAGATGCATTTATACGGAGACTTGATTACACACAGGTGGATTATATTTATCATCATCAGTCATTTAGGACAACATTGGATAATTCAGAGATCCTCACTGAACTTCTGGAGTGAGTTTGCTGCACTGAAAGTAAAGGGGCTGAATAATATTGCACGCCCCACTTTTCAGTTTTTTATTTTTTACAAAAGTTTAAAATAACCAATAAATTTTGTTCCACTTCACAATTGTGTCCCACTTGTTGTTGATTCTTCACCAAAAAATTAAAATTTTATATCTTTAAGTTTGAAGCTTGAAATGTGGCAAAAGGTTGAAAAATTCAAGGGGGCCGAATACTTTCGCAAGGCACTGTATAGATGTATGCCTATGTGAATGGGATGAAGGTGTAGATCTTTCAAAATGCTAGAAACCCAGCTTTACATTTTTACTTTGGCCTCATTTAACCCAACCATCTTTTCTGCTCCATTTCAGAATAACATACATTCTCAAATATATGGCAATTTATTATATATATATATATACTGTGTATATATATATATATATATATATATATATATATGTATATATATATATATATATATATATATATATATATATATATATCCATCCATGTCATGACATGCCATTATTGTACCATCCTGTCAACAGCAATGGCCAAATGCACATTATTCATTCCCTTCCTTTCATATAAATGTCTGTATATTAGAAGCAGGTTAAAGGGGTGTCCTGACTCTATTTTTAAATTATGCTTCTGAAGGGGCCATAAACTTTACTCACCTCTCCCTGGGCCTCCGTCTCCAGTGGCAGCAACTATGGACTCCTGTATACAGGTTCCATGGATGACATCACCAGTGTTCCGCTTGTGCTAGGTGCCTGCTGCAGCCAATCACTGGCCTCAGTGGTGACCTCTTCACAAATGGCTTGTGACTGCTGTGGTGTGCTCTCTGTGAAGGGGTGACCGCTGAGGCCTGAGATTGGTGGCAGCACGAGACCTGTATACAGATAAACAGACCTGCCGTCAATGGAAACAGAGGCCTGGGGAGAGTTGAGTAAAGTTTTTTTTTTATGTTTATGGTCCCTTTAGTAGTGCAATTAAACAATTTAAAAAAAGAGAGTTGGAACTAAATAGGGAATCATGTTGGGTAAACATGTGATACTTACAGTAACAGAAACCTAATGGAATTATTGAAATTAGTACAAGTCATGGGACATGCATAGTGATGGAATACTTGCCATATAGCAACATGATCTAATGGACTGCTTGGCTTCAGTCTAAACAGCACATTAATATTAAAAAGTAAATTATAGTCTTTTGTTCTTGAAAAAAATCTTTCATGTTTGTCCAGTACAAAAGATGCTTTCTCTTACAACGTGACAGAAAATGAACTTTAGAAAGATGAATGAGTAGTGCAGCTGCTGGCTTCTTGTAATTGATGTGATCTCCCTGGCCACATTAACAAATGGTCTGCGCATGAAATCTCACAAAAGCCCATGCTAATGTGTTGTGATATGAATTACATGAATGTGTTGCTGACATTTCACCTACCACAGTGTTAGACTGTTGTTCTTCAGACAAGAACATTGCAGCAGATAACCGATGTTCACTTTTCATGTCAAATGATTTTGTGATTGATAACAATGCATTCTAGGTAATTTTCTCTCAGGGTATCCAAAAGTCAGTCAATTCTGCCATTATTTAAAGGGGTATTCCCATGAACATGACCATATCTATATTTTTAGATAAATAAAAGTTAAACATTTTTGCAAATATAAGTAGTTAAAATTCTGCAGAGTTTTAAAGATTTTCTTTAACCATCTTAGTGGTGACAGTCTGTTGTCTTGATCGGTTGCCAATGGATACGACAACGAATGCAGAAACTTTCTGTGGTCTGGGACTTGTCAAAAACCCAGCCATTATATTCTTATTGTGGACAGGTTATCAGGCAGGGACACTACGTGTATGCAAAGATATCCCAGCCACAATAAGGAAATCATAGCTGATTTTCTGACCTTAGAAAGGTCCTGTATTCATGGTCGTATCCACTGGTAACCAATCAAGACAACAGACTGTGACCACAAGATATGTAGAGGAAATCTTTAAAGCTCTGCAAAATGTTTAATTACTTATATTTACAAAAATGTTTAACTTTTTATTATCTACAAATTTAAAAATAGTTATGTTCGTGGGAATACCCCTTTTAAGTCTTTGCCAAAATTCATATGTGGAGATACTAGACCAACAGCATATTTTTGTGTCCATATTGTTAATTTTACGTCACAATTAAAGCAAAACTTCAGTTTGGTGCCAAAACTACTATAGCATTAAAAATGCTATCCTTCTATAATGTTCTGAACATTGTCCATTGACATCTCTGTGGCAGATTCCATGGAATTGTTGCAGTATGACGGTATTCTATGTGTAAGGGGGAGTTCACACTACCGTTACTAATGTCCGATGCTGTCTTCCATCATAGAATGACAGCAACGGACATTAAACTGTCACAGAGAATGGTCACAGACTGATTCTTTTTAAGTGGGTTACTCCAAGTGGACCTGAAGAACAGAAAGCCGAACGCTTGTGTGAATCTAGCGTTAGTTGTATGATCATCCAAGCTCTAAGGATTCATGCACATGGCAGAGCTGCCTACATGAGCCCATCCAGTCTCTATTACTTAATACTATGGAGCCATGGACAGATTTACTATTGAAAATGTTATAGGTGCGATATGATGTGATATAAATTACATGAATGTGTTGCTGACATTTCACCTACCACAGTGTTAGCCTGTTGTTCTTCAGACAAGAACACTGCAGCAGATAACCGATGTTCACTTTTCATGTGAACATCAGTTATCTGGGACAGATTTACTATTGAAAATGTGCCAGAACTCTGGCGCAATTTACACCAAAAAAATGTTGCACGTTTTACACTAAATGTATTAACTGTATCAGACACTTTCATCACAGAAATAGGCCACACTTACCCAATACTAGATGATACATGGCTGTGCAGGATCCTAGCACAGTTTTGCAGGTGCAAAATGCTAATGAAACATCCACTCACACACCTACAAACTATTATTTTTTGGGTTGCACGTATTAAGATGCTGTGTGACCAAATAGGCTGTTTTTTGGCGCTGTGCACCTTACAATATCATGTGACAGTGCCTATGTATAAGTTTCATTTGTGTGCATTTGAAGTACTGGCATCCACCCCTCTCATGGATTCTAAGTGTGTGAGTGGATGTTGCATGTAGCATTTTGCAAGGTGTTTTTTTTTGCGGGCACTATGTAGCTTTTATTGATACCATGTTGGGGAATGTATGATATTTTGATCACTTTATTTCATTTTTAAAAGGAGGCAAATTGTCGAAAAAAAACGCCAAATCAGCCATTTTTTTTTTTTTTCCTGCTACGGAGTTTACCGCCAAATGTTTTTATATTTTAATAGTTTGGGCATTTTCGGACTTAGGGATGCTTAATGTGTTTATGTTTACTATTATTTGTTTACATTTATATGTGACCTAGGGAAAGGGGGTGATTTAAACTATTTTTTTTAAATTTTTTATATTTTTAAAAACTTTTTTTCTTTATTAAACTTTTTTATGGCAAATTCGCTGTGTATCTATTGAAGCCCGCAGGCAGGCTTCAGTAGTTACAATACTTTGGCAGGACTGGTAGCCTTCAGTAGGCTTCTGGCTGCCATAGTAACGGTACAGATCCCACAACTGCACCGTTGTGTGGGGTCCGGGGAGCATCCCGTGACCGATTCTAATAGGGAAAGTGAAAGTAACCACTCAGATGCCATAGTCACATTTGACCATGGCATCTGAGTGGTTAAATGCCCGTGATCAGAGTCATCCCTGATCAAGGACAATGCAACAGTGCAACAATGAAACTGCACAGACCTGGCAGCTAGATGCAGAGAGGCTGCCACACTTAGTCACGTGCACCAGGACCTACATGTACGTCCTGGTACGTGTAGGGGTTAAAGACAAAGTGTCTCAGCAACTATGCTTTGCTGAAACAACACAGTTTTCTGGATTCTTAACCTCACGCAGCTGAGCATTCTGCATGAGATATACACCCCCTTCAGCACTTTGTCATTTTTCCAGCCTATATTCCACCAACAAATTAAAATTTTGCAATGAGAGAAACCACTTAGTCAGTCTGGCATTTCTCTCCCTGTTCTGCTTCATCCAAGCCAGAGGAGTGTGGTCTGTCAACAACACAAACTTTCTACCAAGCAGATAATATTTAAGAGATTGGTAGCTGAACAATCTCTGTATAATGGTGTAGTTTTCTCTGCCGAAGTTAATATTCTGCTCAGGTACATTACCGGATGTTCTTCCCCATTGATGACCCCTGACAGTATTTCTCCCAGAATCATCATTAGGTGGCTGCATAGTCATGATGTGGCATCAAGATTAGATCCATCAGCAGGAGCTTTATGTACCCGAAATGGCATAGCCATAATGAAACTCCTCTTCTCTGGAGTGGAGAAAGAAGTTTTCTCCTTGGCCTCATCTGATAATGGTATATGCCAGTAACCCTTTGTGAGATCAAAAGTGGTTATATACAGTGCCTTGCGAAAGTATTCAGCCCCCTTGAACTTTTCAACCTTTTGCCACATTTCAGGCTTCAAACATAAGGATATAAAATTTTAATTTCTTGGTGAAGAATCAACAACAAGTGGGACACAATCATGATGTGGAACGAAATTTATTTTAAACTTTTGTAAAAAATAAAAATCTGAAAAGTGGGGTGTGCCAAATTATTCGGCCCCCTTAAGTTAATACTTTGTTTGGTGTGCCTCCCAGGTGGCTTGTGGCAAACTTTAAACAAGACTTTTTATGGATATCTTTGAGAAATGGCTTTCTTCTTGCCACTCTTCCATAAAGGCCAGATTTGTGCAGTGTACGACTGATTGTTGTCCTATGGACAGACTCTCCCACCTCAGCTGTAGATCTCTGCAGTTCATCCAGAGTGATCATGGGCCTCTTGGCTGCATCTCTGATCAGTCTTCTCCTTGTTTGAGATGAAAGTTTAGAGGGACGGCCGGGTCTTGGTAGATTTGCACAGTGCTCCTTGGGATGTTTAAATTTTGGGAAATCTTTTTGTATCCAAATCCGGCTTTAAACTTCTCCACAACAGTATCACAGACCTGCCTGGTGTGTTCCTTGGTCTTCATGATGCTCTCTGCGCTTTAAACAGAACCCTGAGACTATCACAGAGCAGGTGCATTTATACGGAGACTTGATTACACACAGGTGGACTATATTTATCATCATCAGTCATTTAGGACAACATTGGATCATTCAGAGATCCTCACTGAACTTCTGGAGTGAGTGTGCTGCACTGAAAGTAAAGGGGCCGAATAATATTGCACGCCCCATGTAACGTCTCTGTCGTTTCGGGTCTCGGCGCCACCCTCCGCTCGCACGCTGTGGTGAAGGAGGCGTGTTCAGTTTGATTCTTTGTGTGAGTTTCTTGCTGCTCAGTCTGAACATGGTCCTAGTCAGTGTAATTGATTTCCGGCCCCACCCGTGTCTGAACATTTCTCTCTGGACTGCATAGAGTTAATCTCTTCCTGGCCTGTGTGATTGACAGCCTGTGTACCTATCAGGTCTGGGGGCTGGTCCCAGACTTTCTATATACAGGATGTCATTTCTCAACAGGTTGCCGGTTATTACACTTGTGTTTTGCCTGCTGTCTTTCTATACTCCTTGATACTTTGTTACTTGATTCTCTGACCCTTTGGCTTGCCCCTGACTATTCTCTTGGATTTTGACTTTGTACTGCTTTGCTCGTTTGTTACTGACCCCTTGGCCTGCTCACTCTGCTTCTGTGTTGTTTTTGTTTTGTCCTGTTCTGTGTGTCACCTACCCAGTATAGGGTTTGTCTTCTGGTTGTCCTTTTACCGTTTAGGGTAACTGAGGCAATAGGAAGGGACAGTGGCTGGAGTGAGATTAGGGCTCACTTGTCTCTGTCCTTCCTCCCAGACCGCTGCAGTAGTGTCAGGGTTGCTACGTTTGGCAAGACCCTTACACCCCACTTTTCAGTTGTTTTTTTTTACAAAAGTTTAAAATAACCAATAAATTTCGTTCCACTTCACAATTGTGTCCCACTTGTTGATTCTTCACCAAAAAATTAGAATTTTATATCCTTATGTTTGAAGCCTGAAATGTGGTAAAAGGTTGAAAAGTTCAAGGGGGCCGAATACTTTAGCAAGGCACTGTACCTTGCATTACCAAGCCTCTCAATCAGTGCATATACCATAGGCATTTGGTATCCATCAAACTTTGAGACCTCATTCAACTTCCTGAAGTCACTAAAAACCTCCATTTGGCTTTAGGATGAGTACAATTGGGCTAGACCATTCACTTGTAGATTGTTCGATAACATGCGATTGACCTCTCTGTGTGCTTCTGGTATTCAGTATGGCTTAACAGTTTTTTTTTACTATTAGACTCACTTTTTATAGGGTGTTTTATTAGGTGTTTATGGCCTGGTAGATCAGACCATTTGTTGTTATCAGTTTGCAGGAACTCCTGTACCTCATGTTTGACAGTTACTCACCTATTTTTACAGGATTAGAATTATATGTCACACACATTACTAGCCACGGTATTTGTGGCCAAAAATGACTCCCTGTCTTTCCAGGGCTTGATGAGGTTAACACAGTAAACCAGAAAAGGCTTTTTTTTTATATGACAGGTGTACTTTGTAATTACCACTTGGTGAAGAACCTTCCACAGTGGGCACTAAAATTAGGACTCTGTCCCCTGCACTGAAAGTCTTAATTTTAGCAGATTGATTATAAATTCTGCTCTGAGTCTCTTGTCCTCTTTATTGAAGCTCTTTTACAATAGATCCATAACATATCAAAAAGATAAATAAAACTTAACATTTATTATAATAGTTAAAAATTCAGCAAGGTCCTAATTTGCATGTAAATAGACAAATAATCGGAACAATCATACCGATTGCAACGGTGGACTGTAGTGGGTCCAAATGTGGCAGGGATTGTACCAAAGGATGGGTATAGGGAACTGATAGAGTCATAGGAGAAATGTCTAGCTCCTTCTCTAATACCTGAAGGTATAAAGCTCCCACCCTGACAAGGGCAGTCCCAAAGCTTGCCCTAAAAAAGCCCAATATACACCTCCTCCCGACACGTTTCACCACCCTGTAACGGGTGCTCCTCAGGGGAATGTGGAGGAAGAACCCGGTGGTTCAAAGTGAAGGTTGCGCTACAACCCCTTGTACGGTGGAGCTTACAGCAGTCCCTCAGTGGAGAGACTTACTGGTAGCTCTCCAATCTTGCAATGAGGGAAAACGTTGTAGAGGCTTAGAGCACCTCACTTATTGATAATATTAGGTAGGGTAGTAGGCCGGAATTAGGCAGGGATTCTTCACTTCTACATCTATGTCAAGCCAATAAAACCTTGTGTTTTGCCCAAATGTCTCCCAAGTACATAATTATGTGCTATGTTAAGTACCATGCATCTGTATGGTTTTGGTACCAGAAGTTGCTCCCCAATTTCACTATTAAATGATAACCCCGTACAAGAGGTTGTTATAGTGAAATGTGGAAACTGATTATCAGTTTCTAACTCCTGTGGTACAATGGCACTCCCAAATCTTAACGTTAGTTGGTGCTCCAGAAGGGTTTCACCCCAATGTAAAGTAGAACTTTGTTTGCATTCCACAGGCCCGCTCGTGCGTTCCATTGCCAGCAACTACGCCTCCTCTCATGACAAATTCGTCTCGAAGTGATGACGTCACACGCCGACATGATAAGCATGATCAGTGCTGTACTTATTTATTCTCCTATCCATCCCATACCTTGAGGTCACTACTGCCTAAACCTCATGATGCTCCATTCCTCTATTTTCTCCTTTTTCAGTGGCAATCTGGGTGAGTACAGACTAATTATCTATTTAGCACAGTGAGCTTCCATACTACCTATGTATTAGAAATCTGGACTTCTCTTTTATCATTGTATATTGTGTTATGTACATGACTCTGGATTTTGTTGTTATTTGTTGTTCTTCCCCTTTTCTATACAGTGGGGGAAAAAGTATTTAGTCAGTCACCAATTGTGCAAGTTCTCCTACTTAAAAAGATGAGAGAGTCCTGTAATTGACCTCAACTATGAGAGACAAAATGAGAAAACATATCTAGAAAATCACATTGTCTGATTTTTTAAGAATTTATTTGCAAATTATGGTGGAAAATAAGTATTTGGTCACCTACAAACAAGCAAGATTTCTGGCTCTCACAGACCTGTAACCTGTAGTAATGGCACCTGTTTGAAATTGTTATCAGTATAAAAGACACCTGTCCACAACCTCAAACAGTCACACTCCAAACTCCACTATGGTGAAGACCAAAGAGCTGTGGAAGGACACCAGAAACAAAATTGTAAACCTGCACCAGGCTGGGAAGACTGAATCTGCAATAGGCAAGCAGCTTGGTGGGAAGAAATCAACTGTGGGAGCAATAATTAGAAAATGGAAGACATACAAGACCATTGATAATCTCCCTCGATCAGGGGCTCCACGCATGATCTCACCCCGTGGGATCAAAATGATCACAAGAACGGTGAGCAAAAATCCCAAAACCACATGGGGGGACCTAGTGAATGACCTGCAGAAAGCTGGGACTAACGTAACAAAGGCTACAGTCAGTAACACACTACGCCGCCAGGGACTCAGATCCTGCAGTTCCAGACATGTCCCCCTGCTTAAGCCAGTACATATCCGGGTCTGTCTGAAGTTTGCTAGAGAGCATTTGGACGTTCCAGAAGAGTATTGGGAGAATGTCATATGGTCAGATGAAACCAAAGTAGAACTGTTTGGTAGAAACACAACTCGTTGTGCTTGGAGGAGAGTGAATGCTGAGTTGCATCCAAAGAGCACCATACCTACTGTGAAGCATGGGGGTGGCAACATCATGCTTTGGGGCTGTTTCTCTGCAAAGAGACCAGGACGACTGATCCGTGTACATGAAATTATGAATGGTTCCATGTATCGTGAGATTTTGATAGCAAACCTCCTTCCATCAACAAGGGCATTGAAGATGAAACGTGGCTGGGTCTTTCAGCATGACAATGATTCCAAGCACACCGCCAGGGCAACGAAGGAGTGGCTTCGTAAGAAGTATTTCAAGGTCCTGGAGTGGCCTAACCAGTCTCCAGATCTCAACCCCATAGAAAAATTTGGAGGGAGTTGAAAGTTCATGTTGCCCAGCGACAGCCCCAAAACGTCACTGCTGTAGAGGAGATCTGCATGGAGGAATGGGCCAACATACCAGCAACAGTGTGTGCCAACCTTGTGAAGATTTACATAAAACATTTGACCTCTGTCATTGCCAACAAAGGATATATAACAAAGTATTGAGATGAACTTTTGTTATTGACCAAATACTTATTTTCCACCATAGTTTGCAAATAAATTCTTTAAAAATCATAATATGTGATTTTCTGGATTTGTTTTCTCATTTTGTCTCTCATAGTTGAGGTCTACCTATGATGTTAATTACAGGCCTCTCTCATCTTTTTAAGTGGGAGAACTTGCACGATTGGTAGCTGACTAAATACTTTTTTTTCCCCACTGTATATGATACTTATCCATTTCTTACCTGGTCTCTAGAAGGCTGTAATTAATCAAGATTCAATATAGTACTGTTCCTATTTTGAGACACATAATCTTATTATACACACCTGAGATGTATATTTTGTATCTTTCTACATCATTCATGGTTATACTGTAATTCCCCCCCCCTTTTTTGTTCACCCTTTTTCCTTTTTATAGCAAGAAATATACTATGTATATACTGATAGCATTTATTTTTTTCTTATTATGTGACTGATTTATCATATGCCTCTATATGTAATTATTTCAATAGATCTGATGAAGGTCTTGATCCACCTAAAACATTTGAATAAATTAATCATACCTACCCGTTGAGTGCCTGGATTATTTATTACATTGAATACTTTAGGCTCAGTCCCCAGTCCTGGCTATGTAACACAGACAGTCTCTGGAAATAACGGCTGACGCGGGGGAGTGCCACACTCATGGCATCTTCAACACTGGAGTAACCCTGGTCTCCGTGGCGGGCAGACCATTGCAGGGCTAGCTTGCAACTTAGGCCTACAACTAGTTTTTTTTCCCATGCCCAACTTCCAGAGCCTTGACCCCTATAAGAACCCTATCTATACCTCTGCAATGGCCTGAACTTTCTTACCAGATAGTTGTCTGTGGCCAGGAACCGTTAGACCAGGTTTACCAGATAGTCAGCATTCTTTGGGTCTCCATGCCCAACCCAATTTTGAAGGTCAGCAGGAAGGGACCAGAGGTAGCGGTCCACAACCACCATCTCCACAATCTGAGTTGTTGTGGATGAGTCAGGCATCTGGGAGGCACTCTCTTGCCTCACTCTATATATACAGTCATGTCCATAAGTGTTGGCACCTCTGAAATTTTTCCAGAAAATGTATTTCTCCCAGAAAATTATTGCAATTACACATGTTTTGTTATATACATGTTTATTTCCTTTGTGTGTATTGGAACAACACATAAATACTGAGAAAACAAGGCAAATTGGAAATAATTTCACACAAAAATCCCAAAATGGGTCAGAAAAAATTGTGGAATTTTTCAAAATTGTGGGTTAATAACTTTGTTTCAAGCATGTGATGCTCATTCAAACTCAATTGTGGCAAGTAGCAGGTGTGGGCTATATAAAACTCAGATCTGAAACCGGATAAAAAGGAGAGATTTTGATTATTCTTTGTATTGTGTGTCTGTGTGTGCCACACTAAGCATGGAGAACAGAAAAGTGGAGAAGAGAACTGTCTGAGAACTTGAGAACCAAAATTGCTAAAAAATATCTCAAGTCCATGTTGATGTTCCTTTGTCCACGGTGCGCAACATAATCAGGAAGTTTACAACCCATGGCACTGTAGCTAATCTTCCAGGACGTGAGCATAAGGGAGAAATTGAAGAAAGGTTGCAACACAGGATAGTCCAGATGGTGGATAATCAGCCCCAATCAAGTTCCAAAGAAATTCAAGCTGTTCTGCAGGCTCAGGGTGCATCAGTGTCTGCACAAACTATCTGTCGACAGGAGACCCATGAGATGCCACTGCTAACAAAAAGACATAAAAAAGCTAGACTGCAGTTTGCCAAAATGTACGTGAGTAAGCCAAAATTTTTTCTGGGAAACGTCTTGTGGACAGATGAGCGTAAGATAGAGCTTGTTGGTAAAACACATCATTCTATTGTTTATCGAAAATTGAATGAGACCTACAAAGAAAAGAACACAGTACCAATAGTTAAATATGGTGGAGGTTCAAAGATGTTTTGGGGATGTTTTGCTGCCTCTGGCACTGGGTGCCTTGACTGTGTGCAAGGCATCATGAAATCTGAAGATTACCAAAGGATTTTGGGTCTCAATGTAGGACCTAGTATAAAAAAATCTGGGTTTGCATCCTAGGTCATGGATCTTCCAGCAGGACAATGACCACAAACATAGTTCAAAAAGCAGAAATGGATGGAAACAAAGCACTGGAAAGTTCTGACATGGCAGCAATGAGACCGGATCTAAATCCCATTGAACACCTGCGGAGAGATCTTAAAATTGCTATTGGGAGCAAGCACCCTTCAAATATGAAAGACCTGGAGCAGTTTGCAAAAGAAGAGGGGTCCAAAATTTCAATTGAGAGGTGTAACAAGCTTATTGATGGTTATAAGAAGCGATTGACTTCAGCTATTTTTTCCAAAGGGTGTGCAACCAAACATTAAGTTGAAGGTTCCAGTAAATTTCTCCGTCCCATTTTTTGAACTTTGACATTATATAATTTTTAGCTTTTTTCCTTTGTTTTTTGTGTTGTTCCAATACACACAAAGGAAATAAATGTGTATAACAAAACATGTGTAATTGCAATAATTTTCTAGGATAAATACTTCATTTTCTGGAAAAATTTCAGGGGTGCCAACACTTACGCCATGACTGTATAATGTCCTCCGCTCATATGTCATCATCTGGGTTCTAATATTATCATAGGGGGTTTAAATATATTTAGAAGTGACATTTTATGTAAACCACACCCTTGTAAAGACCACTCCCACTTTTTTATGAATCCATTGCTCATGAATCACCCTGTAAAAGGCTCTCCTGGGTTGTCGTCTCTGTTTCTACTGTCTATTAGATTGTGGGCAAATGTCTGAACTATTGAACTTCATGGCTAAGGAAAACTTCTTAAGGCCAAGCTCCATGTTGCGAATACGAGGTGTTTTGGACACGGTGGAAATGCTACAGCAAAAAACGACGCATATTACAGTACCTGCAAAGTGGTTTGGATTCTGGTTATTCCCATCCACATATTGCAGAAAAAAATCTGCAGTGGAAATGCTGCGATTTCAAAAATGTCATGTTTTTGTAAATCGCAGTATGTCAATTATACCTACACAAGTGCTGGCAGTTTCCTTATAGGTACAGTGGGGAAAAAAAGTATTTAGTAAGCCACCAATTGTGCAAGTTCTCCCACTTAAAAAGATGAGAGAGGCCTGTAATTGACATCATACGTAGATCTCAACTATGAGAGACAAAATGAGAAAACAAATCCAGAAAATCACATTGTCTGATTTTTTAAGAATTTATTTGCAAATTATGGTGGAAAATAAGTATTTGGTCACCTACAAACAAGCAAGATTTCTGGCTCTCACAGACCTGTAACTTCTTCTTTAAGAGGCTCCTCTGTCCTCCACCCATTACCTGTAGTAATGGCACCTGTTTGAAATTGTTATCAGTATAAAAGACACCTGTCCACACCCTCAAACAGTCACACTCCAAACTCCACTATGGTGAAGACCAAAGAGCTGTGGAAGGACACTAGAAACAAAATTGTAGACCTGCACCAGGCTGGGAAGACTGAATCTGCAATAGGCAAGCAGCTTGGTGGGAAGAAATCAACTGTGGGAGCAATAATTAGAAAATGGAAGACATACAAGACCATTGATAATCTCCCTCGATTAGGGGCTCCACGCATGATCTCACCCCGTGGGATCAAAATTATCACAAGAACGGTGAGCAAAAATCCCAAAACCACATGGGAGGACCTAGTGAATGACCTGCAGAAAGCTGGGACTAACATAACAAAGGCTACAGTCAGTAACACACTACGCCGCCAGGGACTCAGATCCTGCATTGCCAGACGTGTCCCCCTGCTTAAGCAGGTACATATCTGGGCCCATCTGAAGTTTTCTAGAGAGCATTTGGATGTTCCAGAAGAGTATTGGGAGAATGTCATATGGTCAGATGAAACAAAAGTAGAACTGTTTGGCAGAAACACAACTCGTCGTGTTTGGAGGAGAGTGAATGCTGAGTTGCTTCCAAAGAACACCATACCTACTGTGAAGCATGGGGGTGGCAGCCCCAAAACATCACTGCTCTAGAGGAGATCTGCATGGAAGAATGGGCCAACATACCAGCAACAGTGTGTGCCAACCTTGTGAAGACTTACAGAAAACGTTTGACCTCTGTCATTGCCAACAAAGGATATATAACGAAGTATTGAGATGAACTTTTGTTATTGACCAAATACTTATTTTCCACCATAGTTTGCAAAAAAATTCTTTCAAAATCAGACAATGTGATTTTCTGGATTTGTTTTCTCATTTTGTCTCTCATAGTTGAGGTCTACCTATGATGACAATTACAGGCCTCTCTCATCTTTTTAAGTGGGAGAACTTGTACAATTGGTGGCTGACTAAATACTTTTTTCCCCACTGTATAATAGGGACAGAAAGTCCACAGAGGAAAATTCTGCGGACTTTCTGTGAAAAGCGCTGCGTAAAAAGCCGTGATGAGTTTCCACCACGGTATTTTCCGCTGTGCTTTTTGGCTGCGGCTTTCGACATGGGGGCTTAGCCTAAAGCACACTTGCTTGGAGGCTGCATACATTACTTATGCCACAAATATGTATACAGTACATCTTTGTGTAAACGTTTTACCTTTACCATTGTATTGATCGTGTGAACAAAAATGTAACTTTCCTGCACAAACTAAAGCCCTTTGCAGACGACCCTATGAAAGGTCAGTGTGCTATCTGGGTTTTTCCCAGATATCT
Source organism: Leptodactylus fallax (assembly GCA_947044405.1). Lineage (NCBI taxonomy): Eukaryota > Metazoa > Chordata > Amphibia > Anura > Leptodactylidae > Leptodactylus > Leptodactylus fallax. The sequence continues at coordinate 3,297,873 of CAMRHE010000037.1, read as the reverse complement.
CACTGATCCATTCATTTCTATGGGCCTGTACACAAGACCGTGAATTACACGGTCCCATGTGCAGAAAGTCAGTCCGGGGCCGCAAAATATGGAATAGGTCCTATTCCTGTCCAATTTTTCACGGTGCTTCCGCAGCTCTTGTTCTTTGAATGAATTGGGCCGCGGAAGCACAGGCGGCACATGGATGACATCTGTGTGCTTCCCACGGCTGGTGCAGAGGCGGTCACGCCCGGCGGTAAGCACATGGTCGTGTACAACCAGGCTAAGTGTGAATTCTTTGGCCTATTAAGTGCACCACTACTTTCCAGTCCACTCTGGGGTTACAATTATATAGTAAGGTTTCCCAAAAGAGAGGGCTAACAGAGTTCAACAGAAAGGACTTGTGTACGAAAGGTGGTCATCAGCTCCTGAAGTACTAAGCGGAAAATACAGTATGTCTATGACTATCGCATTCATAGCAGAACTTAAACAGTTAAGACTAAAAAGTAAATAGGGAATTCAAGCAAGACAAAATTGACCAAATGACCAAGTAATATATATATATATATATATATATATATTTTACAATAATAAAACTAATGTTAATATTTTCTGCTAGTTTGGTTATGTCATATATCTACTCCTAGCACCACTTATAACACAGTGAGTTGGATGTATGTCAGCTTTACAGTTCATGCTTGGGCCTGCACACTTTCTCATTTTTCTGAGGCTGTTGTTTTTCCAGTATCAACAATCGGCTCTAGCTCCAGTCACTTTGTTATGAAGACATATGTTCATGGTTTTCTGCCTTAAGGACTATGTTCACCTAATGTTGACTGACTGCAAAATTTGAGCTTAGTGTCAGTAAGTCAATCATGTATTAAAATGTAAGCATTTAAAAGAAGCATAGCAATGCCTGTGTAAAACTTGATGGGATTAAGGTATGTAAAAAATCCAAAGAATGTAATACTGAAAAAGGCAACTTAATGCATAAAGTCATGAATAAACATGCTTTCGTAGCAGAAAATGTGCTGTTTTTGCATAGCTTTAAGCGCAAAGTTTTGACAATATTTAATGTGTAATAGTTTGATCACAGCCACTTGCAGGACTTTAACACCCTCCTTACATAACAAGGCTGTAACTATGCATGGCACTAACATACATGTCATACTTGTATTTGTAATCCAATGGATCTTGCAAATGAACAAATAAGGATCTATTTTCTATCATCACCATATTTTTATGCTAAATTAGATATCTATTAAAGAGAGTTTGTTAGGTCCAAAATGTCTATGTAACCAATTTTGTAATTTTAAGGCAGGCATCCAGGCGTCAAGCTTATAAGTAGCTCCCCTCTCTTTTATCTTGCATTCCATCATCAACAAAAAAAATTTTTCACCCCCTGGACTGACACAAAAAGAAACTTTAGTCTCCACACTCCTAATCCCAAGTGCTAGAACAGTGGAGCAGTGAAACTATCACACCCAATCTCTCTGAATATTGATCTCTAATATAAAAAATAGAGCTCAGTTTGTTCCTAATGAGGATTCTAACATAGTCTTTCGTCAGAAATGCTTTACAAGTATAAAGATTATGTATTTTATAAATCAGCACTGTGGAGTGCAACATAACAGCAAGCATTTCCCACCCTTCCAGCTCTGATGCATGACTGCATGTGTGGGTGTGGGTGCAGCCTATTTAAAACCTGATTCACCTCTCTCTCTCTTTTGCTGGGACCGGGTAGGTGGGTGTATGTCCAATCAGCATGCGCTTGACCACTCCCCTTCAGTCTCCACCTGGAGCAGAGCCAATGTAGGACTCAGTGTCCCTATGTTGCCTTAGAAACACTCCAGCAGCAGGCACTGTGTAAGGGCAGCTATCTACAAACCCCCCAAGTTAAACAAGGTTTATGGTCCTAAATAACTAACTAGCCTGATAATAGAACATTTAAAATATCAAGTTTATTACAAAACTTAAAAATAGGGCCACAATAGCCAAAAAAGTATCAAGTCAGGCATCCAGGGAGATTGCGTAGTTTACTAGTTTTTTAAACTAATAATTGTGTCATTTAGGGGACTTTAAAGAAGTGGAAATATACATTTGTGGCTACACAGAGATAATCATCTTTTATGGTTATGCAAATTAGCCTGCAAGTGCTCTAAGGTCAGGCATGGCTTGCCAGATTTACCTATGAACAGCTCCAAGTGTTTTGGTTCTCCCCTGGGGTAATCAGTAACTGTTAATGACATTTTCACCTTCTTCCTCCTTTACAGCTGTCTGTAGGCAAATCTATATTAGCCACCATCCCCAGTGCACCTGGCAGATTATTTGCATATCTAAATAAATAATTATCTTTATCGTCAATGTATTATGGCCACAAAGGTACCTTTCTAATTCTAATAAAGACCCCTAGAAGAGGAGGGACTTGATATTTCACAGCCAGGCAACAAGGCTGACAATTACTCGTATCATGTTCCATTTACTGCACTGCTGATCCTGCTGGCTACCTCTACACAGCCTGATATCATCTCCTGTGACCTGCTCTATAAGATTCTATTCCATAATGTACTGCCATTGATGTTGCCACAGCTATCAACAACTCTCAGCCAGACATATTCTGTAGCCTGTTCGGTTACTTTCTATTCCATACTGTACTGCCACTCATGTTGCCACAGCTACCACCACTCAGCCAGACATACAGTGCCTTGCAAAAGTATTCATACCCCTTGAACTTTCAAATTTTGTTACCTTACAACCACAAACCTAAATGTATTTTCTTGAGATTTTAAGCGATAGACCAACACAAAGTAGCAGATAATTGTGAAGTGGAACAAAAATGATACATGATTTTCAAAATTTTAATCAAACAAAAATCTGAAAAGTGTGACGTGCAAAAGTATTCAGCCCCCTGTACTCTGATACCCCTAAATAAAATCTAGCGCAATCAATTGCCTTCAGAAGTCACTTAATTAATCAACAGAGTCCAGCTGTGTGTAATTTAGTCCCAGTATAAATACACCTGTTCTGTGAAGGCCTCAGTGGTTTGTAAGAGAACACTAGTGAACAAACAGCATCATGAAGACCAAGGAACCCACCAGAAAGGTCAGAGATAAAGTTGTAGAGAAGTTTAAAGCAGGGTTAGATTATAAAAATATATCCCAAGCTTTGAGCATCCCAAGAAGTACTGTTCAATCTATCAGCCAAAAATGGAAAAAGTATTCTACAACTGCAAACCTACCAAGACATGACCGTCCATCTAAACTGACAGATCAAGCAAGGAGAACACTGGTCAGAGAAGCAGCCAAGAGGCCCATGGTCAGTCTGGAGAAGCTGCAGAAATATACAGCTCAGGCGGGAGAATCTGTCCACAGGAGAACTATAAGTCGTACACTCTACAAATCTGGCCTTTATGGAAAAGTGGCAAGAAGAAAACCATTGTTGAAAGAAAGACATAAGAAATGATGTTTGCAGTTTGCCACAATCCATATAGGGGACACAGCAAACATGTGGAAGAAGGTGCTCTGGTCAGATGAGTCCAAAGTTGAACTTTTTGGCCTAAATGCAAAGGGCTATGTGTGGCAGAAAAGTAACACTTCTCATCACTCTGAAAACACCATCCCCACTGTGAAACATGGTGGTGGCAGCATCATGTTGTGGGGAGGCTTTTCTTCAGTAGGGACAGGGAAGCTGCTCAGAGTTGATGGGAAGATGGATGGAGCTAAATACAGAGCAATCCTGGAAGAAAACCTGTTGGAGGCTACAAAAGACTTGAGACTTGGAAGGAGATTCACCTTCCAGCAAGACAATGATTCTAAACATACAGCCAGAGCTACAGTGGAATGGTTTAGATCAAAGAATATTCATGTGTTAGAATGGCCCAGTCAAAGTCCAGACCTAAATCCCATTGTTCATCTGTGGCAAGACATGAAAATTGCTGTACACAAACGCTTTCCATCCAATCTGGCTGAGCTTGAGCTATTTTGCAATGAAGAATGGGCAAAAATCTCAGTCTCTAGATGTGCAAATCTGATAGAGACATACTCCAAAAGACTTGCAGCTGTAATTGCAGCAAAAGGTGGCTGTACAAAGTATTGATAAAGGGGGGCTGAATACTTTTGCACGTTACACTTTTCAGGTTTTTATTTGATTAAAATTTTGAAAACCATGTATTATTTTCCTTCTACTTCACAATTATCTGTTACTTTGTGTTGGTCTACCACTTAAAATCTCAAGAAAATACATTTAAGTTTGTGGTTGTAAGGTGACAAAATGTGAAAAAGTTCAAGGGATCTGAATACTTTTGCAAGGCACTGTATCCTGTGGCCTGGTGCTTCACATTCTATTATTCTATACTATTGGTGCCACAGCGATGGTATAATAAAAGAAAAATATATTTAAAAAGCCCCCCCCCCACCCCATCTAAAAAAAAAATCCCCTTGCTTCTTCCAATACAATTCTATATTGGAGCACCATCTGTTAACATAAAAGGATATTTTTTGGTGTCACAAATTTTTTCTTCAAATTCTGTAACTGATTTTTTTAATGCTATGTTCGTATGGACTCTGCTCCCATAAATAGCTCATTTATGATAGCTTATTTTTATTTATTTATTTATTTAATCTTTTTTTTTTTTTTTTTTTTTTTTTTTTACAGCAACTTCTTCCCTTTTCAACCAAGCAAGCTGACAGTCTGCCATAAATTTTTCTTCAAATTTTGTAGTTGCCACTTACCACTGCCACACTGTTGGCATAATAACAATAAAAAAAAACACCATTACTTCTTCTAATACCAACACCATGTTTGATGCGGCATTCTGCTCCCATAAAGGGAAAATTGTTGGCGAGGATGCCCAAAAGAGCTGATGGAAGAGGAGTATACAGTATATTATATTATATTAAATAATAATGTCTATGAAAGTAAGAATTGGAGAAATTGCAGGCATGGGAACCTAACTATTGACAGGTTGTAATGAAAATATTAATCTCAGTTTGTTGGTGGCTGATCATATGCCAGTCAGCTGGGATTAAATGATGTTTGCATGATCTCATTTATAGCTGAAAAACTTTCTGTAATTACACTTAGATTAAAGCAATTTAATCAAGCAAAGAAATATTCTTGAACAACAGCTGAACAGTTCTATAAACCACAATGATATCTACCCCTGCAATCTGATAGCTCACAAAAAGGCCTTCAGTCTTATGGAACTAGATACCGCAAATCTATTTCCAATGTGTAAATATTTCTCTGCTCATGCAAAGGTGGTGCTTTCTCCTATTTCTAGACAATTACCATATACTATGTTGTTATTATTGTTTACTTTGTAAACTTTTTATTTTCATTTAAAGGCAAAGATATGGCAGAAAAAAACAAACATAATAGGTTGAAATTATGAAATCAGGGACAATATTATTGCAACCCATGAGGATTATCTGTATTTAACTATATCCCTTTTGGGACACTAAAACATTATTCTACTTCTTGTTTTCTACCCTAGTAAAACATCTACCATATTTTTGGGACAATAAAACACATCTGACCATAATATGCCCCCCAAAGCTCCATTAGTGGCCCCCACATGGTGTTATGTCCTATTGGTGTCTCCACAACACTGGAAATTATACTGTTTAAGTGGACATTAATGGGGCATTATACCAGTTGGGGAGCACTATGGAGCATTATAATGTGTGGGGGCACTAACATGGCATTATACTTTATGGGAGGCACTAAGGAGTATTATACTAGGAGGGGGACACTAACAGGGAATTATATGGGTGGGGGGCATTAAGGAGCATTATACTGTGTAGGTGGGAGCTAAGGAGCATTACACTGCATGGGAAACACTAATGGGGCATTAGTGTCCCCAACAGTATAATTCCCCATTAGTGCCTTCACGCACATTAATGCCTCCTCCCCTCCACAAATACAGTATAATGCTCCTTATTGCCCACACACACCCTGACAGCAGTCAAGAAATTCACTTACCTTCTGTCTGAAGTCCTTTACCATTAATACATTATTGCAGCACACAACTTGCATACAAGTTGTACACGCAGCAGGGATGATTATCAATCCCTGTGTACACAATAGTCATATATTAGTCATATAGTAGTAAAGCAGTAGTGGTGGTCATGGTACTACTAGTAGTGTATCCTTCACTAATGTAAGAAAAAAATCTCCCTAATTTCAGTAATTTTTTTTTTTTGGTTAATTATTAAGCACTGTCTGCAAAAAAACAGAGCAGGCAACAGACAAAAGGAGGGGGAGAAGGAAACACTCCTGCAAGTACTACTACTACTACTACTACTAATAAGAAGAAGAATGTGGGTGACAAGAGCAACACTGCTTCTGGTTTTCGGATGGGGGTGGTGGTACTGGTGATTGTAGTGGCACACTTGTTTCCGTTGCTGCTAGTGGCAGCAAGTACACACGGTCATCTCCCGTGTGGGAATTTTTTTTGTACGATAAATCCATGTCTATGTGCAAGATCTGCAAATAGAAACTTAGCCGTGGCTGTGTAGTAACAAATGTAGGAACAACATCTCTACGTACTCACATCACCCTCTTATTTGGAAAAATAGACCTGACAGTGGCACTGGCAAGGAAAGTGAATGAGGCTGTTCTCCTACTCCTCCCTGTGATCTTCCTGGTAGGTAGGCTACATCTAAATGTAGCACTAGCACATGGTCATCGTTATCAACATTATCACCAACTGTTTTTCCTCCTCTTCCAAGCCAACGTCAGTGATCCATAAGGAATGTGTGACCAGGAGACAGCAATATGTTTCCAGTCATCCAGTAGTTGTGCAACTTAAAGGGGTATTCCCATGAACATAATCATATCTATATTTGTAGATAATTAAAAGTTAAACATTTTTACAAATATAAGTAATTTAAAACTCTGCAGAGTTTTAACGATTTTCTCTATCTTAGTGGTGACAGTCTGTTGTCTTGATTGGTTGCCTATAGATACGACCACAAATGCAGAAACTTTCTATGGTCTGGGACTTGTCAGGAACCCAGCCATGATTTTCTTATTGTAGCTGGGTCATCAGGCAGGGACACTACATGTATCAGAAGATATCCCAGTCACAATAAGGAAATCATAGCTGATTTTCTGACTTTAAAAAGTTCCTGCATTCATGGTCGTATCCACTGGCAACTGATCAAGACAACAACGTGTGACCACAAGATAGTTAGAGAAAATCTTTAAAACTCTGCAAAATGTTTAATTACTTATATTTGCAAAAATGTTTAACTTTTAATTATCAACAAATTTAAAAATGGTTATGTTCGTGGGAATACCCCTTTAACTCACACCTGACCAAGTTGCTGGTGGTGCATCTGCTGCTGTACTTCTTAGTGGATTCCACTGCGTTTTGACAAGTGAGAATGGTCTGCCTTTGCACTGCTTTGCTGTGCCCTGCAGAAAGTATCCCGCTGGATGTCTCCTCGCCAACTACAACTGGGTGGCATTGCTAGCAACAAGGGCACCAATATTGTTGCTTCGCTGCAGTTAGGACAAATAATACATTGTCCCTGTAAGGCTCTTGTCCTTAATCTGGTGGTTCACCGCTTTATTAACCTGTATAGTGGCTTAAAAGAGGTGTTCCTCATGGCCAGAAAAATCTTTGCGCATTTCAGCTGTTTTTACATCTCAAAAACACCCTTCTCAGTTTGCACCTTCATAATGGTCTGCCTTTACATTTCCTTATCTGTGACATTCAAACTCAGTGGAACTCCACCTTAAACATGCTGGAGCGTCTGTTTGAGCAGCAGAAGGCGGTGAGCGATTACTGCATGCATCAGACCACAGGGACAATGTACTACTTTGTCATTGGAGGCACATGAGGAAAGTGTGCCCGCTTCTCAAGCCCTTTGAAGAAGCCTCCAAATTTGTCAGCAGGGATGATTGCAGCATTAGCAATGTGATCCCTCTATTGTATATCTTATAGGAAACCCTTAAGATATGTCATTGCCCTGTGTTGATGGAGGAGGAGGATGAGGTTTCGGGTCAGGGTCATTATGGTAGAGGAACTGGGACTCTTAGGACTGGAAAACTGGAAGAGGAGGAAGATTCTCCCTTGAATGCAGTGTGGGAGATCCCTTGATATTTCACAGGCACAGGCACAGCCAGGGCAGGAGGCTGACCCTTATCTGTTTCAAGAAGAAGAAGATGATGATGATGATGACCATGTTGGACAAGACCAACAACCATGGCAGGCTATGATCTAGCACTCCTTCCATTTGATGGCACGTGGTCTACTCCCAGTCAATTACTGGCCTGGGCCAAAGGGGTGGATACTAGACGTCTCCAGAGCCCTTGAGGGAAATACTTAGGTTATTCTAAAAACAAGAGACCACCATCACAGGGAACAAAGCTGCCAGCCCCCTGAAGGGAAAATAGTGTCATTTTGGAGATGTTGAGGTTTCCTGAATCTTACAGCCAGAACCTGGTAGTGTCTAGTAGCCAGGGTACCTTGGGACTTCATTATTTTAGTCCCATATCTAAATTGGGGAAGGCAAGATATAGATTTATTGGAGGAGAGAAAGGCACCAATATACCATTTTAATCCTGAGCATCCCTCATCCCATGTCTGGGACCAGCCACCAAAGTCAAACTCCATCACTACTACTCCCATCAGGAAGCTGCTTTTATTTATTGTGCTGCTTATCCCTTTTTGGGTTCAGAATGCTGCACCAGCATTGCATCAGTATTGGAAGAAGCAATGATGGGGTTGTTTGTATTATTTTGTTGTCATTATGGCAATCAGTGACAAGTGACACTGGCAACTACAGAATTTGAAGAAATATATTTGACACTTGGTCAGCGCGCCTGCCAGTTAAAAAATGTGAAAAAAATTGATTTTCTAAAAAAGTTATCAAAAATGATCCCTTTATGAGAGAAGATGCAGCACCAAATAGTGATAATTACAGAATTTAAAAAAAAAAAAAAAAAAACACTGTCAGCTTGTCTGGTCTGCCAGCTGAAAAAGCTAGAATATCTTCTGAAATGGAAAAAATTCTGCAGTGCCTTGCAAAAGTATTCATACCCCTTGAACTTTTTCAAATTTTGTCACCTTACAACCACAAACTTAAATGTATTTTGTTGAGATTTAAGTGATAGACCAACACAAAGTAGCAGATAATTGTGAGGTGGAACAAAAATGATACATAGTTTTCAAAATTTTAATCAAATAAAAATCTGAAAAGTGTGATGTGCAAAAGTATTCAGCCCCCTGTACTCTGATACCCCTAAATAAAATCTAGTGCAATCAATTGCCTTCAGAAGTCACTTAATTAGTTGATAGAGTATACTGTAGGTGTGTGCAAATTTAGTCTCAGTATAAATACACCTGTTCTGTGAAGGCCTCAGTAGTTTGTTAGAGAACACTAGTGAACAAACAGCATCATGAAGACCAAGGAATGCACCAGACAGGTCAGAGATAAAGTTGTGGAGAAGTTTAAAGCAGGGTTGGGTTATAAAAACATATCCCAAGCTTTGAGCATCTGAAGGAGCACTGTTCAATCCATCATCCAAAAATGGAAAAAGTATTCTACAACTGCAAATCTACCAAGACATGTCCGTCCACCTAAACTGACAGAGCAAGGAGAGCACTGGTCAGAGAAGCAGCCAAGAGGCCCATGGTCTCTCTATAGGAGCTGCAGAATTCCCTAGCTCAGGTGGAAGAATCTGTCCACAGGACAACTATAAGTCGTGAAGTCGTGCACTGCACAAATCTGGCCTTTATGGAAGAGTGGCAAGAAGAAAAACATTGTTGAATGAAAGACATAAGAAGTGCTGTTTACAGTTTTCCACAAGCCATATATAGAGGACGCAGCAAACATGTGGAAGAAGATGCTCTGGTCAGATAAGACCAAAGTTGAACTTTTTGGCCTAAATGCAAAACGCTATGTGTGGCGGAAAAGTAACACTGCTCATCACCCTGAAACACCATACCCACTGTGAAACATGGTATTGGCAGCATCATGCTGTGGGGAGGCTTTTCTTCAGCATGGACAGGGAAGCTGGTCAGAATTGATGGGTAGATGGATGGAGCTAAATACAGAGCAATCCTGGAAGAAAACCTGTTGGAGGCTGCAAAAGACTTGAGATTGGGAAGGAGATTCACCTTCCCGCAAAACAATGACCCTAAACATACAGCAAGAGCTACAGTGGTTGGTTGAGATAAAAAAAAATATTCATGTGTTAGAATAGCCCAGTCAAAGTCCAGACCTAAATCCCATTGAGCATCTGTGGCAAGACCTGAAAATTGCTGTTCACAGACACCTTCCATCCAATCTGGCTGAGCTTGAGCTATTTTGCAAAGAAGAACAGTCAAAAATCTCAGTATCTAAATGTGCAAAGCTCGTAGAGGCATACCCCAAAAGACTTGCAGCTGTAATTGTAGCGAAAGGTGGCTTTACAAAGTATTGATATAGGGGGCTGAATACTTTTGCATGTCACACTTTTCAGATTTTTACTTGATTAAAATTTTTAAAACCATGTATCATTTTCGTTTGACTTAGATCTTTTCTTTGCTCTGTATATAGTGGGGAAAAAAGTATTTGGTCAGCCACGAATTGTGTAAGTTCTCCCACTTAAAAAGATGAGAGAGGCCTGTAATTGACATCATAGGTAGACCTCAACTATGAGAGACAAAATGAGAAAACATATCCAGAAAATCACATTGTCTGATTTTTAAAGAATTTATTTGCAAATTATGGTGGAAAATAAGTATTTGGTCAATAACAAAAGTTCATCTCAATACTTTCTTATATATCCTTTGTTGGCAATGACAGAGGTCAAACATTTTCTGTAAGTGTTCACAAGGTTGGTGCACACTGTTGCTGGTATGTTGGCCCATTCCTCCATGCAGATCTCCTCTAGAGCAGTGATCTTTTGGGGCTGTCGCTGGGCAACACGGACTTTCAACTCCCTCCAAAGGTTTTCTATGGGGTTGAGATCTGGAGACTGGCTAGGCCACTCCAGGTCCTTGATTGCTTCTTACGAAGCCACTCCTTCTTTGCCCTGGCGGTGTGCTTAGGATCATTGTCATGCTGAAAGACCCAGCCACGTTTCATCTTCAATGCCCTTGCTGATGGAAGGAGGTTTGCACTAAAAATCTCACGATACATGGCCCCATTCATTCTTTCATGTACACGGATCAGTCGTCCTGGTCCCTTTGCAGAGAAACAGCCCCAAAGCATGATGTTGCCAACCCGCATGCTTCACATTAGGTATGGTGTTCTTTGGATGCAACTCAGCATTCACTCTCCTCCAAACATGAAGAGTTGTGTTTCTACCAAACAGTTCTACTTTGGTTTCATCTGACCATATGACATTCTCCCAATAATCTTCTGGAACATCCAAATGCTCTCTAGCAAACTTCAGACGTACCCAGATATGTACTGGCGTAAGTAGGGGGACACGTCTGGCACTGCAGGATCTGACTCCCTGGTGGCGTAGTGTGTTACTGACTGTAGCCTTTGTTACGTTAGTCCCAACTTTCTGCAGGTCATTCACTAGGTCCCCCCATGTGGTTCTGGGATTTTTGCTCACCGTTCTTTTTTTTTTTTTTTTTTTTTTTATAAATTCTTTATTTTAGATATTATATAGAAATAACAAACAAACAATGATGGCGTGAGCCAAACAAGCGCTTGACCTCAAGGAACGAGGCATACATCAGCTTCAATACATAGTAACATGGTAACATGAAATAGATGTATTAGCACATCAACTGTTGCTAATCAAAGCAGTTATCAGGGGGACAAAAGGAACAAAGAGGGGGGAGCTGGGAGGGGAAGGGAGAAGGAGGGAGAGAAAGAAAGGCAGGGAGAGAACAAATGTGGGAACATCAAGTTAACACACAAATGACGGGCATGCGAGGACCCCGACCTCTCCATGTCGGCAGCGTAAACCCTACATCAAGGTCTGCCCGTCAGGTCTCTATAGGCCTGGGATCCCTGAAAGAGAATCCACGGCGTCCGGGCCGCCATGAAGGATTCCCTCTTATCGCGAAGGGATGCCGTGAGATCCTCCATGTACTGGATGTCCTCCACTTTACGAATCCAGTGCAGGGGAGAAGGGGGATTAGACGATTTCCATAGCGCTGGGATACACGCCCTAGCGGCATTGACCATATGTCGTAGGGAGGATTTGCGATAGGTACACAGGGGGTGACCTGAGAGGTGTAGCAGAAAGAAGGCTGGCGTGTTAGGAATGGAAGTTTGGAATATCCGACCTAGCACCCTGTGTACTCCCTCCCAAAAGTCTCTCAATATCGAGCATTCCCAGAAGATATGTAAAAGCGTCCCCTCCTCCGAGCAACAGCGCCAACACACAGGAGAGGAGGACGGGAAGAGTCTGTGTAGCTTAGACGGAACATGGTACCATCTAGTCAGGATTTTATATCCCGCCTCTTGATAACTGCTAGCCATCGAACTCTTGTGGGTAAACTCAAAAATTCCGGAGCACTGTTGGTCAGAGAAGGTCATGGCTAGATCGGCCTCCCATCTGGTTAAGTAGGAGGGTCTGTGGCCCGGAGGAGGGGACACCAGGAGCAGTTAGAAATCGGAAAGTGAGTGTCTTAGCAGGCCCCTTCCAGTGCAGGACTCCTCGAACCTCGTGAGCTGTCTGTCATACCCCGGGGAGTAACAACTATGGTACACGTCGGGGAATCTTGGGGAAGAAAAGGTAGGGACCGCCCCCCTCCCGAAAGTGTGTCTCCTGGATAAAGGCCACCTGGGCCCTCTTAACCCATAAAAGGCGGAGAAGGGATGATCTCTTCTCGGGAGTATTGAGACCAGTAGCGTTGATGGAGGAAAACACCAAAGAGTCCATGGCGAGGGCCGGGGTCCCGCAAAGGGAGAAAACAAAAACAAACAAGCAACACACACAGGACTCACAGAGGGGGAGGGAGGGAGGGAAAGAAAGAGGAGGAAGAAAAAAAAAAAAAAAAAAGGGGGGGGAAGAAAGCGAGGGGACGAGAGAGTGCAAAGGGAGGGATAAGAAAACAAGAAATACAACAATTTATTCCGCTCAAGGCTAATCCAAGAGCAGTAAACAGAAAACAGTGGGATAAGCAACTAAAGCAGGTCCCAGGAGCACACCGCAGTATGCGCCCAGAGAGCTGCTAAGCTAGACTATCGGGGGAAAAGTAAAAAATCAAATCTAGTTGCCACCCTTTCCCCGAGCATGAGAATGGAAAGAGTAATCAATACCTCTCTACTAAGGTGGGAGAGAGAGGGGGGCTAAACCCTTACTAAAAGGTAATCCCAGCCGAACAGATGGGGGGAGGGTAACCCCCTGCGAGGGTATGCCTTACAGCTAGGTAGGGGGAGCTAAGGTACAAGAAGCTCAACAACTTAAGTAGGGAAGTGGGGAAGAACTTAGGATAAGGGCCTCCAACCTCCCTCCATTGGATTGAGAACCCTTATGTATCCCCCAGGGGGAAATAAAGCTAAAGACCCGCAAGGTGCCCCCTCTTACACAAAGCATTCCAGATGCCCTGCTCGTCATTAACCAGAAAGTGTGATAAAGGGGAACACCCTAGGAAAATAGATCACATTTCAAGTAGACCTCCGCCAGACACCCTCCCCTCGAGGTCGTCTCCGAGTCAGGGCAGATGAAGGCGGGCGCCCTCCTGGAGGCACAGGCGGCAGGGGATAGATCAGCCAGTCAGGGAGAGAGAGATCAGGCATATCCAGAAACTTCGCCAGCAAAGTCTCTTGTTCCGGAGAGTGAAGTGCAAAGGAAGCTCCGTTGCGACGTATCTGAACATGGAAAGGGTGACCCCACTTATATGTGGCCCCAGAGTCCAGGATGACTTGTAAGGTTGGTTTAAGGATTCTGCGCATGGCTAGTTTACGTCGGGAAACATCCAGTAGTAGGTGCACTTGGGTGTTCATAAATGGGACCGGGCCACCACGCCAGGCCTCCTGGAGAATATCCTCCTTCTCCCTGAAAAAATGGACTCTACAAAGGACATCCCTAGGCTCCGAGGTGTCCTTACGCCTAGGACCCAGCACCCGATGGACTCTGTCAATGGTGATCTCCATGTCCAAAGGACGAGACAGGACTGTGTTGAAGATCAGGGTCACGGCAGAATGGAGCTCCGAGGGGGTAGGCTTTCAGGGATACCCCTAAGTTTGACATTATTTCGACGACCTCTATTTTCTTGATCATTCTGAAGAAGGATGGATCTGTTGAGGTCTCTTTGGGTAGACTGAAAATTTTCTACGGCAGTGAGGCGTTGGTCCAGTGAAGCAGCCTGCTTTTGTTGAGTAGAGAGTTGTGTAGATAGAGTCTGTAGTTCCGTTTAAACTCAGACATGATTTTCTCTTGCCTTTCCTCCACTCTGCGGACCATAGCTTCCAAGTCCAACTTAGTAGGCATATTGCTGAGAAGGTTCCAGATATCCGACAATTTAGGACGCTTTCGGCGGTGGGAGGGTGAAGCTGCATCTCTCCCAGAGAAGTCAGATAGGTCAGAGGAGGCTGGAGAGTGAAGGGCTATCGGGGTGCCCGAGAGGTCAGGTCTCAAACCCTCACGCTGGTCTGAGGCGCCAGGGACGACGGTCTCCGACCGTGGGTCTACTGCATTGTGGGATACTCTGGCTGCTCCTGTTGTCAGCGAAATGCCGCCCGGAGAGGGCCTGGCTATATATGGATCCGTTTCCAGAGGAACATCTGGGGTCTCTACAGGATGTAGTTTATTCTGGGAGGTCATAGACTGATAGGAAAGTGACCCTGATTGTATTATAGAAGGCATGAGAGGGTGAGACAGTGAGCCTGCACCAGATCCAGCTGGGCCAGGTATTTCATTGAGAGAGGGAGACTGCAGGAGCTCAGGAGTTAACTGTTCCTCGGGGGGAGGTGAGGGCTGAAGCGAGGGAACACTGCTGGGGCCGCCATTTTGGGAGCGGGGGGGAAGGGGGGACCGGTACCTTCCGGTGAAGCGCTGATTTCCTCTCCAGCAGCGGAGGGGATAGCTGCGTGTGAGGCCTCCCCTGGGAGTCCGGAGCGTCCGCTGGGCAATGAAGAGGCGTCGCTGGTACTACTGAGGCGCTGGAGGCGCGCGCCGGCGCCATTTTGGCTCCCTCTGCCTGAAGGGAGGAAGGAGAGAGCAAGAAACGCGCGATGCGCGGCTCCGTTAGGGAGGAGGAAGTCGTCCCCCTGCGTCCAGGGCGCTTAACCATCTCAGGTAAGCCGTTCAGGGGCGATTTTATAGTAATTTTACCCCCTTAATGATAGCTAGAAGCGCTCGGGGTCCGGGAGCTCTGTAGATGTGCGGCTTTACGGTGACATGTCTAGGCCACGCCCCTTGCTCACCGTTCTTGTGATCATTTTGACCCCACAGGGTGAGGTCTTGCGTGGAGCCCCTGATTGAGGGAGATTATCAGTGGTCTTGTATGTCTTCCATTTTCTAATTATTGCTCCCACATTTGATTTCTTCACACCAAGCCGCTTGCCTATTGCAGATTCAGTCTTCCCAGCCTGGTTCAGGTCTACAATTTTGTTTCTGGTGTCCTTCCACAGCTCTTTGGTCTTCACCATAGTGGAGTTTGGAGTGTGACTGTTTGAGGTTGTGGACAGATGTCTTTTATACTGATAACAATTTCAAACAGGTAATGAGTGGAGGACAGAGGAGCCTCTTAAAGAAGAATTTACAGGTCTGTGAGAGCCAGAAATCTTGCTTGTTTGTAGGTGAGCAAATACTTATTTTCCACCATAATTTGCAAATAAATTCTTAAAAAAAAAAAAATCAAACAATGTGATTTTCTAGATATGTTTTCTCATTTTGTCTCTCATAGTTGAGGTCTACCTATGATGTCAATTACAGGCCTCTCTCATCTTTTTAAATGGGAGAACTTGCACAATTGGTGGCTGACTAAATACTTTTTTCTCCACTGTATATTAAAGGGAGTCTACCAGCACCGAAACTGCTTCTAAACCACTTATATGCTGTTGCAGGGGCCATTACATGAAATACTGCATATACCTCTCTTGTGTCAATGCACAATCTTGTGGCTGAGAAATTTAGCTTCAATAACTACAGGCGTTGTATTTCAGCTTACATTCCATAGGAAAGCAGTAGCACTTGCAGCTGTCTGTAGGTAAATCTTGTCAGGCCCATCTCTAGTGCACTCATAGGATGATTTGCATAACTATAAAAAGATTATTTGCTTTACATTGTTTCATTGGTGGCCAAAGATATGACTCTGCTACTGTAAAAGGCCCCTACACAGCACTATTATTGATTTAGAAGGTATTCTGGACCTGACAGACTCCCTTTACAATTTTGCAGAACACTTGTGAGGATGCTACCAAATGAATATCTATGTAGCAAGGGCATTCAACTATTAATCACTAACATCTGCATCAACAGTAAAAAAGTCTCTAGAAAAAAAAATGAGGTGGTACTGAGGTGATACTGTCTCCGTTTCTCCGATAGTGGAGAATGGGAGATACAGATACTACATAGAATAATGAGCTATGCTATTTACATAACTTTAGGAGTTATAGAAACAGCGTTACTCACTGTCCTATGGTGTTCCATTAACTCCATTTACCTATAAAAGTCTAGAATAATCACATTTAGTTGTTTCTGTAACTCCCGTCTCAGGACAGAGAAGAAGGAGTGTAGTGTATTCCCACCTTGTATGGATCAGATGGAAATACCCCTTTAATACATAGGACTTTTTATAGGATATAGATGAGATGATATTAGGTTATATGAAGTCTGTCTTATTTGTTTAGTAATTAGCACCATCTTGATCTTATAAACATCATTTTGATGCATAACTTGGTGCAATTGACAATTTTCACTGATTCATTAGTATTCATGTATCCTTTGGCACTGTGAATAAATTTCCCCAATGTTTTTTTTACCATTGCTGTTATTCTGTTAATGTTGTCATCTTTGTTATACATTCTGTCTATTTATGTATTTACATGCTGTCTGAACTTCACGCCTACCCATTTTATAAATAGTCTTGGATTCTGTCAGCAAGGTAACAACTATACCTCTTTTACTCTAATTCCAGGACACCAGCATCTTTTCAACACGTATTTATCTCTAGATACCTGTACCTCTTCTCATTCTACGTGTCTAGTCCCCAAAATAACAACGTGACTCTGTGAATGCAACTCTGAATTTTTGTCTTCTATTTCCGCATTTCATACCCTCATTCATACTAAACTTATCACTATTACTGTATATTCCATGTTTCTTCTTTTTACCCTAGATTCTAAGGAAGGTGATATCTTATCTGTTATACATAGTTGTATGTTCTTGATAAAGGCTTTCTGAGCCATGATGTCATTTGTAAACTCAATATTTGTTGTGAAGAGTTCATTTTAGAGGGTAAAATACAGAAACTTCCAGCAATCCACAAAATAACCACCAGCAAGCAACAACTTGTTCTGTAAAAATAAGCCTTTTCATATTCTAATTATTCCATTAATACACAGATACTTTTGTTTGGAATGTGTGTTCTGTATTTAGATACTACCTCTATATTACATTGCTGTTTTTTAAAATGTATTTGTAGTGAAAATATGTATTTAATAATGCATGTTTCTATGATTAATGCCTTCAAACAAATGTCTTGGATACATAGATAAGTGTATAATTGTTTTGTTATTAGTATATTTTCAGCAAAAATAATGGCCTGTCAACTTGTATCCTACCTTATTTTCAGTAAATTATTAACAGTTGTTAAATGATCAAGTTACCATTATATAAGACAGTGTAGGAAATGTCAGTGTCTGATAATACATGGGATGCTAACAAAATGTCAGTCCCATCTCACATATTTATAAGTTTTAGATCTGTCATTTATTGTTTTTTTGTTGGTCATGCATCAAATTTAGAAAAGCCAGATTGCAGTAAATATAGTATAGAACTATAAATATCATATATAATTGATCACTGATGTATGGTGGGATAAAACATAAGAATAACGAAGAACGATTACAAATTTGTTTTCTTAAGTTGATGCAATTATTCAAGTTCCAGCACTCAATTAAGAACAGTGTTGAGAATCAATATAATTGGCAATCCACACAATAGGTGATGTTTCAGTCTACATAGGACCCTCCTCAGACGTCTAGAAAGACGTATAAATGTAGTGGTAAGGGAGTGTCAGGGATCAGCATCTCACCCAAGATATAGCCAACTCTCTGTATATCAATTCTGTGGGGTATCCATACACCTTAATCACCACACATGCGATCATAAAAAATGAACTCCGCTTTCACCTCACCTATTACATGAGGGTTCACAGGAGTGAAGAGACCCCAATCACATATTTACACACAGAGAAGCCACCACTCGCCTTTGCATGGTTGTCGAGACACCAATATTCCCAAACCACGCACAAGTAGCAAATAAAAGGGTAACAAGCCTAGACGATATTTACTCTCTTTGAACTTGTGGGAATGTTTAAAACCATGTTTAAATTTTTGATTTATTATACTCAAAAAGTACAGTGCCTTAACAATAAAAATATGTAATAAAAAGACATATATACAATGTAAAATAAAAAGGAATAACAAAGAACAGACCTGTTGTATGCCTGACCATTGGAACAAGGCGTAAGAAAACAGATTGATCCCACACTAGATGTGGCTCCAAAGAATCTGACGCTGAAATCATCTTCCTAATCACTTTTTAAAGAATTCTCAGCTCTGCCACCGCCTGTGATATAATAATTTTCCATTGTTCAATATATGGAACCCTAGCCATTTAAGCCTTCCACCTGATCAGGAGTCATGACGTTTGGGTTTGGTGGCCACAAACAAAGTCTTCCTAATTAGTGGCCATCTGTATTAAATGTACTTCCTGGGTCTTATTAACTACCTGTATCCTAGTTTGCGAATTGAAATTACCATAGAAGCACATTGCACCAAAAACCCTGCTATGACAAGGAATGCAATGGTTAACACATAACTCAATACATCTAATAGCACGATTCTCAGGCACATCTCCATGGTGGGTCTTAGCATTACTCCTACTACAGGCTGCTCTATACTGAAGTATTTTAATAAAAAGTGATCAAAGCAATATACATTCCCAAAATGGTATAACTAAAAAGTACACCTGGCCCTGCAAAAAAATTTGCCATATGCATCCCCCATACACAGAAATATAAAAAAGTTACAGGTGTCAGAATATGGCGACTTTAAGGAAACATTTTTTTTGCAAAGTTTTGGATTTTTATTAAGGGGATAAAATGTAAATAAAACTATATAAATTTGGTATTCCAATCGTAGCGAAACATAGAATACAGGGGGACCTAGTGAATGACCTGCAGAAAGATGGGACTAACGTAACAAAGGCTACCATCAGTAACACTACGCCGCCAGGGACTCAGATCCTGCAGTGCCAGACGTGTTCCCCTGCTTAAGCCAGTACATATCCGGGCCCGTCTGAAGTTTGCTAGAGAGCATTTGGATGTTCCAGAAGAGTATTGGGAGAATGTCATATGGTCAGATGAAACCAAAGTAGAACTATTTGGTAGAAATACAACTCGTCGGGTTTGGAGGAGAGTGAATGCTGAGTTGCATCCAAAGAACACCATACCTACAGTGAAGCATGGGGGTGGCAACATCATGCTTTGGGGCTGTTTCTTTGCAAAGGGACCAGGACGTCTAATCCGTGTACATGAAAGAATGAATGGGGCCATGTAGGGCATTGAAGATGAAACGTGGCTTGGTCTTTCAGCATGACAATGATCCCAAGCACACCACCAGGGCAACGAAGGAGTGGCTTCGTAAGAAGCATTTCAAGGTCCTGGAGTGGCCTAGCCAGTCTCCAGATCTCAACTCCATAGAAAAACTTTGGAGGGAGTTGAAAGTCCGTGTTGCCCAGCGACAGTTCCAAAACATCACTGCTCTAGAGGAGATCTGCATGGAGGAATGGGCCAACATACCAGCAACAGTGTGTGCCAACCTTGTGAAGACTTACAGAAAATGTTTGACCTCAGTCATTGCCAACAAAGGATATATAACAAAGTATTGAGATGAACTTTTGTTATTGACCAAATACTTATTTTCCACCATAATTTGCAAATAAATTCTTTAAAAATCAGACAATGTGATTTTCTGGATTTGTTTTCTCATTTTGACTCTCATAGTTGAGGTCTACCTATGATGTCAATTACAGGCCTCTCATCTTTTTAAGTGGGAGAACTTGCACAATTGGTGGCTGACTAAATACTTTTTTTTCCCCACTGTACCTGTAGCATTTTTCCAATCATCAGGTCTGAAAGCACTCATAAGACAAGAGGAGACAGTCAGCAAAGGCAAATACAACATGTCTTCAATGTCTGATGATACAACAGAAGCATTCATCAGAGAAAGATATCAAGTGATACCATGCAAACGATGAGACTAGTGAGCAGTTGATATAGAAGATAGAGTGTCTTTCTTGTCTCCTTTTGAACATTCTTAGTAGCTAGTGGACTGGAGGGCAGGCTGCAATGGCAGAAACGCAACCTCACTCCACTATGGTCAAGCCATGACCTCTTATTTTCTCTTACAGTTGAGTATGTATTGACACACAATTTCTTTGTGTTTAAAGACCTCTTCTATCTTCAGACCCTGGGTGTGGTTATGGGGGCGGCATGTGCGCCCTTTTATGCCAACCTATTTTTGGGGTACTTAGAGTAAGAGTCTGTAGAACATATGTTAACAGGTGGGGGACAGATAGTGTCCTGGATGAGTTTCATTGATGACATATTTGTCTGGAAGGGTACCCGCCCCCTTCTGGAGACGTTTTTGGCACAACATAACAGCATTACTCAATGTGAACTGGATTTTCTAGACTTGAAAATTAAAGCTG
This sequence comes from Leptodactylus fallax, assembly GCA_947044405.1. NCBI lineage: Eukaryota > Metazoa > Chordata > Amphibia > Anura > Leptodactylidae > Leptodactylus > Leptodactylus fallax. The sequence goes on along the minus strand of CAMRHE010000037.1, from coordinate 3,277,050 downwards.
ACTCCAGTGACAAACTGCACACAACCATTTTCCTGAAAGGAGACAAATGTGAACTCATGTGACATCGGTCATTCCAAACATGTCATCCGGGATATTCCCACTGGGCAGTTTATACATACAAGACGTATCTGTGTATGGAACAAGATTTTGAAATTCAGGCTGAGAATTTAAGACATTGTTTCTTATCTCGTGGTTACTCGTGTAGAGATGTAGAACATGGAGAGCCAAAACAGAATAACATATCAATCTCCTCTCTTAAACGTTGAGAAGGGAAATCTCCTCAAGTGAGGCTTATTACAAATTTTCACAGTAGATGGAAGGAATTAAGACAAATAGTAGACTAATTTTGGCCGATCCTAAAACAGGATAAACATTTATGTCCAGTTCTGCCTCCCAAACCACTGCTAACTGCAAAACGTAACAGAAGTCTTGGGGACTGCCTTGTGAAAAGCCATTATATACCACCATCATCTAAATTTATTTTTTCCAGCAAAGGTCCCAGATCGGGTTAATTGCCATGCGGGAACTGGTCAGCATGTAAATTTATGGTAAAATCAGAAATGTTTGTGGATTCTCAACATCTACAAAAGTACAAAATTGAACTTCCGGAGTGAGGGGGTTGTACAGTATACTACTTGGAATGCCCTGTGGGCTTATATACATTGGCATGACATCCCTTGAGTTACGGGTTAGAGTTCTAGAACACGCACAAGATATTAGGAAAGCATTGGAGTCATCTAATAAAGCATTGTCATTTAATCTAAAGTGGTGGCACGACACAACAGGGATTTTCATAGGACCGATTCCTCCAACATAAATGTAAGAGCAATTGATCAAGTCCATTTAGGGAGTAGGGGTGGTGAACTGATGACCAGGTTACTACAGCTTGAGACCAAGTGGATTGTTACCTTACAGACACCCAAAGACTTCAATAAACAACTGGGATTTGGGTGATTTCTATAGGCACATCTGACGGCACCCTTAGTATTATAATCGTCATTCATATATTTCTGTATATTTAGGGCTGGCTTTGGCCGTCTCTCGTTTTTTATATAATAAACATCTTTTATAGTGATAGCCCCCAGTACATGGAGCTGTCTCTATTTTCTATCCTACCAGTTATCATGGGGAGGAGGGTTATTATGTCTAATTATGTTTTGTATTTCAGCAGTGTATACAGTGGGGAAGATATACATCCATTTACTACACTTTGCTCCGTAGAGGGACTTATTGGAATCTATTGGAAACTAAATCTATTGGAAGCCATATTAATGAACATTATTTCAGAAGACAAAGAAATGGATTTTATTTTTTTTCCTCACTTTGTTATTACTTACACCAAGTAAGATTGCCTCTTATGTAATTGTCGTGATTAATATACCCTTGCATCCTAACCTCACTTTTTCATTAGTATTGTTTTTTTATTATTATTATTTATTAGTTATTATTTTTCCATTATTATCATCCTCATGTTCATTTCCATATTTTTTATGTATTTAGAACTTCTATATTTCCCTATATCCAGGAACATATACCGGTATCAGCTTACCAAATAGCGTCAATACTAAACCTATCAAAAAATGATACTACAAAAATAACGACAAATTACAATATGTTATATCAAAAATACAATAATTTTTATTAGGAGCATAAACACTGTTGCAAGTTGGCTAAGGCCCCACATAGTGGGCCGCAGCAAAGAAGTGCTACTGGAAAAGCCGCGGCAGCAACGCATCGCGGTTTTTCCTGCAGTGCTTTCACAGAAAGTCTGCAGAGATTTCCTCTGTGGACATTCTGCTTCCAATATACCTATAGGGAACTGCCAGCGTTTTCGTAGGTATAATTGACATGCTGCAATTTCCAAAACCACAACAGTTTTGAAAAACGCAGCGTGTCTGCTGCATGTATTTTTCTGCAATGTGTGGAAGGGATTCACTATAATCCCATGTACTTTGCAGGGACTATAAAATGCCACGATTTTTGCACGTGGGGCCCCGGCATTAAAAACAGAATTAAAAAACACACATAATTAGGTGAAGGTTGTGGTCCCACCAGAGAAAATCATCATCATAAATAATACGATCAATACATTAGTTCATATTGTAGGTAACAGCTCACACTGTGGGGGGTCGGCAATGACCAAGTTCACACAGGCAGCGGGTTTTAAAATTCCAACGGTGCTTTATTTAGATGCTTTAGTACAAAACGACATTGGATAAACAAAGCAAGAAAAAGCCTAAGACTGTCCGGCCCTAAATAAACAGCATAATGCCCCTCACTAGCCTAATGCAGGCAAATACATATCAGCAAACACAGTATAATGTGTATAAACCTTCACTCCAGGGGTGCTCTGAATCCCAGCCTGCCACTTGTCATCCCTCCTTTTGCCAGGCTTCCTTCCTCAGTAATCACTCACAGGAAGGCTCAGCTGAGAGTACCTGGGAGTAGGGGGATAACCCAGTAGTGGACTAGGGGTGTGGACTGGAAGATTCCCACTACCAACCTGTCCTCCAATCCAGAAAATCCAGCCCATGTAATTTAAAAAAATCCCTAGCAGACTATGTTCTGCTAAGGCAACATGCGTCTTCCTGGATTTCCGTTACTTCGTCTGGCTGAGGAAACCAGGCGAGATATACACCTCGTCCATCACTTTACCACATAATATATTGAATGTATATGATCATAAAGGTGCATGCGGTAAAAAATGACACATAAAGTAACGCTAGGTTCACACTAGCGTTAGAGTTTCCGTTCTTCGGGTCTGCTTGGGGTTACCTGCGGACCCCATATTAAATCGAGTGGAATGGGGGACAGAGTTCCCCGAACACTAGTGTGAATGAACCCTAAAAAAAAAGAAAAGTCCTTCAATACAAAGATAAATGGATCAAATCTGATATAAGGTGTCTAATAAAGCACATGAGCCAGGTTTAATACCAAAAGTAAGGTGCTCTCAAAGTGCATAAATGTTATATGGAAGTCCACATAGACTTGGCAGTAAAAAGAGATATATAATATTATGTATTAGGTGGGTAGAGGCAATATTAATGCGAGTAATAGCTGCAAGTCAGTTAGTGCAATATACAGTTGAAACCAGAAGTTTACATACACTATATAAAAAGACACATATGCATGTTTTTCTCGCTAGCTGACATGAAATCAGAATAAAACTTTCCTGTTTTAGGTCAATTAGGATTACCAAAATTATTTACTGTATATTTGCCAAATGCCAGAATAATGAGAGAGAGAGAGAATTTTTTAAGGCATTTTTATTACTTTCTGCAAGGTCAAAAGTTTACATACATTTCATTAGTATTTGGTACCATTGCCCTTAAACTGTATGACTTGGGTCAAACGTTTTGGATCTCCTTCCACAAGCTTCGCACAATAGTTGGTAGGAATTTTGGTCCATTCTTCCTGACAGAACTGGTGTAACTGAGCCATGTTTGTAGGCCGCCTTACTCGCACCTGCCTTTTCAGTTTTGCCCATAAATTTTCAATAGGATTGAGATCAGGTCTTTGTGATGGCTACTCCAAAACATTGACTTTGTTATCCTTAAGCCACTTTGTAACCAGTTTGGCAGTATGCTTCAGGTCATTGTCCATTTGGAAGACCCATTTGCGTCCAAGCTTTAACTTCCTGGCTGATGTCTAGAGATGTTGCTTCAGTATTGCCACAATGTTCTTTCCTCATGATGCCATCTATTTTGTGAAGTGCACTAGTCCCTCCTGCAGCAAAACAACTCCACAACATGATGCTGCCACCCCCGTGTTTCACAGTTAGGATGGTGTTCTCAGGCTTGGCCATAATGACCATTGTTACATTTGGAGGAAAATGTAACTGTATACTACAAGTCAATATATACAACAAAAGGAAACTCAGCAGTGGGACTAATAATAAATTTGATACCACATGCTCATATATCACATAAATTATATGGTAGATAGACAAAGGTACAAGGAGTAAATACCAGTTAGGATCACGACCTCCAGCAGCATATGTTTCACCCCTGCTTCCTCAGGAGAGTGTGTGCTGGAGGTCGACACCCAGATATATATATTGATACCAACAGGTATATCAGCTGCCACAATCACCTCTATCCGGATAGAGATCAAGTGACAGTGCTTGTCCGCAAAACGAGGTATCGCAAGAGTTGCACGCCATCATGTAATTCTCACTATTGCATGCGCAATACATTCAATGCTTGTAGTGTGTGAAATGTGCATATACATAGATATCATGCTCTCATTGGAGCCAAGTATGTGCCGCACGGTCCAGTAGTAGGTAGGAATATAAACTGTGAACAAAACAATGGAAAAAAATACAATGTAGCGAGTTGCAAGTCACATAAATAGCTTGTGTCAGATGTTACAGATTCATAGGTAGCAAATCCCCAATGCCATCTCTAAATGGCAGGCATAGAAGAATATAAATTAAACAGGCAATAAGATAAAATGTATACAAACATATGTTTGTGCAATTATCCCCATTAAATTAGTTAACAAAACTAATTCCACAAGTCACATATGTGAATAAATATGTACAAAAATATACATATATACTGTATAAAAATATATATTTTTTAATTTTAAACATAAGAATGAACACATGAATGTTGCAAAACAATAAAACGTGACATGTGTATGATGTATAAAATGAGGAATACCATAAAAACATGAAAACAAAAAGACTGAAATTAAAAAACTTAAATGTGGAAAATGTAAAGTGTAAACAAAAAAACTAAATAATATAAAGATGGACTAAAAAAGTGATTAATATTATGATGCGCGATGAGCACAGTAAGTATGATAAAGTGGATGTGATGAGGTGTGTGAAGTGAAAAAAGAAAATCACAATCAAAAAACATATGTATGAATGAAAGTGAACCACAACACCAAAAAAAAAAAAAAAAATAAAGAAAATGTTTGATATATTTTTTATATATAGAATCTTCTTGGATGTAATCGTAGACTAGCTGTGTTAATGTGGAGTCACAGGATTCCATCACCCCACAGGATACACTGGGAATAAAAAGAGAGCACCTTACTTTTGGTATTAAACCTGGCACATGTGCTTTATTAGACACCTTATAAATTAACCTTTATCAGATTTGAAATTCTAGAAAATCTGGAAAATTTCATCCATTTATCTTTGTATTAAAGAACTATTCTTTTTCTTTTTACTATATGCGTCATTTTTTACTGCATACAAATTTATGGTAATCATGTACATCCAATATATATGTATTAATGTACTGATAGTATTATTTATGATATGCATGAATTTTCTCTGGTGGGACCCTGACCTTCACCTAATTATGTGTGTTTTTAACAACAGTGTTTATGCTCATAATAAAATTATTGTATTTTTGATATAACAGACGGTAATTTGTCATTACTTTTGTAGTATCAGTTTTTGATAGGTTTAGTATTTATGTATTTATACAGCACTCCATTCACTTTTTCTTTTTCTCATCTATATATATATATATATATATATATATATATATATATATTTCTCTCACATTTTTATTTATTATTCTTATTTTTTATATTTCTTATCATTATTATTTTTAATTTCATCGTTGGTACATGGCAAAGTGTATAGGGGTAAACTCTATACCTCCTTCTCTGTCTATTTTCATAGATATATAGCTATTTATTTTTCTTGAATGACTCTATTTAATAGCATAATGCTTTACTCTCATTCCCCAAGATCTATTTGTGCTTTATTTATCAATATATTGATTGGGTATATATCTTTCCCTGTATTCTTCTTTTTCCTCTGCCATCCTCCATGATGGCACATGCAATATCGGGAATGCGCCTCTTGAATATGACATAGTATATACATGTCACCACTATTGTATGAACTATCTGGCTTAGACTAGGTTTAATATGCGCATGCATTTGATTGCGGGATGCGCTACTATAGTATTAGTGGTGATATTACTGTTAAAGTGCAGAAATCAGTTAATCTGCAGATTAACTAGGTAAACCGTCTTAGCTAAGCTACGTCGACGGCGATTGTGACACATAAAAACAACCGGCGACGACGAGACACTGCTGGCGAAAGAAGACTAACAGTGGAGGGAGAAGAGGGGGGACGGAGTAGGGACAGCAGGACTACGAGAGAAACAAACTTCCGAACTTTAACGATCCGCAAGCCGAGATTATGAACATTACCTAGGTAAAGTGCAGAAAACTGATTCCGCACTTTAACGGAGCAAATCAGTGAATGTCCACATTACCTAAGGAATGTGCACAATCACTGATATCACACTTTAACGGTAACAGTGACACTAATCAGGGACACTACGAACACCTGGTGACAGCTTTATTTACCTGGGGTGACGGCCTCCACCTACAGCCCCCTGATGAAGCAGAAGCGAAACACGCTTTGGGGCTGAAGGTGGAGGTCATGGCACACCAGTGTAGTTACTCTCAGTATTCATTTCCTTGTTGTTTTAGTGATACTTTGTATATGAATTGCTTATACCACTCGTACTATGTTTCATTATGGTGGACGTGGTTCATATGAGTGAATAATGTATATACTGTCTCACTGTGGATTAACTCTAACAGGTCCACTGTGATATTTGTTTATTATTGTAATATAGTGCTGGTATGCTATATATATATATATATATATATATATATATATATATATTATTCTAGATCATTAATTACATTAGTTTGCACTATGCACTTTTAAGCATGAATTTATGTATTTATCATTTATTAATTGAACTTCTTTTGGATATGAAATTAAATTGAACTTCATATTTAGCACGTGGGGCCTTAGCCTTAAAGCCCTTTCAGACCTTGTAAATAAGAGGTTAAAATGAACCTAAAGTAACAATATAAACTTTTTAATGCCCTTAGATTATCATGTACAGTACTTTCATGGAGTTTTTCCATTTCAAATTTGAGCAGCAGACCTCTCCTTTACTTAAAGGAAGTTGTGGCTGTCTCCCATGTTACAGATATAGCGGTGATGCAGGCAGGTCATGGTCATTCTTTCTACAACCCTGCCAGTTCACATTAGATTTGCCATTTCATTCTGCTCCTCTCACACTGCAGAAACTGCTTGCATTAAACAGTAGCAGTGCTTCAAGCATGAAAACACTGAACATAGGGCAGCTCTACATTCCCTGTTTGGGTAAGATATTCAAGATATTTGAACTATCTTTCAAAGTACCTGACTAAATAAAGATAAATTGAATTTAGTTTGGCTTCAGGAGTGCTCACCATTGTGTTTGATTGGCACATTTCTACTTTACATTTTTTCATAACAATTTGCCTCTGAAGCCGTGAATTCGTTTATCCATGGAATTTTTTTCCTGCTATTATGGTATTTAATCACAGCTCAGCATCTTGGACTTTATTGGTAGGAAACAGTTTCCTGTTGTGACTAAAATTCAGACTATTCATTAAATAGTGAATATTTTCTTCAGTGGTGGAAGAGACTCCATAAACCTTCATTGTTCTCACAGTTCTATTTAGACAATACATTCCATCGGACTGACTCTATAAGAAGACCTCTATATATGTGTCTATCATGATACACACTTGCATGGAGGATTTCCTTATTTATTCAGACGTCTATATTGTGTTCCCTATCACATTCCACAAATATGGAATGTCAGATACTGCAAGAATTACAGTGCTAAGACTGATAAAGTGTGGAGTAGCACAAAATAAGTGGAGATTTCAACTTCTGACTACAGAGACCATCATCATTTCAGTGAAAACTAGATTTGAGTTAGCTTTTGAGGACAAAGACCCATGAGTGATGACAGTTTACAGTACATTATTGTGGAATATGTTGCCACTATATAGGCAACAGAAATAATAAACAATATATTATTTGTGCTGTGGATTGTCAGCTTGGAGTAATTTTCCCCGAGCAGACATGACATAATACATATAAAGGCGCCAACTTTATATAAAATGATGTTGCACAGCACATCCAACTCAATACATCAATCTGCATATAAGCACTCTTACACTTCAGGACAGTTATGGCAATATGAACGTCTTTAATGGCTAATCAGGGCTGGCTCCAAGTTTGTGTGAGCCCTTGGGTGACACAGCCTCAACCCGTCCCTTTCTGACACAACTCACGTGGTGACAGTGTTTTCCTCTATAAGTTCCCTCATGTACCCATACATTATAATGTTCCCCTATGTCCCCATACTGTATATTGTCCTCCTAATGCAAAAATATAGTACAATGCCCCCTTATGCCTACTCCCCACCCCTGCTTTACAAGTCTTAGCAGGGAATGAGAGCTCAATGCAGATTTCATTCTTACTTACCGCTCTTAGCTACTTGGACCCCGATGGCACACTTAAACTTTCCAGCAGGATAGAGGCAGGAGGCGGTCCAAGGAGCTAAGAGCGGTAAGTGAAAATTAAATCTGCACTGACCGCTTGGCTCTGTTTAGGGCAGAATGGGGAGCTGATTTTGAGGTGGATTTGGTCTCAAAATCAGTGGCAGATTCTAGCCTGATCCTGCCTCCCTTTGTTTTCATTGAAGAAATGTTTGATCTTGCCACAGATTCCATAGAATCTGTGGTGTGAGACTTCCTACTGATAAGGTGGAAAGTGGAATATGAAGAGGAATCTAAGGCAGAAGTCTGCCTCAATTTCTCTTCATTTTCTGATGTCTAAACAGTTCTTAACAATGCAATGAACACTTCCATGTATATTGATGGAAATGCTCATTGCAGACACTGAGTAAAGAATAAATCACACATTTGAAATTTGAAGCCAACAAATGCTGAGCTTGTTTATGTTGAGGGGTGGAACCCTGCTCAAAGCACCTCCAACTCTGTGGAGTGACGTGCATCTTGAAGCTCCTGGGCCCCAATGCAAAATTTGTAGTCGGGCCCCTACTTATCTTGGTTCATTTAGAATAAATGGACCTTTGCTACCCTCTCAGGGTCCAGGGCCCAGTAATGATTGCTACTGCTGCATCCCCTATAGCTATGCCCCTGTACATACTGTATATACATACATATACATATACCACATACCCAGAAGGCAGAATATGTACCTGTAGGTGTAAGACGGAGCCAAGTCTTACACCTACAGCCCAGGGTAATCTATCAGCCTGTCATCCCGTGCAGGCTTAATTACCTAGTACAAGACTCCAGGGGAGGAGGAAACTGTCAGCTCACATGGATACGTAATTGTAATTTAAGACTGGTGTGAGGGATGACAAAGTGAAGCAGTGAGCAACTTGCAGCCAAGTGGATCCCCGCAGGACATAGGGCCCCGGAACTTGCACGATTTGCTGGGTGTTGGACCTGTGACTAATCGCAGTATATACTGTTTATGACAGATGGTGTGCAGCATGCAATATTTCTTCATTGGGTACTGCTATGGCATATGTTTTTATATTGCTTGTACATAATGGTGTGTACAGTGGCATGCAAAAGTTTGGACACCCTTGGTCAAAATGACTGTTATTGTGAACGGTTAAGCAAGTTGAAGATGAAATGGTGTTTAAAAGGCATAAAGTTACAGATTAAACACACTTGTATATAATTTTAAGCAATATCAGTGTATTATGTTTGAGTACAATTTTAGAGTGAAAAAGGGAAAGGAGTACCTTGCAAAAGTTTGGGAACCCTTGTAGATTTGTGTGGTCAGATAACTTTGACCAAGGTTTCAGACCTTAATTAGCTAGTTAGGGTTATGGCTTATTCACTATCCTCACGAGGAAAGGCCAAGTGAGGCAAATTTTACAGCTTTATAAATACCCAGCCTCCTCTAACCTTGTGCCAAAGAAACAGCAGCCATGGATTCTTCTAAGCAGCTGCCTAGCACTCTGAAAATGAAAAAAGGTGGAGGCCCACAAAGCAGGAGAAGGCTATAAGAAGATAGCAAAGCATTTTCAACTTGCCCTTTGCTCAATTGGAAATGTAATTAAGAAATTGCAGTTAACAGGAACAGTGGAGGTCAAGATAAGGTCTGGAAGACCAAGAAAAATTTCAGAGACAGCTGCTCGCAGGATTGCCAAAGTGGTAAATCAGAACCCCTTGACTGCAAAAGACCTTCAGGAAGATTTAGCAGACTCTGGAGTTGTGGTACATTGTTCTACTGTTCAATGATACCTGCACAAATATGGCCTTCATGGAAGAGTCATCAGAAGAAAACCTCTCCTGCATCCTCACCATAAAATTCAGTAGTATAATGTTGTACCGTGTTAGCCATTGAAAGTAGTGAAAGAGTGAAGAAATCAGGCGATACCTTTTAGAGGCTAACTGAGTATATTTATAAGTAAGCTTTCAGGAGTACTGCTAGCTCCCTTCATCAGACATGGTGTGATACAAGAACTGAAAATTCACAGATTTTTATACACATGGTTTTCAAAGAATTTTAGAGTCCTTAAAAAAACCCAAAACAAAATGCAATCTAAGTAGAGAAGTTATTTACAACAGGTTAAAAAAACAGTCTGGAAACTTGTGGTGCGTGACGGAGGGATCAGTAATTCTTGCTGTTATCTGTTTGCTATCAGGAGGTGATTTGTGACCCTCACAGTTCATACATAGTGTGACATGAAGCTGGCATGAATATTGAGTTCAGTTCATGGTTCATACATAGTGTGACATGAAGCTGGCATGAATATTAAGTCCAAATTGCAGAGTTTGAAATTTTTGCATAAATTTGTACTCCCATTGTTTCCTCGCCTCCTGCGTCTTAAAATGTCCCATTAAAACCACAACCCGCAAATCTTCAATAGAGTGGTTTTCTCCGGAGAAATGTGCGGCCACTGGGAGATCGGTTCTGCTGTTATTGATACTGGATCTGTGTGAGTTCATTCGTTGACTAAGTCTCTGCCCTGTTTCCCCCACATAGAGGCCTGTGGTGGGACATTGCGCACACATTATGAGGTACACCACATTGGAAGACCTGCAGGAGAATGTCCCCCTAATTCTGTGCATCTGTTGTGACTGTGGGATAGGTACACTGTCAGCGGTGTGGATGTGCTTGCAGGTCATGCACCTTTTATGTAGGCAAGGTGAGGTGCCATTTTCAGTTGGGGCCTTCAGGGCACTCCGGACGATAATACGCCTCAGGTTTGGTGGTTGTCGAAAGTTTGCAAAAGAACATCTAAACAAGCCTGATGCATTTTGGAAACAAGTCCTAGGGACCGATGTGGTTAAAATTATCCACAATGATCATAGGTATGTTTGGAGAAAAAAGGGCACAGAATTTCAGGAAAAGAACAACTCTCCAACCATTAAGCATGGGGGTGGATCAATCATGCTTTGGGGTTGTGTTGCAGCCAATGGCGCAAGGAACATTTCATGGGTAGAGGGAAAAATGGATTCAATGAAATTTCAGCAAATTCTTGAAGCAAACATAACACCATCTGTAAAAAAGCTGAAATTGAAAAGAGAATGGCTTCTACAAATGGATAATGATCCTAAACACACTTCAAAATCCACCATAGACTACCTAAAAAGGTGCAAGCTGAAGGTTTTACCATGGCTCTGACAGTCCCCTGATCTGAAGATCATTGAAAATCTGTGGCTAGATCTCAAAAGAGCAGTGCATGCAAGATGACCCAGGAATCTCACAGAACTTGAAGACTTTTCCAAGGAAGAATGGATGAAAATACCTCAAACAAGAATTGAAAAACTCTCGGCTGGCTACAAAAAGCGTTTACAAACTGTGATAAACGTATTAGTCGCAACTGCACAAATAATTCGGACTTTGAAACACAGAGTAAAGTTCTAACTCAACGTTTTCATGAAAAGCACTACCTCAAACGCATCATCCAAGCAGCAAAATCCAAAGCACAGACCTTAACCCAGTCCGAATGTCTTGCTCCTTCCCAAAGGAATACCAGCAGGGAGTATAACAATTTTATAACCACTTATAGTAATGCACATCACAGGATCAGGATGATCCTAGACAAACATTGGGCAGTACCTTTAAACGATCCGCTACTCAAGGATAATATCCTCTCAAAACCTTCAATTACTTTTAGAAGAGCAAAAACTTTAAAAACTAGTAAACTTAGGTCTCCTACTAAACCTATGCATCCTAATCCAAACACACCCACAATCTAATGGTGTTTTCAAATGTAAACATAAAAAATGTAAATATTGCAATACAATTAACCATCTAGCGAAAACCATTACCAGTTTCTCAACGGGAGATTCCTTTCATATTAATTATTTTTTAAACTGTTCATCTTCCTATGTTATCTATGTCCTTGAATGCCCCTGTGGCCTCCAGTATATAGGGAGAACCATCAGACCCCTTAGAGAGAGATTAAATAAATACAGATCCAATGTAATAAATGGCTCTCAAGCATAGCGCTATCTCTAAACATGCCCTGACAACACATAACTCTAGCTTTGAGGGATTCAAAATCACACCTATAGATCAAATCCCTACCCACACTAACAATAGATTTGAAAAACTCAAGAGGAAAGAAATGTATTGGATATTTAAATTTAATTCCTTAACACCAATAGGTCTAAACGAAGCTCTTGAGAGTGTATATGATTAGAACCATTTTGTTGGATAAAAGTATATATATGTAATATATACATTTTTGACCATTTTATCATTTTATGCACTTGTTCATTCTCAAGCGCATTTTCATGACGAGTATATATAGCTGTTTACTTTTAGTTTTTTACATTACACTAATAGTAATCTAATTTTTTATATGCTATCTCTTGATCTTTATTCTTTGTATTACAGCTTAGCAAGTCTCTTGTACTGTTTTTTGTACTAATTTTCAAATTTATATGGACGTACCATTAATGATATTTATTTTTTATGTATTTTGTGTAAGGGTCTTGCCAAACGTAGCAATACCCTGACACTACTGCAGCAGTCTGGGAGGAAGCACAGGGACAAGTGAGCCCTAATCTCACCCCAGCTACTGTCCCTTCCTATTGCCTCAGTTATCCTAAACGGTAAAAGGACAACTAGAAGACAAACCCTATACTGGGTAAGTGACACACAGAACCGGACAAGACAAAACAAACGACAAAAGAGAGGTCAGGAAGCCAAGGGGTCGGTAACAAACGAGCAATGCAGTACAAAGTCAAAATCCAAGAGAATAGTCAAAAGGCAAGCTGAGGTCAGAGAAATAGTATAGTAAATATCAAGGGCACAAAGAGAGCAGGCAAAGTCAGAGCAATAACCGGCGACCATGTGAGGGCTGACAACCTGTTTATAGAAAGTCTGGGACCAGCCCCAGACCTGATAGGTACGCAGGCTGTCAATCACTCAGGCCAGGAAGAGATTAACTCTATGCAGTCCAAAGAGAAACAATGCTCAGAACACGGGTGTGGCTTTACACAGCAAGGGAACTAGGACCATGTTCAGACTGAGAAACTAGAAACTAGAAACCTACGCAAGGAATCAAACCGAACACGCCTCGTTCGCCACAGCGTGCGAGCGGAGGATGGCGCCGAGACCCGAACAGGCAGAGACGTTACATTTTGCATGTATTTATTTATCTTTTTTATCTGAGAGCCACCCCCTCAATTTTAAATTGATTCAGCATGGTACAAGCAAAGCGCCATTCCTTTATAGTTATCCCTTTAATTTTTGTGTTATTCCCTTGCAAGTTTCTTATACTGTTTTCCGATACCAATTCCCCACTTTATATGGACGTATAAAGTTTATTTTGGTTTTTTTTTCTCCAATTGTTTTTAGCCAGCACATCTGAACCCCTCCCTCTAGAGGCAGTCCCCCTTAGTCATATCCCTATATATTGCCCAAAATATAGTCTTCTCCTACACCTCTGCATACTCAACCTCCTACTCCAGGCTTGTAAGTACCATATACTATTGTTTTGTGTTTCTGATGCACATGTACCTTTCATTTTGATATGTCTAGAGCTATTTTAAACTCCTATTTAGCTCCTCTTTTTTTCACATGAGTAAAGCTGTTAGTGTATTTGTTACTACCCCCTTTACAGTGCACTTATTGATTTATTTATGACTACATGTTTTCAGAAGGCACCTTCTCTCATCTCAATTAGTCATGTTTTCATCATATATCATTACTAGTGCCTATCTTAAGAATATTGTTTTTAATATCCAAGGTTCATTTTTTTTTTTAATTAACATCAGTACAATGAGCCTTTTTTCCTTAAGCTTACAAGTTCAAAATATCACTAATCCATGTTTTTATATGCATATCTATTATGTATCCAGTCACGTAATCAGATTTCGTCCAAACCTCTTTTTCTTAGCTCCACCCCCTATACATGATTGAAGATTTCAGGTCATTTGTTTTGTAGTAGCTTTTTATTGCATTCATTTATTTATAACAATATGCTTTTAAAAGATATGTTTTTTATTTTTAATGAGTTATGATTTTATTATTTCATGTTATTGTTCTTTATATCTGTATCCAATTATTTTTCATTTAGTATCATATACAATTGATAAAGGGGACTTTATATCCTGGAAAAGCGTTGTGTTCATTGAGCATAATAAAGTATCCTTGATGAAGCGCGGTCTCCACACATCAATTTTTTGGAGTTCATCCTACCCACCTTATATCTGTAAATAATGGGTCATGTGAGGGGACCATTGGAAATGGTACCAATGAGGGGCATAATAGAAAATTGAGTTTTCTCAAAATGCATGGTGATGACTCTTTTCCCTTGCAGGTGTAAGCTGGGGAAGAAGAAGAAACTTCCCTACCTGGTCAACAGGTCTTAGATCTAGAAATGTGTTGGGGTAACTTTGGGACCAAGCAAGTGAGATACCCCAGTCTGGGTACTGCACGGGCAAATGTTACAGTAATAAATGGTGTATCACAGGAATCAAAAACTAGGCAATTTGCCATGAATGGGGATCTTGTATGCCCGGTCACCAAAGTTAACAGTGAAATTGTGGAATAGTTTCTGGTACCCAAACCATACTGACACATGGTGCTGGACATCGCTCAGAACCATGTATTTAGGGGTCATTTGGGGACTAGCAAAACACAAGAGAGGGTCCTCCAAAGGTTTTTTTGGCCTGGGGTATATGAAGAAGTGAGAAAGTATTGAGTCATGCCCCACATGCCAGATAAGTGTCCCAACATCACACTTCCGTAGCCCCTTGGTACCACTTCCCATCATCGGAGTGCCATTCGAGAGAATTGCAATGGATCTGGTGGGGTCCATTGTCAAATCTGCTAGGGGACATCATTACAATTTGGTTGTATTGAACTATGAAACCCAGTACCCGGAGGCAGTACCCTTAAGAAACATGGCGTCCAAGAATATTGCTCGGGAGTTGTTATACATGTTCTCTCACACAGGGATCTCCAAAGAAATCCTTACTGACCAGGGTACGCCCTTTATGTTGAAGGTCATGAAAGAACTGTGCAAATTGTTTCAAATCAGGCACATCCCTACATCAGTGTACCACCCTCAAATGGATGGATTAGTGGAGAGATTTAACAAAACCCTGAAAGTAGTAGAAAGGGACTGGGACTGTCTGTTACCCTACCTCATGTTCTCCATCAGAGAGGTACCCCAGACGTCTACAGGGTTTTTACCTTTTGAGTTAGTCTATGGCTGGCACCCCATATAAAAGTGCTTTTGAACACGTGGCCTAGGTGCAGGACCGAATAGCGACGGTGATGCCTATTGTCAAAGAGCATCTCCAAAGAGCTCAGGAGCCCCAGAGCAGAATTTATAACAGATCTTTCAGAGTCAGGGTCAGAGTGGCTCACTGGCCCCGAGCCCCAACTATTAGTCCTCATGGCATGGGGGCCCGATCGGGATGGTCAGGACCAGTGGCGTAACGATCGCGGTCGCAGGGGGTGCGACCGTGACCGGGCTCGGTGGGGTATGGTGCCCGTGGCCAGCTGGAGATGGCCGGGACCCCGGACCACTATGATAGCGGTCGGGGAAAGCCTGGTTCCCCGACCGCTATACATACTGTTATTGGAAAGGGACCCTGGCATATTGCAGGTCCCTTTCCAATAGATGGCAGGGCACCCAGGGAAGGTGACTGAAAATAATAAATAGATATTTTCACCTCTCCGGGGAACAGCATTCTCTCCGGCGCTCCTCCGTCATGTGACTGAGGCCTGTGATTAGGCCCCAGCGGTCACATGGGACGTGGCCGCGTAATGACATCAGTGTGCCCCCACATGACCACTGAGGCCCAATCACAGGCCTCAGCAGTGACGTCGGAAAAGGGCCTGAAGATGCTGAAGACGCTGAAGACGACTGGATGGAGTGAGGATGCCAAGGAAAGGTAAGGCAAGGTGAGTATGAGTGTTTGTTATTTTTAATCACTTCCCCTGGGCCTCCGATTATTATACTCTGGGGTCTGAGGAGACCCCAGAGTATAGTAATAGCACTGAAGCGGAGGGGTGCTATTGGGCGCATATAATACTGTGTGGGGGCCACTGTGGAGCTTATAATACTGGGTGGGGGCCACTGTGAAGCTTATAATACTGGGTGGGAGCCACTGTGGAGCTTATACTCCATACAGTGGCTCCTTCATTTTTTTTTTTAATTACGCTGGGGCAGGTGAAAAAAACAAAACAAAAAACCCCCTCCCCAAACTTTCTCTCCTGTCCCCAGTGTCTCCCAGCGCAGTTCGGTCCTGCAGTTCTTTTGTTTTTCTTCCAGCTGAAGTTCACCCTGCACATGACTACCTGTGATGACACGTGACCCCTGAGGCCTTCCCTAAGGGAAGGTACCTGGGACGTCACAGCCAGTGAGGAATTCCGGCAAAAAGAAGACAGCGGAGCTGCAGGACCGGACCGTGCTGGGAGGACACCGAAGCACCGGAGACAGGTGAGTATGTTTAATATGTTTTTTTTTGGGGGGGGGGGGGTAGGGGGGATTCACCTCCCCCCGGACTAATTATAAAAAAGAAAAAAAATTATACTGGACAACCTCTTTAAAGTGTGGCGCATTAGGGGGGCCCTGGGGGGTATATTAAAGGGGTTGTCCAGGCATAATTTGTTATGGTTTATCCTAAGGATAGGCCATAGATACCTGATCTGTAGGGGGCTGACCCCAGACTGAACAGCTGTATGGAGCCACTTCTGATGCCCGTACTGTACACAATACAGGGCCAGAAGCAGAAGGCTCTGTCCACTGTATAGGGGCTGGGCACCTTCACTGTATCTCAGCACTTATCAGTAGGAGCTGAGCTGCAGTGAAGGTGCCGGGCTGCTATACAGCGGATGGAGCTTTCTGCTTCCGGCCCTGTGTTATGTACAGAAAGGGCGCCGGAAGTGGCTCCAAACAGCTGATGGGGCCGTGTGTCAGCCCCCTACCGATCAGGTATTTATGGCCTATCCTGAGCATAGGCCATAAAAAAAGATTAACCCTGGACAACCCCTTTAATATGCCCCACACAGTTTAATGTCCCCCCACAGGATATTAGCCCCCATCATTGCTCCCACATAATATAATGACCCCATCACTGTCCCCCATACAGTATGGGGGACCTGTGAAAAGGCCACTATGTGGGGGGACCAGTTAAGTGACCATAGAAAAATTTGGCCCAGACAACCCCTTAAAAGAGGTTGTCCATAAACTGGAGCAACCACTGTGTCGGCCGCCAGGGAGGTGTAAAAATAAGAAAATTTATAAAAAAGGCACACTCACCTGTCCCCAGCACCCCGTTGTCCCCTGCCTGTGTCTGTTCGGTCTCATGGTGACCCCTCATTTCTGGAAATCCTGTACTTAATTGATCTTAGCGATCACATGAGGTGCAGGACTCCCAGCAAGGAGTCACCGGCATGAGACTGAATGGACACTAGCAGCGGACAACGGAGTGCTGGGGACAGGTGAGTATGCTTTTTAATTTACTTATTTTTTACTTTACACCTCCCGCCAGCTACATGGGTTGCTCCAATTCCTGGACAACCTCTTTAAAGGATTTATCCATCTTTCTAATATTGACAGCCTGTCCTTAGGATAGGCCATCAATATTACATCTGCGATGATACAACAGCCAGGACCTCTGCAGATCAGCTTTTCCAGGACAGTGTGGCTACAGGTAAAGGTAGCAATTCTTGGAGCCACGCTGTTCACTTGCCATACAAGGTGTAGCAGTAGGTTTAGGTAGTGCAGTGGTGCACATGGTATAATGGGTGAGCAGCATGGCTCCCGGCATGTTATTACCTTTAGCCGCCCTGTCTCGGTACCGCTGATCTGCAGGGGTCCTGATGGTGGGCCCCTAGAAACAATTCCACTGGTGGGCCCTAGACATCCCAATCCAACACTGTCTAGAGTGAAGGCCTTTAATCCTGGGACAGGGTCCTGGTTATAGTACCCACCGTCGAAAGTAAGTTTCTGGCAAAGTGGCAGGGTCCCTATGAGATTGTAGAAAAGGTGAGTGAGGTGAACTACTAGGTGCATCAACCAGACAGGAGAAAACCCTTCCAGGTTTACCACGTAAACTTGATCAAGCCATGGAAAGATCGGGAATCTTTGGTAGCCACTCAGACTGTGGTTAAAGAGGTGTTGCATCCAATTCCCCCAGTAAGAATAGGAGAGGTACTGTCAGTGCACCAGAATCAGGAGGTAAGGGAATTCCTACAGGAAAACAGACGCAAGTTTTCTGACCTACCAGGCCGTATACACCTGATAAAACACCATATTAAAACTGAGCGTAACAATAAAGTGAATCTGAAGCCGTACCAGATACCAGAAGCCCGCAGAGAGGTGGTATCCACTGAGGTCAAGCGCATGCTTGAATTAGGTGTCATTGAGGAGTCTGTCAGTGAATGGTTAAGCCCCATTGTGCTAATTCCAAAGCCCAATGGGACATGGAGGTTCTGTAATGACTTTAGAAAGTTAAACAACTTGTCAAAATTTGATACATACCCCATGACCCAAGTAGATGTACTGATTGAGAGGCTTGGGAGGGCAAGGTATATCACGAAAATTGACCTTACAAAGGATTATTGGCCGTTATCTGATGAGGCTAAAGAGAGGAGAAGAAGGCATTCTTGACTCCAGAATGCCTGTTCCAGTATGTAGTGATGCCATTCGAGTTACATGGGGCACCTAAAACAAAATAAGCAAAAAAACAGAAGAACAGATATATAAGCTCTTCAAGGATCATTAAACCAGTTAATAGAAGCAGAGATCCTCAACATACAAAAAACTAAATAAAACTTAACTTTTAATAAATATAATTAAAATGTTAATACAGGTCCTAAAAGACACAACAAGAATGATAAACAAAAAAAAGAAGACTAAAAAATGGAACAGTCTTACCAATTTCTATGGTGGGCTGATTCAGTAAACTTGTGGCCCAGACTGCCCCCATGCATCAGGGGGTCTGTATCCAACACTTGGGAGAGATGGAAGGAAATCCTATTCTCTCCCTGAAAAGACCCCAGAGTATAATAATCGTTCATTGGTGCTCCACTATGGGGCCCCATGTCACATGTTCGCCTTGGGGCCCAGCCATTCCTAGTTATGCCACTGCACGCAAGGCTTATTTATTTGGCACTGGCAGCCCAAGTCCTCACCCAGCAGTTTGGATCAGACCAAACATGGCCGAAACGAAACTGCTATTATACTCGGGTGTCTCTTCAGACCCCAGAGTATAATACGCAGAGCCCCAGGGAAGGTGATCAAACATAAAAAATAATGTTAACTCACCTTTCCTGCGCTCCGCAGTGGCTCTGTGCTCTGCAGGCGCTTCTGCCTGACGTAAGAGACCGCTGACATGACTCCTGAGACCCAATCATCTGTCGCTGACTACAGGCAGAAGCTCCAAAGAGAACAGAACCGCCGCGGAGCACAGGGAAGGTGAGTAACTTTGTTTTTTCATGTTTGTCACCTCTCTTGGCCCTCCACTTATTATACTATGGGGTCTGAAGAGACCCCACAGTATAATAATAGATTGTGAGTGGCGAAAATTGGAATATTATGAAAGTTAGAATATTATACTGTGTGCAGGGGCCACTATGGGATATAATACCGTGTGCAGGGGCTGCTATGGGACATAATACCGTGTGCAGGGGCTGCTATGGGACACAATACCATGTACAGGAGGCGCTATGGGACATAATACCATGTGCAGGGGCCGCTATGGGACATAATACCGTGTGCAGATGCCGCTATGGGATATAATACCGTGTGCAGAGGCCGCTATGGAATATAATACCGTGTGCATAGGCCGCTATAGGATATAATACTGTGTGCATAGACGGCTATGGGACATAATACCGTGTGCAGGGGCAGCTATGGGATATAATACCGTGTGCAGGGGCCACTATGGGATATAATACCGTGTGCAGAGGCCACTATGAGACATAATACTGTGTGCATAGGCCGCTATGGGATATAATACCGTGCGCATAGGCCGCTATGGGACATAATACCCTGTGCAGGGGCAGCTATGGGATATAATACCGTGTGCACAGGTCGCTATGAGACATAATACCATATGCAGGAGCCACTATGGGACATAATACCGTGTGCAGGGGCCACTATGGGACATTATTCTGTATAACAGTGTTTTTTCTGTATTAAGGATGTGTCTTGCACAGAAAACTCAGGCATGGTCCAAAATGCACCATGTGAACTTAGTTTTACATCAAAGTAAAAGTTCCAATGGTCTAAGAATATAGTTGCAACCAGATACATAGTGTGTTTCCATCATAAGGATGCTCCTGGACACATACATTTACCACTAATTGGGGGCTGCACATGTACTTTCATTGCTTCTAATCGGAAAGTACAGGTGTGTTCCAGGAAATAGCAGTAAACGTATTCGTCCTAAAGCATCTGGTGGCAGCACTTCTGTGTTATTGTTTGTGGTATATGACTTTAGTTTAGGGGTCGTCAGACTTACAATTATTGACCGGCACTCCAAGTACCTCATCTTTGATTTTTTAATTAAAATCGGCACGCCGAACAAAAAAGGTTGCCTAACCCTGGTCTAGAGGAAGCAAAAAAAACAGGTCAAGGCCTTCCTTGGCATAACTAGGTACTAGCGTCGGTTCGTGCCCAATTTTGCCTCAATTGCAACACCGTTGACAGACTTAACAAAGGGCAGTAAGTCAGTAATGGTGAAGTGGACCCCAGATGCAGAAAAGGCTTTTCAGACCCTAAAGTCTGCCCTGTGTGAACAACCAGCGCTCATGTCCCCGGATTTGAGAAAACAGTTTCAGATCCAGACGGACGCATCTGATACAGGCTTGGGAGCAGTCCTGTCACAGGTGGTAAATGGGGAAGAACACCCAATAATATACCTAAGTTGGAAACTGACACCAGCACACACACACACACACACACACACACACACACACACACACATATATATATATATATATATATATATATATGTATGTGTGTGTATAGGTAAACATGTATCTGCACATATACTGTACATATATATGTATGTGTATGGCAAGTAGCAAGACAGGGAGAGTATCGTATCAGAGGATCAGAGGATTTACTGGGTGGGGAAAGCGGAAGTGAGGAGAATGTATTGAGCGTGGATGAAAAAATGCTAGTAGGTGAAGTGGGCAGATGCTGGGAAGGGCTGTCTGGAAATGCACTGACACTCCCACAACCAGATAATGTAACCTAGGAAGTATTGCATTTGGGATGGTAAAAATGGTCCAAACACACACATAGGTACTCAGTTATGTTTTTCATTCATATTCAGTATTTTCTGCCTATATTTGTGAATTATTTTGCTGTTTAACTTATTCACATGACCGTGTCATTTTTGACGTATTTCTAATATCCATGAAAAATGGAAATAAACATCTGTTTTTTATGGTTGAGTGTCATCCATTCTGAATTTGTTTTTAATGGACTGTTTAAAAAAATGGATGAATTTCATTGGCCTTGTTTTTTTTTACCTAACCTACTGATCCATTTATAACGGACATAATTTGGACGTCAATCCATTTTGCATCCTTTAAAAACAGATCCATTGATATCTATTGGGTCCGTGTGTCCATCAAAACAGACAAAGATAGAGCATATTCATTTTTTAACAGAAAATTTTTTCTGTCCATCAAAAAAAAAAAAAAAAAAAAAAAAGAACATGTGAATACTCTAATTTAATCTCATTGTTTTAAAAATGGTCATGTGAATTAGGCCTTAGTCTTTCATTTAACTTTGTTGTTGCTAGAAACTTCATGGTTTACACTATGTTCACACTAGTGTCCTTTGTTCTGGTCCTTCAGAGGACCAGGACAATGGACAGCTGGACCACTAAAATAGTGGTTACATACTGAGCCTGACGGACTATAATTATTAGGTGTTCGTTTTTTAAACTGAAAGCGGAGAACAAAATGCGCAAGTACGAATGTAGCCTTTGTATATTTGGAAAAAATATACAATATATATACTCCCTACCAAGACTTAGCATAGTAAAAACATTAGTGGTATAATTAATAATTCTATATTTGTAACCAAGGGCCATTATTATTATACTCATACAAAATCCCTTTAATTGCTTGGTGACCACCCATTGCCTATATACTGTACATCTGGGAAGTCAGCGTTTAAGTCTGCAAGGACATATTGGTACAGTTAGGTCCATATATATTTCGACACTGACACAAATTTAGTTTTTTTTTTCCTGTTTACTGAAACATATTCAAGTTATAGTTATATAATCAAGATGGACATAAAGTCCAGACTAGGTTACAAAGTAGGACCAGTCCAAAGTATGGATAAAAAGGATCAGCGCTTACCGGCAGGATTTCAATTATCAAACTTCTTTATTGGAGTAAAACACTACGCGTATGCGTTTCGAGGTTAATACACCTCTTTGTCAAGTGTACAATAAACAGAAGGTCAGCCATCTACCAGCCCCTTCTTATTATAATGAGATGTATTGAATAAAATACGCCCTCTGGGCGTTGCCCAACAAGGGTCGGGCAATGCACAAACTAATCATAATAAAAGTATATATATGTATATAAAAACATAAACAACCTCTAAAATATAACATCTAAAATAAAAGCATTTACACAGCCAGACATTATATGAAAAATAACTGAAATAAACATAGAATACCTGTTAAAAAAAATACATTAAATCCGAATTTATACATATGTCCAACTCACTGACACTGGAAATAATCAGAGTAGACAGTTCAGGGTGGGCTAGCAATATACCGATAATGACAAAAGCCCCGGAACGCCTGCGTGGGAATATTCAAAACACAGGCATCTCAGCCAGCCAAGTAAAGATCAAAACCGGGCTCTACTGCGCCTGCGCGAGTTAAAGCCCGCACTGGCGCACTGGCCTCCGCTCAGCCGGTTACAAGATAGATCGCAATAATGAACAGAAGTTTAATCTAAATCATGAAGGTGCAGTAGCACCCGCACGAGCAGTACTGAACACTTGGCACAAATATACTAGATCTGAATAGACAGATAAACTTAAAATATACTTCAAAACAAAAATAAAAACAACAATGCCGAGCGGCACATAGCGTAATATTACTTGAAAAATAGGTTGTACATAGATTATTGTGTTGAGAACAGGAGGTAGTCAAATGATTGGAGAAACAACAAGGATCATCCACTGAAAGTATGGTAGAAAGCCACTAAGTAACACAAAAGCACTGGTCTGTAATATAGTGAGTGTTCAACTGGCTGGGTCTGATGGTAAACAGTACCCCTTCAATTGGTGATCTCACAACCAGGATAGTTAGATATTATGGATGTTTGTATAGGTGGGTTCTCACCTTTTCAAGTTGTGCTGGCCCACAACTAATACAGTGGATGGATCCAGAGTATGTTTTGATATATGTGAGCTGCGGAACCTCTAGGCGTCAGAATCTCCTGGATCCAGACGGTATACAGGTAATGGATTGGTAGGAGAATCTCCCAAAAAATGAGGTGTGGGGACCGCGCTTCTCCAAAGATGCTTTATTATACTCAAATAACACAACGCGTTTCGGGGAAATCAGATCCCCTTTATCAAGTGTACAAGAGACTAAACATAAAAACAATAAAAGAATACACATGTAAAGAGTCAGTAATTGGAATTTAGAACCAGTGAAATTAATGATACCATTCTATGGGTTAAAAGAAAAGTATTCCACCAGATAGTATTATCATGGATAGATAAATAATTAAATAAATAAATGAATAAATAGTGGTAATGAGTGTACTCAAAAAAATAAATAAATAAGTAAAGCTAAAAGGCTAATAAATGCAATATAAAATCAAAATGCACATAAGAGTAAAAACTATACATAAAAAGGTATAAACCAATGTTTTTGGTACTTACCAGCCTGAGGAGGTAGGCTGTGAGATCTGAAGTAAATGAGGAGTAAAAGTGGAGACCACTTTCAGAAAGGCTTATATAGGTATGGTGAAATGCGACCACCCCTAGGGCGAGGGGTTCAAACTTGTGGGTAAAGTTTAAATTGAGAGGAAAAAAAAAAATCACAAAAAAAAAAAATCATCAATTGGTAATGCTAAAGGTTTCATTCGCGTCCGGAGATCGCTACTGTGCATGTGTGTAGCGATCTCCCGCTCTGAGTCATATGTTTCTGTGTAGGGCGCAGGACTGATCTGAACTATGGTTGTTATGAAATATAGCACTAAAAAGAAGAAATAATGTTAATGAGTAATGAGAGGGCGGACATCATGCTCATATGACTGGGGCTAGAGAATGTATCATAATACATGAATAAATGAAAAATGAAAATGGGTAATAAACATATGATTATGGCTAAGAAATATATTTCACTATATACAAATATATACATAATAATTATATGTGATAGGCATAGAACAAAAATGATGACAATACATATGCATATGGGTTGAAACGAATGTACTGGAGGGGAGAAGATAATGCCAGCGATGTGTGCATATGCAAATATATACACACGCCTTAGAATACCTAGTCATATACAGACTCAAGTGCTTCATTAAGCCCAGCTGGTGTTAGAGAGTTAAATTTAAAAATCCAATACATTTCCTTTCTCTTGAGCTTTTCAAATCTGTTGTTGGTATGGGCAGGAATGTGGTCTATTGGTGTGATTTTGAATGCATCGAAATAAGATTTATGCGACACCAAGGCATGCTTTGATACACTGTGTTTGAGGTAGCCATTAGTTACATTAGATCTGTGCTTATTTAGCCTCTCCCTTAATGGTCTGATGGTCCTTCCTACATACTGGAGGCCACAAGGGCACTCCAGGACATAGATGACAAAGGAGGATGAACAAGTTCAGGAAATGATTGATCTGAAAAATATCGCCTGTTGAAAAGCTCGTAATGGTTTTGGCTGAATGGTTAATTGTGTGACAACATTTACATTTTTTGTGTTCGCATTTATAAACACCATTTGGTTGTGGATATGACATATTCCGGTCTACAGGTTTAGTAAGAGACCTCAGTTTGCTAGGGGCCAATAGATTTTTCAGGGTTTTTGCTCTTCTAAAAGTGATTGATGGCTTATGGGTGATATTCTTATTAAGTAGAGGATCATTCAGGAGTATCGTCCAGTGTTTGTCCAGGATCATCCTGATCCTGTTATGTGCATTACTGTAAGTGGTTATGAAATTATGTCCGAATGCTTTACTAGTATTTTTCCGAATGGGGACAAGGCATTCAGATTGAGTGAGAAACAGTGCTTTGGATTCTGCTGCTTGAATAATCCGTTTAGGATAGTTTTTTTCCTGGAACCGTTGGGTTAGAATTTTACTCTGGATTTTAAAGTCTGAGTCCTTCGTACAGTTTCGCCGGATACGTTTGAATTGCCCGAATGGTACATTATCCTTCCATTTTCTGTAATGGGAGCTACGGTAATCAAGTAGACTGTTGCAGTCTACCTTTTTGAAGAAAGTTTTTGTACTGATGCCCTCAAGGCTACCATTGAGTTCTAAATCCAGGAAATCAATTGTGTTCTTTTTAGGTTGGCCACTAAGGGTGATTCCCCAGTTGTTATTATTGAGATAGTTTGTGAACTCACAGAAGGAATGTTCCGAACCTTCCCATATGAAAAGGAGGTCGTCAATGTATCTTTTGTAGAACACAATACTAGCAGACCAAGGGTGTTTATTCTGAATGTAGGTTTCCTCAAATCGTCCCATAAAAATGTTGGCGTAGCTGGGAGCGAAACGGGTCCCCATAGCAGTACCACATTTCTGCAAATAGAGTTTTGACTCAAAGGTGAACACATTATGTTCAAGAATGAACTGAATACTATCTATGATAAAAGTTTTTTGTTCGGTTGGCATTGTGGGATCCAGAGATAATGTTCTAGATATCATGTCAAGGCCTTTAGAATGTGGTATATTACTATAGAGTGCGGACACATGTAGGGTTGCCCAAATGTAGTTAGGTTTCCATTGTATAGTTAAAAGTTCAGTAATAAGATGTGTAGAATCTTTCAAATAAGATGGAAACCTGATAACATATTTTTGTAATTGTAAATCTATATATTGGGAAAGATTTCTAGTTAGTGCTTTGACTCCAGAGATAATAGGTCTTCCAGGTGGATTCTTTACATTTTTGTGAATCTTGGGTAAATGATAAAATTGGGAGGTTGAGAAATCATTGATAAGTAGAAACCCTTTCTCCTTATCAGTCAGGACCCCGTTAGTATGGGCATTGATGATGAGTTCTCGGTATTTAATGTAGTGTGCATCGGAGGGATCACTATGCAAGATCTGATAATAATTGGGGTCTGATAAAATCTGGTGGGCTTCCTTGATGTAGTCAACTCTATCTTGTATGACTACACCTCCGCCTTTATCAGCATTTCTGATGACAATAGATTTATTTTCAATCAGAGATTTAATAGCCGATTTCTCAGATGGACGAAGATTGGATCTAGTTTTCACGTCTTGATGTTTATGTAACTTCCTGAAATCATTGGCCACTAAAGAATAAAACGTCTCAATGAAGTGGCCCTTATGTTGGACTGGGTAAAAATTAGATCTTGGTTTTAATGTAGTAGTATGGGGGGTGGGGTTTAACACTGGGGTAGTGCTGGACTCGGAGGGGGTCTCAGAATGAGTAGTGATAGATTGATTTCTGGTACTCAAGGCAAAATGGCGAGTTAATGTTAATTTCCTAATAAATGTGTGAAGATCAATGAAAAGATCAAGATCGTCTGGTTTTTGGTCAGGGCAAAAAGAAAGGCCCTTAGATAATAGACTGGTTTCATCTGTGGTTAATGAATGACTGGAAAGGTTAAAAATGTTATTGGTAAATTTTTGTTTCGTTTGGCCTCCGGACTTGGATGTGTTAGTTCTATGTTTCTTGCCTCCTCTACAACCCCTGGATCTTTTGGTACGATTTCCTGGATGGGAGAATGTTTTAATTTTCGTTTGAGACTCACTGGACTGTAATAGTCTAAAATTTTGTTGTATGTTAGGTTCTCCTTTGTATGGAACGAGTGCAGAGGTGTAAGCTTTGTGGGGAGCCCTAAAAAAGACTCGGAAGTATTAAAAAGAGAGGGTTTACTGGTATTGATGGTATCAATGGTATCAATGTTATCAGGTACTGCAAGAGCTTTCTGAATTTGTGAGGCAGATAAAGGAGTGTTGTAGATAGTGATAAGGGAGTCATCTAAAATTTCTTCTATGGATGAGTTACTGGGAGGTCGGTGGGAATTAGGTTTTGATTCAGTAAGGGATGGATCTGAGTGTACTTGATTTGTTGGGCTCTCTCCAGTCATTCATTAACCACAGATGAAACCAGTCTATTATCTAAGGGCCTTTATTTTTGCCCTGACCAAAAACCAGACGATCTTGATCTTTTCATTGATCTTCACACATTTATTAGGAAATTAACATTAACTCGCCATTTTGCCTTGAGTACCAGAAATCAATCTATCACTACTCATTCTGAGACCCCCTCCGAGTCCAGCACTACCCCAGTGTTAAACCCCACCCCCCATACTACTACATTAAAAACAAGATCTAATTTTTACCCAGTCCAACATAAGGGCCACTTCATTGAGACGTTTTATTCTTTAGTGGCCAATGATTTCAGGAAGTTACATAAACATCAAGACGTGAAAACTAGATCCAATCTTCGTCCATCTGAGAAATCGGCTATTAAATCTCTGATTGAAAATAAATCTATTGTCATCAGAAATGCTGATAAAGGCGGAGGTGTAGTCATACAAGATAGAGTTGACTACATCAAGGAAGCCCACCAGATTTTATCAGACCCCAATTATTATCAGATCTTGCATAGTGATCCCTCTGATGCACACTACATTAAATACCGAGAACTCATCATCAATGCCCATACTAACGGGGTCCTGACTGATAAGGAGAAAGGGTTTCTACTTATCAATGATTTCTCAACCTCCCAATTTTATCATTTACCCAAGATTCACAAAAATGTAAAGAATCCACCTGGAAGACCTATTATCTCTGGAGTCAAAGCACTAACTAGAAATCTTTCCCAATATATAGATTTACAATTACAAAAATATGTTATCAGGTTTCCATCTTATTTGAAAGATTCTACACATCTTATTACTGAACTTTTAACTATACAATGGAAACCTAACTACATTTGGGCAACCCTAGATGTGTCCGCACTCTATAGTAATATACCACATTCTAAAGGCCTTGACATGATATCTAGAACATTATCTCTGGATCCCACAATGCCAACCGAACAAAAAACTTTTATCATAGATAGTATTCAGTTCATTCTTGAACATAATGTGTTCACCTTTGAGTCAAAACGCTATTTGCAGAAACGTGGTACTGCTACGGGGACCCTTTTCGCTCCCAGCTACGCCAACATTTTTATGGGACGATTTGAGGAAACCTACATTCAGAATAAACACCCTTGGTCTGCTAGTATTGTGTTCTACAAAAGATACATTGACGACCTCCTTTTCATATGGGAAGGTTCGGAACATTCCTTCTGTGAGTTCACAAACTATCTCAATAATAACAACTGGGGAATCACCCTTAGTGGCCAACCTAAAAAGAACACAATTGATTTCCTGGATTTAGAACTCAATGGTAGCCTTGAGGGCATCAGTACAAAAACTTTCTTCAAAAAGGTAGACTGCAACAGTCTACTTGATTACCGTAGCTCCCATTACAGAAAATGGAAGGATAATGTACCATTCGGGCAATTCAAACGTATCCGGCGAAACTGTATGAAGGACTCAGACTTTAAAATCCAGAGTAAAATTCTAACCCAACGGTTCCAGGAAAAAAACTATCCTAAACGGATTATTCAAGCAGCAGAATCCAAAGCACAGTTTCTCACTCAATCTGAATGCCTTGTCCCCATTCGGAAAAATACTAGTAAAGCATTCGGACATAATTTCATAACCACTTACAGTAATGCACATAACAGGATCAGGATGATCCTGGACAAACACTGGACGATACTCCTGAACGATCCTCTACTTAATAAGAATATCACCCATAAGCCATCAATCACTTTTAGAAGAGCAAAAACCCTGAAAAATCTATTGGCCCCTAGCAAACTGAGGTCTCTTACTAAACCTGTAGACCGGAATATGTCATATCCACAACCAAATGGTGTTTATAAATGCGAACACAAAAAATGTAAATGTTGTCACACAATTAACCATTCAGCCAAAACCATTATGAGCTTTTCAACAGGCGATATTTTTCAGATCAATCATTTCCTGAACTGTTCATCCTCCTTTGTCATCTATGTCCTGGAGTGCCCTTGTGGCCTCCAGTATGTAGGAAGGACCATCAGACCATTAAGGGAGAGGCTAAATAAGCACAGATCTAATGTAACTAATGGCTACCTCAAACACAGTGTATCAAAGCATGCCTTGGTGTCGCATAAATCTTGTTTCGATGCATTCAAAATCACACCAATAGACCACATTCCTGCCCATACCAACAACAGATTTGAAAAGCTCAAGAGAAAGGAAATGTATTGGATTTTTAAATTTAACTCTCTAACACCAGCTGGGCTTAATGAAGCACTTGAGTCTGTATATGACTAGGTATTCTAAGGCGTGTGTATATATTTGCATATGCACACATCGCCGGCATTATCTTCTCCCCTCCAGTACATTCGTTTCAACCCATATGCATATGTATTGTCATCATTTTTGTTCTATGCCTATCACATATAATTATTATGTATATATTTGTATATAGTGAAATATATTTCTTAGCCATAATCATATGTTTATTACCCATTTTCATTTTTCATTTATTCATGTATTATGATACATTCTCTAGCCCCAGTCATATGAGCATGATGTCCGCCCTCTCATTACTCATTAACATTATTTCTTCTTTTTAGTGCTATATTTCATAACAACCATAGTTCAGATCAGTCCTGCGCCCTACACAGAAACATATGACTCAGAGCGGGAGATCGCTACACACATGCACAGTAGCGATCTCCGGACGCGAATGAAACCTTTAGCATTACCAATTGATGATTTTTTTTTTTTTTTTTTTTTTTCCTCTTCTCAGTTAAAACCTTTTTTTTTTTTTTTTTTTTTCTCAATTTAAACTTTATCTTTCAATCAAATTTTTTTTTTTTTTCCTCTCAATTTAAACTTTACCCACAAGTTTGAACCCCTCCCCCTAGGGGTGGTCGCATTTCACCATACCTATATAAGCCTTTCTGAAAGTGGTCTCCACTTTTACTTCTTATTCACTTCAGATCTCACAGCCTACCTCCTCAGGCTGGTAAGTACCAAAAACATTGGTTTATACCTTTTTATGTATAGTTTTTACTCTTATGTGCATTTTGATTTTATATTGCATTTATTAGCCTTTTAGCTTTACTTATTTATTTATTTTTTTGAGTACATTCATTACCACTATTTATTCATTTATTTATTTAATTATTTATCTATCCATGATAATACTATCTGGTGGAATACTTTTCTTTTAACCCATAGAATGGTATCATTAATTTCACTGGTTCTAAATTCCAATTACTGACTCTTTACATGTGTATTCTTTTATTGTTTTTATGTTTAGTCTCTTGTACACTTGATAAAGGGGATCTGATTTCCCCGAAACGCGTTGTGTTATTTGAGTATAATAAAGCATCTTTGGTGAAGCGCGGTCCCCACACCTCATTTTTTGGGAGATTCTCCTACCAATCCATAAACTTTAAATATAGACCACTAAAAACTCAATATAAATATATGTCCAATTAAGGATATACAGTAAATGGTATATGAGTAATGAATAAAACGCTAATATACCAAAATAGATCACATATTAAAAGACAAAAAAGATAAATAAATTATTGGTATGTAGATATATGAATATGATTCTTGGTGTATAGATGTATAACTATAGTAAGAATATACAATGAATATATAAAATAATAAATAATAAATAAATAAACAATATGGCTATAAACAATAAGTGTACTGCTATATAAGCAATGAATGCAAGTTTCCTCCATATATGAAGTGACAAGTTAATAACCGACCTCTTCAAGGGCCTCATTAAGACCGTTAGGGACTAATGTGTCAAGTTTAAAAATCCAGAACATCTCCCTTTTCTTCAGGAGATCAAATCTATTTGTAACTTCTGGTTGTATTTGGTCTATCGAGTAATGAGGAAACCTTTAAAAGAACAATTGTGCGTAGTGAGAGCATGTCTCGATACGTGGTGTTTCAAATATCCGTTACACATATTCGATCTATGTTCACCCTTTCTCTTAAGGTCATAAACGTGTGTCCCACATATTGCAGGCAGCACACGCACTCCAGCAAATAAATGACATATGAAGAAGAACAATCCAAATATCTTTTTATCAAGAAGTTCTCCCCTGTCGTGCGGCTAGTTATAGAACTTGTGCGATGGGTGATATTCAGGCAACATTTGCACTTACTATAGCCGCATTTAAAACTCCCTTTTATGTTTCTAGAAAGGAGGCGAGATGTATTCTTTATATTATCATTCTTACTTCTAAGTTTACTGGGCGCCAGTATACTTTTAAGGGTCCATGCTCTTCTAAAGGTAATACCTGGTTGTCTAGGTATATTGAGTTTAAGATACTGATCATTGAGCAATATTGGACAAAATTGCCCTAATATCTTTATGTGCTCTATTGAAAGTGGTAAGGTGATCATCCAACAGTGGTGGATGATCACAGAATAATTTCCATGGTGAAGAGAAACCCCTTCACAACAACCAACCAAGTGAGCAACACTCTCCAGGATGTAGGCGTATGAATATCCAAATCTACCATAAAGAGAAGACTGCATGAAAGTAAATACAGGGGGTTCACTGCACGGTGCAAGCCACTCATAAGTCTCAAGAATAAGAAGGCTAGATTGGACTTTGTTAAAAAACATCTAAAAAAGCCAGCACAGTTCTTGAAGAACAATGTTGGGACAGATGAAACCAAGATCAACCTCTACCAGAAGGATGGAAAGAAAAAAGTATGGCGAAGGCGTGGTACAGCTCATGATCCAAAGCATACCACATCATCTGTAAGACACGGTGGAGGCAGTGTGATGGTTTGTGCATGCATGGCTGCCAGTGGCACTGGGTCACTAGTGTTTATTGATGATGTGACACAGGACACAAGCAGCTGGATGAATTCTGAGGTATTTAGAGACATACTGTGTGCTCAAATCCAGCTAAAGTGAAAGGAGGAGTAGTGGAGAACTATACTGCAGAGCTTGTATCATCCCTGTGCACCCTCCTAGAAACAAGGCTGGGGGTTGGACACTGTAGAACTACTACCCCCATTTGGAAGCTGCCGATACCTTTTTGTTCCTGCTGCCAAATAAAGGCTGTTCTGGTTTACCTGCACCGCTCACTCCTGAGTCGTGCCTGCATCACCATCAGGGCCCTTCCGACCAACACCACACCAGCTCAGAGAGGAGAAGTCCCCTCTCCAACTGGAAGTGCCCCGGGGGAAAGAACTACTACCACCATCATCCGGTAGTGCTGCAGGACCCCCCTCAACTTTGTCCGCCCAGGAGTGGGACAGGAGAGCATCCGCCACTACTACTCCAATCCTCTGGTCTCCTCCATCTGGCTTGCGGCACATGTGATGGCTGCTTTTTAACTACCTTCACAAAGCTGTTTTAAAAACAATGAGCATGAATGAATGTATTCACACTGCTTTTTTGAGAGACAGAAAAAATGGTCAGTGAAAAAAACTGTCATGCTCTAACTTTGTCCAATTTAATGTACACATGGAATTAATAGAAATCAATTAATCAATTTTTTAACAGGTGTAAAATTCACTAATGTCTTGAAAAAAATGGTTGGGTGAAAAAAGAAAAAAACAATGTAATTCATCAGTTTTTTTTTTTTTTCAATTCAAAGTTTATTGGTTTTCAAAAAGACATAAAATACAGTGACAACAGATAGCTGCAACGGCAGCATCAACATTTTATACTGTAGATAACCGAGTAGAGGCTAAAGGACAAGAAGAGGAGGGGAAGGAGTGAAGAAAGGAGGAGGAAGGGAAGGAGCGTCGAGATAACAAAAACAAAACAACACAGAATGAAAGGGAAGAAAGAAGGTAAAAAAAATATAATAAATAAAATAAGGGTGGAGATTATACAGCAACAAATATTTTGTTGCACAACCTTTTGAGGCAATCACTGCAATCAAACGATTCCTGTAACTGTCAATGAGACTTCTGCACCTCTCATCAGGTATTTTGGCCCACTCCTCATGAGCAAATTGCTCCAGTTGTCTCGGGTTTGAAGGGTGCCTTTTCCAGACGGCATGTTTCAGCTCCTTCCAAAGATGATCAATAGGATTTAGGTCAGGGCTCATAGAAGGCCACTTCAGAATAGTCCAATGTTTTCCTCTTAGCCATTCTTGGGTGTTTTTAGCTGTGTGTTTTGGGTCATTATCCTGTTGCAAGACCCATGACCTGCAACTGAGACCAAGCCTTCTGACACTGGGCAGCACATTTCTCTCTAGAATTCCTTGATAGTCTTGAGATTTCATTTTACCCTGCACAGATTCAAGACACCCTGTGTCAGATGCAGCAAAGCAGCCCCAGAACATAACAGAGCCTCCTCCATGTTTCACAGTAGGGACATTGTTCTTTTCAAGATATGCTTCATTTTTTCGTCTGTGAACATAGAGCTGATGTGCCTTGCCAAAAATTTCATCTATCCATAGGACATTCCACCAGAAGCTTTGTGGCTTGTCATAGAATTTTTATATATTATTACTTTTGTCAGATTCAAGTTATTTCTGTTACCATTGTGGGTTTTTCTTTCATTAAACGAGCGGTACCAACAATTTTTTCCACATGTGTATGCCTTCAAATGTGAGTGTGGCCATACCCTTTCCAATATTGCACCATGGTATTTCCAATATTGCACAACGACATGATCGCCACCTAGGCCAATGTAAGAACACACAAGTGCATTAGTTATGTGGAACCAAAGGAAAAGCTGCATATTTCTTTTGTTCTACTGCCACTTAGTGGCTAAAATGTTGACCGGGGCTGCAAGTCCTCAAGTGAAAGGGAGAGTGTGCTACATAGCTCCTGCTCTAACTGGGAGATGTTAGAGCATGAATATGCTCAACACAGTAAAATGCATAAAAAAAAAAAGCAAAATACTCAACTCATCCCTTTCATCTGGCAATGTCTATGGGTCCACAGTGGTGTCTTCTCTCAATAGATTGGAGGAACAGATGTGATAACATCACGAAATCACATCTGCCTGCATCTAAGCTATCAGCATCAACCGGGGGTGAATGGTGGAGAAGTTAGCTGACAGCTCTCTGCTTCACCACTGAATTCAACTCTATCTGCATCCTGAGGGTGCTGAAAGAGTTCAAGTAAGGACATTAAGTCCCACTTACTCAATAAAGGAGGCTATGTGTACTATAGTACTCTAACATTGGTTAGCCATGGAATTCAACAATGCAGCAACAAGGTTGATTTAGGCTTACATAATCTATTCTTGCCATAATCCAAGTAAAATGCTGAAAGTACCTGGTCAACACATTGCACAACCATCTTACCTGTTTCAAGGCAAGTGAACTGCTAAAGATGGGCCGATATGAGTTTGTCCTTGTCTGCATGGAACTATTTTACTAGAGAAGACTTGAATCACATATTACAGGATTTAAGCATTGCATGGGTCTTTCACATAGCATGTTACCCCCAGAGTAGTGACGAGGTGGAAAGGCCCTTAATGGGACCTCTAAGCTGAAAATTTAGAAGGATATGGAACAGATTCATAAACCTTGGACAGAATGTTTGCTCCTGGCTCTTTATTATGTATGAACCACCCCCAACAGAAAGACCGGACTTACTCTGTATGAGATACTGTTCCATATGAGATATTCCTTCCCAGATCAACCTTGTGTCTTGCCCAGCAGGTGCAAGCATTCCATGGGTATTTAACCAGTTATGTTGGGGATTAGAGATGAGCGAATCGAAGCTGCAGAAGTGAAATTTGATCCGAATTTCAGGAAATCTTCGATTCACATGGAATCCGGATGCTTCACGGTAATGAATATTTAGTAAGGACCTTTGTGACATCAGACAGTCACAAGATATTCTCTAGTGATGTGACTGAGTAGGCGTGTCTTTGCTTGTTAGCAGATCCTTCCACATGAATAAAATTTGTCCGTGCTGGAGAGAAAGAGAAAGAGAGGGAGAGGGAGAGGGAGTGTGAGAGGGAGAGGGAGAGGGAGAGAGAGAGAAAGAGAGATGACTGCGGCATCCAAGGGCTTCCGCCATTTTGTTGCCCACCCCGGCTCTCTGCAGACAGGAAATAGCTGTTTATTCGCCGCAAAATAATTCGGATCAGAGAGAATCGTATCGGAAAATTCGGCGAAATTGCCAAATCGAATTTTTGAAAACTTCGCTCATCTCTATTGGGGATAATACTCTTAAATAAATGTTTTCTCCTATCCCTGATCCAGAATCATCAGAAGGAGCACATGCTCTGTATCCAGGAGACAGAGCACATGAGAGAGTCTGAAGCCTAGTGCAGTTTATCACATTCATGCCAGTGAAGCTGCAGGGAATACCCAGCTGGGTCCATGCTAGTAATTGTAAAAAGGTCTTGAACCCCGAAGTAGAGATGGCATTCTGTCGTCTTTTTCAG
Source organism: Leptodactylus fallax (assembly GCA_947044405.1). Classification (NCBI taxonomy): domain Eukaryota; kingdom Metazoa; phylum Chordata; class Amphibia; order Anura; family Leptodactylidae; genus Leptodactylus; species Leptodactylus fallax. The sequence continues at coordinate 3,241,048 of CAMRHE010000037.1, read as the reverse complement.
TCTTCTGAATTACCTGGCAGTGATGTTGCCCTAGTGGGGATGTTAAATGAATTTCTAAATAGTGACTGGGATAACAAGTTCATAGGACACCATGAAGAAATAATAAAATGACTTAAATACTCTTAGGTTGATTTTAGGGAATTATTGATTATGCAGTCATAGCCTCATGGCTAACAATAACAAATATCCACGGAGTGTCATTTTATAAATTCCACCTGGTTTATACATTTGGTAGATATTTGACAAATGTGTTACAATACAAGTTACCTGACAATGTGTATTTTTTTTGCAGTCACCAGGCATATAAATGGATTCCTTGGGGGTTAGAGGCACCTGCACAATGTCAAGGTTAACTTCAGTTACATTTATTGTATCTCGTGCTGTGGGTGTTATCGCCAAACATACCCTTTATCAGAGAGCTGCTGACAATCATAGCCACCTGTAGTCTTGATGGTAATTCTGTAACAGCTTACATAGATTATATTATTTTGTATTTGCTTATATTTTCTACTCAAGTTGATTATTATCTGTATACCAAGGTTTTGTAGGGCCACTGCCTTAAAGTTTGTACTGTAGGTCACCATCAACCCCTTCAGCAGTATTAAATGAGTCATCAAGGTCCCTCATTAGACAGAGATTTACATTCCTGGTTGATGACTGAAGATCTGGGCAAGTCTCCCTGTGGTTCACTAGGCTCCATAGATAGTAGCTGGCATGTCGGTAACATCTATACAAATGAACAGAAGGTATATTGTTAAGGTATGAACTTTATGTGTCCATTTTGTATTCAACAAAACAATATTTCCATATACTGTAAACTGTTTGTGTTGGAGTAGTCAAAACTTATGTATATGTATTATGCCTTTCCAGAAATTATGTGATTTCTTCTGCAGAATGTCTCCTGATTAAATAATGATACTCTTTGTGTCTGAGATTGACCATTTAGCAGCCATCTTCCCTTTTCTAACTACTCTAACTAAATGCTTAAAATAGTCTTTATTAAACAGAGAAGCACCTTGATACACAAGCTCTTAAACTTGTGTGTTACCTCATCTCTGGTATACTGTACAACTAATACCAATATGGACCTGCAGATGTACAAAGACATTGTTTTAGCCTTACTGGTGTTAGTGCAAGCCGCTCTAAGTATCACCGTATTGAAGTAGAAATTCATAAAGTTGGTGTATAAGCTATAGCATAGAGAATCACACAACACACACAGCTATTGTGTATATAGTGGGCTCTGCTTTAATGGAGGGAAAAAGGTGGTCTTAAATACAGTGTGTAGACAAAATACAGGTTGAACTAGTACAACTAGCATAACATGATTGGTGGCAAAGCTGTAAAATAGTTTTGGCAGTTGGACAACAAACAAAACAGGAGCTTCACCCCATTAAGGCATCTGGTGGGGGATGAGCTCTCTAAATAAATGTATGAATGTAAAATGGCTACAGGCATGGTCCCACATGGCCATGGAATACAAAATGGAATGGTAAATTAGAAATGAGATTATGCCCCAACATGCACCAAGAAAGCCTCCTCTAAAAGAAATAATTTCACCTGTAATGATTGTGATCTCTTTGTCCAGTGGTTATGAAAATAAATTACACAGAGATTCCTGGGGTAGGGATGCAGTACATCGATCATATTTTCCCAGAAGTAATTTTTTGAGTTAAACACTTCTATATTCAATCTTCTGCATAAAGTTCCAAAAGTTATATTGGAATTGCATCTGCTTGGGAAAATACACTCCTAGTCTTGGGACACCACCAAAAAGCACCTCATAAGGTGACAAGTGTGTTTTCCTATGTGGTGTGTACCTTACTGAGAATAGGGCCAGGGGGAGGCACTCTGTCCATGGCTTTCCTGTCTCTTCCATAGCTTTTTGGATTTTTAGTTTCAGGGTACCATTTAGCCTCTCCACTTTCCCACTACTCTGAGGATGGTATGGGGTGTGGAATGCTTGCTGTATCCCCATGGCCTCCATTATTTCTCTCATTACTTGTCCAGTGAAATGAGTTCCGTTATCACTTTCGATGGTCTCGAGGATCCCATATCTGCACACTACTTCTTTAAGTAGTTTATCTGCAGTTGCTTTTGCGGTGGCTTTCTGTACCAGAAATGCCTCAGGCCATCCTGAAAAGAGATCAACACGCAAGCACGTAGTCATACCTTCCCACCTTCGGTAACTGTATACAGTCAACCAGCAATCTCTGAAACGGGTACAAGGGCTTTGGGGTGTGTTTCTGAGGAACCTTTACTTTTTGGCCCACATTATGCCTAGCACATGTCAGGCAGGCTTGCACGTATCTGGCTGCAGTTGTGCTAAAACCTGGAGCTACCCATCGTTGCTCACCAGGTCACACATGGCTGTTTTTGAGTGGTGCACTTGAGAATGAGCTGATTGCGCCATCATTGGGAACAATGCTCTTGGTAAACATACTCTCTTACCACTGACCATCAGGCCTTGTTCATCTTCTTTTGCACCTTGCTGCTCCCAAGTCTTCTTTTCTTCTGGACCGGCTTGGTCCTGCAATGTTTTTAGAACCTGAAAAGAAAGCTGAGAAGCTTGCTCTGGTATGGTGACCACCAGTGTTGAGGCATGTTCCCTAGGCTTTTCTGCAGCTAGTTTGGTGGAAGCATCTGCCCTTGCATTACCTCTACTCTCTTTTGTATCAGCCTTGGTGGCAGCAGGCTCTCCATCAGCTTCTGAATAGCCTGGAAATCCTTTATAAGCATACCATTAGAACTAAGGTAAGCTCTTACTCTCCAGATCGGACCATAGTCTTATTCTATATCAAAGGCATAACGAGTTTACCCTCAGCTATTTTACACCATTTCAGTGAGTGCTTTCAGTTCAGCTTCTTGAGCTGAGACCTGTGGGGGTAATGGTTCTGCTTGTTTACCTCATGTTCACTGGCATATCGGGTATAGAGTTTGCCATCCTTCCCAAATCGAGAGCCATCTACAAAAGAACTCAAAATCAGAGTTAGCAATAGATGCACATTTACATGACCAAATCCTACAGTTTCTTGCTGCATCAGTTATATACAGTTCATCAGAAAATACATGTGTGTACAGGCTGTTTTACTGTTGTCCTTCCTTTCCCCCCTGAATCTATTGGTAACAGGGATTGAGGGATGGAGTGTCGTGCAGAGTGCAAGGGTGACATTAGGAGGCATAAGTAAGGCACACTGTAATCTGAGTTGTCTAGCCATTGAAATGTGCTTAGGCTGGACCTGGGACAATATGCTATATAGATCATGAGGAGTAAGTACCGAGATACTGATGCTTGTACACATCTCCTGGGAGGGGCAACATAAAAGCAGGTCATCCACATACTGAAGTAGCAACACGCCTTGCAGTATACATGGTGGGAGAATTCTGCGCCCCTTGTGGTAGCACTGTCCAGGCATATTGTTTACCCTTCAAGGTAAATGCAATGTGACCATTACTAGGGGTACTGGCAATTTCCTATATCTGTTTTTCCTTTTGCCCAGAGGTAATCAGGTATACAACCTAGATGTTCTTCTACACTAACTACCTCTGCATTGTTTTGCTTTGTTAGGAAAACCAGGGAGTGTAGAGAACATAAGGTGTCTTCTGACATTACTGGTGAGAGTGAGACCGTTCCATCTGGCTCATACACAATGTGAGCCATTAGGGCTTGTAAAACGTCTGATCCCAGCAAGTTAACTGAGACAGACTCACTGACAAGGAATCTAATGGTAATCATAAGTTATCTCATAGGGAAAAACATTGTCAGCATGCAAAACAGATTTGTTAGCTTCAGTATCCACTAAAAATTCACAAGTTCTCCCCTCAGGTAATTGTAGGGAGATCATAGGGGCTGGGATCATTGTCATGCTGCAAGACCCAGCCACGTTTCATCTTCAATGCCCTTGCTGATGGAAGGAGGTTTGCACTCAAAAACTCACGATACATGGCCTCATTCATTCTTTCATGTACACGGATCAGTCGTCCTGGTCCCTTTGCAGAGAAACAGCCCCAAAACATGATGTTGCCACCCCCATGCTTCACAGTAGGTATGGTGTTCTTTGGATGCAACTCAGCATTCACTCTCCTCCAAACATGACGAGTTGTGTTTCTACCAAACAGTTCTACTTTGGTTTCATCTGACCATATGACATTCTCCCATTCTTCTGAAACATCCAAATGCTCTCAAGCAAACTTCAGACGGGCTCGGATATGTACTGGCTTAAGCAGGGGGAAACGTCTGGCACTGCAGGATCTGAGTCCCTGGCAGCGTAGTGTGTTACTGACGGTAGCCTTTGTTACATTAGTCCCAGCTTTCTGCAGGTCATTCACTAGGTCCCCCCATGTGGCTTTGGGATTTTTGCTTACCGTTCTTGTGATCATTTTGACCCCACGGGATAAGATCTTGCGTGGAGCCCCTGATCGAGGGAGATTATCAGTGATCTTGTATGTCTTCCATTTTCTAATTATTGCTCCCACAGTTGATTTCTTCACAACAAGCTGCTTGCCTATTGCAGATTCAGTCTTCACAGCCTGGTGCAGGTCTACAATTTTGTTTCTGGTTTCTCATAGTTGAGGTCTACCTATGATGTCAATTACAGGCCTCTCTCATCTTTTTAAGTGGAAGAACTTGCACAATTGGTGGCTGACTAAATACTTTTTTTTTCCCACTGTAAATTCATATGTATTAAAAAAACAGAAAACAGATATACTAAGTACCACATATGACTGTGCTAAAATTAAATCTCACATAATAGGACTATTGGGGGGAAGACAATTGGAATCAGACACGAACTAATAAATCACAAGAGAAAATGGGTGCCAATACTAAAGAAAAAATACTTGCATCTTACCAACAGAAAGTTATAATCCCCTGACTCCTACATGAGAGGTGTCTGTTCCTGCACCTAGAGTGACCTGGTGGATAGTGGGAGAAGAGATAATGGTATGGTTTGCACATGAGCAGAGTATAAGAGGACATGTCCTAGAAGGCATGCATCTGTAAATCATGCGCACCAACATTCAGGTTGAGGAGTGTCCTCATTGCCATAAAGATGGTTGGCTAGAAGGGTGAAGTGCCAGTCTCCACTGGAAGGGGAAAAATGAGTTGGTGAACATACACAAGGTAGAGTGAGGATTTTGATGGCGCGCCAGGTGTATTTTTGATATGTTATACCAAAGAGGCTTGGGGCATGGATCTAGAGGAAATGAGAAACCTTCTCCTTCCTCTTCAAGTACTAGTATCTAAATTTCTTATGTCAGTTCCCTCAGAAAAGGTGCCTCCACATACAGGTCCATTGCGTCTCAAAATTAGATGTGCTACAGACTGAGTATTGAAAACGATTCAAAATCAGTTGGACTGTTTCTGGCAAATAAACCACTTGTAATGAGTGCAAGCACACGGGGCTAAATCTAGACTAGCAGAGATAGGAATATTGCACAAACTAGGAAAAAGGAGAGAAAAAGACACCCATCTTACTTGCATAAGTATGGGAAAAAAACACAAAAAGGGAAAGTTAGGGGACTAAAAACTTAATGGTTAAAACTGTTCGTGCCTCAAAATGTGTGCTCTTATAACAACATACAGAAAACAAGTTTTAAGAAATAGACCACATGGGATGCATTTTTGTACAGCTACTAACTGTAAGTAGGAAAATACGATGGTCTGTTTATTGTGGTTTTGGCTGCATTTTTCCACTCTATAAACCTTTCTATTATTACATGGGTTCCCTGGATTCCCAAAAATATGTGACTTTTTGAGGGTATTTTTTTAGTTTGCCTTTTCTAGTAAGATGTGACCTCTTCTGCCATGCTGGAAATAAATAAAAACTATTATACTTGTATTTGAAGTCCATTTGGTAGTATAGAAGCAGATTTTAATTTAATTGAAACTACATATCATACTTTTAATCTTTCTTATGCTAGTTGTATCTTGTCTTTAATTCTGAGTGAGGCAGAAATTAGGACAGCTGACGTCCTAATGTCTGCAACAGGTTTGGCAAGGCTGGTATCAGCAACATCAGTGCCACATGATACTTTAATACGCTCAAATTCACTTAATGTCAAAGTGATGTGACTGATGCAGAACTGAAGTGCACTTGCTGGAGTATTTCTGGCCAAATAAAGTGATCTGGTGCCAATTGTTAAATCTTTCCACAATGCTCTTTATTTACTTTACTTTTCCATCACATGGAAGCACCTACAAAGGAATGTGAGTAATATACACTGCTAAGCAGACAGTAGGTATACACAATGCATTAACGTCAGGAATAGAGGGTCAATACAATCATATATACCATATGTGCTTTGGGCTTAGGCCCCATGCTGTTTTATAGTACCAGCAAAATGAATGAGATTTGTTTAATCTTCTCTACACATTACGTAAAAAAAGCCGCAGAAAAGCTGAGTTTAAAAAAAAAACATGCTTTGCTTTTTAAATGTAGCATGGATTGCAAGAACTTTCCCTATAGATATAATAGGCAAAAAATATATACTTTATCTTCTGTGTAGCTCTATCTTCTCTGGTTATTATGAAATTTGACATTTTTTAAAATAGCTTGATCAATACAAATTATAGGGCAAAAAAAATTTAAATGAAAAGAGTTTCATATTGATGATCTATTAGACTGTTGTTACCCCTGACGATCAGCTGTTTGAAGGAGCGTGTGACAGTTGTGCAAGAGATCTTTATCGTTATACATGTGTCTGCATTCAAGTGAATCAGGCGAAGCTAAAAGAACATTCTTCACTACTGTAGTTGGTGTGCATATGGATAGACAATGTTCAATCCTGTTAGCCAAAAAGCCAATATATTTTGTTTCATTTGGCTAACAGGAGAGTGATGCTACTTTACAAAGCATATTGGGGTGGACAGTCCGCTTTAAACTTGATACTAGGGCTCAGTTTTTTCAGCAGTTGCGTGAATTTCTATTGCTATTTCTAATGTCATAAATGGGTGTTAGTACATTCTAAAGATTCTTCAACCACCATGTGATAATGGGGAAGGTGGAGGGGATTAATACAATTGATTGTATTACTGTCACTGAGGGATCCAGGTAAAAGACCAAAAGTGGGGGCACTGGTACACATTGTTAGCAATAGCATAATTAATTATGTGAAGATGGTTAGCCCCTTCCTGCTCTGCATCGTACTATTATGTCGTAATAGTATGGCTTTGTAATACCATGGGCACAGGAGCTGTGCCTGCAGCATGACCTCGGGGACTTGATTAGCAGCTTATCGGCACCCCCAGATGCAGTGATCAATAGTGATCACGGCAACTGCATGGTTCAGGAGCCAGATCACCCTCCTGCCATCCCTCAGATTCCTTGTGATGAGATTGTGGGTCCAAGGGGTTGCCATGGTTGCCTATCCCTATTGCACATGAGGATGTGGGATGTACAGTGTATTGCAGTACATTGTACTGGGGATTAGCAGATCCCAGGTTCAAGGAAAAATGTAAACAAGAAAAACAGTAAAAAAAAAAAAAAAAAGTTTAAAAACTAAAAATAAAATAAAAAAATAATAAAAAGTTTAAAACCACTTTTTAATTTAACCCCTTGCCGACATCCATCGTAATAGTACGGCGGATGTTGGCTGTTTAAATATGGCGGCCAGTCTGGAGTTGAGTGGCAACCATATCCGCTGGGTCTCTGCATACATACATACATACAGCAGAGACCTGGAGCTAATGGCCGCGAATAGTGAACACACTGATCGCGGTCATTAAGACCCTTGACGACTCGGTCAGTCCCGCCGCCATATTGGGGAGGATCACCGGTGCCTGGAACGAGATCCAAGGCTGGTGATCCATTGCCATGACAGGTGGGAGTCTATTGAAGGCTCTCAGACAGTCAATGATTTATGTGACAGGCTGCTCTATGTAGCCTGTCATACAAATGCCGATATTTTGCAATGCATTTCAATGCATTAGCATTGTAATGCATTGCATTAGTGATCAGACCCCCTGGTGGTCTAGGGGATCTAATAAACACAATATAAAAAAAGTAAAAAAAAAAAATATAAAAAAAATAAAAAGAATTAAACATTTGAATCACCCCCTTTCCCTAGAGTGCATATAAAAGTTAAAAAATACTGTGAAACACATACACTGTGACATCTCTGTGTCTGAAAATGCCCGGTCTACAAGCTTTCCTGTATAGTGAACGCCATGGTGGGAAAAAAAAAATCAAAAGTGCCAAGCCCCAGTTTTTTCGCTATTTTGCCTCTGATAAAAATTTGAATAAAAAGTGATCAAAGCAATAGACATTTCCCAAAATGGTATAACTAAAAAGTACACCTGGCCCTGCAAAAAAGTTGCCCTATGCACCCAGGTTACGGGTGTCAGAATATGGTGATTTTAAGAAAAAATGTTTTTGTAAAGTTTTGGATTTTTGTTAAGGGGTTAAAATGTAAATAAAACTATATAAATTTGGTATCCTCAGAATTGTACAAAAACATAGAACACAGCTGATGTCATTTTGGCTGCACAGTGAACGCTGTAAAAACGAAGCCGTAAGAAAGTCACACATATGCACTTTTTCTCCAATTCCACCCCATTCTGAATTTTTTTTTTGCAGCTTTCCAGTACATTGTACAGAATAATAAATGGTACCATTAATAAGAACAATTTGTGCCACAAAAATTAAGCCCTCATATGGCTCTGTGAACAGAAAAATAAAAAATGTATGGCCTTTGTAAAGTGGGGAGTCAAAAACGAAAATTGAAAATTGGAAAATGTCACTCACATCGGAAAGGGGTTAAAAAACACATAATGTAAAAAAAATAAAATAAACAAACATGTCAGATATCCCCATGTGCGTATAAGTCTGCACTAAAAAATAGCGTTATTTATCCTGTATGGTGAATGCTATAAAAAAATATATATACAGCAATGTGCAAATTAATGTACTTTGGTCACCTTGCTTCCCGCAAAAAATAGCAATAAAAAGTGACCAAAAAGTCATACATATCAAAAATTGGTACCAAACAATAATACAAAAATTATGTTTTATTAGTAAAAGCAGTAAAACATAACAATACCAATACAAATATGGTATTGCCGTAATCGTAATGACCCACCATGTTATTTTTAATACACACCAAACAAAACCACAAATGGAGTTATTACTTCATATAAAAATGCTAAATTATATTTTAAAGATCTCTTAAAATAGTTTCACATATAACAGTACATCTCAGTTAGTAATAAAAATGCCTTAAAAAATTCTCTCTCTCTCATTATTCTGGCATTTGGCAAATATAAATAATTTTGGTAATTCTAATTGACCTAAAACGGGAAAGGTTTATTCTGATTTCATGTCAGAAAGTGAGAAAAACATGCATATGTGTCTTTTTATATAGTGTATGTAAACTTCTGGTTTCAACTGTATATATATAAATATCTCTTATCTCTTATATATATATAAAAATGAGTTTCTGTCTGTCTGTCTGTCTGTTCTTTATGCGTGACCAAATGACTGGACCGATCCTCACCAAATTTGGCACACATGTACATCAGGTGTCCGGGAATATTTTAGACTGGGTCTCAGCTCTCTTGGACGTACCGTTCCTGAGATACAGTATTCCCAAAAAATGACCAACATTAGCTAATACAAGCCTGCAAGTCTTTCACTCATATTCCAACTGCCATACTCACGGTCACATGTCCCTTATCAGCCATTAGAAGCTTGCAGGCACTTAGTCTCCTCAGGCACACAGGTTTCCATAGCCTATAACCATATAACCATATGACCTGTATTAGTCAATAGCAGTTCGCAGGTCCTTAAATATTCAGTCATATCACGTGTATCAGCCAATATAAGTTCACATTTAATTTACCAGGTTTCCATAGCAACACAGCCATAAATAGACTGTACCTATACTGGACTCAGTGGCGTAACTAGCAATGGCTGGGCCCCAAGGCGACCATTTAACATGGGACCCCCCTGGCAACCGCTCCCCCCCGCACAAACTGCATTCCTGTGTGGTAACCAGGGGTAACCGGGCTAGCTGGAACGGTGTCACATGGCAGAGGGGAAGCAGCCCTAGTATTCCTAGTACCTCACATATCTTAATTCTTCTGGAGTACTCTTGGGCAGTGTGCAGGCTAATGACTTCTGACACAAAGTTGAGGTGAAACCAGGAAATAAATCTTTACTGAAACAGTAGTGCAAATAAACAGTTCTCCAGACTTTCAAGTAAAGGCACATGCAGTATGTCACTTTGGTGATGCAGTCAAAATCAAAGCACAGCAAGAGATAGTCACAAGCTTGGTCTAGCCACACTGTCTTAGATGTCTTCTGCAAATAGAAGATCTTGGGGGTTGGTTGCTACGGGCAACAGCAATGTAAGCAATATACAGTCCAAGGTGGGTTACTACGGATAAGAAGTCTTCACGGCTTGGCTCACCGTGGAAAAAGAAGGTTCTACTCAATCTTGATGGTTGTAGTCCTTTTGAGGTGCCCAGGCTGGCAGAACCATTAAAGGCCTGGAGCTGGCAATGGGGCCTAATGACAATGTTCTCCCCACTGGCTATTGCAACATTTATCAGAACAAGGGTACTTCCTCCGCATGGACTGGGGGATAGAGAAAGATGGCGTGAACAAGTCCCTTTTAAGGTAGCGCTCCAGCAATGCCGCCCGCAGGATCAGAGGTTAGCTCTTTGGCCAGGCTTGACCTTTGGATGCGACAATCTCAAATCCCTCAGCCGGTGCTACTAGGGATCTTGTCAGCTTGTGAAGAAATGCAGTTTTGCAGATGTATGTAGTCTGGAATGAAGATTAGGAGTAGTAGTAGCTTGGAGCTCAATCCCAGAGGGGGAGAGCTTTATAGGGTAGATGTTATCCTGTCCGAGGACAGCTCTAGACTCCCCAGAGGGAAGATCCAGCCCCTCCCTCTAGAGGGAGGAGTGGAAACCCAGCAAGTCTCATGGAACTTTCTGGAGGCATCACTGAGATGCAGTGGGCTGGGCTTACCTGGGCAGCCTCATGTGACCAGACCTAGGCTTGTGACATTACAGTTAGAGAAATAGCACACAGGAATATGCATAGAAAGACAGTATTAATAAATGAGAGTGGATCAGGAACCAGGTGTAAACATGGATATGCATTTTCACAAAGAGATTATGAGGACTTTGCACAATGTTATGGAGGGGTGAACACTACATAATGTCCTAATGCATCGCATTGGCTCAGGGCACACGAGGGCCCAAAAATCAGACAATTAATGGCCGTACTGGGACATTACACCTGCACACACTATTATGCCCCATAGTGGCCCCTGCACACACTATTAGGCCCCATAGTGGCCCTTGCACATACTATTAGGCCCCATAGTGGCCCTTGCACACAGTATTCTGCCCCATAGTGGCCCCTGCAAACAGTATCATAGTGGCTCCTTCATATAGTATTATGCGCACTTCCCACTACCTCTTCAATGTTGGACCAGATGTCACATGAGCCAGGCATGCATCTCGACTCATAATGACGTTGGATTGGCCCACCGACGTCTAGGACGTCACCAAGGAGGCCCGAAGCCTGCTGAAAAGACCCCAGAGTATAATGATAGCAGTGTTTGTGGGGTTCACAGCCCACAGGCCTTACTTACCGATCAACGCTCCTGCTCACAGCCGCCTCTGCAGAAGGTGAAGCGCAGGTGTCCGTGAGCAGGAGCAGGGATAGGTAAGTAAATAGGGCCTGTTACCTGCTGGTGTTATACCAGCAGGTAATGGCCTATTAAAAAAAAAAACATCAGGGGCCCGCCGGGACCCCTAATGTCCTGGGCCCTGTGGCAGCCGCTACCACTGCTACCCCGGTATTTACACCACTGAGTCAATAGCAGTTCACAGGTCCTTAAATATTCAGTCATATCACGTGTATCAGCCAATATAAGTTCACATTTCATTTACCAGGTTTCCATAACAACACAGTCATAAATAGAGTGTACCTATACTAGACTGCCATACTGGATGTCAAGTACAAAACTGGCCAATTCTTATGGGGCCACTACACAAACAAAAAATGAAATATACCCGTGCGAAGCCGGGTCCTTCTGCTAGTATACTGTATATACAGTAATACCTCGTACATTCGCGAGGTTAGGGTCCAGAACCGGTCGCGGATCGCGAGGAATCGCGAATGTTTGGTACAAGCAATTAGAAGTGCTTACAATGCTGATTTCTAATGTTTAACCCCTAAATATCAATAAACTTTACCCTATACTAAAGTATACTGTACAGTACTGTATATTAATACATTCATTCATTTTTCTTATACACTCACAGTAAAATGAAACTAATTACCGGGTGCGTAACGAACAGGACGCTACTACCCAATAGCGAAGGTGTTTTTTTTTTTTTTAATTTCACAGATCTGAGAAAAAAAGAGCAAAATCTATATATGTTAGTTGCCAAAAAAATATCGCGAATCTGTGAATTCGCAAATTCGGAAACGCAAGTGTACGAGGTATTACTGCATACTGTATACATTGTGAGAAGATGACAGGCACTGTGTATGAGGGGTGATATACAGTCATATGAAAAAGTTTGGGCACCCCTATTAATCTTAATCATTTTTAGTTCTAAATATTTGGGTGTTTGCAACAGCCATTTCAATTTGATATATCTAATAACTGATGGACACAGTAATATTTCAGGATTGAAATGAGGTTTATTGTACTAACAGAAAATGTGCAATATGCATTAAACCAAAATTTGACCGCTGCAAAAGTATGGGCACCTCAACAGAAAAGTGACATTAATATTTAGTAGATCCTCCTTTTGCAAAAATAACAGCCTCTAGTCGCTTCCTGTAGCTTTTAATCAGTTCCTGGATCCTGGATGAAGGTATTTTTGACCATTCCTCTTTACAAAACAATTCCAGTTCAGTTAAGTTTGATGGTCGCCGAGCATGGACAGCCCGCTTCAAATTATCCCACAGATGTTCAATGATATTCAGGTCTGGGGACTGGGATGGCCATTCCAGAACATTGTAATTGTTCCTCTGCATGAATGCCTGAGTAGATTTGGAGCTGTGTTTTGGATCATTGTCTTGCTGAAATATCCATCCCCGGCGTAACTTCAAATTCGTCACTGATTCTTGTACATTATTCTCAAGAATCTGCTGATACTGAGTTGAATCCATGCGACCCTCAACTTTAACAAGATTCCCGGTGCCGGCATTGGCCACACAGCCCCAAAGCATGATGGAACCTCCACCAAATTTTACAGTGGGTAGCAAGTGTTTTTCTTGGAATGCTGTGTTTTTTTGACGCCATGCACAACGCCTTTTTGTATGACCAAACAACTCAATCTTTGTTTCATCAGTCCACAGGACCTTCTTCCAAAATGAAGCTGGCTTGTCCAAATGTGCTTTTGCATACCTCAGGCGATTCTGTTTGTGGCGTGCTTTCAGAAACGGCTTCTTTCGCATCACTCTCCCATACAGCTTCTCCTTGTGCAAAGTGTGCTGTATTGTTGACCGATGCACAGTGACACCATCTGCAGCAAGATGATGCTGCAGGTCTTTGGAGGTGGTCTGTGGATTGTCCTTGACTGTTCTCACCATTCTTCTTCTCTGCCTTTCTGATATTTTTCTTGGCCTGCCACTTCTGGGCTTAACAAGAACTGTCCCTGTGGTCCTCCATTTCCTTACTATGTTCCTCACAGTGGAAACTGACAGGTTAAATCTCTGAGACAACTTTTTGTATCCTTCCCCTGAACAACTATGTTGAACAATCTTTGTTTTCAGATCATTTGAGAGTTGTTTTGAGGAGCCCATGATGCCACTCTTCAGAGGAGATTCAAATAGGAGAACAACTTGCAATTGGCCACCTTAAATACCTTTTCTCATGATTGGATACACCTGGCTATGAAGTTCAAAGCTCAGTGAGGTTACAAAACCAATTTTGTGCTTCAGTAAGTCAGTAAAAAGTAGTTAGGAGTATTCAAATCAATAAAATGATAAGGGTACCCAAATTTTTGCACCGGTCAAATTTTGGTTTAATGCATATTGCACATTTTCTGTTAGTACAATAAACCTCATTTCAATCCTGAAATATTACTGTGTCCATCAGTTATTAGATATATCAAATTGAAATGGCTGTTGCAAACATCCAAATATTTAGAACTAAAAATTATTAAGATTAATAGGGGTGCCCAAACTTTTTCATATGACTGTATCTCCTCCAGTATACATATGTGTGATCCAGTCCTGTTATTGAGTAGGCCTCAGCCCAGGTGTGAGACCTGGGCTTGTTACTGGCCCATAAGAGGCCGCAGTGCAGGCACTTCAGGGCAGTCCCTGGGAGAGACAGGACGTCTTTGGGTCTGTCGGAAGTGCTTAAGCCTGGTGAGGTCTTGTTGCAGTTTGTGTCACTGTTTATTTTTTGGGTCATGTGGCTGGAAGTAAGCCACACGTATAGACAGAACCTGTTTAGTTAGAGCTCGGACGAGCAGGATTTTGTTTTCCTTTTTGCCTGAAGTTAAGGCAGTATTTTATTTAGCTCATTTTTCTCAATAACAAATCCACATGGGCAAAACCCTGTTTTCCCTCGAAATTGCATCCCTGTCTCTGACTGTTTGGGTCCGCACTGCTGCTGCTACCGAACTATTCTTCCACAAGATATACGAATATATATATATATGTGTATAGAGCATTATTTGTAACCCATAATTTCATATTTTCATAATTTCATAATTTCAAATCTTAAATTGCTGCTCATGCCTATCACAAATAATAATACTGCCTAAATATGATGCCATATAACATCAACTATCCACAGTGTACTTACTGAAAGTTTACAAGTAGCTGAAGGGACTGGATATTGCTGCCGCCTCCACATACATTTCACATGGGCTTCCTTAGGAGGCGGGCACTATGGGGAATCTAAGTGGAATGCTCCAATGAGCTATTGCACACCAAAAAATGGTCCTTTATGGGAGCAGATGCAGCACCAGTGAGTGACAATTCCAAGATTTGAAGAAAAAATTATGACATACTGTTAGCATACCTGGCCTGTCAGTTGAAAAAGCAAAAATATACTTGTAAGGCAGAAAAGAACATGGCTTACCCTGCCATTTATCCATATATGGAAGCACAGGCCAATCAGCATGCTTGGCCTGTCAGCTGAAAAAGCTAGAATATCTTCTGAAATGGAAAGGATTCTATGACCCTGAGAACAGCACTTAGGAGGCAGAAAAGAACATGGATTATCCTGCCGGTTATCCCTGAAAAGGACCAAATGCCATATCAACATTGTGTTGGCAGAGTGGCAGTTTACAGAATTTCAAGGAAAATTTGTGGCACATGATCAGTGTTCCGGCCATTTTAAAAAGTAATAAAGAATTGAGTGTAGAAAAAAGTCACCAGAAATACCCCCTTTATGGGTGGACATGCGGCAACTAGTAGTGACAATTTACAGAATTTGAAGAAAAATTTGAGGCTCACCATCAGTGTGTTTAGCTTGCCAGATGACAAAAGCTGGACTATCTTCCAAAAGTGATCATGAGGTAGAAGTTGTTGTTGTTGTTGATCCTCTCAAAGTTATCTACTCCATGGTCTATATGGTTTGCTGCATGCAGTAACCATTCACCTTATACTGCTGCTCAAACTGACGCTGCAGCATGTGCAACAATGGCACCCAATGCGCGCTTAACCTTACAACCATGAAATGAAGGCGGGGGAGTGTAATCAATGGTTTGGCCTGGTGAAATTGAAGGCGGGAAATGGGCCAATGTGGAGGAACAGGACGGTCAGTAAAAACTATGTTTCAACAATATGTAGAAAGATTAAACTGCTCTACTGCACACCAGACAAAATTAGATTATTGGCAATTAAAAGATTCACTGTCCTTTGTCTGTATTACTGTAGGCTGTAGCAGGCAGGCTCACAACAGCACAGAAATTCTTCCTCACTCCTATCTATGATTTCTATCACTAATCTGACTTTAATGAATTAATGAATTAAATCTGACTAAACTCTCCGATTACTAACGTTCTTTAGTTCTATTGCAATTTCCTGCACTCAGTGCTCTCTTTATAATGCAGCGATATGAATAACAAATCCATCCCTACATCCACCATCACTGCAATGCCTCGTGTTCAAGCCCACAGCACCTTATACATATAGTGTATATTAAACCCGCACTGTAAGGTGTCCACTTACCACTCACTATTGGTTGAGAGGCTGTCAGCTGATGTCAGGTGGCACCAGAACGTCACAGAGACACATGTCTCTCCTGTATTTTTCCTCAGCAATACATGTGGTGGCAGCCATTTTAGTTTGTCTGAGACAAATCACCATTTATTTGATTTTGGAAATATTTGGTTTAACAATTTGGAATATTCGGGTAGAACTCTGCTAGTAACTAATCGGTTCACACATGTCTAGTCTGAAGTCCTAGATCCATGGTGGTGAACCTATGGCACACATGCCAGAGTGGGCACTCAGGGCCCTCTCTGTTGGCATACGCGCCGTTGCCCTATCCAGGCTCCCCGATCGCTCACTAATGGGGAATCTGAGACAGGATTGCCCGTTAGTGAGCGATTGCTTCTTTCAGTTGTATGTGTAAATGCACATACAGCTGAAAACTGTCAGTGTAGGTCGCGGGACTGCGGCTTACACTGACAGAAGAGTGTGACCTCTGCCCCGACACAGGTGTGAGGACATCATTCATCAGCACCTGCACTGTGGTGGAAAAAGGAGGTTGCCCGGCTACTTTTCATGGGAGTGCAGGTAAGTAGTGTATTATACTGTGTGTTGGTCCACTGTGGAGGATATAATACTGTGTCGGGGCCTACTGTGGAGCATATAATACTGTGTGGGGCACACTGTGGAGCATATAATACTGTGTGGGGGCCCACTGTGGAGCATATAATACTGTGTGGGGGCCCACTGTAAAGCATATAATACTGTGTGGGGGCCCACTGTGGAGCATATAATACTGTATGGGGGCCCACTGTGGAGCATATAATACTGTGTGGGGACCCACTGTAAAGCATATAATACTGTGTGGGTGCCCACTGTGGAGCATATAATACTGTGTGGGGGCCCACTGTGGAGCATATAATACTGTGTGGGGGCCCACTGTGGAGCATATAATACTGTATGGGAGACCACTGTGGAACATATAATACTGTGTGGGGGCCCACTGTGGAGCATATAATACTGTGTGGGGGCCCACTGTGGAACATATTATACTGTGTTGGAGACCACTGTGGAACATATTATACTGTGTTGGAGACCACTGTGGAGTATATTATACTGTGTGGGGGCCCACTGTGGAGCATATAATACTGTATGGGGGCCCACTGTGGAGCATAAAATACTGTGTGAGGGCCCACTGTGGAGCATATAATACTGCGTGGGGGCCCACTGTGGAGCATATAATACTGTGTGAGGCCCACTGTGGAGCATATAATTCTGTGTGGGGGCCCACTGTGGAGCATATAATGCTGTGTGGGGCCCACTGTGGAGCATATAATACTGTGTGGGGGCCCATTGTGGAGCATATAATACTGTATAGGGGCCACTGTTGAGCATACAATACTGTGTTGGGGCCCACTGTGGAGCATACAATACTGTGTGGGGCCCCCTGTGGAGCATATAATACTGTGTGGGGGCCACTGTGGAGCATATTATACTTTGTTGGGTACCACTGTGGAGCATATTATACTATGTGGGGGTCCACTGTGGAGCATATAATACTGTGTGGGGGCCCACTGTGTGTTTTTCTTTTAAGACAAAAGATGTTAATGTATAAATTGTTTTTTCCAAAATAAAACCAGAGTATGAAGGTTAAATTGGCACTTTTTCAATAAATTAGTGGGTTTTGGGTTGCAGTTTGGGCACTCTGTCTCCTAAAGGTTCGCCATCACTGTCCTAGATAGAGAAGAGCATGGTTCACAGGATGGGAGCACTAAATGTTAGGTTGGGAAGGTATGAGGAGATCCAGGAGATGGCCAAATCTGTGAAAATAAAGAGAGGTTGTTAGAGAGTTAGAGCATGAGTTTTGTAAAAATATACACAACTCTTGTGCATTTATTGATTGATGGAGTTTGTTGTTTTTGAATAAAATATCTGATATAACTTTGCAATTTATAAGAAATACCTAGTGTATAAGAAATACCTAGGTGTTAAATGTAAATAAATACTAAAGATAATAGAACAGACTGAGTCATATTTATTAGCTCAGTATAAGATTCCAGAGAATAGAATTTAGATTGATGAGATTAGGTTAGAACAGTTCAGGGGTGGATCATCTGGCAATCTAGACTGTTTTCTGCTGTTAAGAGTGATTGAACTCTTATAATTCCAGACCACATGGGTCATGCTCTTTAACTATATTAATTTAATGACAATTGCATGTCATATAATTACATATCAATTATATGCCACTATCCACTATATTGTACATACAAAGTTTATGTAGTAAAATAGTAGTAGCAGTAGTATAGTAATCTACAACAAAGACCATTAAAAATACTTCCACAGGTGTAAATCTATCTTTTCAAAATGTTTCTTAAAAGCATAGTGATTGTTCTAGCAATCTGAGTTAAATTCTCATGGTACATACAGTAGAAAGGTAAACTAGTCAGCAGTTCTAGTTTATTACATCCTATTAAAAAGGACCTTCTACCAACTCCGCCAATTCTAGTTCTTAGCATCTGTTAATTCTCCACTGATTTCAGCGCAGTTGGAATTTTCTCTCAAGCCTCCACCATTCCCAAGCAACAAGCACAGTTAGTTTTGGTGTTTGAAGTGCTATTTAAGCTATGTAATGTCAGAAGGGTAGTGTTAGGCAGGGGGTGTGATTCAGAGCTTAAACCAGAGGCAGCCAGTGTCAGAGCTCAGAATCACACAACTCCTGACAGTACAGAGCTTCAAAAACATGTGAGGTACCAAAACTAGATTTTGGAGATGTTGTTCATGTACAACTGTAAAGACACCACTGATAACACTACTTATAATCACTTATGACTAAAGTATACAGAGTATGATTCATAATACAGTAATACCTCGTACATTCGCGAGGTTAGGGTCCAGAGCGGGTCGCGGATCGCGAGGAATCGCGAATGTTTGGCACAAGCGCTTAGAAGCGCTTACAATGCCGGTTTCTAATGTTTAACCCCTAAATATCAATAAACTTTACCCTACAGTACTGTACAGTATACTAAAGTATACTAAAGTATACTGTACAGTACTGTATATTAATACATTCATTCATTTTTCTTATACACTCACAGTAAAATGAAACTAATTACTGGGTACGTAACGAACAGGATGCTACTTCCCAATAGCGAAGGTGTTTTTTTTTAATTAAATTTCACAGATCTGAAAAAAAAGAGCAAAATCTATATATTTTAGTTGCCAAAAAAATATCGCGAATCTGTGAATTCGCAAATTCGGAAACGCGAGTCTGCGAGGTATTACTGTATACTGTAAACTCTTTCCTGCATACCAGACCTACTGTACTAACAGTACTACAACTACCTTGCGTGATTGCAAATGGAAAAAAATTCTGTGTCAGTAATCATTTTTCCATATTATGAGCATCCTACATGAGTGAAATACCTGTACAAAGGTGGTGCCACACTGGGTACCTGCTGCCTTCCAACCTTGTCCTAGGTTTTAACCTGATCAAGGATAACATCTATATAGTGTCATGACAATCTCTGCAGCACAACAGAATATATTGTCTTCATATAAACAGACAAGAAATTACCGACCTTTGTCCAAAAGAAATTCATACATTGAAATTTGGTTTGGTATTATTTACTTTTTAGTGTTTGCAAGATGTAGATTGTCAAACACACATGCATCGAAGTTATATATTAGGGGCCTTTACATCACATTTTGTACTATTTATGATAATTCAAACAAATGCAAAAGAATGGGCAACCGTTTACACAAAAAAATTAACCCACTTTTGTTTTCTCTCAGATACATCAAACCATAATGACAACAACACGCCCCACTCAGGAAGGAACACCAAATACTGCAGGGAAGCCCAGGTGAGGTGAGGGAAGGTGAGTAAGACCGGGGTCCCACATGGTATAAACCTGAAGACCTTAATTGGTCCGCTGGTTCCATGAACTTGGGCTGGGAGGAAGGAGTTGGAGTTAACATTAGCAACCGTTAACTGCATTGAAAATTTCCTGGTGTGAGTCCTGGCATCAGATCAGGGAACAAGCAGGCCAATTATTTGTTAAAGAGGCTGTTTAATAGGTAGTAGGTCTGCTTGTTCTGTGACCTGATGTCAGCGCTAGAATAAGGACATTCTCAGTGCAGTTAACACATACTGTGCCAGGGAAAGCTTGTGTGTCACCTTTGGCACGCGTGCATGGAGTTGCCAATTCTAGCTCTAGGGTATGAAGAGACACCTGAGTATAATAATGATTTGTGGGTGGTGAACCCCAAAATTATGGATTCAACCATACCCAAAGTTTTTAGAAAATTCATAGTCTATGAACATTCTACCATAGTATCGTTTTCAGCCATTCTATAGAATTCTATAGAATTTATGATATTTTAAACTTTGACTTGGCCACTTCAACATACAAAATTAAACCTACTCAACCACCTTTGGACAGTGAATTTGGCATTTGTTTTGCTGGAAAACCATGACCGTGTCACTGCGGATGTTGGCTTTTCTTTTTACCCGTACTTACCAATGCTGCGACCTCACCTTCCTCCCCCTAGTCCCCACCTTACTATCTAAGAATAAAGACAAACACAATTGAGGTTGGATTAATTGGCCACAGCAGCCATTTTATTACAAACGATACAAAAATATATCTATATAAAAATCGTATTTATCCAAAACCCACCTAAATGAATAACCTTAATATAACCCCCTATGTATAATAAATACATACATAACACCTTATATAACAAAATAACAACAGTTAACAAATAACAAATTAACCCCCACTTTCCAGAAATAAACATGTATATATATATATTTCCTGAGGGGGGAGGTCCTTGGAGCTACATAGATCTGGCCGCCAAACTGTCCATCACACCAAGTTACCCCCAGCCACAAACCACAGGCTCAGGGGCACCATAAACACCGATGGCAGTCTCAACACATATACCAAACCACTCCCCGAGACACCACCCAGCAGGAGACCAAAAGCGGCCAGACCAACCCAAAACCATAGTTAATTGTAGGGGAAACTCACCACCATGTTTCCCCACCCCCGAATTTCCACCAACTCCAAGGACCCCCCACCCGCCAACTGCTGCGACAAAATAACTAAACCTGACCCAATGCCTAACTGAAATCCAACAAATAGGGCGGGCGGGCGGGTCAATGGCTCCTTCCCAGCGGTAAGTGACCGCGGGAGGCCGAGCCGCTAATTTATATCCCCCACCCCCCGTAGTTACTCCTGCCATAGCTGCTAACCCTCCCCCTAGTAACAGTAGGCCTCATCTCCAAGCCCTGTCATGCGGCCTCCGCTCAGCTCCGCCAAGCTCCGGCCTTCCTATTTCACGAGTTTCAGTTATTAAACAAATATGATTATAAAAATATAATTATTTCCATATAGCATTTGTCATCATTGGTGAAATGATTCATTCTGCATTCTGTTTGTAAGTTGTTCTCTTGCTCCAGCGTTGTGTCCTCTTCTCTGATAGTGGAGTTATATATCCCAAAACTTTACAGATCAGCTAGTAATCTTTCCCAATCTAGCTTCTGATCTGAACATTTGTATTTAAGTAAATATATGTGTGTTTGTATAAATAAAAATTTGTGGCCATGATTTCATAACAGTGATCAGAATTCACTAGCCAAATCAATTTACATGCTGATGTTAATGTACTGACAAAGAATCAGCGAATCAGGAAAGGTGATTTACTTCTCTAATGAAAACCTTTTTTTTTTTTTTTTTTATTGTTTCTATATTTAACAAATTATTTGAAACTATTTCAAGTCCCATCTAGTTCTACATAATAAAACTTTATTCCAAAACTAGACAGAGCATGTATACCCGTCCTTAAATAATGCTAGGGAGGAATAAGAAACCTTTGTAAACAGAGTGCAGACTCTATTTTAGATATAGCATGATGTCATTGTCTAGTGCTTAAAGGCACAAAAGGGCTGCCCAGATTTACAGAGAAAAGAAATAAGCCTCAGGCTACAGATATTGTAGCCATAAAGTGTAACTAAAGGAGTCAAACGATTCATGGAAGAATAATTTATACTTAAAGGCATTTAATGTGCTATCATTGATAGCAGAATATCGATTTCAATAACTAGCAAGTTGTTATTAACCTCTTAATGACGCAGCTTATTTTGGCCTTCAGAATGAGGCATACTTCTGAGAGCTATAACTTTTTTATTTTTCTATTGACGTACTCATATAATGGCTTGATATTGCCGAGACAAGTTGTATTTTTAACCCTTATAAAGCGGTGAACCTGGTGACAATGCCTGCAATCATTGCCCGCCATGATCATAGGCATTAACCTCCCCATCACCTCAATCAAAGCTGACTGAGACGCAATTTTCCAATGGATCATTAATAATACAGCCGGGATCCTATTGAAGGCTTCCAGGCTTGTCTCCTATTCACTTCTATTACAGGCAGCTCTATGCAGCTTATAATAGAAGATCTGTCATTTTGCATTGTAATGCATTGCATTAGTGATCAGACCGCTGGGGGGTTTAAAAATGACAGTATAAAGAAAAAAATCAACTAAACATTCAAATCACCCCCCTCCCCTTTACTTAGAACACATATAAAAGTACTACGAAACACATACACATTAGGTATCCCTGTGTCCAAAAATGCCCAGTCTCCAAAGTTATAAAAAAAAAATTTCACATACGATGAACGCTGTAGTGGAGAAAAAAAAATCAAGAGAGCTAATTCTTTTGTTGCTGTTTCACCTCCCTTCAAAACTTGGACAAAAAGTGATCAAAGCAATAGACATTCACCAAATTGGTAATAAATAAAAAATTACATCTGGCCCAGCAAAATAAGATGTCTTATGCATCCTAATACACAGAAATATAAAAAAGTTACGGGTGTCAGTATATGGCAATGCCAAGAAATTTGTCTTGTAAAGTTTTGGATTTTTTAAAAAACACAGTTTTTCTCCAAATCCACCATATTCTCCACATCATACGAAATATTAAATGGTACCACTATGAATGCATTAAAAGACTTTTATTATTTTTTTGGCGGGGTAATAATAAAAAAATAGCAATTCTTTTTTTTGTGTGTGTGTGTTTTTGTCATACAGTAAAAATTACATGCTAACTTTATTCTGAGGGTCAATACTTTTACAGCTAATTTATAAAGTGGTTTTATGTTTTACTACTTTTTCACAATAAAAACACTTTTATAAAATAAATACAGTGGGGAAAAAAGTATTTAGTCAACCACCAATTGTGCAAGTTCTCCCACTTAAAAATATGAGAGAGGCCTGTAATTGACACCATAGGTAGACCTCAACTATGAGAGACAAAATGAAAAAACAAATCTAGAAAATCACATTGTCTGATTTTTAAAGAATTTATTTGCAAATTATGGTGGAAAATAAGTATTTGGTCACCTAAAAACATGCAAGATTTCTGGCTCTCACAGACCTGTAACTTCTTCTTTAAGAGGCTCCTCTGTTTTCCACTCATTACCTGTAGTAATGGCACCTGTTTGAAATTGTTATCAGTATAAAATACACCTGTCTGCAACCTCAAACAGTCACACTCCAAACTCCACTATGGTGAAGACCAAAAAGCAGTGGAAGGACACCAGAAACAAAATTGTAGACCTGCACCAGGCTGGGAAGACCGAATCTGCAATAGGCAAGCGGCTTGGTGTGAAGAAATCAACTGTGGGAGCAATAATTAGAAAATGGAAGAGATACAAGACCACTGATAATCTCCCTCAATCAGGGTCTCCACGCAAGATCTCACCCCGTGGGGTCAAAATGATCACAAGAATGGTGAGCAAAAATCCCAGAACCACACGGAGGACCTAGTGAATGACCTGCAGAAAGCTGGGACTAACGTAACAAAGGCTATCATCAATAACACACTACGCCGCCAGGGACTCAGATCCTGCAGTGCCAGATGTGTCCCCCTGCTTAAGCCAGTACATATCCAGGCCCATCTGAAGTTTGCTAGAGAGCATTTGGATGTTCCAGAAGAGTTTTGGGAGAATGTCATATGGTCAGATGAAACCAAAGTAGAACTGTTTGGTAGAAACACAACTCGTCATGTTTAGAGTGTGAATGCTGAGTTGTATCCAAAGAACACCATACCTACTGTGAAGCATGGGGGTGGCAACATCATGTTTTGGGGCTGTTTCTCTTCAAAGGGACCAGGACGACTGATCCATGTACATGAAAGAATGAATGGGGCCATGTATCATGAGATTTTGAGTGCAAACCTCCTTCCATCTGCAAGGGCATTGAAGATGAAACGTGGCTGGGTCTTTCAGCATGACAATGATCTCAAACACACCACCAAGGCAACGAAGAAGTGGCTTTGTAAGAAGCATTTCATGGTCCTGGAGTGGCCTAGCCAGTCTCCAGATCTCAACCCCATAGAAAACCTTTGGAGGGAGTTGAAAGTCCGTGTTGCCCAGCGACAGCCCCAAAACATCACTGCTCTAGACGAGATCTGCATGGAGGAATGGGCCAACATACCAGCAAAAGTGTGTGCCAATCTCGTGAAGACTTACAGAAAATGTTTGACCTCTGTCATTGCCAACAAAGGATATATAACAAAGTATTGAGATGAACTTTTGTTATTAACCAAATACTTATTTTCCACCATAATTTGCAAATAAATTCTTTAAAAATCAGATAATGTGATTTTCTGGATTTGTTTTCTCATTTTGTCTCTCATAGTTGAGGTCTACCTATGATGTCAATTACAGGCCTCTCGCATCTTTTTAAGTGGGAGAACTTGCACAATTGGTGGCTGACTAGATACTTTTTTCCCCACTGTATTTTGTTTTTGCATCGCCATATTCTAAGAACCATATTTTTTATTTTTATCTGTACTCTTTTGGGTTGCATTTAACTTTTGATCACTTTTTATTCTATTTTTGGGAGACAAGATTAATAAAAATATAAATTTTGTGTTGTTTTTTTATTTATTTATTTTTCTTTCTTGGTTCGCTGTGCAGGTTAAATAACATGCTAGCTTTTAAGTGCAGGTTGTTTTGGATGCTGTGATACTAACTATGCACTGGTTTGTTTATTATTTTATTTTTAATTTAATAAAGTTATGTGCTAGGGGGAAACTGTGTTTTAAGTTTTCTGAGGGTTTTTTTTTTACAATATTTTTTAAACATTTTATTAAACTTTTTTTCCCCCATTTTTCAGTACTGATGGAAGCATTCATTGCACTTGTAAAGTAAGGATGGCACCCACAGGGGAGGGGGGTTGCTCTCACTATGGTATAATAGGATAATGGGGATTTCCCCCGGGGGTACACGTACCACAGGTTGAAAACCACTGGTCTAAGTGGTCCCTTGGCATTTAGAAAAGGGTACCTTCTGTTCTGACAAATGTCCATAAAAGACAACCAGACTTTGTCCTAAAGAGAACTGAAGAGGAGGTTTGCGTCTGTGATCAGCACTTTTTTTTTTCAACTAAGCAGAGGCTAAAATCAGGGCAGACTTAGTATAATGGCAAATTTGGGCAAAGTCCCTATAAACAGAATAAGCTGCTGGTACCTCAGTGGAAACAGAGAAAGGGTGATGAATTTGAGAATTCTGTCCATAGATGATGAAAAATGGAAAGGAACCACTGGATGCACTTTTATTGTCTTAACCATCGAGATCTCCAAATAGAAAGAAGAACAAGGCAAATGTGTGATATTGTCCATAGAGATGTTTTCCCATGGAACCTCAGGGACGGGTAGAGGAAGGAGAAGACCAGCAGATTGAAGGTGTAAAGTCTTGTTCTTGTCACAAGTATGACAGGAAACTACAAAGTCCTGGATATCTTGGAGGAGTGTAGGTCACATTAGATGATGAGATATGAAATTGATCTTTTATCATATAACTGGGTGGCCTGCAAGCTTAGAGAATAATCTCCCTAAATTAAAAGTCATCTCCACTTATTGAAAGGTGCAAATGTCTTGCTAGGAAGAATGTCCTTTACTTTAACCAGAGCCACAAAAATGATTTGGGTAGGATTGATCATATGCTGTGGTTCTTTTGCCTGTTCTGCTGGATCAAAGAACAGGAGAGAACATCTGTCTTAATGTTCTTGTCAGTGGGGCAGAGGTGGCAAAGGAAATTGAAGCAGATGAAGAAAAGTGACCACCTGGTGTAATGAAGATTCAGATGCTGTGTGGTCTGCAAAGTTATGTTTTTATGGTTGACATAGATGGCCACCAAGCATCCTCAAGGAGAAATCTCTATTCTCCTACAGCTAACTTAATGGTTAGTAATAAGTATAATAAGTGGAGGCTCAGAGGAGGTGAATAAAAATAACACTCTTACACTCACCTTGCCTCACTTCTCCTAGGTGTCCGATAGTCCCAGCATCCTCTTTAGGCTTCTTCCAGCCTTTGGCTGACGTTACAAGTCCTGGGGTCCCAGGTCAAATCACAGACCTCAGCAGTCATGTAGTGTGCCAACATCATGAAGGTTTGACCTCGAGGCCCATGGCATTAGTCAGAAGCCAGAAGAGGCATGAAGAGGATGAAACATCCAGATGCCCAGGACAGGTGAGGCAAGGTGAGTATAACAGTTTTTTAATTTTTACTCACCTCCTCTGGGTCTCCACTTATTATACTCTTGGGTATAATAGTATTTTGTAACGGTCAAACCCAAAACTTTTGGAAAATTCTGGTTGAATACAGTGCTATCTGAATTAGCTTGCTCATCCCTAGCATCTACTTCAAGAAATAATTGCTCAGAGACATTAGGATCACACAGGACATCTGCAGAAAAGAAGACCTTTGGACTTTATTTGAAAGCCAAATCAGAATGGAGTGTCCAATCCAAAGATCAGGTAGATGAAATAGATGGATGATCTGTTGTAAGGGCAGGAAGCGTTTGTGCATAAAAGGTAAATGCAAAGTGCTCTGAAAATAAGTCTCCTACACCCTAGATGTACTTAAAAAACTGTTCTTTCAGTGCTGCTGCTCTCTGGTAACCTGCAGATCCCCATCGACACCAAAAGGACAGTTCTTATAATGACAGGGCTGGATTAAAGTGAGAAATGACCTCACACATATTTGATAGTAATGCAGCCACAACATCTCCACATGCAGCACAAGGAGATGCTCATCCAGCTCTTTACCACTGCTCAGGAAGAAGGAGTAGTGGTGTAACATGTAGTATTGCTACATAGAATAAAATAATCAGTGTTCAGGTCCTCGAGATTGAAGAAGTCACCATGAGGGCTCCGTACTCAAATCTGACCTTCATTGGATCCGAAACAGAATCTGGATTTGTCGATAAAGCTGATACATTTCCAGTCTTTTGCAGTGTAAGGTTTTTGTTCACAACACCATTGCAAATGAAGGGGACAGTGGCAGGACACATAATGAGTGCTGTGACACAAAATTTCCCTCTTCTAAGCACGTGGAAATGGTCCAGGTAGAGACTGGGTGTGTAATAAACATGCTACCTCTGTCTGGTGGGCAAGGAAACTGTGGGGGTGTTCATGCTTGTTGGCGGATCAAAAAATACTCTGTACTGGTGGTCTGGGCCATCCAAAGCCTATCTGCAGTATGTGTGTGACCTCACTTAACCACTATTCCCAACACCTCCTAACAGCTAGGTAGGAAATGGCATGCAATTAATCCAAATAACCACCCTACGTATCTCAGTCCAATGATACACCCCTTCCCAAAGACTGTCCAATGGGCAAAATGTCTTTGAGTGCATTATTTATGCCTAGCAGTCAATGATCTCTCACTAAGAAGTACACTACCCAAAAGTTGTCTCCGAGTGCCTTTATGTAGGGCATTGGGGAAACACATTTACCACAACTGTAATGATTTACATATCCTCCTGAGACATAACTGTATGCCAGGTTTTGCATAAACCCAACATTTCTTACTGGGTGCGTTATATTTTCTTGTTGTCAATGAGTGTTTATAAGTCATTACAAATAACAAACTAATAATATACATAACAAAGTACTTTATTATTAAACACAGAGAATAAATGGTATAAGCCTTTCCAGAGTGAGGATTCCTACACTCAAACTATAAGTCCTCCACTTATAGAAGGGGGTAGCTTCCACCACCTTACACCCTGATGCTAAATAACGGAAAAGCAGCACTGAATGTAAAGGTGCAATGATGATTCTTGATTAATGTATAGTTATTTAGTTATGATATATGTAGCATTTTCATAATAGAAATAAATAGATGACTGATATATTGTATATTGTCATAGTATGGGAGAAAATCTCTTACATCCGATAAACCACCATTTGGGCATTGCACAGCAGAAATGCAGATGACTCTATAGTGTTATAACTTACTTCAAGTGCTTTCATTACTTCTATGTTTATATTTTTACATACTTTATAGCTTCTAGTATAAGCATTTTCAATTGTGTCATTGAAATGCTAAATACAGAGCAGTTCGAGTAATTTCTATAAACGAATGTTACACACCGACATTACTATATTTGGGAAAGACAGGCATCAATGCTTTAGTCTGACCTGCCAATATCAAGATTTGTACAGAAAACACCCTTCTGAAATATTATATGTTAGCATCACAGTTTCCAAGGTCAGTTCCCTATCTGGTACATGGCTCACTGACTTCTGTATCAGCAGTGAGGTGTTAATAGATGTGCACAGTGTTTTTCTGTCACATACTGTCCTGATCTCGACACACTGATATGGTGGCCCCACCTAACTACATGGCAGCATTTAAATGTTGGATATTTGCCACACATTTTATGTGGAACTGTGTGTGAAGCTCCATGCCCATAATATATTGTGTGGCAGCCAAAAAGAAATTACAGTTTCAATTTGTTGTCAACCCTGTTTAATCCCCAGCCATTCTAGTGAAGACATCTCAGTAAAATGATATTTAATATGTTAACTGTGTCAGTAAGCCATCTTTAACGGCTTTATCATTACGTACAATAGACTGTTTAGTTTTGATGTGTGTGTTTTACGCTTCCAAGCAGCAGAATCATTGAAACAAAAGAACATATATTTTAAAGTATCAGTTTTCCTTGTGTTTAGATTTTACTGAATGGATCACCACCTTTTTCGTAGATTTCCAGGTGCAATAACTGCAATTGTACTATAGATAAAAATACAACAGATGCGTTACTGAAAGTTATATTAATAATTATATTATATAGAAGTTTCAGATGATCATCATGCTTTATTTTTTATGGTTACATTTTAATGTAATTTTGTGTTTCCCTCTTATTGCAAATCATTGGTCTTTGCGTACTTCCAAAAGCTGTCAGTTCACAACCTTGTCTACAATTGTACAGTATGTCTAATAGTTGAATGAACCTCGCCTAGGAAAATTGTGTCCGTTTTCCAAAAAGCTTATGGAAACTTGTTTCACATGTGAAATTTTTAATTGGTGATTGAAGAGTTCCTCTAATAAATAATGAAATGTTATTACGAAAGTTTGTCTTTTTTTAAAGCTAATATTGAAATAAACAGTTTTATCGAGATTTGAGAACTGTTTTTCCTAATACCCCCTGCACAGACCTATAGTTAAAGAGGTTGGCCATTTTATTAATAATTATCTAAATATTACTAAACTTTGCCTATTTATATAGTTTTATTAGTATTGTGTAGAGATGAGCAAACTTTTCAAAATTTCTCTCATTTTATGTTCATACAATTCAGATCTAAGGTTCATTTAGGTCCAAATAGTGTTTAGTGTGTTACTGCAGGGAGTGAGGAGTTTAGAAATAGACATAACTTCCTGTCTTATCTCTCTCTTCCTCCCACCACAAGGACAGGAGGAAACATGTCTGCAGAATCAGGGAGTATAATACTGGGGATTATGACCTCACAACACACTGTGTAGTGTCACCACTCCACATTATATATGCTGTAGTATTACCACAGTATTTATATGCAGTCACAGTGTCCCGCATGTATTTGGCCCCACTTACCTCACACACTGCAGACATGGCTGATATATCATAGATTATTGTTGTATAATGCGGCCTGTTCATGAGTCCTGAGGACTGATGGGCTCTGTTTGGTGGAGCTAGGCCTCACAGGATCACTGAGGCCAAACAGCGGCCTAAGTAGTGGACATGGGACATCACTCACATATGTCACCTGTGACGTCCCAGTACCTACCCCAGCCTCCAGAGAAATTTTTTTTTTCCTGGACAACCCCTTTAACACCCTAGTAAAAATATAATCATACACTATACCTATTGTTGTGCATAATAATTTGCACTATTATAAAAAACATTTATATTTTTATGGGTCCTTGAAGTTACCTATAATTTGGACAGTAATGGTCAACTGTCCCATCGGAGGTATGGCCGCCTGGTGTGGAGGAGTAACCATTGGAGGTATGACCCCCGATGTGAAGGACTAATCATCTGAGGTATAGCCTCCTGGTGTAGAAGGGTAACCAGTGGAAGTATGGAGCCCTGGTGTGGAGGGGTAACCATAGGCAGTATGACCCCCTTGTGTGGAAAGGTAACCAGTGGAGGTATGGACTCCCTGGTTTCTGCAAACCAATTAGTTATTTAAAAGACCCTGTTAGGGTAAAGTCCCTAGGGTCATGGCTATCAGTTTTCCACATGTCTGTACTATAAATTGGGCCCTTGAGCTGGTGGCTGCAGCTGGACAGAGAAAAAACAGCCATAACTGTAGTAGAGTGTCTATATCGCATCCAGCTAGTGAATGGAGCCCAGGAATGTTTATGATAACCCCATACTCTGCATGAAGGAGCTATATAGTTCTGTAGTCAACTAGCAGAACGGACAGCATCAAGATGGTGTTGGCCCATGTCCAGCAAAGAAGAGAATTTTCGGCTTCAAATTTCAACTTGTGTGCGGCTAAGGGTAAAGGTCATCAAGTGCTCTGAAAATGATTGAGAGATGACAGGAGAGGGTCTCTCACTGCCTTCAAAGACGTCTGTAAATCAAGCAGATCATGGGCTTATTCTCATCATTATAAGCATCATTTAATGGCTTGTTTTACTGTTGATGTGGTTGGGACCCATCAAACAACAATGGTGAGTTTTCTCTCTACAGCAAGTACTATATGGTTGCAGTAGCAGTTGGAGAAGCTAAAGCACAGCAAGTATATAATATTTATTTTAACTAATAGAGGAGGTTAAACCCCAAGGTGGGAAACAGGATGGAGGTAACTATGTAAAGGCTAAGTTAATTTTACAAATTGTCACTTGGGCAAAAAAGCCGCTTCCTCACATTATAGTTTTCCAGAATCAGTGGAGCAGCAGCGATTAATTGATGTAAAGAGTTGGACTTGTTGGAGGCAATGAAAGGTCCTCTTTAAGCCACTATGGGGTATATTTATAATTTAGTTTATGCCATACAGTGCTGGCCAAAAGTATTGGCACCCCTGCAATTCTGTCAGATAATACTCAATTTCTTCCAGAAAATGATTGCAATCACAAATGCATTGGTAATAATATCTTCATTTAATTTGTCTTCAATGGAAAACCACAAAAAGAATTGTCAAAAAGCCAAATTGGATATAATTCCACACCAAACATAAAAAGGGGGTGGACAAAGGTATTGGCACCCTTTGAAAAATCATGTGATGCTTCTCTAATTTGTGTAATTAACAGCACCTGTTACTTACCTGTGGCACATAACAGGTGGTGGTAAAAACTAAATCGCACTTGCAGCCAGTTGAAATGGATTAAAGTTGACTCAACCTCTGTCCTGTGCCCTTGTGTGTACCACATTGAGCATGGAGAAAAGAAAGAAGACCAAAGAACTGTCTGAGGACTTGAGAAGCAAAATTGTGAGGAAGCATGAGCAATCTCAAGGCTACAAGTCCATCTCCAAAGACCTGAATGTTCCTGTGTCTACCGTGCGCAGTGTCATCAAGAAGTTTAAAGCCCATGGCACTGTCGCTAACCTCCCTAGATGTTGACGGAAAAGAAAAATTGACAAGAGATTTCAACGAAAGATTGTGCGGATGGTGGCTAAAGAATCTCGACTAACATCCAAACAAGTTCTAGCTGCCATGCAGTCCGAGGGTACAACAGTGTCAACCAGTACTATCCGTCGGCGTCTGAATGAAAAGGGACTCTATGATAGGATACCCAGGAAGACCCCACTTCTGACCCAGAGACATAAAAAAGCCAGGCTGGAGTTTCCCAAAACTTACCTGAGAAAGCCAAAAACTTTTTGGAAGAATGTTCTCTGGTCAGATGAGACAAAAGTCGAGCTTTTTGGGAAAAGGCATCAACATAGAGTTTACAGGAAAAAAAAAGAGGCCTTCAAAAAAAAAGAACACGGTCCCTACAGTCAAACATGGCGGAGGTTCCCTGATGTTTTGGGGTTGCTTTGCTGCCTCTGGCACTGGACTGCTTGACCGTGTGCATGGCATTATGAAGTCTGAAGACTACCAACAAATTTTGCAGCATAATGTAGGGCCCAGTGTGAGAAAGCTGGGTCTCCCTCAGAGGTCATGGGTCTTCCAGCAGGACAATGACCCAAAACACACTTCAAAAAGCACTAGAAAATGGTTTGAGAGAAAGCACTGGAGACTTCTAAAGTGGCCAGCAATGAGTCCAGACCTGAATCCCATAGAACACCTGTGGAGAGATCTCAAAATGGCAGTTTGGAGAAGGCACCCTTCAAATCTCAGGGACCTGGAGAAATTTGCCAAAGAAGAATGGTCTAAAATTCCAGCAGAGCATTGTAAGAAACTCATTGATGGTTACCGGAAGCGGTTGTTCGCAGTTATTTTGTCTAAAGGTTGTGCTACCAAGTATTAGGCTGAGGGTGCCAATACTTTTGTCCGGCCCATTTTTGGAGTTTTGTGTAAAATGATCAACGATTTGACTTTTTTTAATTCTCTTTTGTGTTTTTTCATTGCAAGCAAAATAAATGAAGATATTATTACCAAAGCATTTGTGATTGCAATCATTTTCTGGAAGAAATTGAGTATTATCTGACAGAATTGCAGGGGTGCCAATACTTTTGGCCAGCACTGTATATCTTCTGCTGGTACCAGGATTATGAAAACGGGCATTTAATGCCCCTATGTGTTGCACCACCAAATTTATCACATGTGCAGGGATAATGTGTCATATTCCCTAACTGCTGTCCAGTCACACTACAATGTTCTTGTCATTGTCACTCACCACGTAGTGGGTTCATCATCCAGGATCATCACCTGTAATATAGCAGGGCTCTTCAACTTACACACAAGACAAGAGGAAAAGAGGGAATGGAACTAGAACCATTGTTCTGCCCTGCTGCTGGAAGATACCTATTGATAAGGAGGCGAGTAAGCACCGCCTAGTGTTGGAACAAGACCTGACAACTGGAAAACATTGACACAGTAAACTGTGAAATATGTACTGACCCACAGATTCTGCATACCTCCCAACCATTCTGGATACAGTGGGACAGTCCCAGATTCTGTGTCCTCTCATGCTGTCCCGGCGGTAGGAGGTATGTTCCGGCTTCAATTCATCTGCGTCCTCTCTGGACACAGATGAGTTGAATACAGAGGTTAAGCAGGAGCCATCCGCAGACAGCCCCTGCTTCACCGCTCTGCCCTCTGTGTTCTCCGGCCCTGGGAGCTGTAGGGATGATGTGATGACGTCACTCGCATCGCGCTTGCAGCTCCCTGAAGACTCCGGGGAAGAGAACTCAGACAAAGCAGCAGGGTAGTGAGGAGAGGTGAGTATCATTGTTTTTTATGTTTATTACCAGCAGGAAGACCTTAAACTGTGGGGCCAGATGAGTGGGCCATAAAACTGGGGGGGTCTGATAAGGGGGACAATACACTGTGGGGGCAGATGAAGAGGTACATTAAAATGAGGGAAGATGAAGGGGGACATTAAACTGTGGGGTCAGATGAGGGTGACATTAATCTGGAGGGGTAAGATGAGGGGGACATTAAACTGGGGAGTCAGCTGAAGAGGGACATTAAACTGAGGGAAGATGAAGGGGGACATTAAATTGTGGGTCAGATGAGGGGGATATTAAAATGGAGGGTCAGATGAGGGGAACATTAAACTGGGGAGTCAGGTGAAGAGGGACATTAAACTGAGGGAAGAGGAAAGGGGACATTAAACTGGGGCAGATGGAGGGGGACAGTAAACTGTGGGAGCACCAGGAGGATGACATTATAATGTGGGGGTGACTGTAGGGGCATTATACTATGTGGGGGTACAAGAGAAATGGATGGGAATGGGCGGAGTCAAAGTCTAAGTGGGTGGGGCTAAATTTGTTCCAGCACCACACATTCTGTCCCTCTTTCTGTTCTTTGAAAGTTGGGAGGTATGATTCGGTAATGGATGAAAGTGACAGTCAGCAGGCAATGTGGTATATTTTTACTGGGAGGATGACAAAAGATTTAAGTTTCAATGAAAGTTTATGCTGTGGGGCGGTGAATAGAGAGTATTTTATTGCAGAAAAAACATCAGTTTTAGAGTTGAGAATTCATAGCATAAAGAATTGGTATTTTGCTGCCTAAAATTTATCATGCCATACTTTACACTTCAGAGGTGTAATTAATGGTGGTGTATGCCATAGTTGGCTTGCCACAGGCAATATGCCAATATACTGTAGAATTTTTATTAATTAAACACTGAATAGTAGTATAATTATTATCAGTGTAATAGCTGTTGCTCTGTTATACCAATTTACTGTAGCATTTTCTGAACTAAATACTGAAATGCAGTATAATTATTAACAGCAGTGTAATAACTGGTGCAATACAACAATTTTCTGTAGAATTTATCATAATTATACTCAGTTTCAGTGCTTGGTTATTACTAGTAGTACAATAACTGTTGCTCTTGCAGCATCCCAGAGTGCTCCTGCGTATATTGTGTTTGTCGTTGTGCCTCTGGGTTATGTTTGTATGACCTGTCTATTTGTTCTGTGTGTTTCATGTGATTTGTTTTGCAGCTCTCCCCTTATTATTTCCCTGTTAGTTCCGCCTGTGTTCAAACCACTGTACTTGCTACAGCCCTGGCCTATCACAGGCCATTGGGCGGGGGCTGGGAGACTTAGGTCTCCAGAGGGACTGTTACTGTCTCAGTCTATTTCAGTCTAGTCCAGTGTGTGTAGTTGGAGACAGTTGCTGCCAGCACTGAAGACTCAGGCCTGATGGTTTCCAGCACAGCTCCTGAGGAGGAAGATACAGCCCAAGGTTCAACTTAAGACAGCCCAGAGTCAGGGAATACCATCTGTCTACACTTTAAACATTGTGCCAGGAAGAGTAGTGGAGTCTATTGACAGGAGGTGTTATCCCGACACCTTCTTCAAGGTAACCAGGTCTCTGTCAGGACTACCCTGAAGTACAGCCCCCAGTACCTGCTGCTGGGGAAGACTGAGGAGAGGAGTTAGTTGTGGAGTAGAGAACGGCACTAGAGCCTAAACATCACTGGGCATCCTCCCAAGACCAAGGCTGGGGGAGTTGAATACTGGGAGACTACAACTTCCATTTGGAAACTGCTAGTTCTGTTGTTCAGTTACTGAAGTAAAGTTCAACTGCACAACTGCCTTCCTGAGTCATTCTTGCATCACCATCAGGGCCCTTCTGAACACCATCACTCCGGATTAGAGTAGAGAGGTCCCCTCTCCAACTGAAAGTGCTCCGGAGAAACTATTACCACCACCAGGTAGTACAGCAGGACCTCCCTCATTGTTGTCTGTCCTAGGAGTAGAGCTGGGGAGAGAGGCTGAGTACTCTCAACCAATCTGGTGGCACGACATCCACCACTACTACTCCCATCCTCCGGTTTCCTCCAATTTACTGTATAAGTCCTCATAACTAAACACTGAAATGTAGCATAATTATTAATGACAGTGTCAATAATTGGGCTCTCACACATAAGATATTCACTGTATACCAGTTCTGGTGGGTATCCGTACACCTTACTAACTACATGCACATGTGATCATAGAAAGGGGAACTCAACTTCCACATTACCTTCCAACTCACCTTTCTCCTAGGCTACG
The DNA here is from genome assembly GCA_947044405.1 of Leptodactylus fallax. Lineage (NCBI taxonomy): Eukaryota > Metazoa > Chordata > Amphibia > Anura > Leptodactylidae > Leptodactylus > Leptodactylus fallax. Next base: position 3,204,942 of record CAMRHE010000037.1, on the reverse strand, counting down.
CAGGAGTGAATTGACCCCTACAGTCACACATCTACACAAATAGCTTCCACCACTGGCCACTTATGGAAGGCCCTGGTGATTCATGCATTCAGACTGACCAGGAGTCATTATGTCTGGGAATGACAGCCACCACAGACTTACATTCACCACAATTGAATTAGCACCTGAGACTTTGTTCTCCCTCTACTGCCTGAGCTGTGGATTGTGCATTATAATTACTGTACTCAGGAAATCCTCAGCCTTAGCACAGGCAATTACACAAAGGACCAATCTACTAACTCCACCAAGGAATGAAAAAACCCCCATAACTATAAGAAAATTCCTAAGTAGACACCTAACTCATCACACGGTATCACACCATTGCTCTGGTGCAATATACCAATTTGGGGTGATACTAAATTGTCACTTCACTTTGATACGGATTTAATATAAGAATTGCGTGATGCAGCTGCACAATGACAGACTGTAATGGCTGCTGTCCTTCCCTGTTAGCCTGACACTGACTCCTGTAAGAGACAGCCAATGTTGTCTTAAGCTTCATTTGTCTGTATAAACTGTTAATGTTGAATGTATTTCTGTGATTCTGTTCCTTTAAGACAGCAGCCATTGTAATTGTGACATGATGCTGGAGTGACTCCCCCCCCCCTTTTATGTCAGCTTGCCTGTTCTGCAGACAGAATGTGAGCAGAGAAGCAGGAAGTGACGAGACAAAGAGCAGCAGCCATCTTAGCAAGTGTTGTATTGAACTGGTGTGGAGATTTTTCTGTACAGCTAAGCTGTATCTTGGTCCAGAGACAAACAGAGTGTAAAGAGACAACAGGACTAGTGAGTCCACGTGAAAGGAACTGTGCTCAGTGGCTGATCAGTGAGACTGACATTGTGACTGTGTATATGGATACCACAGATAGAGACTCGCAGTGCTGTTGATGTACTGGACAGCACCTGCTAAACCCCGGCTTACAACCCAGCTCAGTGTATGGATTCGGCAGGACTGTCAGTGTGCTGAGTGGAATCTGCTGTTGGATTACATTGCATTCATTGGGTTTCCCTGTTAAAGAGGACTTCATTTCTCCCAAGATCCTGATAACAGTGAGGAGAGGACGCTTCACTATAAAAGAAAGGACCGACTTTGGGCCCCACCGCGCGCTTCTACGGACTGTAAGCGGTCCACCTGGACCACTGGGGAAAAGGGGGTGCACCCAAATGTGAAGTCAGGGTCAGTTAGGGATAGTTTTGAGTATATTGTTCATTCAGTGTCCATACCGCAGAAGTGGACAGAGTAAAAGTAGAAACCATTGCAGAATTTGCCTTGAAATTGTTCATGCTATATTGTATATTTTGCTTGTCTTTATCCCTGTCATTTTACCTTCAAATAGCCTTTATTAACTTATAGTAAATATATATTCTTTTCTTGAACTACCGCGTGTGCGTTCATTTCTGGTTGCGGAGTCCAAACCACCTGCCTTGCTCTCGGTTCACAAATTGGCGTAGTCGGCAGGATCCGCTTACCAGAATGGACGGTGACGCACCCGTTCGGGAGAATGGTGCTGGAGGAAGAATGCCAGCAGGGGCTATAATAAGTCAGTTAGCTAAATTTGATGGCAATAATATGTCAGTGAGTATGTGGGTGGAACAGATACGAATGATACAGCGAATGTACCAGACCGCACCAGAAGTACTAGTAGAGCTAGCAATATTGACATTACAAGGGGATGCTAAGACCACGGTGATATTGAGGCCATTTGAACAAAGGCAGACATTTGAGCAAGTAGTCCAGATTCTAGAAACCATTTATGGAGAAACTGCATTGCTGGGGTCTCTGCAGGCTCGGTTCTTCCAGAGGGTACAACAGGAGAATGAAAGCCTTCCCCAATATGCAAATGCCCTACAAGAACTGCTCCGAGATATTCAAGTGAAGGAAAGAGGGGGCTCGCCAGCCTTCTGTAACCCTGATCGGACTCTCCGTGACCAGTTTGTCCTGGGGATACGTGACGGCAGTTTAACTGTGACTATGCAGGATTTTATACGACGAGAGACTGATGCTAAATTCCATGATGTACAGGTAGAGGCCATCTCCCGTGCCAATAGTATGTTCCCGAAGCCCCAGACCGCAGTTGGAGTTACTTTGTCACAGGGGGCTAGTTCTGGCTCAGAGACAGTAGAAAAGGGGACGGTTAAAGAAATTCTCACAGTAATGCAGAAACTGCAAGAGCAAATGGAACACTTGCACACCCGTTGTGATGAACATTCTATGAAAATTGCAGACTTCCAGAAAACTGGAGGTGAAAGGGTGAGCCGTCCATACCCAGAAAATCAGAATCACCCACCACCCCGCTGGAGGGATGAGGATAGGACCTACCGAAGGGGTCCAAATCAGTTAATGCAGTGCTCAGGAGAAATCGAAGGGGCTTACCGAAGGGGCCCAAACAGATGGCCAGAACGACGGGAGATACGCTGCTGGGAGTGTGGACGGATGGGCCACGTTGCTGCTAGATGTCCAGAGCAGCGACAAACTTATGAGAGACCGCCGTTAAACTGAAGTCCCCTGCTGCTGTAGGGCGTGTAGTAGGGGAGACTGACAAGGAGACTATGTGGGGAGAATGCCCTAATGATGACCTGATCGCTGCAAGTCCTGTTATACAGGTGGAAATGGAGGGTATTCCGGTTACCGGGATGATTGACACGGGTTCCCAAGTAACGACCTTGAGTAGAGACTGTTATGAACGGTACTTCCAGCAACATGTGAAATATGATCCCCATACATTCGTACGAGTGGTCGCAGCTAATCAGTTACCAGTTCCAGTCGTGGGAGTGGCCTGGATGAATGTCCGGGTATGTGGCCAAGATCTAGGTAGGAAAGGCATTGTGGTGGTACAGGAGTCACATGAAGTAAAGGTCCCTGTCATTTTGGGGATGAATGTGTTAAAAGAATTAGATCAGATCCTCTTTGAAAAGAAAGGTCACGGTTATTGGAAAGAAACCACCACCCATCGGCCTACTCAAACAGCTTTCCAGCGGCTGATCCGGACATGTGGCTTACAGAAAAGTTCAGATGCACAGCGTCCTCTGGCTCGAATTTCAGTTCCTTTGCATACAAAAGTTACACTGCCACCCAGTCGGGAGACAATAGTGTCCATGCCCATAGGCACCTGTCGGAAACTAGAGGGCATAGCTGTGTTGGTAGAACCACTGCAGGCAGCCGAAGGAGGTGTTGATCCGCTAGTGGCCCGTTCCTTGGCAATAGTTCGCAATGGAAGAGTACCACTTCGATGTGTAAACACTCAGGACCAGAGTGTGGACCTGATCCCAGGGAGGCAGCTGGCTAACATCTATGTGACTCCGGAGGAAGTAAGGAAAGTAACTCCAATGCAGCTGAAGCCGACTGAAAGGGATGAGTGGACCGTAACTGTGTCCATGGGAGAAGATGAGGAACCCACCTCTGAATGGAATGGCCGTGCAATTCGAGAACAGATGAAGATGGATGCAAGTTCATGTTCTCTGGAATGGGTGCAGAAGGTAGATGAACTGTTGTGGGAGAACCGAGCCGCCTTTTCACGGTATGCTGAAGATTTTGGATGTACCACAGGGATCTACCATGAGATTCCCACAGGAGACACCCCTCCAATTAGAGAGCGCTACCGACAAATTCCTCCCCAGTTGTATCAGGAAGTAAAAGAACTGTTAGCTAAGATGCTACAGGGTGGGATCATCCAAGAAAGCCAGAGTCCCTGGGCAGCTCCTGTGGTGTTAGTAAGAAAAAAAAGATGGGTCCATCCGATTTTGCGTAGACTATCGGAAGTTAAACGCTTGCACCGTACGAGATTCCTACCCCTTGCCACGGATTGAGGAGTCCCTCTCAGCGCTGGGGAGAGCCCGGTACTTCTCCTCACTAGATCTGGCTAGTGGGTATTGGCAGGTGCCGATGGCCACAAAAGACAAGGAGAAGACGGCATTCATCTTGCCCATGGGACTATACGAATTTAACCGGATGCCCTTCGGGTTGACAAATGCACCCGGAACGTTTCAGCGGTTGATGGAGAAATGTCTCGGTGACTTCAACTTTGAGTTCACTCTCATCTACTTGGATGACATTATAGTGTATTCTGCGACCTTTGAAGACCATCTCCACCAGTTGGGGCAAGTATTTCGAAGATTGCGGGAACATGGGCTCAAATTGAAACCCAGTAAATGTCGGTTGTTCCAATCTGAAATTGATTACTTGGGTCACCGCGTATCAGGAGAAGGGGTGAGACCATCAAGAGACAAGATAGCGGCTGTTCAAGATTGGCCAATACCGACTACCCTGCGAGAAGTGAGGGCGTTCCTTGGAGTAGCCGGTTACTATCGACGGTTTATTAAGGATTTCGCCAAGGTAGCAGCACCACTTAATGCTCTCCTACGAGGCACATCCGGTGGTCCAAAGAACCGGTCCGTGAAGTGGGGACTTGAACAGGAACAAGCCTTCCAGGCATTAAAGGATGCACTGACAACAGCCCCAATCTTGGCATATGCTGATTACCACTTGCCGTTCCAGCTGTATACGGATGCAAGCCTGTATGGTCTTGGAGCAGTGCTTTCCCAGCTTCAGGATGGCCAGGAGAGGGTCATAGCGTACGGCAGCCGGTCTTTGAGAGATTCTGAAAGAAACCCCGAGAATTATAGTTCATTTAAGTTGGAGCTGTTGGCACTGGTATGGGCCATGACCGAGAAATTCTCTGAATATTTGACCGGTGCTGAAGTTTTAGTACTGACTGACAACAACCCACTAGCTCACCTGGAAAATGCCAAGCTCGGGGCGTTAGAGCAGAGGTGGATAGCCCGAATGACTAAGTTCAATTACCGCATTAAGTATCGGTCCAAGACAGAGAACCAGAATGCTGACGGGCTTTCTAGGGTAACCGCCCAGACCCCCACAGTAGACGTGGATCATGAGTTGGAGCATGTGGAGGTGCCCGACTTCAGCAGATTTTCACAGGCCTTGGCCGCCGCTAATCAGTTTGAGATGGAGGGGACTGAAACGGCTCCTTTCTTTGGTCCCTCACGACAGGAATGGGCACAGATACAACAGACCCATGAGGGGCTGGCACAGATGATCAAGTGTGTTGAGAAAGGCCAGAAGCCCTGTAGAGAGGAAAGAGAACGACTGACACGTGAGATATTATCTGTTCTGAGTCAGTGGGAAAAGTTGGAGATGAAAAATGGAGTGCTATGCCGAAAGGTCTATTTACCTTCTGAGATCGACATTCGATACCAAATTGTGGTGCCTAGTGAACTGGCTCGCTCGTTGGCAGTTGAGGCTCATAATAAGAATGGACATTTTGGTCATGAGAAGACCTTTCGTTGGTTACAGCGACTGATTTACTGCCCTGGTCTTCGTCAAATGGTCGAAGAAGTATGCCGCAGCTGTCGAACTTGTGAGATCCATAAGGCAATAGAACAGAGAGCTCCCCTGCAAACCATCGTGACCCAGGAACCTTTAGAAATCGTCATGATAGACTATCTAATGGTGGGCCCATCCAATAGCGGACACCAGTATTGCCTCGTAATGGTGGATCACTTCACCAAATTTGCGGTGGTAACCGCCACCAAGGACCAGACAGCTGAGTCAGCAGCTCGTGCTCTGTGCCAAGATTTCATTCGAGTATATGGGTGCCCTAAACGCATCCACTCCGACCAGGGTGCCTGCTTTGAGGGACACGTAATGAAAGAAGTTCAACGTATCTACGGGTTAAAGAAGTCGCACACGACTCCATACCACCCTCAGGGAAATGGGGCCTGTGAAAGATTCAACAGAACTCTGCTACAGATGCTGCGGACTCTGGAGGAAGACAAGAAGTTACAGTGGCCTCAGTTCTTGTCTGAAATGGTGTGGGCCTATAACAATCAGGTCCATTCTACAACGGGGTACTCTCCTTATACACTTCTCTTTGGGCGGTCTGGGCGAAGTATAGGAGAATTACAGTTGGATGATGTGGATGGGTTCCCTCCGAGGGATCCAACCTCTTGGGTGCGGGCGCACCGGCAGAGACTTGAGACGATCCATCGATTGGTGCGGCAGCGCCTGCAAGAACATCCCCATCCTGATAAGACCCCAGTGCAAGAAGCACCATTGCAACCAGGCGACCTGGTGCTAGTTCGTGTCAAGAAACCCCAAGGGAAATTGGAAAGCAGATGGGAGGCTTTGCCGTATCGTGTTGTTGGCCGCAAGTATGCGAATGGGCCAGTGTACCAGGTCCAGAAAGAAGGAACTGATTGTGTTCGAGTACTTCACCGAAATATGTTGCGCCTGTGTCATTCTGAAGGGACAAATCACGATGGGCCTGCCAATGTGAATGAGCTCCCACAGTCAGAGAATGGAGGTGCGGAATGGGCCTCAGACGAGGAGGATGATTGTTGGCCGATCCCTGCTCCTGGGGATGTTCCACCTGTGACTACTGTATCTCCGGCCTGTGCCCCCTCAGGTGCGGAATCCGCTGGTCCTTCTCAGCCCATAGCTGCAGCACCCCATAATATACCACCGGTCCTCAGACGGACCACTAGGCCAAATGCTGGTATTCCCCCTGTTCGGTATGCGCAGGATGAGTTTGTTTGTCCTGCCATACATCGGTATACTACCACCCTGTGCATAAAAGTACAACCCTCTGGATATACAGTCATAGGCAGGGACTGCCAATCTTAAACTCCTATCTTGCTTCCTAAAATCTATTAATTACATTTAATTAGCTATTCCCTTCTTCTCACACACTGATCTTCACATGCTATTATCTATCTGTATTTATAGAGTGATTTTTGTTGTTTGCTGAGTTTTGATCCTCTCCTCTCTTGCCTTTTTTCCCACAAAATAGCAACTTTCTGGTTGTACTGTTATATATTGGCTATCAGTCATCGGTGACCTCTGACCCACAATCCCTCATGACTGGCTAAGGGTCTGCTTGCAATGCATTATAAGGAAGTCAGTCTGGTCCCCTAGATCATGTGATCTTTCTTTTCTCTGTTTAACACGTGATGATGGACATTTTAGACAATTCATCCAAAATACATAGCCGAAGTTTCAGATTCATCTTAAAAATTTGTGTTGAATCTAGTTCATTGCAGATCAATTCACTTATCTCTAATTTTTAGCTTCTCTGCTCCTCCTACTATACTGTGTTCCAGTTCCAGTTCCATTATGGCCATTGATGGAGGGGCATGTGATCAGACTATACATCCAATGCACTGGAACGTTCGGTTCCCTAATGGATTATTGAATACTTGAGTGGGCTGTGTCGTTTTTGTATTTTTGTATTCATGTACAGACATGTTGATGTACATTCAGAGTAACAAATTAGTCAACAGTTCAAGCAATAGAAATGAGGGCCCTGCTCACAAGAGCTTACTAGCTGCAATTCCTCTTGTGTTTTCCCAGGCCTAGTGTTCCAAAATTTTCTTGTGGTCCCATGAAGTTTCTCAATCTGATGATGTGAAACTCAGACTGAAAAGGTTTTGCACAACTGCTTTAAATCCTTTAAAGGGAGTCTATCATTAGAAAATGACCTTTTGAAGTAATGGCACATGGAATAGCCTTTAAAAAGGCTATTCTACTCCTACTTTCTATTCTCTCCTGCTCCCCGCCATTTCTGTAAAAATCCAGTTCTTGTGATTTGCAAATTAGGTTCAGGGAGCACAGGGGCCCTTAGTTCATTCTGTTCACGCCCCCCTGCATCTTCTCCCGATCTTCTGCCTTGCGTAGGCATCTGACGCTGCGCTATACCGGGTAGAAATGCTCCGTCAGCCATTTTTCTTTAGTTTCTTACACCAGCGTACTCCAGAAAAATGGCCGAACCCAGAGTGGCAGAGCCGACTGCGCATGTGCGGGATTTCAACCCCGTATAGCGCAGCGTCGGATGCCTACGCAAGGTAGAAGATCAGGAGAAGATGCAGGGGGGTGTGAACCGAAATAACTAAGGGGCAGCGAGAGGTGATGATGCAGATGTGCTCGGAGTACAGGAGCAACGCCCCCTGTGCTCCCTGAGCTTAATTTGCATATCACAAGAACCAGATTTTTACAGAAACAGTGGGGAGCAAAAGAGAGGAGTAGAATAGCCTTTTTAAAGGCTATTCCAACATGCCATTACTTCAAAAGGTCTTTTTCAAATGATAGACTCCCTTTAAAATGAAAATGAAAAATTGGGGCAGATTTACTAAGTTTAATGTACAAAATCCTGGCTTAATTAGCTCCAAAAATGGGCCTACATGTTGTGCACCACTAAGGATAAGCCATCAATATCTTTATCCCAGAAAACCCCTTTCACTATAATGAATTAATTAAGGGATTCCTAATGAATTGACACAAACCTACAGGCCAGTTACAAATTGGTTAAAACTCCTTGCTTCAAGTAGAGTAATAATAAGAAGAAATAAAAATATCCAAAGTGTATGCAACATTGTTATCTTACAAATAAAATCCATTGTTTTCCCTATGTGGCACCATGCAGGCTTTTCCTAATGTGCTCACAGGAAACATCACATTGTGTGCGCTGTATGATAGCATCTTCATGTAGACAATTCAGCAAATGCCCTATATGGTATGATGTGAAAATCAGCTCTATTCATTTCAATGAAATGACTTTACAGCTCAAAATATTGGAAAGAAATTATCACTTCTCACATTTAGAAGGTTGAAAATGCATCAATACTAAACTCGCTTTCTCTGTGCTTCACTATTTTGTGTCACTGCCATAGATTTTGAATAGGGTGTTAGCAGGGGCACATCCATGAGGCGAGGTGAGGTGGCACCTCATGGAATAAACTAGGGGTGGCATTTATTTTAATCGGCAGCTACTTATTGTATTATTGCAAAATAAGCAGCTGCTGATAATTTTTACTCAACTGCCCACGCTTCTGTCCTGGCCGCCCTCCTCTGCTGCCTCTAGGTGGCTACACTTATGTCACAACACCAAAGAATGGCAGGACGCTACGTACAGAGTCTCGTGTTCTGCGTCGGCTATAAAATGGGGGGTATAAAATGGGGTCATAAACTGTGTGGAGTCCATAAATAGTGGGATCATATGCTGTGGGGGGGTAAAAGAAGGGAGTCATATACTGTGTGAGAACCATAAAAAGGGGTCAGATACTGTGTGGCGGCCATATAAAGGGGTCATATACTGTGTGGGGGCCATGAAAAGTGATCATATACTGTGTGGGGGCCATAAAAAAAGGGTCAGATACTGTGTGGGGGCAAAAAAGGTGTCATATACTGAGGGGTGGCATAAGAAAGCAGTCATATACTGTGGGGTTTCATAAAAAGCGGGGTCATATACTGTAGGGGGGCAAAAAAGGGGATCTTATACCGTGTGGAGGGCAAAAAAAATGGGATTATATACCGTGTGATTGGCTAAAAAAAGGTGTCATATACTGTGGGGTGGCATAAAAAGCGGGGTAACATACTGAAGGGGGGCAATAAAAGGGGGTCCTATATCGTGTGGAGGGCAAAAAAAGGGGATCATGTGATGGGCCAGAAAAAGGGGGACATATACTGTGTGGTGGGCCAGAAAAAGGGGGTTATATACCATGTGGGGGGCCAGAAAAATGGGGTCATATATCGTGTTGTAGGCCAAAAAAAGGGGGGGCCATGTATTGTGTGGTGGGCCAAATAAAAGGGAGTTGTATATCGTGTGGGGGCCAAAAAAAGGGGGTGTTATACTATGTGGGAGCCAAATAAGGGGATATTTTTGATCTGCCAGTGGGGGGCATGTCTTAATTAGGGGGGGGGGCATCACAAAACCAAAGATAGTCGGGTGGATATCTTTTTTTTTGGGGGGGGGGGGATACACCTTTCTATACATCACCTCAGGCAGCAGAGAGGCTAGGTTCACCCCTGGGTGTCAGGGCTCATGCTCAGCTGTCAACCCATTTAAACTCCTCCTAGTTGAGTCGTCTAGAAATCAGTAGTCCCAGAAGAAAGACCCCCACCAATATGTTCTAAGCAGAATAACTCTTTAAAGAGCACCAGGTATGAAAAGCCCAATAACATATACATCACCACATCATCTGATGCATTTTGGTGTTTTGTTTATCCAAATATGTTCAGGTATTCCAAAGATATCAGCCCTTTTATTGTTGATGCTGATTAGGGTATACTAGCTAAGGAGTTGGTAACACTGCATGACATACAACACAAGGAGACCACCTCCCCAGAGAAACCAAGTAGCTAGTGTACCGCCTGAATCACATGTTTTGACATACACACGTGGACAAAATTGTTGGTACCCCTCGTTTAATGAAAGAAAAACCCACAATGGTCACAGAAATAACTTGAATCTGACAAAGTAATAATATATAAAAATTCTATGAAAATCAACAAATGAAAGTCAGACATTGCTTTTCAACCATGCTTCAACAGAATTTTTTAAAAAAGAAAACTCATGAAACAGGCCTGGACAGAAATGATGGTACCCCTGAAAATAATGTGACCAAAGGGACATGTTAAATCAAGGTGTGTCCACTAATTAGCATCACAGGTGTCTCCAATCTTGGACCAGAGGAAGCAAAGGAAAGTGTTGTCTCAGGAGCTTGGAAAGAAAATTATAGACAAGCATGTTAAAGGTAAAGGTTATAAGACCATCTCCATGCAGCTTGATGTTCCTGTGACTATAGTTGCACATATTATTCAGAATTTTAAGATCCATGGGACTGTAGCCAACCTCCCTGGACGTGGCCGCACAAGGAAAATTGATGACAAATCAAAGAGAAGTATAATACGAATGGCAACAAAAGAGCCCAGAAAAACTTCTAAAGAGAGTAAAGGTGAACTTCAAGCTCAAGGAACATCAGTGTCAGATCGCACCATCTGTCGTTGTTTGAGCCAAAGTGGACTTCATGTGAGATGACCAAGGAGGACATCATTGTTGAAAACAAATCATAAAAAAGCCAGACTGGAATTTGCCAAACTACATGTTGACAAGCCACAAAGCTTCTGGGAGAATGTCCTATGGACAGATGAGACAAAAATCGAAAATTTTTGGCAAGGCACATCAGCTCTATGTTTACAGATGGAAAAATGAAGCATATCTTGAAAAGAACATTGTCCCTATTGTGAAACATGGAGGAGATTCTGTTATGTTCTGGGTCTGCTTTGCTGCATCTAGAACAGGGTGTTTTGAATCTGTGCAAGGTACAATGAAATCTCAAGACTATCAAGGGATTCTAGAGAGAAATGTGCTGCCCAGTGTCAGAAAGCTTGGTCTCAGTCGCAGGTCACGGGTCTTGCAACAGGATAATGACCCAAAACACACAGCTAAAAACACCCAAGAATGGCTAAGAGTAAAACATTGGGCTATTCTGAAGTGGCCTTCTATGAGCCCTGACCTAAATCCTATTGAGCATCTTTGGAAGAAGCTGAAACATGCCATCTGGAAAAGGCACCCTTTAAACCCGAGACAACTGGAGCAATTTGCTCATGAGGAGTGGGCCAAAATACCTGTTGAGAGGTGCAGAAGTCTTATTGACAGTTACAGGAATTGTTTGATTGCCTCAAAAGGTTGTGCAACAAAATATTAAGTTAAGGGTACCATCATTTCTGTCCAGGCCTGTTTCATGAGTTTTCTTTTTTTAAAAATTCTGTTGAAGCATGGTTGAAAAGCAATGTCTGACTTTCATTTGTTCATTTTCATAGAATTTTTATATATTATTACTTTTGTCAGATTAAAGTTATTTCTGTGACCATTGTGGGTTTTTCTTTCATTAAATGAAGGGTACCAACAATTTTGTCCATGTGTGTATCTAACATCCATTAAAAACATCCGTGTATGTTAGTTTTTAATGGCAATTTTGCAGCGGGTCAATTTTTGATGGCACCTCAGAGGCGTAGCTAGGGGTTTAGCACAGGGGGGGGCGAACATGTCCAAGTGGGCCCCCAACTTAGGTATACCGATATTATCACTATACAGTGACCGTATAGTAGTATATATATCGGATCTACACAGGGCTCTGCAGACGATTTAGGCAAATACAGGGCAGTATCATTTAGTGACTTACCGGTGACGACTCTGACTAATCGTTCACATTTCCCATCTCTTTCATCTGGACCGCCATGGCCACTTCTTTCAGTCTCTGTAAAGTTTGCAACACAGACATCTTTGGCTCCTCATTTTTCCAGGCACCTGACCCACATTATCCTCACCTACGCAAAGCCCCCATCCTGCTGCTACCCCAATTATAAAATATATGATATAACCCCCCATAATGAATAACCCCCAAGTGCATCTTTAAATTAATAACTTCCCTATGTACCCCCTTTAAATAGTGCCCCTTATTAATAATGCCCCAGGTGTTTCCTAATTAAAAAGTAAACAAAAGGTAAAATTAATTAGTGGGGTTCCAATAATTGGGACCCCCAGGATCAGCCGTTTGAATAAACCGTGGTACCTGTGTAAGCGCCGTGACCCCTTCTCTGTTTACATAGTGTCATTCTTTTCATAGCGGCCATGTCATGTAACTACAGCCTCGTCCTATACACGTCTATGTGACAAGACTGGAATTACATCACATGGTCACTATAAACAGACAGCGTGTGATATACAGTAACCAGACGCCATAGCCCCTTCATACAGCTGATCAGTGGGGAGTCACTTATCTCTTATTGATGATTTATTCTGAGGATAGACCATCAATAAAAATGAGCTGGAAAACTCTTTAAGGCCAAGGCCCCACGTGGCGTCCTGCAGCAAAAAAGCGCTGTTCTTCCCGCTGTGCTTTGCACAGAGAGTTCGCAGAGGTTTCCTCTGTGGACTTTCTGCTTCAATTATATCTATAGGGAAACTGGAAGCATTTCCATAGGAATGCTGCAATTTCCAAAACCACGACTGTTTCGGAAATCGCAGCGTGTCCACTGCGCATATTTTACCACAAAGTGGGGATGGGATGGGGCCCCACGTGGCAAAAATGCCACGGGAAAAAAATGTGGCAGCAGACACTCTGCGATTTCCAAATCCGTTGCGGTTTTGGAAATCGCAGTATGTCAATTATACCTACGGAAACCCTGGCTGTTTCCCTATAGTTATAATGGAAGCAGAAAGTCTGTAGCGAAAACCTCTGTGGACCTTGTGTGAAAGATCCGGGTTTACCAGGGACCGCACCTGGCCTTACCTACGATCACTTCGATTACCTCACACCCACTTTGCGTGAGTGAGGCGGGTCAACAGAGGGTAGTACGCAAACGAGCCTTCTAAATTTTATATATTTATTAACCCCTAAATGGGTCGATACTAGACACTCAACACATACATAGAATACATGCAGCGGTTAACAAGCAGATACAAGTGGAAATAACATAACACGGTACATAAATAAAAATGGGGATAAAAAGAAAGAAAAGAATATATATTACCAACACCAGCTTGCGCAGGTTATCTCTGGCTTCCAATGATTACCAGGGCACTTTCTTATGGGACGACCGGCATCACAGCACCTTAACCAGGTCAAATGGCAGAAGACCCTGGAACAAGTTGTCAGTCCATTGCTCTGAGCCCATGTGGTAGGCTCAAAACAGTCTTAGGCAAAGCATGTGTTGCTTACATGCAGGGACACCTCTTTTAGGTTCACAACTAGGCCTCAAGCCTAACTGCTTAGGCCGCATGGCAGCCAGCATGGCAGCCACATGTTGGTCACATGTGGCCCACAGCTTGCTTCTAGGAAGCGTGCATCTCCAAAGTCAGACAACAGACCCTCGTTCAGCCTGGGTGGAGCCTTTTTGTCTCCCCTGGTCTCCTCCCTGAGTGAGGTCACCAGGGGGAGGAACCCCGCCCCCCTCTCTACATCTCTCAGAATAACTTTTCAGTATAAGTCTATGCCTGATGTTTATAGAGTCTGGCTGGTAGTATAATGGGGTTCCTGGCAAGATCCCCAATACATAGACTCCAAGTTTGACACTCCAGCTCCCTTTGGGTAAGGAGATCAGTGCCTGCACCTTTCCTGGCCTTTGAACGGTGTTATGTGTATATTCTGAGCGTGCACCTTGAGCTGACGCATCTGGGGAATTTGTCGGATCGACAATAAGATGTTCCCCAGGCCAGATATCGTCATAAAACCATAACTCCTTAGAACTGAGTAGGGTGCCACTGAGTCTCTCAGGGATATGTGGATCGTTTGCATAAAGCATCCTGTCTAAACGAACCCCTGCTGGGTTAGTGGGGGTTGTAGTCTTATGCAGATGAAGGCTTTTGACCAAATGGCTGCTTGCCTCAGGGACAGGACAATAGACCTGAACTAGAGAGTAGTTTGACCACTTTCCAGGTGCTCTGCTAAGCCTGATTCTAGGCACCAACCCCCGCTGTGCAGTAATATAGAGGGATATTGATATTCCAAGACTATCCCTGCACCTCATATCATCACACCTTGTTTGAAAAGTGCTGCGGGAAAAACCACAATGTTACTGCCGCGTTTTTTTCTGCAGCGCTTTTTTGCTGCGGTCCGTTACGTGGGGCTTTAGTCTTAATAAAGCCCATGTGTCACTTTAATTAAGTTAACTGCCCCCTCATATTATGCCCCTGATTCCCCCTGACATAAATACTGCACCCCTAATACCTCTTATATCGATGACCACCCCCTTATGTTCATAATGACCCCTAATATAAATAACCTCCCCCCTTGTACCCCGTAATAACCCTTATATAAATGACCCCCCTTATGTTCATAATGCCCCCTCCCTTATAGTTATAATTCCCCCTCCTAACAACCCCCTATACTATTAAATTACCCACAACTAAGCTAAAACAAAACAAAACAAATATAAGTTATACTCACCTACCAGTGACCATGACGAATGGAGCAGCCGCTTTCTCTTCTTGACCCACGCTCTGTGCGCAGGGTCCACGCACTGGAAGTCAGCGTCTCAGCGTAGGAGGCGCGATGTTGTGACGTCATCGCGCCACCTATGCCCATGATTGTGTTCTCGTTGACATGTA